>BSBK01001778.1:0-1200000 GCA_027943335.1 Chamaecyparis obtusa
CATTTAAAATTTTTGATTTGAAACCTAAAAGATCTAATCCATAGTTACATATTGAATCTTGGTAAAGGAACTAAAAATTTATGTTTTGGCAATAGTTTGGGTAGAGGCAAAGAGATGCCTTAAGGTCCATTTTAAATTTTGAATTTACAACTTTAAAATATTAAATTTGTGGTTGTGAATAGCCCAAATGTTCTTATAGGAAACTATCATGCATACTCTTATTTCATGCACCTAAAATTTTTTACTCTAATTCAAGACATTTGTAAGGTTTAAATTTAATTGTTATAGGAAAAATGAAGAAAATGAGGAACAATGTGATACTAAGTTTCATCAGAAGAAAATCTCTAGAGTAGCTAGAAAATAGACTTAGTATACAACCAACAGTTGGTGGTGCTTTCTTAGTTTACCACTTTCAAACAAAAAAAATAGTCGACTGTTAAGATTTTGATGAAGATGGGTGCTGTTTAATCTCATCTTAAAGTTTGAATAACTTGAGACATGATGTTTTATAATGATAGGTGCTTGTGGAAGACATAAATATTCGTTATGAGGATATTGTCAATATTGAGGTATGAAAGTGACAATTGAAAATTTATATTTTGGTAAGATCTCTTTAGTTGGTTGTTTAAATTATCTATGTAATATGGCTTTGTAGGCGGTTCTTATTCTTTAGATATTCATGATAAACTTTTTCACATATTAGTTTTCAATGGAGTGCAAGTAAGGCATCCGTGGCACTTTGTAGAAATGGTAGAAAGTTGTGAGGATGAACTTCTACAATTTTTCCTTGACTATCACTAGGTAGTATACTCTATTCTATGCTTCGACATTGCAATGTTAAGGCTCTTTTTAGGTCCTTTATGAAATGATAAATAGTATAACAGATTTTTACAAATTGTTGTTTTGGGAAAAAAAAGCAGTGAAGGAAGCAACACTAGATATTCCTTTGATGCATTGTATACCTTGTGCCATATCTAACATTTAAAATCATGAAATAGCTTCTAGAGTTGAATATTCTTGCATTTATATGAATATTGTATATTAGGTTATATAGGTGCCACATACAAGAGTGACTTTCATTATCCTTTCTTTGCATTTTGGCCATCAACAAAGCTACAAATTGTAATAGTAGGCCATACTCCAATTTTGTGGCAATTAATTATTATTATTATTATTTAATCACAAAAGGAATCTCTCTTAAATTTTTCTTCTTTAGCTCTTATTTGGTAGAAGAGGAATAAAAAAAAATGTATGAAAGTATAAATGATTCTTATTATCATAATCATTCTATTGCTAACATTTCAAGACAACAAATATCATTTTTTCTTTTTGAATGCTATTATTTTTTAGGTCTTCAAGACAACTACCATGTATCACAAAAATATCATCAACGACCACCAACAAATGTATTATACATAGTTAGTGTATCAAGTTAATGATTTACAAATGTCGTGAGGCTTAAATCATTTGTTCTCTTGATTTTGATTAAAATTAAATGTTCAAAGACAATTTAAAATGACATTACCTCTTTTATTACTTGAAATTTTCTACCAGCCCTCCAATATATCAGCCAAATATATAATCTTATTAGAGTAACCATTGCACCTCATTGAAGTGCAATTACTAGTTTAATGTTGCCCTCGCTCCTTGAATCTCTATCTTTTGTTCAAACATTTGAAAAAAAAATTAACATGAAGTTGAGGCTTTAGTCTTAAATGTAGAGAACATCTAAACAGCAAACTAAAACGTATTTCTTACGAAGGGGACATTTAATTTTTATTTCATCTTTCTCTTTATAAAACACGAACTTAAAGGTAAGCATTACCCCTCTCTGGTGCGAGTGCTTGGTATTAAATATTATCATATGTATCTCTCGGGATTCCGTCTAGAGAGATAAACCGTCGAATTGAAGGACAAAAGCTTAAAAAGCATCGCGTGCAATAAATTTTACCTATGCAGACCTCCCACTGTAACATTCATTTATGAATGATGTGAAATACGCCTGGCAGAGATTTACAGGCCAATAAAGGCATACCATATGCCATGTTCCCCACTCTACTACAACCTGTAAATTAAAACGAGTGACTTACAGCTAAGCCACTGGTATACGCAGCCATAAATGCAGACTGAAAGAGTGAACGCGGCAAGTCAAAATGCGTGACAGATATAAATGTAATAATGTTCTTACATTCAGCTGGTGAGATCGTATTTGAAGTTGATTAATTAATCTTGCATGGGCTTTCAGGCCATAGCGTTGCCCGTGCCTTGTTTGCGTAATTGCAGGAGTACGTTGAATGGATAGGTGGTAGCTCGGCCATAAATTTAACTCACTGATCTTTTTAATTTCGGTGTGAAGAATGAAAGCAGCGAAGACCTGTAGACGGAATGCTATATAACCACGCTTAGCAAGCACTCAGTAACTCAGCCTTGAGATTTGTTGTCTAGGTGAGAGAGATGAAAATGGGGAGTGTTAAAATTGTGGTTCTTGTTGTGAGTGTCTGTGCTCTTTTAGGGTTAGTAGCATGTGGGAGGGATATAGAGAAGAAGGCAGCATATCATACTGATAATATACCAGGCATTGGAGGTGGTATAGGAGGTGGAGGTGGAGGTGGTCTGGGAGGTGGTGGTGGTCTTGGAGGTGGTGGCGGTTTAGGTGGAGGCGGTGGGCTTGGTGGTGGTTCAGGGCTTGGTGGAGGAAGTGGTATTGGCGCCGGTTCTGGATTTGGAGGAGGTGCTGGAGGCGGTGGAGGTGGTGGTGGAATAGGGGTTGGCTCTGGTGTTGGTGCTGGTGGTGGGTTTGGTGCGGGTTCTGGGCTTGGAGGGGGAGGTGGTGCGGGGGGTGGTCTTGGTGGAGGTTCTGGGCTTGGAGGTGGAGGTGGTGCTGGGGGTGGTCTTGGTGGAGGTTCTGGACTTGGAGGTGGCGCTGGTGGTGGTTTAGGTGGAGGCTCTGGTCTCGGAGGTGGAGGTGGGCTTGGTGGAGGAAGTGGTCTTGGAGGGGGCATAGGTGGAGGAAGTGGTCTTGGTGGCGGTATAGGAGGTGGAAGTGGTCTTGGTGGCAGTATAGGAGGTGGAAGTGGTCTTGGTGGCGGTATAGGAGGTGGAAGTGGGCTTGGTGGTGGTTTGGGTGGTGCTGGTTGTGGAAGCGGTCTGGGCGGGGGAGTTGGTGTGGGGGCTAAGGATTCTAAGGTGACCAAGCATGCTAAGAAGCCTTGATCTGGTTAGTGGAAGCAACTATATTGACATTAATTTAAATTGACATTGTTATTTCTTAACTTAAGTGGTAAACTTATCATTTTTATTGATAAATGGTCTGCTCTGTGCAGGTGTTGCGTTGGCTGTGCGCTCTCTGCTATATGTTCTTAGGAGTAACGAATAAGAATGTTGGTGATTAACTAGGCAGTTGGTAGTATTTCATGACTAGTATATTATATGTTCAGATTAGTTTTGCTTATGCTTCGTCTAGTTTATTACTTAGCTAATCTGGGACAACAAGTTCTTGCTTGTAATCTTTTTTAAAGTCTTATGGGCACATCAAAGGAGCAAGACCGAGGAATTGTAATATGAAACCTTTTTTTTTCTTAAATGGACATGGTATCAATGACTTATTTTAAAATGTATGTTGGCTCGAATATTATGTTGAATTTTAAATTTTATTGTAAATCAGATATCAGAAAGTTGTTGTTTTTTCCTAAATGGACATGGTATCAACGATAAATTTTAAAATGTATGTTGGGTCGAATATCATGTTGAATTTTAAATTTTATTGTAAATCAGATATCAGAAGGCAGTCGCGTGAAAGCTTTTAGGGAATATTATGTTGAATTTTAAATTTTATTGTAAATCAGATATCAGAAGGTAGTCGTTTTTTTTCTTAAATGGACATGGTATCAATGATATATTTTAAAATGTATGTTGGGTCGAATATCATGTTGAATTTTAAATTTTATTGTAAATCAGATATGAGAAACTAGTCGCGTGAAAGCTTTTAGGTACAGAGCTACATGAATTTGCCTATATCTTAAGTTTTGTAGGTAAATGTTTGATTGTGATGAGCAAGTGTTTTTAAGTAAGGTATGGATAACGGCAATAGCTTCCATATTAAAATGAGCGTATGGGCATGTGATGTCTACTGCACGCATTGTTAATAGGCATTGTATATTTTTATGAAGTGTCTAGGGGATAAAATATCTGTTGTAATGGTAAGCTTTATTAATTTATTAACCCATGAGCTGATTGCAATTTTAATTTAATTTTTCGTGGGTCTGTTAAATCGCACTATATTATAAAAGATTACGCTTTTAAAATGTTTTTAGGTTTCTCTGCAGTGCGTGCTTCTTGAATTTCTTGCACGTTTATTATTTTAAAGAGATTTGACAAATTTGCAGTACAAAGGCAAGTTGAACTAATCTGGACCATGAGTTGACTCATCTTATCTTTATGTGTGTTAAACATCCTCGATGTTACGAGTTTCGTGTGAACGATCTTAAGACAACATTTAGATAGTTATCGGTATAGAGCATGATCTCCTGAATTGTCGATGTTATAGTGCATGTTATTTTAGATGTTGGTGAATTCGCAATTTTAAAGTCTTCATTAACTCAGTTTCGATATCATGAAGCGGGAGTTGTGAATGTTGCCAAACATCTTTTCTTCAGATGTTTATTTCTTAATTTGATGGGTACTATAAAGCCTTTATTAAATGTATCTTAGTGGAACGACAAGAACTGGCTCGGTATGTGTAATTTCTGGTCATCTCATATCATGAATTCACCTGAGCATAATTAAATTGTATTCATTATATTTTAACGCTATATCTTTTATGTTCTGTATTGGAGAAGGGTCCCATCTCCAGAGGAAAAATCTCCATCTCAATACAGGGACCTGTGAACTAAGGGGAGTGTAAAAACTAAAAAGACAGAACATACTTAGAGGGTGGATCTTTGATACTTAATACACTTTACTAAAATAAATGTTTTTGAAAGAAAGGTACTAATAATAATATTCAATTAATTTTATTGTATGGACAAACTAATTCAAATTTATAATATTCATGGTACGTTTTTAATATTAATTTTTAATTTAAATTTTAACTAATTTTATAATATCCATCTCAAATATTTTTATTACAATTAATTTAATTCTTTTCAAATAAATTTTGAATATATTATATATCTTATAGCAATAAATATTATAATATCCTAATTGTTAAAATAACAATTTTAATCTTTAAAAATTAAAAGCCATAGTAAGTGATATGCTCTAATGACAATAGTCAAAGCATCACTATATGAAAGTAGCACAAAATATTAGTTAATTAATAAAATAAGATATTTATGAGGTAATGTAATCAAACATTATAATATGTTCGGATCAAAATGTGGAAATTTCCCAAAAAAGCAACTCAATTGAAAAAGACAAGGTGAAGTAGATTATAACATAAAGCACTAAACAACCATGGGAAAAATCATTCCTCTTTATATATAACAGAGCACATCACCTATCTCATACAAACCTCCATCTCAAAAGAAAAGCATCCAACTCAAGTACAAATAGGAGAGGAATTTGACAGCTAAAGTTGTGAACTAAGGAGATTGTAAAAATTAAAGAGACAAACACAAGACAAAATGGCAGATCCTTGACAACAACCAACCAAAATGAGACCTACCAGATAGTCATACTACTAAGTATTTTATGTTTTCAGCACTTGTTTCACATACACATGACTATTTGAGACGTTTATGTATTAGAGGATTTGTTGAATTCTATGTTATATGTTCGGTACTTGATTATGTAATCAGGGTACATTTTAGATATTTTATTTTTTATTTTCATTTCAATTATGATTATGTTACATATGATGTTATTACATGTTTAAAACTATTGTGATTTGCTCAACTTTTGAGCATGACACAAAACAATTAAAAGCCTTAGTGATATATTCTAATTGACAATAGTCAAAGCATCACTATATGAAATTAGCACAAAATATTAGATAATTAATAAAATAAGATAATTATGGGGTGATGTAATCAAACATCATAGATGTTCATATCAAAATGTGGAAATTTCCCAAAAAGCACCTCAATGGAAAAAGACGAGGTGAGAAGTAGATTATAACATAAGCCACTAAACAACCATGGGAAAAATCATTATCCTTTATATAATAGAGCACATCACCTATCTCATACAAACCTCCAACTCAAAAGAAAAGCATCCAACTCAAGTACAAATAGGAGAGGAATTTGACAGCTAAAGTTGCGAACACTCTTTTACCAAATTCAAGAGAAGGGTCCCTATCTCAACTGGAAAAATCTCCATCTCAATATGGGGACTTGTGAACTAAGGAGACTCTAAAAACTAAAAAGACAACATAAGACAAAATGGCAGATCCTTGACAACAACCACCCAAAATGAGAGACCTACTAGATAGTCATACTAATACTAATTAGTTTTTTATGTTTTCAGTATTTATTTCACATACACATGACTGTTTGAGACACTTATGTATTTGAGGATCTGTTGAATCATATGTTATATGTTCGGTACTTGATTATGTAATCAGGGTACATTTTAGATATTTTATTTTTTGTTTTCATTTCAGTTATGATTATGTTACATATGATGTTATTTCACGTTTAAAACTATTGCGATGATAATTTAGTTGTGTTTTGCTCAACTTTTGGGCATGACACAAAACAATTAAAAGCCTTAGCGATATACTCTAATTGACAATAGTCAAAGCATCACTATATGAAATTAGTACAAAATATTAGATAATTAATAAAATAAGATAATTATGGGGTAATGTAATCAAACATTATAGATGTTCATATCAAAATGTGGAAATTTCCCAACAAAACACCTCAATGGAAAAAGACAAGATTGGAAGTAGATTATAACATAAGCCACTAAACAACCATGGGAAAAATCATTACCCTTTATATAATAGAGCACATCACCTATCTCATACAAACCTCCATCTCAAAAGAAAAGCATCCAACTCAAGTACAAATAGGAGAGGAATTTGACAGCTAAAGTTGCGAACACTCTTTTACCAAATTCAAGAGAAGGGTCCCTATCTCCATAGGAAAAATCTCCATCTCAATATGGGGACTTGTGAACTAAGGAGATTGTAAAAACTAAAAAGACAACACAAGACAAAATGGCAGAGCCTTGACAACAACCACCCAAAATGAGAGACCTACCAAATAGTCATACTAATACTACTTAGTTTTTTTTTATGTTTTTAGTACTTATTTCACATACACATGACTATTTGAGACACTTGTGTATTTGAGGATTTGTTGAATCCTATGTTATATGTTCGGTACCTGATTATGTAATCAGGGTACATTTTAGATATTTTATTTTTTGTTTTCATTTCAGTTATGATTATGTTACATATGATGTTATTTCATGTTTAAAACTATTGCGATGATAATTTAGTTGTGTTTTGCTCAACTTTTGGGCATGACACAAAACAATTAAAAGCCTTAGCGATATACTCTAATTGACAATAGTCAAAGCATCCCTATATGAAATTAGCACAAAATATTAGATAATTAATAAAATAAGATAATTATGGGGTAATGTAATCAAACATTATAGATGTTCATATCAAAATGTGGAAATTTCCCAAAAAAGCACCTCAATAGAAAAAGACAAGGTGAGAAGTAGATTATAACATAAGCCCACCAAACAACCATGAGAAAAATCATTACCCTTTATGTAGTAGAGCACATCACCTATCCTATATGAAAATAGCACAAAAATATTAGATAATTAATAAAATGAGATAATTATGGGGTAATGTAATCAAACATTATAAATGTTCGGATCAAAATGTGGAAATTTCCCCAAAAAGCACCTCAATAGGAAAAGACAAGGTGAGAAGTATATTATAACATAAGCCACCAAACAACCATGAGCAAAATTACCCTTTATATAGTAGAGCACATCACCTATCCCATACAAGCCTCCATCTCAAAAGAAAAGCATCCAACTCAAGTGTACAAATAGGAGAGGAATTTGATAGCTAAAGTCGCAAACCCTCTTACCAAATTCACGAGAAGGGTCCCTATCTCCATAGGAAAAATCTCCATCTCAATATGGGGACTTGTGAACTAAGGACTGTAAAAACTTAAAAGACATAACATAAGACAAAATGGTGGATCCCAAATAAATCTCTAGAGGGGTGAAAGCCTTGAAACCAACTAACAAAACTAAGACTAGCAAGCCCAAGAAAACCAAGAACAAGATTCACTCATCAAAGGGACTCGAGGACACCATCAAGAAAAAAACTGATTGGGAAAACAAATATAGAGAAAGGGAGGAAACTCCAGAGGAGAGAAGATGGAACAAGACCCACTTGAAATAGGAAACATATTAATCACCAACACTAAAGAACCACCCATAGATATTGGAAAAAGAAGTCAAGACCACTCCCAAAAGAATAGAGAGCTTTTAGCACAAGAAAAACTCAAAATTGTGAAGACACCATAAAGGCCAATGCCACATATGCACAATAGAGAAATGCCAAATAATAGTAATGTCTATAGTGAGTGTGGATTGCAGTTTTATGAATATCTTTATTTGGGATCAATCTTAGAGAATACCTTGGCCCCTTTTATCAAATTGAAGAGATAATCAATCTTTGACAAATGATACCTATTTTTTATCGTTACCTTTTTCAATTGTCTATAGTCATCGCACACAAGCGTAAAGATCCATCCTTCTTGACGAAGAGTAGATGTGCTCCACATGGTGAAACACTTGGTCGAATACTACCCTTTACTAAAAGATCGTCTAATTGGAGCTTAATCTCATTCAACTCCTATGTGGTCATTTGGTAAGGAGCTCTAGATATAGGTTGTGCTCCTGGGACAAGATCGATGCAAAAATATATGTCATGCTTTGGTGACATACCCATAATCTCACTAGGAAATACATCAGAGAATTCCTGAAGAGTAGGGTGATCCAGAGTATTTTCCTTAGTTTCAATTTCATCAAGCTCATTCATAGATACAACAAATACTTGACAACTCTTTTCTCATGTTTCTCTTGAGTTGCATAGCAAAAATTATATGAATAGATATAGGATGTTGAATTTTCACAATCTCAAAATCCTTGCCAACATCATCCCTACATTTGATTATCTTTTGTCTACATTCAACGTTGGCTCCATAAGAACCTAACCAATCCATCCCAAGAATAATATCATATGATCCCAAAGGGATCACACGAAGATCAACCAAGGTAATGAATTTACCCATGTTCAACTCACATTTATGCACTAGAGAGTTAGTTGATACTCTTTCCCTAGAGGATAACTCTACTTGCCAACCAATGTCTTTCTTTACTAGCACTAGCCCAGATTTGAATAAAATAAGGTAGAAAAATAAATACCTCTGGAAGCACCTAAAGTTTATAGAATAGTTCCTTGATGCTCTGTCTAATGATGATCTATTGTTGCAAACACTTTTTGAGCTCTACCAACATCTCCTACTGTAGGCTCAAAAGTTGTTGGTCTTTATCTTGAAAACTATGATTCATGATGAGGATAATTCACTAAAATTTGACCATACTGTCCACATGAGAAATAACCATTGCATCTACCATGACCTCTCCTAATGGAGGGTGCACTAGACTGTTGAAAAATTCCCCTACTAGAACTTGAGTATGTGCTTTGTGTAGGCTGATTGGGTTGGTTGTGCTTGTTGCATGAAAAGTTATGAAAGCTCTTAGATTGAGGATCCCCCCTTTGTGCTAGAGGATTTGACCCCTTTTACTACTAATTAAGGAAGTAGGGAGGAGGTTCCTTGAAGTTCCCTGCCCCTTGGAACTAATTACCTCAATAGCCTGAAGGTGTAGGAATACCAGTCTGAACTCCCACCTGACCACCATAACTCAAGGTCAAATTTTCCTCCACCAAGGTAGCCTTAATAACTGCTTCCTTGAGGGTCTTAGGTTTGAAAAATTTAACTCCTCTAATGATATGACCATTAAGCCCCCTGATGAGGTGTTACAACATCAGTGGTGACTTCTCACTAAACCCTACATAAGGTTTGAGCTCAAAGAAACGACGCTCATAATCCTGGACAGTCATAGATAATTGTTGGAGATTCTGGAGCTCATATACATGCTGTTGCTGCCACTGATCAAATAAAAAGCGTTGGTGAAAGTTCTCGAGAAATAGCTCCCAAGTGATAGTCTCCATGGTAAGCTCCGATTTCTTCTCCTTGATCTTCTACTAAGAAGCTGCAAAACCTTTGAGGTGCATAACAACACACCTTTCCCTAACATTGGTATCAAATTGCTACATAGAAAAACATTGATTCAATGCAATGACCCAAGTCTCCACCTCGAAACCAGTACCAAGACCACTAAAAGGAGGTTGTGATCTTAGAAGGTCTCTTATCTGATTGGCCTTTATGACCCCATGGCCAAGGGTAGTGTCCCTTCTTCTGGGACTCCTAGATCTATGTCTCTCCTCATTATCAGAATAGTGTGATGCTTCCTGTTCAACCTTGTCTTACATAGGTAGACGTTCTAGAATAGTCTGGAGAATCTTCATAGCATTAATCTCTCCTTAATCACCATGATGTTCACCTCTATTCTCTTCCCTTCTCTCCTCAACTCTATGACTCACGAGAGGGCTAGGAAGCTTGTTCCTTCCACATCCTTTTCTATGGCCTCCACTACAACCTCTAACAATAGATACAGTCTCAATGACCATCTTTCCTACAACATTCAAACAAGAAGAATGATATTTTAAATAAATCAGAAATAAGACATGAATAATCGTAAAGCAATAGTCTGAAATACAAGAGTGTTATATGTCTAAGTTTTTTTGTTTTTTGTTTTTTGTTTTTTTCATGTTTTAACTACTAGACATCTAATGGGCATACAAAATTCCCAAACTTCCCAGTGTAGAAACATGGGTTCTGATACCAAGTGTAATGCCTTGCTAGGGAACTTAGGAGAGATTAATGTAAAAACTATTACTAAGTTCAGAATAATTTTTATATTAAGAGTTTACAAAGAATAATGAATAACAAAGAAGAATTAATAATATAAAGTCAATACATACTCATAAACACAATCTCAATTACAGATTACAAATCTCAAGGGTTCCTTGATGTAGAATTACATAAATACAATTAAATATATTAAGTACAATAATCATATAAATCTTCTACATAATGAAACTAAAGTACATCATATCATAAGAGAATAAACAAATACATTTGAACCATACGATATAAATGATAATCCACATCTACTGCACAAGTTGTAAGGTATGTAGATCTAGAACTAAGTATAAAGTACAAAAAGAAGAAGAATCTGAACAAATCTCCAAGGAAGAAAGAATAAGAAGCAACCACAACACGGATCATCCAACACTGGCACATGAATGGTAAGATAATCACTACCTCCCAACCTCGTGGAAACTTGTAGTCCCACTCCCACCGTGCTGAGGAGATAAAATCATACCCCATTCAAATAACAATACCAAAATCACTCATCAGATAATACTAAGCAACATATCCTATAAGTTCCTATTTCAAGAGTACAACTCAATAACCCAAAGGTACACCTACTAACCCAAAGGCAACCAACATAATTAGGAAACCTAGATGAAATTAGGGAAGTGTCATCACATATGTCAACCCCTTGGAACGATCTCACTAGACTCTGACTCCCAAGTGTGGACATATGCGGAACTTGAAATCCTCTCATGTAGACAAGGACAACCGATCATGCCAGAACTCACCGTCACTACTAGATGGGCAAAGATATTCTTCCACTCCCATCCTTAGCCTATACTAGCACTTAAGGCATGGGCGATGAATCTATTATATATTATTAATTTATTTAAAAATCCCATTTAATGTATTATATTATAACTTATTTAAGTAACTTACTAAAGATACCTAGGTAGCCACTTTTTGGCTCCGACACCTCCAAAGCAAGTCACTTCCCCTTTAACATCTAGATAACCTACCCTAAGTTCCTAAATCTCAAAACATCTCATAGATCATCATCACGAATCATAAAAGTAAAGATTTGGTTCTAAAATGTCACATGAACACACATAACCAACTTCCACCACATATACATCATAACAAAGTGAAGAGCTTCCATACAGTTGGATTATAACAAAATCGAATACCATATAAGTATACAACGCAAACAAACATAATACAATTCTCTAACCATGCCTTTGGTAACAACCCTAAAAAGGACAGTGTAAAGATTCTCTCTTAACCCACAATCACATAAGGAAACATAATCATAAGAATTTAATTAAATAATAAACTAATTTGTAGAAAACTCTGTTACATAAATTAATTTATTAAAATAATTACTAACACAATTATAATCACATTCCTAGAGTTAATTTTTCCTCATACATAAAAAATAATTTATACAAAGATTTAAATAAATTGATTTCAAATCCATAATTACTAAACTCGTATAATTACAAAAATATTGGAAATAAAATTTTAAAAATTTACACTAAAAGATAATAGTATTAAATAATAAATATTAAAATTAATTAAATTAATATTAATAAATTTTCTTAAAGTAAAAAATCACACACACACACACACACACACACACACACACACACACACACATTTAAAAACTTTAGAAAATAAAATTTTATTTAAACAAAAAATAATTTATAAAAATAAATTTTGTTCAAACTCATATAAGAAAAAAAGACAACCATATGAGTGTGTGTGTGTGTGGGGGGGGGGGGGGGACAGTAGGTCCCACCCCATGGTTGTTCCAACAACTTACACTATCGGCAGCCACAACATCGACAACTTTAGCTGTCGTTCCGTTGGATGCTACGACAGCTTAGGCTGTTGGCACCCCTTGGCACTGATAGCCCACGACACCAACAACTTTGGCTTTCGTGCCACTAGGCTGCTACGACAACTTAGGATATCATGCAACTGAGCTACCACGACAACTTAGGTTGTTGTGTGACTTGCCAGCACTCAGGGGAAGAGGTGGGAAGAAACCCCCCTAATATATATATATATATATATATATATATATATATATATATATATATATATATATATATATATATATATATATATAATAACATAGGGTTTATCATCTGATTTCTAATAGTCCAAACATATTTTTCTGAGATCTACAAAACGAATATGGTTATTCATAAAATTTTATGACGATTTTTGAATTTGATTTGATTCTCTATGATTTTAGCAACAACATTTAAAACAAACCCTAACTGATCCAACAATAAGATCTTTCCATAATGTTCCTAGAACCCAAATTTTTCTATCAAACTACAAATCTAAACAAGAGAAACATTCCAAAACATATGTCAAGAGGATCTAAAATGCACGAAGAAAACAAACTTTCTTTGAAAATGATCTAATCTACAAGGGTTTCAAACCCTACCTCAAGCCTCCAATTGACAAAGACCAAGAAGAAGATCAAAACCCCAAGAATTCCAAAGCTTTCACAAAACTCCTTCAATTCAATCCTTCGAGCTAAAACCTACAAATCTCTCTCCCTCATAATAATGACCAAAATCCTCCTCATATGGAAAAAGAGTGTAGAACTCTAACTCGACCATGCCAACCCGGAACTCAACTCAACTCCACAAACTTTGATAATATCAATCTCTCTTTTGCATGGATTTCAAATTTTTAATTAATAATTCAATGCACTAAATGTGTATTTCTTGTTTATATCAATTCATTTAACTAATAAAAATTAATTTATTTTAATTGATTGTGCAACTAATTGCATACCAATTATAGCTAAAGAGTATTATTTTAATCATATTATTATATATCCAATTGATATAATTAATTATCAATGAATAGATTTTATCTTTAATTCAGTATTTTGAATTTAATAATTAATTAAATCATTAAATTCCATAATTAAACTTTTAATTAAGTCTGTTTAATTAATAAATATATTTAATTAATTTTTATTAATTGAATACCCTCACATTTAATTTTCTATATTTAATAAGATTTAATTATTTAAACACAATAATTAATCTTAGTAAATTATTTAACCATTTTACAACATTCACATTGACCATCCAAAGATCAGAGAAAAACAACTGAAACTAATAAAATGATAATCATGCTCAAGGGAAAGACTTATGAATTCACGCCACTTGGACGAATTTAGAAAGGTAAAATATAAGAAACTTGTCCACTATTTCAAGACAATAAAGTGGCTTAGGTAGGGAGTCGGACTTGAATGTTATCTCCTTTTTATTACCATTGAGACATTGCGATAAGGCACACTCATCGTGATAATTCCTGAAAGTCGATGCCCGATACCTGTAAACCTACATAAAAGACAAGCATATATATATATATATATATATATATATATATATATATATATATATATATATATATATATATATATATATATATATATATATATATATATATATAAAACAAGAAATGACGGGTCGAGACATCGTGTTGATCCCACAAGCAGGTAACTACGACTTCGTCCCTCAACCACATCACACACGTCAAATAAAAAGGTAAAACATACATGATATCCATACACATTCAAGTATGGGGTAAGTAAAATCATGAATATAAACAACATTTTAAACATATAAATAATCATCATCAAAACTTAACTAACATCATCTAACTGCAAACATATGATATTTTAAAACTATCCAATATCAAATCACCATGTACTGTCATACATATAAAAATCTCACAATAAAACTGAAATAACCAATGCACACATGAAAGTGTCCTAAAAGAGTTTGGCAATATAAACTGAAAAAGAAAACTATGGGTGGGCACTACAAAATATGAATATTAGCAATAAGGAGTGGCTCCCAATGTTATGAGATCTAAGAATGCAACTCAGGAAGGTTAGGCCAAAAAACCTTGTTCATGGATAGAGCATGCCTTGTGTGGAGGAAACATAAATATTATAATATATTTCATCTTCCGTCTGTGCATTCAAATTAATTGAAATGACACTTGAGACATGAATAAACCCTCTATCAACATGTCATCTCTTCAACCCCTGTTGTTTCCCTTCCCAATGTTCCTCACATATACGCACAAGGAAAACCCATGAAATGTCACCATCACTAGAGAGGCCGCCAATGTTTTGGCTAGAACTCAGGCCTCCCTTGCTAGGTCACAACAAATCAACTATTGCACCACCACCATTAGCAAGAGAAACCCTAGCGGAAGCAACGACATTTGACATCATGTCTATTCTTCAAAAATATTTTTTAATGGTGTAAGTTAAAGATCCACGCCCCTTTCTATTTTTTTTTAAACATTTCTTTGATAGGAGTGCCCTAATTATAACAAGTAGCTTACACACAACGCAATATTGCATAAATTTGAGTCATTAATTCCTCAGACCTTCGTACCATTGTTTCTCATCTTGAATATTAGTTGTAATTAATAGAATTCCCCATATTTATTTCTTTCTACATTCATCACTCTTGGTCAAGTTTATGGGTGTGGACTCAAGAACCAAGTCATTTTTTTTAGTCAAGGACATGGACACTAAATTTTTAAAATTTGGAACTCATCTAAAATTACAGTAGCCATGTGAGAATGCCTAGCACATATTTGTGTTAATAAATGTCATTTTTTGTATTTATAAACATTCATTCATTCAATTTAAAGTCACTTAGGTATTTTTATTGAACACATATAGAGTCCGATTTGTAAAGGAAATAAAAAATAATGTAGCAACATTATTAGAGCATTATATTATTGTAGACATTTGAAAATGGCGAATGCATTTTCATCTTTTCATTTCATCATCCCTCATAATTCATCTATTTATATTAATTAAATAATTTTAAAATTGTTTAATTCAACCACTACTTCCTCTTATCATTCATGATAAGTAAAAAATATAATAATTTGAGTTTCTTCTTAAGATAATTAAATATTTTAAATTATTTAATTAAATAATTTTATTATTTATCTAATTCATCTTTTAACCCAATATAATTACAACAATTTTAAATTAATTAATAAGCTAATATTTGTTCCAAAATGAAGTAAATTTGAATTTAGTTTAGTTTTCCATTCCCTTAAAAAATAATTACCCAACTATACTTATAAATTTATTTATTTTAACTCATCCACCTCATCCACCCATTTGTTAAATTGAGGTTCTATCTTATCTCAAATATTGGTTGAAGAATATAAATAAGGCCCTATATTTCACATCTCCCTTTAGAGTGCTGATATTATTTTCTATATTTCTATTATCTATAAGGAAGAGCACTATCATCATCAACATATCTATCTACATAAGCAACACTCTTTCCATTTAACATCATATCTTTGTGTTATCGCAGTTATGCTTTTATGAAGAGAAACTCACATTTCAATCATTCAAGTGCACATAGAGAAAATAATGGAGGAATCTACGGTCTTTGCTACATAAAATTGATTATTATTGTCTTGTTTAATTAATATTAAGCTTTATTGAGTGTGAGTGTCAATTTGTATGTTGTACCGTATTATTCGTATTAAACAAACAAACAAAATCCTCAAAATAAAATCTTATATATTATTAGTATTTATAAACATTAAATATAAAAAATTAAGACAAATAAATTCTATCAATCCATCTTTGAGTAATTTAAATCTACAAATTGCAATTTAATTTTGCACATTAATTCTATTAATTCTAGATCTAAACTTGTAAAAACATACCATACTCTTTTTAAATTTCTTACTCTCTAATGAATCATTTCTATATCTATAAAAAAATATAATTTCTAACAAACTTTTACGTTCAATTATTTTTTTATTAATTTCATCTTATTAATCCAAATTATTTTATTCGTTTAAAATAATTATTTATTAATTATATTTATGTACTGTACTTAAATGATTTGATGTGGAGTATTTTTCACTCTACAGCACTGTAATTATTGCAAATTGTTTGGTTGTCCACTTACCAAAATGAAATTTAATATGATTTGGTCAAATCTATTAGATTTCCACAATTCATGTATATAGTATATCAATTTCTGAATTCGATTGTGTAGAGTTTTTAACCATCAACGTTTCAGATCATACTGCATGATCCATCGTCAGAATGCCAGAAAGCAAGAAGAACAAAAGATGATGGATTAATAAGAAGAACTACTGCATGATCCATTATCATCAACAAGAGCATGGTTTGATTACTCAGAATTCACCTATTTTAGAAATGACATTAAGAAGAGGACATAAAAGTACTGTCGTCGAGCCTTATAATTACTCCTATTTATTATTTCTCTTGCAGAACAATTCATTAGAAGAATACTTTTAGAAAGAACTTGACTAGGAGTGGAGATGACAGAAACTAAATGGAGAAACTTACTGCCTTACTCAGTGGTATTAGGTGATAACTTAAATGCTGTTTTCACAGCTTTAGCCTCGATCTTCTGAGATTCGGATGCATCGGGTAACTAAGAATGCAGTGAAATCAGACCAATAAGTTCATCCCAGGGGCGGGAAAATAAAGAATATTAAACAGATATGAACGTTCAGTAGTCATAATAGCTACTGACAGTTCATGACAGGCGACAAAGACTGGACCAGCGTACGCTTTTGAAATGAATTAATTTTTATTATGTCTATAAAATAGTCTATGGAATAATTATTTATTTACTGTTAATTGGGTTAAGATACTTTTCTTACAAAGAACAGCTGCAAGAAAGCAACAGTGGCTCGCTGCGGACATACAAACATATAAAATAATTTCATCGAATTTCTCTGGAGAGAACAAAAATAGCATTGATCTGTAGCAGCAAGAAGTCCAAACACTATTTTCACAACCAACAAGGGAGTTTTCAAGAGTAACAATGGGTGCCAGTGTCTATGTGATAATTGAATGCACGCACTGCTTTAACAGCTCACAAAATTACGGGCTACTTGGTATTTTTAAAGTTGTTCGTTTTCGTTATAGTAGTTCTAGTAAATTATTTAACTGTTTTTTTATAATTATATCATTCGATTGATACTTGGTATTTTTTCATATTTTATTTATATGTTCTTGTATCTTAAGTATTCAAAGATGGAACGTTCGTTTATTGTATGTTGGAGATGCCCGGATTCATCATGTAGGATGCCGGGAAATTCATTCAAGTTGACATGTGTGCCAGAAATGTCAGAAATGCCTTCTCAAATTTATCTCGACGTTTGAGTTAGCCTGCTGGCGTATGGGTGTGTTCTACTCTCATAATCAACAGATATACGTAGATATAGTTGACTGACAGATGATAAAGCGCTGACATGTCCTTTTCTGCAAATAATAGCTATGAAATTTAAAAATAGAGGAGCACATGTCCACAAATAAGTACAGAGTGGTGAAGGATAGAGATTGTACAAGGTTGACGAGTTTATATATTATTATTTTATCATGATGACTATTGAATTTGAAAGTTTATATATTCAGTATTAGATTTCATTGTGTGTAATTTTTGTATCAATGTTTAGAATTACATTTATATAAGTTTATATATTAAAAAATAAATTAAATTTTATGATCAAGGAACTAACGACTTTTTGTGCAAATTGTCTTTATGATCTTTGTGCTCGTATGGCATGCACCTGACAGGAGATAACCATTACAAAAACTCTGACAAATTAGTGTCCTCTTTGCTTTAAAATTGCTAGGAAATGTGCCATCCATCATGCCTTATGTCAGGAGGGTTTATTTCGCCAACTCCCTGCTCCAACTCTCCTCGTTATAATGATGGCTTGTTACTGGGAACAACATATCTGGGAAGTTTTGGATCAGCAACAACTATAGCAATCTCGACACGTCTCCTGTGAAGGTAATTTTTGTTAGTCTGGTAGCCTAACAGTTAACTTATGTTTATATGTATCTAATAGTTTTGTTACCATGTTAATTTCATACAGGAAATCTGCGATTGCAGTTTTTCCCCTTTATTTGGTTAGACAAAAAAGTTTTCTTACGAGACCAATATTATTTTGACACGATGCTCCTGCAGCATAATTACCCACCTGAAAATGTCGTGCATTTTGAATGTTAGTTACAGGTGAGTGTCACAACTCGTCCTGATAGACTCCTATCATTTAGGACTTCGTTGCGACAGTGTGGATTCTTATTGACTTGGTCAGAGACATCTCTACCAATGTCCGTTGGGTTGTTTTGATAGACATGATTAGTTGTTATTTTTGGATGTTTTCCATCTAGTGATGATGTTATGTTATTAGTACGCTAGGCAAGTACTATTGCATTCATTTTTGGATTTCTTCCATTAACTAGTGATTAAAAATTCTCATTTCTACCAAT
Source organism: Chamaecyparis obtusa (assembly GCA_027943335.1). Classification (NCBI taxonomy): domain Eukaryota; kingdom Viridiplantae; phylum Streptophyta; class Pinopsida; order Cupressales; family Cupressaceae; genus Chamaecyparis; species Chamaecyparis obtusa. The sequence goes on from BSBK01001778.1 coordinate 19,333, forward strand.
TAAAATTATTATTTTTATCAAATTTGTTACAAAATTAATAATTTGTATAGTATACATGCACATTTTTTATGTTTATAATTCAACAAAATTAATTTACAGCTTTTCTATTGGCTTAAAAATTTAGCCTCTTATACACAGGTTTTGTGGAAGCAGATATAGATTATTTATTAACTATATGTATATTAAATTGAATAATAAAATTTGTTATATGTATTATAATTAGATGTTATATATTTAGATTACATAACATAAATTATAATTATAATCTAAATATTAATAAACTTAACTTTTTCATTATATATTTTATATTAATTAACTTATGAATTAGTGATAATAATATCTATTATTTATAATAAATAATTATAAGTTATATTTTAAAATACTAAATAATATGATTTGACATAAGTTATATGAACTATATAAAATATTATTAAAATTGTTCCTTGTTCTTAAATTAATATTTTAGAAATAATTTATTTACTAACCAAATTTCTATTTTTAAACTATAGATTAACTTTTAATTTATAATTAAATAATTTTCCTAATTAAAATAATTATTCTCATTCCTTATATTTATTACTTTTATTACTATTAATTATAAAAATTATTACTTCTACTATAACTATATAAAACATAATAATTAAAAAATTAGTATACTATTACTTCTACTACAACTAAAGGCAAGTACTTAGTCACTACGTGGCACTTGTTTATCATGATATGATCATACTATTTTTTGCAATGATGTGGATTATTATGAATTATTTTAATCAATTTCATACAATTATTTTAATCAATTTCATACATTGTTATGTTAAATGAAGCTCCTCAACAATGGTTGGTCCCATAATATGGGTTTAGCACACATTGCTTAATTTTAAATGTTCTATTTTCTAATTTAATATCTATAAATAGAAAAGTTGATTTTTGTAAAATAATTTTTTATGTCTATAATTATAATATGTGTGAAATTGTATCTAATTAGATTATGTGATTTAAATAACTCTTTTCTTTTAAATATGAATATGATTGTGAAATAGTTAAAAAAATATATAAAAAAAGGAAGCATTAATCACGAAGATCTTTTAGGTTTTTTTTAAAGAAATCATATGTATCATATGTGAAAATATTATTTTAAATAAAGAAAAGGAAGGAACGGTGGGATTGTTGATCAATTCAAAAGTGGTGTGAAAAGTAACAAAAAAACTTAATGAAACTACCCCTTCCAAGCGAAATTCATGGTATGATGGGCTCATCGGTAGGTGAGAAATCTCATTCAGGAGAAGATATTTATATACGGAAGGTGAGGTAATGGAAGAAAGGAGGGAACACAACACACAAATACGAGAGAATTGAGGAAGAAGAAAATCGCACTCGGAAAGCTGGAACAGGAAGTAAATTTTTAGAAGCTGAAAGGGTCGGCTATCAACAAGCTTCACCGTTGGTTTGTACTTTGTAGGTCCCTCTTTTACTTTTCTGAATGTGAATGTAGTTTTAGAAGAAACATTCATCCTTGGTATGAATATAAAAGGGATGCTGATAATGGTCTTTTCCAACAATTTCGCTCTTCTTTAAATTAAACGGTGGCTGAAGCAAACGCCCAACCATTGTGCAAGGATATTTATGAAATTTCTTTTGTCATATCGTTTTTAGGTGTTTCTTTTTGTTATCAAGAACTGTAGTGTTTTATCTGGTTTCAAATCCTTTGACTAGCTGTGCGCATCTTTATCATGTTGGTCAACATCTGTTATTATATTTGATACTTCTAAAGTATATGGATAAACTTTGTATGTTTGACAGTATGGTCGACTTCACATGTCGATTTTACATGTTTGTAAATTTAGAGTTGGTTGTTGATTTATCATTCGACAGTTTGGGTTGAATCTTTGTATTTGTCTTTATGAATTAAATAGAATTTTTAAGTTGACTAGTCAATGGAATGAAATCGACTCTATCTTTTCTTTTCAAATTTTCTAAAAATTTCGCTCTTGGATGACATGGCATTGATGTGAGAAGTTTAGTCTTTACAGTGAGAAACATGTTAAATAAAAGAGTAAAACACATAGGAATAAATTTTCAAGTAAACTTTCTTTTGCGGTACAATAGATGGATGCCTCATGTCTTATTTTGCTTTTTTGCTTTTCTTTTTCAGAGAAAACATAGGTGGGCTGATACAACACATGATGCCCTACAAGGACACAAAGTTTTCCTTCTGATAACAAAGTTTGTTCTCAATTAGTAAGCGTGTGCCTCTATTCATTTGTGTTTACACTATTTCACCCGCACATTACACCTCACATGTGCCTATATTTCTCAGGCGTGCTTGACAATGCAATTTTTGTTTGAAATTTGAAAACAAATATCTCTTTGTTGAGGCACGCACCTCATAATAGAATTGCCGACTTCAAATGTATGACTGTATTTTAAATTTTAATCTTTCCGACTTCAAGTGTGCACTAATTTCCTAGTTTTCTCCTACAAGTGTGCCTCTAATAATTCTATCACTATCTTCGCTAAACTCAAACTCGATTCTTCCATGATAGGACATGTTTGAAGCAACAATCAACTTGCAAATTTTGAGATAAAAAGCCCGACAATATACCTTCTATTATTGGTGCACTTCTAAAAATTGACAGTGTGAACTCCATTTTGGAATTTTTCCAATCTGCATAATGACACACACTAGATATAAGGGTTTCATATTTAGGCAAACCCAAATAGTTTGCGCTTGCATATGTGATCTTGTAGAGTCCAAATGAAATTAGACACCTTTGTTTCTCAATCCTAGGTGAGAAATGTTTTTGTACTTTTCAAAGATCTCTATTTAATATTTCATCTGCAACGCATCAAGTTTTCCGAACAAACGGATGCAATGAGATGTTATGGGGATGGCTAGAGAGACCATCTAAAATCTCGAGGACGCTAAAATAGGTTTTTCTTCATTTTATAAAAATGGATTTGTATTGAAAGATGTAAAAGTTGAATTTGGAAAATATTAAGAGACATCCTCATACCATCCCTAGCATTAGTTTGATATAAGAGGGTGTTTCCTAAATATGAGGTGGAGGGTGATTGCAAGAAGTCGAGTTCTACTTTTAGGCAAAATGTGGAGTTTTTTAATTGTTTTTTCAATTTTTTGTCAATTGATGTCAAAATTTGATGCACTTAGAGATTGAATCTCGAAAGACTTTAGTAATTGGAAATGTAGTGGTTAGAGTCAACTTTTCAAATATGTAATTTATTTGAATACCCACATGGTAGAAATTACTTTTTAGTGGGCATGTTTACAAATCACTTTTTTCAAAATATCTATTTCAAGATCATACCACTCGTGTACGACTACCATATTTTGACCTAAATAAATAATTTTTTGTAAATCCTTATGGTGAAAGATACCTAAGACAGGTCAAAGATTGATAAGCATATTTTTTCTTTTTTTTTTAAATTAATTTTTAATTAACTGTAAGTACATTTTCAAAACCTCTAGTGTACGATCATAAATTGATGAAAATTTCACATTTTTTCAAATTTTTCAAATTTTTAAGAGAATTGTATGTAGATTGATGTCATATAATTTATTTTTCAAAAACTAAAAACAAAAAAGTTATTAAAGTTTTAGTGAACCTCACTATTTTACGTTTAGGTACCACTTTTGATTAATAAATAATGTAAAAATAGTAAAAATAATCATATCACTATGAAATTTATATTTCTGAAACTAAATAGTGAGAACTCTAATAGATTTTTGTTTCATCGAAAAATACGAATAGGAAGGCCCTCAAAAAATTATGACAAGGTAGAAATACGACATTCCAGTTCCTTAGCTATTATTTTGGATTTCCAAACATAGGCTTGGTCCCACCAAGCCTATCCCGAACTGAAAATCAAGGGGGAGGTACGTTTCCCGCTCCATATTCTATGAAACAAGTGCTTGTTATTTAAAATTCAAAAAATAGGCACCTGTTTCTTAAATACAACAAATCGGTTGGTAAAAATGTGTTTCTAATCATAATTTTTTAAAATTTTTTTGGAAACGAGCACCCATTTTAAATAAATGAGTGCCCATTTTTTGAATTTTGAATCAAGCGTCCGAACCTAAAGCAAGTGCCATTTTTTTCAAAATGGGTGCCCATTTCTAGCAGCATTTTCTAATTCCACAAGACTTTTTCCGAATTGGGACCCAACTTCTTGCACTTACCCTCCATGCAAATTGAATTTGCCATTATCATGGAGACATGCAAATATGGGTTTTGGGGAGCTGTCAGCTGCCACAACTGTAGGTGGAAACATGGATGATTCCCACTCCCCAAGCCTTAGTTTAGATTAAATCTAAATAAATTTTAAACACAATCATATGACACGATAATAACAATTAGTTAAACAATAAAAAACTGTGAGCTAGTAACTATCCTAAACAAAGTCCTACTGCCCTAAAGAGCTCTTCTAATTCAACAGATTATTTAAGAATTTATTGAAATGAGCAACTTAAGAAAAATTTAGGTCTTATATTAGGGTGAGGGCCACTGTAAAATATTTATCACCTACCTTCTGTTAGCTAATTGTGAACATGGGAATGCATTACCAATGTTTGGTTGTAGCGTTAGAGGTTAAATTTGTAGTCTGTTAGAAATGAATTGGCATATTATTTTGAAACTCTGGAATATTTTTAGTTTAATATCATTTTTAGTAGAGTTATGTTTAGTGTAGAATTTTCCTTTATGATAATTTAATTGAAATGAAAATGGAAAGAGTGCTGAATATGGAATAACCAGAGTAGGGTAAATATGTTTTTCTTTTACCTGCTAGTAGAAGTTTGGTATCTTAATTGCTTTTCTCAAAGCTATATTTTTGCATATATTTTTGTAAATATGTTGGTTGTTGTTTGATTCTCTCTTCCGTATCTATGATTAATTATACCTCGACATATGTGTAAAATAACTAGTTTCATAGTTGCACCATATTCCTTTCGATACACCAGTTTCAGGTTGCTAGGTTTCTCGAGAAGATTCAGTGCATTCTCATGTTAGGATGAGTCCCCAGAGAGCTAACCACTCCATGGTTGGGTGGAAAAAGCATCTGAGCCACACTCTTATCTCAATATTTGTAGATGGACAAGCATCCAATGGTTTAGGAGACAAGGACATGCAGATGGATAGTTGTTTGATGACATTTTGGAATCATGCTTCATTTTGACCTTCATGGTGTTATACTTGATGTATTTATATGATGTATGCTGAACTTTCATGATGTATTGATGCACGACAAGTTGGTTGACATCCTTTATTATATTTGATATTTCATTATATATGGATAAACTTTATATTTTTGACAATATGGTCGACTTCACATGTCTGTAAATTAAGACTTGGTTATTAATTTATTATTTGACAGTTTGGGTTGAGTCTTTGTATTTATCTTTATGAATTAAATAGAATTTTTAAGTTGACTAGTCTATGGAATGAAATTGACTTTTCTGAGAATTTTGCTCTTGGTCATGACATGACATTGATATGAGAAGCTTAGTCTTTACAATGAGAAACATGTTAAATAAAAGGGTAAAACAAATAGGACTAAATTTTTGGGTAAACTTATCTTCTACGGTAAAATAGACAGATGCCTCATGTCTTATTTTTCTTTTTTGCTTTTCTTTTTCATAAAAAGCATAGATGGTATGATACAAAACATGTTGTACAAGGAAAAAAAGTCTTCCTTTTGATAACACAATTTGTTCTCTATTAGTAAGTGTGTTCCTCTATTCATTTGTGTTTATGTAATGCCCCTCCAACCTGATCAAGTCCTAGTTATGCTCACTAGAAATTAGGAAGAGCTATATGTGAGAATGATCCTTCTTGAGGTGGTTGCTTAACCGAACCTCTTCCAACTCACCATTACTTCATATTTTAATGTGGGAAATAATAATATTTCATAGGTATGTTCCTATACATCTTCTTGTGTGTCAGCGATAGTTTAGGACCTTAATGCTAAAAGGATCACCTGGTAGACTTATATGCTTCTATGTGAAATGCTCATTATTAATATTTATGTTTACCTTAGGTTAATTGATTATAATCACTTAAGGGTTAGATGTGTTACCTTCTCTAATAATGTTACTTGGGATTAGACATGATTAATGCATTTAGGGTTATGTGATTTTTTTATCTTGATTTGATAATGGGACATTTTGAGTACATGCCTGATGCTTAAATGGGTTTGTGAAAGTTAACGGATGATTTACATTTACATGAATATGTTATGATGCATTCTTGTTATACAATATGGAAAATAGATTATTCTGGTACTAACCACACTAATCCAATTATGCTTTATTCATTTCATTGTCTGATGTGAGTGTAGGATGATGGGAGGTAGTCATAGTTACTCCTACAGGAGGTCCACACAATGTCGCACTCTCCCTCCTTGTTTGCCACTGTCTGTTTATATATATATATATATATATGTATGTGTGTGTGTGTGTGTGTGTGTGTGTGTGTGTGTGTGTGTGTGTGTGTGTGTGTGTGTGTGTATGTCGGTTGGTGTTGCAGGATGTAGGTACCAGGCATCGACTCCACCTGGCTACATAGGTCTGAATGTGCCTTAAAAATCCTCGAGCTGTTGTTGTGTGGAGATATTACCAAGATTACTCTCAAGGTTACCTGTGGACTTAGATTTATGTTTAGGAGGTTACCCTAGTTGAGGGATTTGAATGCAATATGTGATGTGGTCTTGTGATTTATGATTTGACGTTGTTCTGTGATTTATGATGTGAGTTAGATTTATCCTTGTTAGTATATGTATATATATTATATATATATATATATATATATATATATATATGTGTGTGTGTGTGTGTGTGTGTGTGTGTGTGTGTGTGTGTGTGTGTGTTACATTAATTGTATGTTATATAGGTATGTGTATATGTGGGTGCACACGCATATACCCGTGATTATATAAATAATAATATTTGTATATTTTTATGGTATGTTATTTATAATAATTAAATAAAGTGGATTTAATGAAATGTATTAAATAAATGTAAAAATAATAATAATAATAAGAAAATCTCGTTGTAGTAAAACTAGCTATCTAGGAGGGAGTTAAACTCGAGACCTCCTAAAAGTTAGGCTAGTCGGATTCCAATTGTGCTATGTGTTTTGCTTGAAAGTTTTTTGTTTATTCTTTTTGTTATAATTTTCTTTGGAGGCTATTTTAATTAAATTTATTAAAAACTTTATTATGTGTTATGGGAAGATTTTTAATTAATCCTCAACCAACCATGGAAGTTGAAGAAGTTGATTCTCGTAAATAAACTCCTCTAACCATATAGTTGGGGGATAAATTAATCCCAGAGAGGAGTTTTGGGGGGATTGAAACTTTGGAAACTTTTGGGATTTTGGATCCAAAAATCATTTTGGGCTGCTATCTATGTGTGAGGAATTCTTAAAATTTACGTGAGGGAATTTGGAGCTTGTCTATGTGGATTATTTGAAGATTGGTTGCTAGAGGAAGCTATCTAAGAGGCTACCAACTCAAGGCTTGGAGAATTGTAGAGAATGCTCCAACCGTCGAAAGATGATTCTCCGTAGGACCCTAGGTAGGGTCTAAACTAGGATAAATCACCATTCTTCCTATGTGTATGTTTGTTCATATGGTTGATAAGTTATTTTTAATCTATGATTGTTTATTGTGAATTGAAAAGGTAAACTTATTTATGTCATGTTTTCTGTGTATTCCAATTATGTTTCTAGGAAGTAATTTTTATGAATGTTGTATAGTTATTGTTGTGAAATCTTCCTGGAAAGTTTAAGAATGCTTTGATTTTCTTAGGATGGTGTATTCTATTTCTCTTGCATGGAATAGGGAAGTTTAGGAAGAAATAGGAAGGTTAGGATGGTTTAGGAATGAGATGCAGTCCTTTTCCTTCTCTATTTCTCTTGCAGGCTTCTCTGTGAATTATTTTTTTACATTTGTTTTATTTTCTGAGGCTTAGGTAGTGTTGAATATGTGTCATGGATGTGGTATTGAGGTCCCTGCATCAGGTTGACCTCAAGGAACCTTCCCTAGGCACTCTCCATGCCTTAAAAAGTTAGTTTTTGGCCTTTTCGAGTGATTTTAAATTAAAATTTGAAAATGTATCCCGCAATGTCATACAACATTGTAATCATAACCATATGACACTTGGTCAAATGTCATATGGGAATGTATACATTATCGTATGGGTTCATATACAAACTTGTATGAGTTTTTTGAGGGTTTTAAGGGCTCAAAATTTGTAGAATTTATGTTTAGAACCTCTACAACTCACTTCTTATGATTGGGCTTCAAGTTTTATGACCTATGTTTGTCCTTTACTTTTTTTTGATGTTATTATGTGTTACTTATGTTGTTTCAGTTCTTGTCTTTCTCTTAAGTTCATTTTATGAGGCCAGAACTCAGTCTGGTGGAATGATTTATACAAATATAACATTTAAGTATAAGTCTGATCTAGGATGTTTGAGATAGGTTTCAGCTTCATAGGAGTTAAGATGTAGATTTTGGAGATTTCCAAAAATTTTAGACTTAGCCAAATTTCAGGCACATGAGGTTTCCATAGATTGAATATTGTGTTAATTAATGTGGATGTTTGTATCCCCTATGTATGTTCATTACTTTATTTGTTGAGTTTTTATGGTGTACTTATTATGTTTTGCACTTGGCATATACTTGAGCTTAGTTTATGAGGCTAGAACTTGTCTCGGTGGTCTGTGTGCACGAGAGGATTCTCTAGACCTATAAATAAGATGTGGAAAGTTGTACTCATGCATGTCGCAAGTCTTGTGATTTTCTTTGAGGTGTCTTGTGATAGACATCCTTCGAATGGTTCCTATTATGTATATGGCTAAGGTTAGGGCTCACTCTAAGGGCCTAAGTGGGCATGGGAGTTTCCTAAACCTATGAATCAGGACATGGAAGTGTTATTTTGTATCTTTGGTTTGTGATGGGGTAAGGGAATAGGAACCCTAAGTGAGTGGCTTGCCATAGGTGTTGGAGCCCTAAAGTGGTTTCCAGATGATCCTATGGGTGGGTTTGTAAAAAGTGATAACCTTAAAAATTAACCTAGGAAGGGGGGATTCAAAAGATAATGAAAGAAAATATAATAATGGCCACACAAACCCAATTGGAGTACCAGGACCAGGGATAACTGCCAGGATGGAACCCTATTCATAAAGGGGGGACCAGGGTTACATGGTTTCCAGGAAGGATCCCAATATACAGGTTGTGTGATGACACTCACTTAGGTGGTCTCCTAGAACCTTGACCTCAGTGTTATAGTATGATGATATTTGATGTGCTTTATTCTTGTGCTTTTGAGTCTTGGATTTATTGGTATTTGAGACTTAGATTGCCTTAAGGTCTTGAGTGTACCTTATTTCTATCTTCTAGCATAGGGGGTGGAACTTTACCAGTTTCACATGGTTGGGTGGCAAATCTCTTTTGAGGTATTGTTCGTGGTTCATGTCGTGGATTGGATTCTAAGTTATTCAGTGGTGAAGTTTATGTTCTTGTATCATGTATCTCTATCTTTTGTAATTAAGACACAAAGATGTATTGTAAGCCTTTGGGCAACTTGATGTAAATATATCTCTGTATGTCTTCAGGCTATGAGCAGTAATTGTAACTATAATTATGTTTGTAAATGGAAATTGTAAGAAAGAAAGTTATGTATATGGGAAGGGTAGTTTTAAGAGTTTCAAAAGGGGATTGAATATTAATTAATTAGTTATGGATTATAATTAAGTAGATTTACTACCTTATCTCTTTTATTAGTTTTAAAATGAAATTGAAAGTAATGGTTCTATGCAAACCTTTGTAATGAAAGTACTTATGGATGTAAAATTCTTTAAAAGGAAACTTGTTTTGATATGTGGAATAGTGAAAATATATGCTAAGGGTTCAAGGGTATCTCTAGGTGAAATAATAAGGGTAATGAAACATGTATGGTATTGAAAGTAGTAATGAGATGTGATTTCTTAAATGTATAGTTCAATGTGAGTAATGTGTGGTTATTTGAACTAGGTTTGAATCTCAATTATTAACTAGACTTATATAAGGTTGTAGATGATAATTTGTGGAAGTTAAACTTGTGAAAAAAAATGATTCATTAAATGGTTTATGTTGGTTATCAATATATCGTTAAGTACTTTACAATCTTTCTATTATTATATTGAAATGAAAATAGAAAGAAATGACTCTTAATGGAAATGCTTAATTGAGTTTTGATGGTGCAATTGAGTTGAGTATAGATAAGGTTAAGGAGTAAATAAATAGGAAATAATAAATGTACTTAGTGGATGAGATAAGTAATGTGTGCTTGTTGCATTTCTAAAAGTAAATGATGTGTTAGTTTGGTAAAGAAAATAAATTTAATTAATTCATTAAGACAATTGGTTTTGAAGTAGAATGAAAGCAATGTCTCAATGTAACTTGAAGTTGAAACAAAAATAGAATTGCATTAGATTAAGTAATAAAATGCATTGCATGATAATGGTAAATGAATTCATTAAGGGAACCTTAAGGAATGCACTTATGAATGGTTATGATGATATGTTAAAATCTTAAGAAAAAAATTTGTTAGTTATAATTTTAGGTCATAAACCTGATTCCTTATGGGTTCCCTGGCAGGGACATTACATTTGGTATTAGAGCCCTAGGTTGCTACACTGGGAGCTCTAGGGTCTATTTACATTTAACTTAGTCTCTTCTTCTTCTTATGAATTAATGTCAACTCAATGGATATACCTATACTTATGTTATAACTATAGGATTTGAGCAATACAAATCCACAAAACCCAAAGATCACCTGCATACAAAAACCTATTACAAGGAAGTAGAGACAAGAAGAGGGAAAGGGTTTGACTCAAAAATATGAAGAAGAAAATATCCTCAAATAATGAATGAATAAAATATACAATGGATCATCCATATAAATGAGATCAAAAGCCTTGAAAGGAAAACCTAAAAAGCAGAAGTGCATGTAATAATTAGTTAAATTATTACAAGACTAATGCATGCAAGTTTATATTTAAAACTAGTGCATAAGTTTGAATCAACTAGTGCATGTGTGTTTAAATATAAACAACTAAAAATGAAAGTGTTGATATCTTAAGAAGGGAGTAAAGTTAATTAATATAATTAATACTTTACTCTAACACCCCCCCTTAAGATGAGCAACAATGCAGCTACAAACAATGCAAGAAGAAAGCAAAGGAAACTACAGTGCTAAAAGCATAAAAATGGGTCCTGACAACATGGCCTGATGAGGTACCCAACACAACAAAATCTCTATAAAATGGAGAAATAGAGAAAACCTAGTGGGAAAAAACCCTACTCCAAAAAGAGATAAAAAATGCAGAAAAAGAAATGGCTCAAGAGACTCTCTCAAAACCATAAGTACAACTAGCCCCCCCATGAGAGAGGGGTGAGACACCAAAGCCCCCCCAGAATGATGGAACCCCTGTGGAAATGATCGAACCAATGCAACTCCAATGCGAAAGAAACAAAAGCACAAAACAAGGAAACCCTTGAATGAGAGGTGAAACTAGAAGGCCTAACTGATGCTGAAAGGAGAAAACATGAGGATCCTGAAAGGGAATCCCCAATGTAGGTGGTGTGATAGGTGTGCTGACACTATCATGAAAGAGGAGATGAACATCCTTTGTAGAATCCTCAACAAGTGCACCTGGTGGCTCAATGAATGGAGTTGGAGGGTCAAGCAATATTGAAGAAGAAGCTTGTTGAAGAGAAAAGACCTCAACAAGATGTGGTGTGGTAGTCATAGCAGTGATCTCAGGAACAATACAAAGGTTCAAGTGACCTGACTGCACCACATGAGGCTATTGTGAAAGAGGAGAGCTGTGCTCTGACAATGGAGATGGTGGACCAAAGTGTGAGAAGGTGTAGAGATGGGTGGAATGATCAATTGTCCCTATAGCAACAATGCCTCTTGTCACAGTATCCCAAATGAAGATTGAATCTATAGTGAACTCAACTATCTTCCCTGATCCACTATGTGTAATCTAAAAAATCGAGAGAAGGTTTACAGACAGAGATGGAACATACAATACATCATTGAATGTGCCATCCAAAATACCTACTGAACATTTCCCGCAGACTCTTAGGATAGTGATATTCCCCATGAGAATATGAGGAATGGGAGAAGCCTCAATAGTAGAGAAGACCCCTTGAGAAGATACCATATGGTGAGAAGCACCTAAATCTAGTATCCAAGGGACTTGTGAAGGGGATGCAATGGATGCACGTAATGCATGACCCTGTCCAAAATCCTATCCAGATGTCGAAGATGTGGAAGAAGACTGAAAAGCAGACCCCTATGAGGTAGAAGAGGATGGAGAGGAAACAATGCTCTTCTGAAGGAGAGCTTGCAAATCTGTAATCTATTTCTCATAGCCATCAAATCTCTTCTGAAAACAATGCGACTCATCATGAGGTCCCTTCTGACAATAGGAACATGTAGGTCTCTTAGTCTTCTATTTCTCCTTCTTAGAAGAAGATGGTGGGCCAGTAGAGTGTTGAGAAGAGGAATCTAATATCTGCTTCGACTTCTACTTTTTCTTTTCTTTGGATGGTTGGGCAACCAATGCTTAGTTCTTTGATCCTATTAGAGAGTCCAACTGAGTAAGCTTGGCCTGCTCTCTAGTCAAATGATCATAGAACACCTCAAAAGTGGGCATGGTGAATGTAGGTCCCAAAGCATCCATGGTAGAATGAAAGGTAGAAGAGAAGATCTAAAAGTTTCCCCTAAGCTTAGACATAATCAGATAAATGCACTCTTTATCAGTCTTTTGCTCTCCACATCCATGTAACAAAGATCTCTGCTATTTGAACTTCATCAGAAAGTCCTCAATAGAGGGAAAAGAATCAAGTACAAGAGAGGTAAGCTCTACCTCAATTTGAAGTTCTCAAAACTCATTCATTGTACCAAACAAAGTGTTAAGCTTGGTCCACATAGCTAGAGGGGTATTGCACCCATCAAGATGAAACTGCAAGCCATCTGATACCTGTAAAGAAATCAACTCCATAGCCTCATCCATATTGTTTCGATGCTGCATGATCTCAAAGGGCCTCTGTAATACTGGTTGCACTGCATCTAGACAAGACTAGAGCCCTTTTGAACGGAGAAGCTGTGTCATCAGGGTTTTCCATGTGTGATAATTATGTGGGGTCAGAAGTTCTAGACAAGAAGAGGTCTTAGCTATATTTTTAAGAAGGGATTTTGTTTTGATAAATATCTTGTTTAACTGATAGAAACAAGAAAATAACACCCCCCCACAATCCAAATATCGAACCCCTAAGCCTAGAATGATATGCTTTATCAAGAGAAGAGAAAAAAAGCTTTAGATCTGAATCTTGTGTACCTTGAAAAAATTATGATAAAAATAGGTAGAAATCTGGATGGTGCTTGAGAAGATCTTTTCGGTGCTTCTTCTGGATCAAAAAATGGAGCTAATTTGAGCAAATTAGCCCCCCCAGAATGCAAAAAGGATAATTTGGCATTGACAGAAGAAATAGAAAGCTAGATGGCAAAAAATACTAGATTAAACTCCATGAGAGTGTCAGGCTTGGAACCAAATTTTTGGCAATATCTTGTTTGTCGAAAAATAATGCCTGGAGCTCCCGGAAAGCCAATTTGAGTGAAAGAGGCTCCAAAAACAAAAAAATTCAAAATTTTTTTTTTGTTGTTGAAAAAAATGCGCTGGACCCTGGTCACATGAGCCCTGGGTGTTGGCACTAAAGGGCTAGCCGTCGGTGGTTTGGGCCTGCCGCTGGCAGTTTAGCGCTAGCCGCTAGTGGCTAAGGCCAATGGTTTGGGCCTGCAGTAGTCTGCGGCGGTCTCGGGGTGGCGGTGCCCAGGCTGAGCGTTGGTTGCGCTCGGGCGGCGCGCTGTCTACACAAATTTTTAGATTTTTCTACTTTGTACGATGTGAATATTAATGCCTCGGGGTGTGTGCAATGTCGTACGACACTGGGGCAAAATTGTTTTGCCTCTCCCTGCAACGTTGTCCAAATTGGATGTGTTTTATATCAAAATAGATGTTTTTGGGTGCTGCAAGCTCAACGATGAGGTCCGTTTGAGCTCAAAGTGCACCAAAATTTAGGAACCCCCTCATTTCAATAAAAAAAACATAAAAAAGCCCTAAAAAGTGCCAAAATCTTTTTTTTTTCTTTTTTGCAGGCAAAAAAGAAACAAAAAATAATGTCCTACTGAGAATACCAAATCTGAAAACTATAACCAAAACTTCTCAAATCTACCAAAAAATCTCTAATTTGAATCCTTCAAACATGAACAAGCTGTAGCAGATTAGGCTCTGATACCATGTAGGATTTGAGCAATACAAATCCATAAAACTTGAAGATCACTTGCATACAAAAACCTATTACAAGGAAATAGAGACAAGAAGAGGGAAAGGGTTTGACTCAAAAATATGAAGAAGAAAATATCCTCAAATAACAAATGAATAAAATATACAATGGATCATCCATATAAATGAGATCGAAAGCCTTGAAAGGCAAACCTAAAAAGTAGAAGTGCATGTAATAATTAGTTAAATTATTACAAGACTAATGCATGCAAGTTTATATTTAAAACAACTAGTGCATGTGTGTTTAAATATAAACAACTAAAAATGAAAGTGTTGACATCTTAAGAAGGGAGTAAAGTTAATTAATATAATTAATACTTTACTCTAACAATAACACTCTTCTTGGATTCTTTCCAACACTGTAGAGGATCTCACAAGAGGGCTCAATATTCTCCCTCATCGTCTTAACAAAAAAGTTCCATTTAGAGGATGTGGGGAAATAAAACTTGAATTATGACTCAGAGGAATCTCAAGTAAGACAACTTTAATGACTAATTTTGCTAAAGCTAGAACCCATCAGAAGAAAAGTTAGCCCTGAGGAGGCAACTTATCATTACCATTATGATAGGGATATAAATATAAGCCCTAGGTTGTTCTAATAAGAACCTTTGGATTCATACTTGACCTAATCGCAATGCTTGAGCCTATTATGTTTCTCCATCTGATGTTTCTTTCAGCCTACCAAACTTGGATATATGGCGTGTCTTCTTTTATTTTATGTTTTCCTTAAAACTTGAGTACTAGACATAAAAGGCATGTTTTCTATTTTTCCACTATTATATCTTGCAAGAAAAGATTGCCTGAAAGGATTATTTATGTTTTGCATTATAAGGTTCATGTGGTTCAAATAGATGGTCAAGAATTCTCGATACTTGAGTACTATATTCTCACCCTTTTTCTAAGAAAATCTTAAATAATTGTATGGAAATTTGTTAATCTTATTTCTTGATCTTATGATGAATACCATGAATAACTACCAAAGTAGTTCAAACTGTTATATACTCTACTTCCCTATAAATGCTAGATAACACCATGATTGTTGTGTTTGATTATTTAAGGCTAGATAGATTTGAAACATGTTGTAATTATAGTGGGAAACAAGGGATGATTATGTTTCTAGGATGGAAAGGATTGTAATATTGGATGGTTGTAAAACATGTTTAGTAGATGTATCTTTATCCCTTCCTCGAGAACTTGGAAACTTACAAACTTATATTTTCTTGAAATGAGATAACGTGTTGAAATTAGGTAATATATGATATTTCAAAATATGGCAAGATTAAGAAGCATCTCTCTTTTATATACCTTCTCAAGTAAGAAATTAAATCTATTGTTGAATCAGATGTGTCTCTCCCTTCTTTCTCAAGAAGTATATTTAAAAGGCTAAATTTCATAAGGGAAAATCAATGTGTCAATAAGGAGAATGTGCTTAGCTAGAGGTAACCCTTGGGTAAAGGACCTATGTCCCCAAGTTTTTATAATAAATAAGATTACAGTACACAATTAGTTGAAAGGAGAAGTGTTTGATTATATGGTAGGAATTTTGAATATATGCTCCTCGCAAGTGGTGTAAATTGAACCAATGAAAAATCATCAACTATAGGGAGAGAATATGATATTAAACAAAATTGTGTAGTATTTAATTAATTTGTTGGTATTTTGTGTGTGAAATGGAAGTTGAAGCTAACAAAATTGCTAGTATATAGGAATGATGAGTTATTATGAAGGAATAATGATATGTCTATTAGAATAAGATTTAAGTCAAACTTTCTAAGTGTCCTAAAATGGAACTATTAGAAGAATGTGAATTGGTAGGTAATGGTATAAATGTCATATTGAATACGTGTATAAGGATAACAATACTTGTAGTTACTCCTCAAATGTAATTTTATTGAAATACATGTACAAAAGGTTAGTTGGTTGAACATATTAATTTGATTGAATAAGAGGGTAGCCGTAGGACTCATGTATTTTTCTCCCTCTATTAAAGAATCTAGGACTTTTATTTTGGAAAATGGTAAAATTAAAATAAACTTGTTAATGTTTGGAAAATATATATATATATATATACTCTTAAGAATCTTATTATGAATTTCTGAGATATGGAATTCATTAAATAGCTAGTTAATAGGCAATGTCTATGAAACTCTAGCTTAATGAATCATGTTAAAATTTCTTAGGAATATCATTATGTGTATTATTGTAATACAACACTAATAATTTGTTATAAATAGAATCATAAAAGGTATCTTAGGTTACATTCTTTAAAGAGGATGTGAATTTCATCTTGTATGTAAGTTTGATATTAGTGATTATCCTATAAGTTTACCATAGGCCTTATGAGAAAAATTAACTAGTTTCATAAAGAGAATTGTTTTTGTCTTATCTCATAAAATTGTGTGTTGTTATATGTGGAAGTTTGATATTTGAATGATTTTTAGTTTGAAAATGTTTGCCAAGGTAGTAGTATGATAGTAGTAGCTCATGTATATGCATTGAAAAGAAATAACTCTTGTATCAATCTGTATCTAGTTTAGAGAATGAAATTTGAATTCTTAATTGCATTTTAGAATCCTTAAATATGTTCTGCTATTAAAAGAATTCCTAATTCCTAAGGTGAAAATTATAGCTAATATATCAATGATAGACTAAAGTAGAAATGTTTGTGATATTCTTATTTTATGTTTGATCAATGGCTAGAAACTTCCAACTTTCGGGAGTAAGTCAGATCTTAGGGAGGGATGATGTAATGCCCCTCCAACCCAATCAAGTCCTGGTTATGCTCACTAGAAATTAGGAAGAGATATATGTGAGAATGATCCTTCTTGAGGTGGTTGCTTAAACCGAACCTCTTCCAACTCACCATTACTTTATATTTTAATGTGGTAAATAATAATATTTCATAGGTATGTTCCTATACATCTTCTTGTGTGTCAGTGATAGTTTAGGACCTTAATGCTAAAAGGATCACCTGGTAGACTTATATGCTTCTATGTGAAATTATCATTATTAATATTTATGTTTACCTTAGGTTAATTGATTATAATAACTAAAGGTTTAGATGTGTTACCTTCTCTAATAACGTTACTTGGGATTAGATATGATTAATGCATTTAGGGTTATATGATTTGTTTATCTTGATTTGATACTGGGAAATTTTGAGTACATGCCTGATGGTTAAATGGGTTTGTGAAAGTTAATAGACGATTTACATTTACATGAATATGTTATGATGCATTCTTGTTATACAATATGGAAAAGAGATTATTTTGGTACTAACCACACTAATCCAATTATGCTTTGTTCATTTCACTATTTGATGTGAGTGTAGGATGAGGGGAGGCAGTTGTAGTTACTCCTACAGGAGGTCCACACTGTCATGCCCAAAATCTAGGGCAAAACACACCCAACAATTTTTTTTAAGCACAACACTGATGCAACTTGAATTTAAAAAATCACAACAAACATTTGAAACATATTAAAATCCTTTCATAGAAGATACACTAACCTTTTACTAAGCAAAATTGGCAAGTGTAGTTGAAGAAGAGCCATATTCCTTCCATAGCTTTTCTCCTTGGTACATATCCAATGGTGACATCTCAACATTCTAAAGTGTGCATTTCTACCTACACAATCATGAATCTTCACACCCTTCCTACTACATTTATGTTTAAGAAATTACATACACAAGGAAAAAACATTTAACTTCTTTAAAATCTACATTTCACCTTATTATTATTTAATGTTCCTTGTTCCAATTCAATTTCATCAAAACAGGCGCTCCATTGTGCTAACATACAAATAAGATGAATACAATTAACCCTATTGAAAACATAGGGCATCCTAGAATCATAGACTCATGCACAAAAGCAACAAGACAAAGAGTACATCACAAGGTCGACTCATTCTAATCACTATGGAACATCAGAAAACAATTCACTGCCACATCTAATGACCCCAAGTCACTCAAGGCATCAAGAAAATGTTCTAAAATCATATCCTCCTAGAGGTACATCCTTACATGGGACCAATACGATCTTACTCAACAAGTGTGAGGGTCGAAACCACACCATCAGGATGCTCACATAAATGACCATTTAAGTTTATATCAGGTTGAGACATGAATTTATTGTAAGTTGAATTGCTAGGTCTTGATGTTCCACCATTCAGATACATTAGACTTACTTTGATAGTGATTTCATATCTTTAGACTTTATGTGATGATTATTATATGATTATGCAGATGACGATGTTAGATATATCTTTATATGTAGATCTTGATTATATGATATATAAGTATAATTAAATTCTTCAAATCTTACATTTTGATGTACATTGACTTATGAAATAGAAATTTAAATGAGTAGGATACTAATTGTCTTACAAATTGAGTCTACAAATGAATTAAGGTTAATTGAGAAAGTAGAAATTAAGTTAAAGTTACATATGTTATGTATGGAAATAGATTACAAATATTGTTTTGAAAATTGTGATGAAATCATGAAATACAGTTTGCTAGTATGTATGTGTTTGTATGTTATCATGGATCATGCATTGCTTTATTTATATATCCTTTTTTTGTTTTTCATATTCATGAGATACTGATAATTTGATCAAGTATGCAGGTTTATGACCATGGTTCTAATGTGGGGAAACAAGGATGGATTTATGTGAAAACTGTAAAAGGCCAAGGTTAACTCTATGAAGAGAAGTAGCCTCGTTGTTACGCATTTTTTATTTCGTAAATGTGATGTATGGGTGTAATGTATTTTATAATTGTAAATATGAATATTTGGATGAAAAGTATTTTTTTAATTGTAATTGTGATTTATCCATTTGGCATGTCATGTGTAAAAGTGATGTGTAGTGATGTGTTATTTTTATGTTGTGTCACTTGACACTTGTTCATGTGTGTTGGCATGCCCAAATGGGTTAGTGGCATTTGACACTACCCTAGATCACCTTATTGAGTTCCCATGTAGTGTTACTTGTTTAGGAAACCAAGAGATGAGTCCCATCATGTCCATTTTCGTAGGTAAACTTCACATGGGTTTTTGGGAGGTTAAAATGAGCCCTAGAGAGTGGTTAAGGGTAAAGTAAGCTATCCTTGTGATGGTACTTTGGGTTATGGGTCAATTTTTTACCATTTCAACTCCCAAGACTTGTATATGGCCTCTCAAAAAGTGCCTTCTTGGAAGTGGCGAAAATGGGAGAGAGGTTCAAGACAATCCCTTCTTCCCATTCCTTTGTTTTCTCCTCATACTCAAATGGGGGACAAAAGGGAAGGGAATCACTTTCCAAGAAATTTCTTCTCATTGGGATTGAGGGGTAGAGGTTGGGGGAATGTTTTCCTATTAACAAAATTTTCTTGAGAAGAGAGGACACACACACTTCATTCTTGGTTTCTAGGAAGAGACTTCTAGTTTTTGGGGGAGGAATGTAGAGAAGATTTGGCCAAGGAGAAAAGCTATGGAAGGAATATGGATCCTCTTCAACTAAACTTTCCATTTTTTCTTAGTAAAAGGTTAGTGCATGTTGAGCATCATTTTTACATGAAGACAATGGCTAGGAATTTGCATGAGAAAATCCCCCTCTTGGAAGACTGATGGAATCAATCTCAAGGTTCCTTCTGGCTAGGTCTCAACTGCTTGGATAGCTCAACGGAAGACAAATGTGAATTTGTTAACAAGGAGGCTATTAGGAATGAATGCTGAATATATCCTATGGGAGTATTGGCAGCCATTCTATAGAAGTTGTTGTTGCATTCATGACTATGATTGTCATTGATGTCAACACAATGATCTACTAGAAATTAGCAAAGAAGCATACAATGTTTGTATTAGCGCACGTGGGATATTGCAGATCAAGCTATGCAATTTTGAGGACTTAATCTATGATATGTTATATGTTCATGGTTAAGTGGGTAGATAATAATTCATTTATTCATGAAAGTTATGAGCATTTTGGTGGAAGCAGTATTCAAGCAGTGTTCCTGAGTAGTGGTTTTGGAAATCTGATGATATCTCCTAATTGGGATGGAATCTAGTTATGTGTAGTGAGAGAGCAGTAGAAGACATTTTGATAGTGACATGGTTAACAACACAAACTTCAAGGTAGCACATGTGAAAAGTTATTATAGCTAGAAGCTGACAGTTTTGTGTAATTTTGATGAAACATGTGGAAACTTTTATTTTGTAATTGTATGCTGACTCATTTGTAATTACTTGAGTGTGATATATAAGAAGAAATTTTTTTCCTTGATGAGACATGAAATGAATGATGATATGATATGAGATATGAAAATGAAGTGAAGAAAAGAGTCTGTGAAGTTGTGAAAGTGAATTTATGAAAGGAGACTTGCGAGGTACATAGATCTGAAATTGAGATTTGTTGTAGCAGTGAGTGCGGTTTGGAACAGTCAGAGATGAGGTAACATATTTGATATTATTTTGTTGAATAATCTAGAGATTAGTTGGATAGTGTGTTCAGTGATCTTGCCATTGAAGCTATTTGGGCAGTGGGTCCATTTGTCTTCTATAAACTCCTAACAAAGTTAGAATCTTTTAGTAGGGATTCAAAGTCTCCTAATAGGGACTCATATGTAATGAATGTATTTCATAAGACTCCTAAAAGAGTCCATCCTTTCACAAGGAATATTCATATTAGTGCATCTTTTGTGAGCATCATTCCCACCGGGGTTTACTCTTTGATCAATAGGTTCCCTAGTTAACATATCTTGTGTTATTGTGTATGAATATCTTTATATGGTTGTTGATTACATTGCTTACATGGTTAAATATTGTTGAAGTTGATAAAGGTTATAATTATTTGATAATTGATTCACCCCCCCCCTCTTAGTTATCTTGGTGGACTTTACTTTCTAACAATTGGTATCAGAGCGACAGGTCCTTGAAAGAAAAGTTTAACATCTTAAGGAGATCCATGTGAATTTCAAGAAAGAAAGCCCTAAGTTTGATGGAGTAAATTTTGATAGCTGGAAAGAAAAGATGAAGACACATCTACTATGTTTAGTACCAGGTTATTGGTTGATTACTAAGAATGATAAAACTATCATTGAAGAGGATAATATTGAATCATGCACCGAGGAAGAAAGAGATCTATTCATGTGTAACATACTTGCTAGAGAACAACTTGTGTCAGCCCTTCTAGAGAATGATTATAGTTAGGTAAAACATTTGAGGAAATCTTATGATATTTGGAAAGCTTTACACTCTACTTTTGAAGGTGATGAACATACAAAGAAAGTTAGATTACATAATTGGATATGTGCATTTGAAGATATAAGAATGATGGAAGATGAATCTGTTAGAGGCTATATTGGTAGAATGTTAGAAATTGTTGCAGGTATAAAATCTTGTGGAGGAACAAAGATAAAGAATGAAGTGATATGGAAAATTCTAAGGACATTGACTCTTGTATTCAAGAAGACAACATAGATGATTGAACAAGTCATACCTTGTACTATGAACTTTACAAGAGAGACTCTTCTTAAAAGATTGGAAGCAATAGAAATGAACCTGAGGTTATCAAGAGACTTACCTAGAATGGAGACAACATTCAATGCTCTTAGTGTTCACCCTACTTTGTCAAGAAGCATGAGTGTGAGTGGTGATTATGCTAGCAGTAGCAGATCTAGAAGTGAAGAAGATAGAAAGATTGAAGAAGGTATTGCCTTGCTTGTGAAAAGAGAACCAGATAGTAAGAAATTTTTTAAATGTTGGACATGTCAAGAATATGGTCATTTTGCATCTAAATGTCCTAAGAGAGTCAAGAAGTATAGAAATAATTTTAAGCCTAGAAGATCTAAGGAATGTTATTATGCTAATGATGATGAACTTGAAGCTAGTGTAGAAAGAACCTTAAGTGAAAGTGATACTGAGAACAATGATGACATAGGATTTGTAGCAATTAAAGAAGAAAATTCTGAAACAAAGGTTAAAGAAGAAAAAGCCTTAGTTTCTCAAGTTGAAAAGAAATCTGATTGGATTATAGATAGTGGTTGTTCACATCATATGACTGGTGACATGAGAAAGTTAATAAAGTTTAACAATTATGATGGAGGAGTTGTTAGAGTTGGAAACAATGCACCTTGTTTGATTAAAGGTATAAGATCTATTACCCTTGATGGAAAGATTAATACTTGATGATGTCTACTTTGTGGATGGTTTGAAAAATAATCTTTTAAGTGTTGGATAGTTAGTTGATAAGGGATATCAAGTTTGGTTTACTGAGAAAACCTGTGCGATAAAAGATAAAAATGGAAATCTGATTGGAACTAGATCTAGAACTAGAGGTAATGTATTTCAATTGAATTCTATTGAGATGACATGCTTGATTACTAAGATTGATGATAGTTGGTTATGGCACAGAAGATTTTGTCATATAAATTTTGATAACATTGTGAAAATAAGTACTACACTTGTAGTAAGAGATTTGCCTAGAATTATGAAACCTACTAACATGATGTGCAAGGAATGTGTATTGGCTAAACATAAGAGAAGTTCATTTCCCAGTAAGAAGTTCACAATAGAAAAGAAGTTGAAGATTGTTCATACAGACTTGAGCGGTCCTACCAGGACTAGAGGATTCTATGGTGAGAGGTAATTTATGATTCTTGTTGATGATTTTACAAGGATGATGTGGATTGCATTTCTTAAAGAAAAATCTGAAGCATTTGAAAAGTTTGATCATTAAGAACAAAGTTGAGAATGAATCTAGAATGAAGATTAAATGTTTGAGATCAGATAGAGGTGGTGAATTTACTTCTAGAGAGTTTAATACTTTTTGTGAAGTGAATGGTATTAAGAGACAGTTTTCAGCCCCTAGGACACCTGAACAAAATGGTATTGCAGAAAGAAGGAACAAATCAATAACTGAAGCAACAAGAGCTATGTTATTTGAGAATGACTTAGCAAAGATATTCTAGAGAGAAGCAGTGAACACAACATTGTATACAATGAATAGAGTACAAATCAGAGTAGATACAAACAAGACACCCTATGAATTATGGTTTGGACATGCACCCCTAGTTAAGTATTTTAGAATTTTTGGAAGCAAATGTTATATAAAGAGAGATGATGACATTGGAAAGTTTGAACCTAGAAGTGATGAAGGTATATTTCTTGGATATTCATTGAGAAGAAAAGCTTATAGATGTTACAATAAGATAACTAAGACTATTGTTGAGAGCACAAATGTTAAGGTTGATGAAAAGATCAAAATTTAGGAAAGAATGCTTCATTATGGATCAAATGAAGAAGCTCATCCTAAGCCTAATCCAGAGCCTACTGAATTATTTTATGAAACTGATAGGGATTTGTTGAATGAAAGCCATAGTGAATTTATTGAAGAACCGACACCTGAAGTGAGATCTGAGACAATGAAACCTAACAAGAACCTATCAAGAAATCATCTTCCTGAATAGATTATTGGAAGCATAGACAGAGGAGTTCTAACTTGAAATAAGGTACAAGAAAAGTTATGTTTGATTTCTCAAATTGAACCTAAATCTACTAGTGAAGCTTGTGAAGATGAACATTAGATTAAAGCTATGAGAGAAGAACTTGATTAGATTGATAAGAACAAGACATGAGAATTAGTCCCTAGAACTAAAGATAAGAATGTGATAGGAACCAAATGGATATTCAAAAATAAGATGAATGAACAAGGAGAAGTAGTAAGAAACAAAGAAAGATTGGTATGTAAAGGATACTCATAGCAAGAACGAATTGACTATGAAGAAACTTTTGCACCTGTAGCAAGAATTGAAGCAATGAGAATGTTTTTGGCCTATGTAGCTTACGAAAAATTCAAAGTATATCAGATGGATGTGAAGTCAACATTTCTGAATGGAGAATTAGAAGAAGTAGTCTACATCGAGCAGCCTGAAGGTTTTCCTTTAACTCAAGAAGGAGACATGGTCTGTAAACTAAAGAAAGCTTTATATGGACTTAAGCAAGCACCTAGAACTTGGTATGCAAGATTGGATAAGTATTTGATAACATTGAGATTTACAAAAGGAACAATTGATAGCAACCTGTACACAAAAGAAATTGAAGATGGGTTGTTAGTTATAGTTATTTTTGTTGATGATATCATTTTTGGAGGAGAAGATGAAGCCAGTGACAAATTTGCAGATGAAATGAAGAACGAATTTGAAATGAGCATGATTGGTGAAATGAAATACTTAATTGGGATTGCAGATAACACAAAATAGTAATGGTATCTTTGTGAGTCAGATAAAGTATTTGAATGAGTTGTTGAAAATATTTGGAATGGAGAACTGTAAACCAATTGGAACACCTATGGTAACTATACATAAGTTATCTAGTACAGATGAGACTCCTGCAGTTGAACAAAAGAAGTATAGATCTATGATTGGAGGATTGCAATATTTGACACATACAAGACCAGACATAGCACACTCAGTTGGAATTGTAGAAAGATTTCAAGCTAAACCTAGAGAATCACATTATGCAGTAGTAAAGAGGATATTGAGATATTTAAGAGGCACAATGGATTATGGTATGAAAAGTATGATGATTTTACTGTGTGTGCATATACAGATGCTGATTAGGGAGGTAGTGTTGATGATAAAAAGAGTACCAGTGGTGGAGAATTTTTCCTTGTAGGAAGATTAGTTTTTTGGCTAAGCAAGAAGCAGAATTGTATTTTTCAAAGCACATCTGAAACAAAATATGTAGCAACAACAAACAATTGTAACCAGATAATTTGGATGAAGCAGATGCTGAAGGATATTGGAATAATGTTTGTTGAACCTATTGTTATATATTGTGACAACACCAACACAGTTAGTATGTCTAAGAGCCCTGTATTACATTCTAAGACTAAGCATATAGAGATAAAGTATCATGTAGTGAGAGAGAAATTTGTAGAGAAATAAGTTAGATTGGAATACAAAAGCACAAAGGAGCAGATTGTAGATATATTTACAAAATATTTGCCGAAGGATACATTTGAGTATCTGAGAGGTATGCTTGGGGTTATGCCCCATTCTAATTTTGAGAAATGATGTAGATTGTTGCATTCGTCCAGTGGTATATGAGCCCTATCTTTCTTTTGGATTGGATTTTGGTACTTCCTTTATGGGGGAGTATGTGTATATGAGCCGAGTCATGAGGACTCTAGTAAATGTATTTTTTGAATAGTGTCTTTTGACATTAGAGTTGTTGTTGACATAATGATGAAATTTTTGTCATTGATGTCAATGGGGGAGAGAAGTATGCATGAAAAAACTATCTATGATGTTTGTAAGAGAGATTTGAATAGGAAAACAAAGCACGATTTGATTGATGAAGAGGACTTAAAGAATTTTCAGAGCAGAAGTGTCGCAGTGTTGAATTTATGGAACATTGGATGTTTTTTCATCTATGTTTCCATCAATGCCAATGGGGGAGATTGTTAGGAATGAATGCTAAATATATCCTGTAGGAGTATTGGCAGCCATTCTGTAGCAATTGTTGTTGCATTCATGACTATGATTGTCATTGATGTCAACATAGTGATCTACTTGGAATTAGTAGAGAAGAAGACAATGTTTGTATTAGCACACATGGGATATTGGAGATCAAGCTATGTGATGTTGAGAACTTAATCTATGATATGCTATATGTTCATGGTTAAGTGCGCAGATAGTAATTCATTTATTCATGAAAGTTATGAGCATTTTGGTGGAAGCAGTATTTAGGCAGTGTTCCTGAGTAGTGGTTTTGGAAATCGGATGATATCTCCTAATCGGGATGGAATCTGGTTATGTGCAGTGAGAGAGTAGTAGAAGACATGTTTATAGTGACATGGTTAACAACACAAACTTTGAGGTAGCACGAGTGAAGAGTTATTATAGTTGGAAGCTGATAGTTTTGTGTAATTTTGATGAAATGTGTAGAAACTTTTATTTTGTAATTGTATGCCGACTCATTTGTAATTACTTGAGTGTGGTATATAAGAAGGAAAGTATTTCCTTGATGAGACATGAAATGAATGATGATATGATATTGTACACACTAAATAGCGCACTTCTCTAAGTCATTATATCCAAGGGAATCCATGAGTAGAAAACCTTAGAAGGCGACCTAGAGCTCCTTATGAATGGAGTTGCAAGGCTTTTGAAGATTGCTCTTAGCTAGAGCTATAAATCTTGTGACCTTGCTAGTCAACCACACAATGGGAGATTCAAATGAAAACAAGGGAAAGAATGACAATATCCCCAAGAATCAATATGAAATGCAATGCAATGCAACTAGATTAAGAATGAGCAATGCAAACTAAGCTATTGAAATGAAATAACAATTATTACAAAGCCTTCCTAATTAAGCTAGATGAATTAATCTAAAGCATAAAGGAAACTAAGCTATGAATGCCATGAAAATGCAACTAGAATGCAAGAATGAAGCTAAGATAGAATGTAGATGTGAAAGCTAAGAATGCAAGAATAACCTCCAAAGCTCCAAAGTGACCTAGAAAACCTGCAACATAATATTAGTATCCAAAAGATGAATATCAAAATGAGAAGAGAGCTCTCCTTTTATAGGAAGTGAAAATAATGGACCATGGAGATTAAGAGGCAAAAGATTTAATCAAGGGTGGAGCTTGAAAGAGGAGCAATCCATGTGCACAAATATCCTCCAATGGGAAAATAAGAGTTGACTTTTGTGTCCATATGAGAAAAAAAGTGCTTTTCTTCTTTTTATAAAATAAGAATAACGCTTTATTTGTGCAACTTTGGATAAGAGGAAAAGTGGGGGATTTTTATTTAATAAAAGGGGAGGAAATTCCTTTTAATTAAATAAAGACTTAGGATAAAATGGTTAGCCCATAGAAAATAATCGAATAAATGATTGAATTTTTTAGAAAGTAAAGTCCACCAAGATAACTGAGAGGGGGGGGGGGGGGTGAATCAGTTATCAGATAATTATAACTTTTAACATCTTCAATAGAATTTAACCATGTAAGAAATGCAATTACTAACCATACAAAGATATTCATACACAATGACACAATAACACAAGATATGTTGACTAGGGAACCTCTTGATCAAAGAGTAAAATCTGGTGGGAATGATGCCCACAAAAGATGCACTAATATGAATATTCCTTGTGAGAGGATGGACTCTATTAGGATTCTTGTGAAATAAATTTAGTACATATAAATCCCTTTTAGGAGATTTTGAATCCCTGTTAAAAGATTCTAACCCTGTTAGGAGTTATGGAAGACAAAAGGACCCACTGCCCAAACAGCTTCAAGGTAAGATCACTGAACACATTGTCCAAATAACCTTAATATTATTTAGTAGAATAATATGAAATATGTTACCTCGTTACTATGCTAAACCGCACTCACTGCTACATCAGATCTCAATTCCAGATCTCTGAACTTCGCATGTCTTCCTTCACAATTTCTTAGGCTCTTTTCTTCACTTCATGCATACATTCGCATGCAACCAAACCATGCTCACACTTTTTTCATATTTTAACTACATAAAATAAGGAAAAACATTCCTTCCTTTATACCACACTCAAATAATTACAAATGAGTTGGCACACAATTACAAAATAAAAGTTTCCATACGCTACATCAAAATTATGCAAAAACTGTTGACTTCCAAATGCAATATCTCTTCACTCGTGTGACCTCAAAGTTTTCACTATGAACCACATCACCATAAATGTGTCTCAAACTTTCCTTTAACTACACAAAACTAGATTCCATCCTGATTAGGAGATATCATCCAATTTCCACAAACCGCTACTTAGGAACACTGCCTGAATACTGCTTTTACCAAAATGCTCATAGCTTTCATGAATCAATGAATTAATATCTGTGCTCTTAACCATAGAAATATAACATATCAAAGAGTATAAAATCAACATTGCATAGCTCCAACTACAATATCCCACCTGCGCTAATCAAAACACTATCTGCTTCTCTGCTAGTCTCTAGAAGATCACTGTGTTGACATCAATGACAATCATAGTCATGAATGCAAAAAAAATACTACAGGATGAATTCCATCATCCAACATTCATTCCTAAAAATCTCCCCCATTGGAATTGATGGAAACATAGATGAAAAACATCCAATGTTCCAAAAATCCAATATTGCTGCACTGATACTCTGAAAATTCTTCAAATCCTCTCCATCAGTCAAATCTTCCTTTGTTATCCTATTAAGTTCTCTCCAATAGATGGTACATAGGGTTTTTCATGTACACTTCTCCCCCATTGACATCAATGATAGAAATTTCATCATTATGTCAACAACTCAATGTCAAAAGACACTGTTTCAAAAAATACATTCACAAGAGTCCTCATGACTCAGCTTAGATACACATACTCCCCCATAGAGAAAGTACCAACATCCAATCCAAAAAAAGATAGGGCTCATATACCACTAGATGGATGCAATCAATTGCATCATTACTCAAAAGTAGGTCGGGGCATAACCCCAAGCATACCTCTCAGATACTCAAATGTATCCTTAGGCAAAGGCTTTGTAAATATGTCTGCTATCTATTCCTTTGTGCTTATGTACTCCAGTCTGACTTCTTTCTCATCAACTTTCTCTCTTACAACATGATACTTGATCTCTATATGCTTAGTTTTAGAATGCAATACAAGATTCTTAGACATACTGATTGTGCTGGTGTTGTCACAATGTATGACAACAGGCTCAACAAACTTAATTCCAATATCCTTTAGCATCTGCTTCATCCAAATTATCTGGTTACAATTTTTTTCTGCTACTACATATTCTACTTCTGATGTACTCTATGAAATATAATTCTGCTTCTTACTCATCCAGGAAACCAATCTTCCTCCAAGAAAAAAGGCTCCACCACTGGTGCTTTTCTTATTATCAACACTACCTCCCCAATTAGCATCTGTATATGCACATAGGGTGAAATCATCAGATTTTTCATACCACAATCCATAGTCCATTGTGCCTCTTAAATATCTTAATATTCTCTTTACTGTTGCATAATGTGATTCTCTAGGTTTAGCTTGAAATCTTGCTACCATTCCAACTGAATGTTGTATATTCGGTCTAGTGTGTGTTAAGTACTGCAATCCTCCAATCATGGATCTGTATTTCTTCTGCTCAACTGCTGGTGTTTCATCTTTGCTTGATAGTTTGTGTCCTGTAACCATAGGTGTTCCAACTGGTTTACAATTCTCCATTCCAAATCTTTTCAGCAGATCATTCAAGTACTTTGTCTGGCTAAAAAAGATACCATCATTGTTCTGTGTTATCTGTAATCCCAAAAAATATTTCATCTCACCAATCATGCTCATTTCAAATTCAATTTTCATTTCATCAGCAAATTTGTCACTAGCTTCATCTTCTCCTCCAAAGATAATGTCATCAACAAAAATAACTATAACTAACAATCCATTTTCAATTTCTTTTGTGTACAAATTACTATCTACAGTTCCTTTAGTAAATCCCAATTTCAACAAATACTTATCCAATCTAGCATACCAAGTTCTAGGTGCTTTCTTTAGTCCATATAATGCTTTCTTTAGTTTACATACCATATCTCCTTCTTGAGTCAAAGGAAAACCTTCAGGCTGCTCAATGTAGACTTCTTCTTCCAATTCACCATTTAGAAATGTGGACTTCACATCCATCTGATACACTTTGAATTTCTTAAAAGCTGCATAAGCCAAAAACATTCTTACTGCTTCAAGTGTTGCTACTGGTGCAAAGGTTTCTTCAGAGTCAATTCCTTCTTGCTGCGAGTATCCTTTACATACTAATCTTGCTTTGTTCCTTACTACTTCTCCTTGTTCATTCATCTTGTTTCTGAATACCCATTTAGTTCCAATCACATTCTTGTCTGTAGGTCTAGGAACCAATTCCCATGTCTTGTTCTTTTCAATTTGATCTAGTTCTTCTTTCATAGCATTAATCCAATGTTAATCTTCACAAGCTTCATTAGTAGATTTAGGTTTAATTTGAGAAATCAAACATAAATGTACCTTATTTCTAGTCATAACTCCTCTATCGAAACTTCCAATAACTTGTTCAACAGGATGATGTCTAGATAGATACCTGTTCCATGTCATAGTCACAGATCTTGCTTCAACTATAGATTCTTCTCTGGTTTCTTCTCTGATTTCTTCTATTGTATGATTCTCATTCAACAATTCACTGTCAGTCTCATAGAATAATTTAGTAGTTTCAATGTTAGGCTGAGGATTAGCTTCTTCATCAGATTCATAATCAAGCATTCTTTTCTGAATTTTAAACTTCTCATCAACTTTAACATTTGCACTCTCAACAATAGTTTTAGTTCTCTTATTGTAACATCTATATGCTTTTCTCTTCAAAGAATATCCAAAAAAAATACCTTCATCACTTCTAGGATCAAACTTTCCAATATCATCATCTCTCTTTATATAACATTTGCTTCCAAAAATTCTAAAATACTTAACTGAGGGTGCATGTCCAAACCATAATTCATAAGGTGTCTTATCTATTTCTGCTCTAATTTGTACTCTGTTCATTGTATATACTGTTGTATTCACTGCTTCTCTCCAAAATGTCTTCACCAAGTCATTCTCAAATAACATAGCTCTTGTTGCTTCAGTTACTGACCTATTTCTTCTTTTTGCAATACCATTTTGTTCAGGTGTTCTAGGGGCTGAAAAATGTCTCTTAATACCATTCATTTCACAAAAAGTGTTAAACTCTCTAGAAGTAAATTCTCCACCTCTATTAGATCTTAAACATTTAATCTTCATTCCAGATTCATTCTCAACTTTATTCTTAATGATCTTAAACTTATCAAATGCTTCAAATTTTTCTTTCAAAAATGCAATCCACATCATTCTTGTAAAATCATCAACAAGAATCATAAAATACCTTTCTCCATAGAATCCTCTAGTCTTGGTAGGACCGCTCAAGTCTGTATGAACAATCTCCAACTTCTCTGCCGATGTGAACTTCTTACTAGGAAATGAACTTCTCTTCTGCTTAGCCATCACACATTCTTTGCAAATCATGTTAGTAGGCTTCATAATTTTAGGCAAATCCCTTATTGCAAGTGTAGTACTCACTTTCACAATATTATCAAAGTTTATATGACAAAACTTTCTATGCCATAACCAATTGTCATCAATTTTAGTAATCAAGCATGTCATCTCAGTAGGATTCAACTGAAATACATTACCTCTAGTTCTAGATCCAGTTCCAATTAGATTTCCATCTTTATCCTTCATCACACAAGTTTTCTCAGTAAACCAAACTTGATATCCCTTATCCACTAACTATCCAACACTCAAAAGATTATGTTTCAATCCATCAACAAAGTAAACATAATCAGTATTAGTCTTTCCATCAAGAGTAATAGATCCTATACTTTTAATCAAACAAGGTGCATTGTTACAAACTCTAACAACTCCTCCATCATAATTGTTAAACTTTATGAACTTCTTCATATCTCCAGTCATATGATGTGAACAACCAATGTCTATAATCTAATTAGCTTTCTTTTCAACTTGGGAAACTAATGCTTTTTCTTCTTTAACATCAGATTCAAAATTTTCTTCTTTAATTGCTACAAATCCTATTTCATCATTATTCTCAGTATCACTTTCACTCAAAGTTCTTTCTATACTAGCTTCAAGATCTTCATCATTAGCATAATAACATTCCTTAGATCTTCTAGGCTTGAAATTATTTCTATACTTCTTAACTCTCTTAGGACATTTAGATGCAAAATGACCATATTCTTGACAAGTCCAACATTTAAAAATTTTCTTACCATCTGGTTCTCTTTTCACAAGCAAGGCAATACCTTCTTCAATCTTCTTATCTTCTTCATTTCTAGATCTGCTACTGCTAGCATAATCTCCACTCACACTGGTACTTCTTGACAAATTAGGACAAATACTAAGAGCACTGAATGCTATCTCCATTCTAGGTAAGTCTCCTGATAACCTCAGGTTCATCTCTACTGCTTCCAATCTTCCAAGAAGAGTCTCTCTTGTAAAGTTTGTAGTACAAGGTATAACTTGTTCAATCATCTATGTTGTCTACTTAAATACAGGAGTCAATGTCCTCAGAATTTTCCATATCACTTCATTCTCTTTCTTTGATCCTCCACAAGATTTTATCCCTGCAACAATTTTTGACATTCTACCAATATAGCTTCTAATAGATTCATCTTCCATCATTCTAATATCTTCAAATACACATATCCAATTATGTAATCTAGCTCTTTTTGCATGTTCATCACCTTCAAAAGCAGAGTGTAAAGCTTTCCAAATTTCATTAGATTTCTTAAAACATTTTACCTGACTGTATTCATTCTCTGGAAGTGCTGTCAAGAGTGCTTCTCTTGCAAGTATGTTACACATGAATAGATCTACCTCATCTTTAGAACTTGTTTCAAGACTGTCTTCTTCAATTATAGTTCTTTCATTCTTTGTAATCAACCAATAGCCTAGTCCTAAACACAATAGATGTGCCTTCATCTTTTCCTTCCAGCTGTCAAAATTTACTCCATCAAACTTAGGGCTTTCTTTCTTGAAATTCATCATGGATCTCCTTAAGCTGTTAAACTTTCCTTTCAAGGACCTGTCGCTCTGATACCAATTGTTAGAAAGTAAAGTCCACCAAGATAACTGAGAGGGGGGGGGGTGAATCAGTTATCAGATAATTATAACTTTTAACATCTTCAACAAAATTTAACCATGTAAGAAATGCAATTACTAACCATACAAAGATATTCATACACAATGACACAATAACACAAGATATGTTGACTAGGGAACCTCTTGATCAAAGAGTAAACCCCGGTGGGAATGATGCCCACAAAAGATGCACTAATATGAATATTCCTTGTGAGAGGATGGAATCTATTAGGAGTCTTATAAAATACATTCAGTACATATAAATCCCTATTAGGAGATTTTGAATCCTTGTTAAAAGATTCTAACCCTGTTAGGAGTTATGGAAGATAGAAGGACCCACTGCCCAAATAGCTTCAGGGTAAGATCACTGAACACACTGTCCAAATAACCTTAATATTATTCAGTAGAATAATATGAAATATGTTACCTCATTACTGTGCCAAACTGCACTCACTGCTACATCAAATCTCAATTCCAGATCTCTGAACTTCGTATGTCTTCCTTCACAATTTCACTTTCACAATCTCTTAGGCTCTTTTCTTTACTTCATGCATACATTCACATGCAACCAAACCATGCTCACACTTCTTTCATATTTTCACTACATACAATAAGGAAAAAAATTCCTTCCTTTATACCACACTCAAATAATTACAAATGAGTTGGCACACAATTACAAAATAAAAGTTTCCATATGCTACATCAAAATTACACAAAAATTGTCAACTTCCAAATGCAATATCTCTTCACTCATGTGACCTCAAAGTTTTCACTATGAACCACATCACCATCAATGTGTCTCAAACTTCCCTTTAATTGTGCAAAAATATATTCCATCCCGATTAGGAGATATCATCCGATTTCCACAAACCGCTACTCAGGAACACTTCCTGAATATTGCTTTTACCAAAATGCTCATAACTTTCATGAATCAATGAATTACTTTCTACTCTCTTAACCATAGACATATAACATATCAAAGAGTATAACCTCAACATCACATAGCTCCAACTACAATATCCCACGCGCGCTAATCAAAACACTGTCTGCTTCTCTGCTAGTCTCCAAAAGATCACGGTGTTGACATCAATGCCAATCATAGTCATGAATGCAACAACAACTGCTATAGAATGAATACCAACATCTAGCATTCATTCCTAATAGAATTAGGATTTGATCAAGGAAATTGATATAATTGAAAATTGTCAAAATGTTTGATTTTGATAACATTGATTCAGGGATTTGATAAATTGCAAGAATGGGGCCCAAAGTCTAGGTGACCATTTTAGGGTGCATACATTTGCCCCTCTTTGACTAATGTGAGATCGATCTAGGATCACATGTGGTCAAAGAATGAGATTGAAATGTGAGATCAATCTGGGATCACAAAACAACCTAGATATGTGTTCGACAGATGGGAACATATCAGGACAAAGATAAGCCGACTGAAAGACAAGACCAACACCATTGTTGTTAAGTGATGATTAAGTCTCAAGATAAGAGATAAGAATCTCAAGGATTGAAGGTTTGAATTTTGATAGGTACTGCCCCCTCGAGATTGGAATCGAAATCAGGTAGAGGAGAACAACAAATTGATAAACTTGATCAAGTCACTAGAAATCATAATCGATGAAAGATGATAGGATAACCATCAAGCAGTTAAGATATGCCCCAAATCAAGAGGAATGGAAAATGAATGGAAGACTAGAATGTTGAAAGAGATGGGGATGAAGGAATGAAGATGCCGTAGTGAAAATCAAAGGATTAGGCCTCAAATGGTCAGCCAACTGCGCAGAAGAAGGAAGAATTTTGAAATGTGATTTTGACTATCAAGATGAACTCAAATTTTGATTTTGATCCCAAAAATGGATCCAGGACGTTGAAATTAGCTAGGGGTGCAATTTTTGCACAATTCCAAGGTGTTTGATAAGATTAACCCCTTGTGATGACAGGAAAAGGTTGAGATGAACAGACAAGGATCGAAAGACATGGTCTAGAAGAAGGTGAAATATGAGCGCAACTGACAACCAAGTCCATAAAATATGAAAAGGAGAGCTCTCTCCATGTGCAAGATGCAAAACTAAACTAACATGAACCTAAGAATGCAAGCCACTATGAAAAGTGGTTTACTTGCAAGGTCACAAATGCTTTAAGTCTCTAATAATCATCATTGAGCTTTATTGGTAGCATCAAAAGATCATACAATACTCACTAGTATGACTATGGGTATATGAATATGATCTATATCAGATAGAAATGTGGGAATCCCACCTAGGCACCAAAGACATATAAGTCAAGATGACTAGTGTGGTGAGATTACCTAAGTTTGATATAGCAAGATTATGCTCTCATCGAGACACAAGGAAAGTCAAGATGACTATAAGCATGCACTTGCAAAAAATACTCAAGGATAATACCTTGTAGATCCTAATGTCAAGTGGAACAAGCATAAATGATAAATGACACTAAGGATCAACAAAATATACCAACAAGAAGGAAACAAAGAAAACATGTTCTCTTGCCCCCAGTCTTCTAGCTC
Source organism: Chamaecyparis obtusa (assembly GCA_027943335.1). Taxonomy (NCBI): domain Eukaryota; kingdom Viridiplantae; phylum Streptophyta; class Pinopsida; order Cupressales; family Cupressaceae; genus Chamaecyparis; species Chamaecyparis obtusa. The sequence continues at coordinate 54,966 of BSBK01001778.1, forward strand.
AGCATCATCGAAAATTGATTTAGGGAGAAAACAATCATCAAAGAAATCATCATAGACAACACACAAAAGAAAAAAGTCAACAAGTCTCAGTGAGTCGATTGTTTAAGTGCGTGTGTGTAGGTCATAGAATCAATCTTTGAGTATCGCTGCTATAAGTGATAAAATATCATACTAGATTGGATTGTAGGTAGGACACCTGATAAGTGTTGAGAAACACTTGACGCTAGGGTAGTGTTAAGAAACACTGTTTGGGGTAGTGTTGAGAAACTCTAATTTTGAGTTTTCCTAAAGACTGATATATCCTATAAGACCAAAGCTAACACCGCTATGCCCCCTAGACAAAGACAAGGACCAATTCCAAACCAAGGCAATAAGGTCATGATGGAAAATGGCTAAGTGTTGAGGATGCATGCTAGGAAATAAGGGTGTTGAGCTTTCAAGTAGCGCATGTTGCTAGGTTTTCACCACTTGACAAATTTTTTGATTTTTTTGACTTTTTTGTATTTTTGCTACCAAGGTGCCTATTTCCAGGTTTTCACCAAGGCACTTTTTCTATTTTTTTCAAGACTTTTTATGCTTTTTAGAATTTTTTTTTAGCATCATATATGAATTTTTTTTTGTATTTTTTCAGGATCCATAAATATGTACAAAGGATGCCCCAGACAGAATGGGCATCATGGGTAGAACTTCTTTAGGTGCAAGATATTGATAGGCTCCAGGAGCTATTCTCCATCAGGATCAGATAGTAAATAAGCACCTGTACCAAAAGATGCAATGATAATGTATGGTCCAAGCCAATTAGGTTCAAACTTGCCCTTTTGTTCTCTATGTTGTTGATTCTTTGGAGTCTCTCATAGGACAAGATCTCCTACTTCAAATGTTCTAGGGTGAACCTTCTTATTGAATGCTTTGGACATACGCTTCTGATAAACTCTCATATGGTCAAATGATGCTTTTTGTTTTTCATCCAGAAGTTCTAATTCTTGTAATCTTATGGTGCTGTAGTCTTCATCTGTAACTAGACCTTTGAGAGAGACTCTGAGTGAAGGAATCTCTACTTCTAAAGGTAACATTGCTTCATCACCATATGTAAGGGAAAATGGAGTAGCCCCTGTCAGAGTACAGATACTCATTCTATAAGCCCATAAGGCTGGATTCACTTGTAAATGCCAATCACGACCATTCTTGTGAGCTGTTCTATGGAGAATCTTGAGAATGGTTTTGTTTGAAGCCTCTGCTTATCCATTTCCTTGTGGGAAGTAAATGGAGGACCAATGCTATTTTATCTTGAATTGCTTGCAGAGTTGTTTAAGGTCCTTATTCTTGAATTAACCTCCATTATCAATGATTATTTCAAAAGGCACACCATATCAACAGATGATATGGTTCAAAATAAACAGAGATATAGTTTTTCCTGATGCAACAGAAAGTGGGACACCCTCAACCCACTTGGTAAAGTAGTTAGTAGCAGTGATAATGAATTTATGTCCACTTGATGAGTTGGGATGAATCTACCCAATGAGATCAAAGGCCCAGCACTGAAATGGCCAATGAGAAATAGAAGGTATAAGATCCCTACCTAGAGCATGAATCAGGTTTCCATGTTTCTAACACTTTTCACAAGATTTGGCAAAAGCTACCGCATCTATCTGCATTGTGGGCCAATAATATCCCACCCTAAGCAACCTTCAGGCCTTGGAAAGACCATTAGAATGTCCTCCACAAATTCCCTCATGAATGTTAGCTAACGCTTGATTGAATTCCTCCTTTTCCAAGCACCTAAGAAGTGTCCCATCTAAACTCCTCCTATATAAATCACCAGAGATAAGGGTATGGCAAGAGGCATTGTGGATGAGGTTACGTCTTTCTGAATGGTTGAAGGTTTCAGGAATGATACCATCACAGAGATATGAGTAGATGGCACCATATCAAGGGGATTCATGGCCAACAAGGGTGCATATGACTTGGCTTTCTTGTGAGTCAAAGATGGGATGATGTAGCTCTTCCACCAAGAATTCAAACTTGGACTCACATTTCTCAAGTTGGAGGAGCGAAGCTAATGTAGCCATGGCATTAGCTACTTTGTTCTCTATTCTAGGGATCTGCTGAAATGTGACAAATGAGAAATATCATCTCAGAGAATCAACCATTTTCTTGTAAGGTACCAATTTCTCATCTTTGGTTTGATACTCTTCATTGACTTGATTGATAATTAGCTGAGAATCACCATAGATATGTAACTCAGTGATTCCCCATTCTATTGCCATCTTTAATCCATTTTTCAAGGCTTCATACTCAAAAATGTTGTTTGTGCATGGGAACAATAGTTTGTATGACTTAGGGATTGTGTACCCATGAGGAGAGACAAACAACACTCCAGCTCCTGAACCATTTTGCATATAGGAACCATCAAAGAACATTTTCTAGGTTCTAGCAGTCAGATACATAAGATGTTCATCTAGAAAATCAACCTGAATAGGGACACTGTCTTGAAGTGGAAATTCAGCCAGTTGATCAACAATAGCTTATCCTTTTATAGCTTTTCGCTGAACATACTTGATGTCAAATTTGGTAAGAATCATCATCCATTTAGCAAGTCTACCCATGAGAGCAGCCTTACCGAGCAAGTATTTAAGAGGGTCAATTTTAGCAATGAGGTGTATTGTATGTGCAAGCATATAGTGTCACAACTTTTTGGAAGCAAACACCACAGCTAGGCAAGCTTTCTCAATACTAGTATAGTTGACCTCATAGGAGACAAGTGTCTTGCTGATGTAGTAAATAGCTCTTTCTTTGCTAGTGCCATCAAGTTGAGCTAATAATGCCCCCAGGGAAGATTCTATTGCCGAGACATACAAGATGAGAGGTTTCCCTGGAATAGGAGGCATTAAGATTGGAGGATTGGCCAAGTATTTCTTGATTTGGTCCATGCTCTTTTGACAATCCTCATTCCAGACACATTTGGTTCCTTTGTGTAGTGTCTTGTTAAATGGTTGAGCTGTATCAGCCAGCTATGAAATAAACCTCCATATTGATTGAAGATGTCCTTGCAAACTCCTCATTTGGATAATATTTTTAGGAGGTGGCATATCTAGAATTGCTTGGACCTTTTCTGGATCCACCTCTATTCCTTTTGCTAAAATAATAAATCCTAGAAGTTTTCCGGAGGTAACCCCAAATGTGCACTTTTTCAGATTTAGTCTTAGTTGAAAATTTTCCATACGATCTAGAATGACTTCCAAATCATCGAGGTGTGTATTTCTTTTTCTAGACTTTTCCAAGGTGTCATCCACATAATCTTCCATGTTTTTGTGCATCATGTCATGGAATATGGTTGTCATAGCTCTTTGGTAAGTAGGTCCTGCATTTTTTAATCCAAATGGCATAACGTTCCAACAATAGGTTCCCCATGCACAAGTGAATGCCATTTTCTCTTGATCTCCAGGAGCTATCTTTATTTGATTGTATCTAGAGAAACCATCCATTAAGGAGTAGATCTCATAACCCGCTATCATATCCACTATCATGTCAATGTTTGGGAGTGGAAAGTCATCCTTTGGGCAAGCTCTATTAAGATCTCTAAAATCTGTGCAGATGCGAATGGACTTGTCATGTTTAGAAATTGGGACAATGTTGGATATCCATTCAACATAGTCTATAGCTCTGATGAATCCTGCACTGAGGAGTTTCTCTAATTCTGATTTGACAAGAAGAGCTATGTGAGGATGCATCTTCCTCAACTTCTATTTAACTAGTTTGATACCAGGAGCTATGGATAAATGATGCACATGATAAGATCAGTGTCTAATCCTGGAATGTCTGAATAGGTCCAAGAAAAGTTGACCTTCTTTCTTTGTAAAAACTTGGTGTATGCCTCTTTTTCTACTGGTGACAAAGATTGAGCCAAATGCACAATTTGTGGAGCATCCTCTGTACCCAAATTTATTGGCTGCGTAGGCTCAACAAGCACTGATGATCTATCTTGAAAGTAGCTTGGTAGATTATCAAGCACCTCATCCTTAGGAGCCTCAAAGAGGTTTTCACCTTTGGATACGTCCTTTCTTTTTACTTTTTGGGGTTTTGACACTACCACACAGTGGTTTTCACCATCAGAATGCTTATTCTTTTTTTATTTTTTTATTTTCCTTTTGCAACTGAGGTACTTGATATCTAGTTTGGTCATGCTTGTAGCCGATTCAATGGTGGAAGAGACTATAGGTTCAAGGGCATTAAGGTAACATGCTATCTCGTAATCATTTTGAAAGTTTAAGAGCTGAGGCTCTTGATAGCGCTGAGACCAATCAATGAGGTTAGGGTGAATGAGAGGCAAGTTGATGGCTGGTTCAAGATTATTGATATGAAAGATGTTATCTCTGGTGACTGTAGAGTTAGGATCCATCGAGTATCCTTCTAAGGTACCTGAATCAGGATTTACCCTCCCAAGTGAAGCATCGTCTACTAAAGTGATTCACGGATTTGAATCTTCTAATCCTACATGTGGTTCATCAGCTACCTTGAGTTGGACACTATATGTATGGATGACATCAACACCCATGTCAACTGTAGAAGTATTAGAGAGAGAAGCCCATTCATAATCATGTGAATCTATATCTAAATCTAAACTAGGAGGTTTGGGACCTCTCGATGTAGAAGCTTGGAACTCCTCAAATGTTATATCTCTCTCCATCAAGTGAATGATATTTCTTTGTTGTCTCTCTCGAATAGGGTCTTCTACATCTGACTCCTCTCTTTCTTCACTCATAATGGTCGCATGAGTGGCTGTGTGATCTGAATCTCCCCAAAGGAGACCTGTGGAAGGAACCCAATCAACACACATGTCACACTAATTTATCAAGTTGGGCACATATGTTTCTTCATTGTCACTATCCATCACAGCTAGGATAGGAGTAGGTTTTTTTCTATATTTCTTGAATCCTAGGCCGACCGTTTCTTTAGATCTACATCCAAAGATAGCATGATCCAATGGTTCAGCTCTAGCATCCAATCTATGGCTAAGAGGACCATGTCCTAGATAGCCCATGTTCTTGACAAGTGTGTATCCCCTTCCATAAGTCTTAGGAGAAGGAGAGAAGTTTTCATTGTGTTTGTACTTCTCTTCTCTATAAATCCAGTCTCTAACAACCACTTCCTCTTTTTCATCTTGAATTGGGATTGAAGACTCAACAAACAAGCCAAAAAAAGTCATGGCCGAAGAGGAAGGTTTCATCTCATACGAGGGTTTTCCATAGGACCGAGGTGAAACTGGGAGTGTCGTGAAAGAATCAAGCTGGTACCCCCCCATGCCAAGGTCTACTGCTTTGATTTTATCTTTACATTGCACAAGAGTGGCATCAAAACTCTCTGCTTCTCTGTTTAAGGGCACATGAGTCCCTGCTGAAATTGCATTCACTGCCAAAGTACTATCCCTTGAGATACAAACTTCTACACCATTAAAGGGGAATTTGAAACATTGATGATATGTGGAGGGCACTACCTACATGTCATGAATCCATGGTCTACCAAGTAATATGTTGTATGCAAGTGGACCAGCATCAACAATCTGGAAGACAATATCCTTTTCTATAGGACCAATCTGAATTGGAAGGATGGCCAAACCCTTAGAGCTATGCTTTGCCTCATCATATGCCTTAATGGTGATTCTTCTTCTTATGTCAATGATTTCTTTTGAATATCCCAATGTTTTCAACAGACTCAATGAATAGATATTTAGTCCAGCACCCCCATCTATCAACACACGCCTGACACAGGTTTTGTGGATCATGACTTCAATGTGGAGGGCAAGGTTGTGTGGATGGCTCAATGCTTTGTCATCTTATTCTAAAAAAGTAAGGTAATGAGGGCTAGCCAAATGGTTGACCATGTTCTAGAATTGGTCGACATCTAAGTTGTTGGGAACATTGGCTATGTGCAAAGCATCCTCAAGGATTTGTTTATGTCTTGGGGACAACTCTAAGAGCTCAAAGATAGAAATCTGAGCTGGCGTGTGCTATAATTGGTCCACAAGATTATACATAGATTGGGCATTGACCGTTGACTTGGAAGTGGTATTCTTGGGAGCCACTTGCTTAGGTTTGCTAGCTTGACTGGAATTGGGTCCACGGATGACCATAGGACCTTGACTGTGAGTAATGACATTAAGGGCACTAGAAGACCTCCTAGAGTTGGGACCTCTTAGCACCACAATAGGTCCTTTATTAGATATGGGTGGAAAATCATAGCCATAGGAGTCCTTCCCTCTCATTGTGTTGATAGACTCCTCAACAACCTCCAACATATTAACCACATTTTTAGTAGTTGTGTAGGTATAGTTGATAGCTGCTTTGCCATTTTTAGAGGTTTCCCCCTTTTCATATTTAGGTAATGGCTCCTTAAAATCTTTTTGGTCAGTGTTAGTGTTCAAGCCATCAATTTGGAGCTTCCCACTCTCAATTAGATCCTAGATTATATGTTTCAACTTCCAACAGTGCTCGATGTCATGTCCAATACTGTTGTGGAATTTACAAAATGCCTTTTCATCCCACCAATGAGGTTTGACGTTGGGAATGTGATGCTTTGTAGGATCTTGAGGATGTGCTAGATTATTTGAGATAAGTGTCTTGAAGACATCCTCATAAGAGTCACCAAGCTTTGAGAATTGTCGCCTCTCTTTCCTAGGCTTAGCTTGGTAGGGTTGCTTATGTTCTTGTTGTGTAGAAGTATTTAACTTCATGGCTTGAATAGCACTACAGAGGTTTAGGACACCTTGATCTTTTGGTTTTGGAGAGTCAACAACTTCATCATTGACCACTTGTTTATTCTTATTCCAGTGCTGGTGTTTACCTTTGTCTTTGTTAGTATTGTTACCAGTTTAACCATTGTTGTTGTTCTTGTTGTATACACCTAAAAATGGCTTCATTAATTAATTAAATATTTATTATTTAATTACTATTGACTTGATAAATTAATTAAATATTTATTATTTAATTAATAATTATTCCTCTATTTATTAAATAAATTATTCAATTTATTTAATAAATTCACTATAGTCTAATTCTATATCCTAAGTCTTCTAAATAGTCTATTAAAGTGATTTAATTAAATACACAATCACCTAAATATGACTAAGTCTTCTAATTCACTTCATCCACCTAGTCACCTAACACATCACCTTGGCTAAAATAAATAATAATTATTAATTATTTATTCATATTTATCCTCACCCGCACATGTCCTATTCTTAAGGGCTATGTGGCCTCATAGGACTTGGTCTCATGACCACATGTCCTCTCAACAACCAAGTCAAGAGACATTCCCTATTCCTAAGGGGCTTCTCAAGCCACCTCTAAGGGTCAAAGGTGACTCATGGGACACTTGTACAAAGAGTCCTCATGAGGAAAATGTCCTCCCCCTTTCTCTCTTTGGTCTTTGTGAGACACTTGACATGTGTCTTTTCCTTCCACCTTCTTCTCCTCCATGTCAATGTGAGAGGAACATCATCCCTATTCTTCCTCTCACATTCCAACTACATCCCCCTTTCTCTCAACTCCTTCAACCAAGTCAATCCTAGCCCTAGGATCTTCCACCTTTCATTCTCAACCGTAGGATTGTGCCACCTAAGCCTAGATCCTCCAAAACTCTATAAAAGGAGCCTCATTTCTCATTTGAGAGCTAATAGGTATTTTTGATAACAAGCATCCAAGAATTCAAGCATTCAGGCATCCAAGCATTCAAGCAATCAAGCATTCCATAGCAATCACCATTTCATTTGCATTTCATCCATTAGTTTGCATAAGCTATTGTGCACTCAATTTCATTCAATCTCCACACTTTGGTAGCATCTTGGGAGAAGGCTTCATTTTGGAAATCTGAGAGCTCAACATCTTCAAGAAATGAAAGCTAGGAGGACAATGGAGACAAGCTGCATGGTAGGTGAAGGTATTTAAATTAGTTTCATCATTTCATAGTTACTTTGCATTCTTCATTGTGTTTGCATTAGATAGATTCATTGGCTTTAATAGTTAATTTATCATTTCTAGTTGGTAGACATCTAATTTGCATACACTTGTTATGGGTCAAAATGCCTTGTTCCTTTAGAACATCTTCTATTCAGCAAGCGGTTTCGACCATGGTGTCGAAAGAATCAAAGACCATCTTTCGAACCTCATACCGTATTTCTGGTATCAAATTGCTAACAAGAATATCTACCTTTTCACTTTCTGGTATAGTTCTTTAATATCAGGAGCATTGGCATCTCCATCTTTGTAGGAAAGTGATAAAGGGCTCCCCCTGATTTTGATTAAGGTTGCATAAATCCAACATTGTAACGGATCTTGAAAGATTATAAGCAAAATGTTGGACAAAACTTTGAACAAGCTCTTTGAATGTCTTGACTGGGGGAGTGATGTTGGTAAACCACTCCATGGCTTGGCCCTTAAGGCTCCTTGGAAATAGCCACATTAGGTAAGAGTCATCATAGTGGAACTCAAAACTCATGATGTAGAAGTGTCAAACGTGGTCATGAGGATCCCTGTTGCCATCGCATTTATCATATTATGGGATTTCGACCTTCCTAGGAAAATCTCTCATGCTCACACTCTTGTCAAATGGATTTGGACAAATAGAGTCAAGTGAAAAAGAGCTCTTAGGTTGCAACACTTTCTGCATCATGTGTTTTAGTTGTGTTATCTCCTCCTCTTGTGAAGGGCTCTATTTTTTTTATCTTCCTATCCACATCAAAATTGTAGGGGAATTTAGCACCTTTGTTGATTAGGCTCTCTAGGAACTTATCATTGTTCTACTCTAGATATCTCTCCACATATTGTTGGAAGAGAGGTTCTTGTTGGACTCTCATGAAATCTTGAGCATCAAAACTCATGCTACTTCCTCCATGTTGAGAGCTATCATGAGCTCGTTGGGAGGGTTGTCTTGAGTTCCAAGGATGTTTTTATCTCCTATGATGAGTGTGGTGTGAAGCTCTTCTCCCTCTTGGAATAGGAGATCTTGATGGTGTCCTAGAGTGCCTTTAGCTTCTAGGAGTGTCCAAGGGTGTAGAGGGTGGAGAGTTGTTCCCATTGTTGGTACCCCTATTGTGGAATTGGGCATTTAGTTGTTGTGCCAAGAGTCTATGTTGTTCCTCTTGGGTGGCTTTTCTTTGAATTTCCAATAAGGCTTGACTGATCTGATTTATGAAAACTAGATTACAATACCTGGTGTGATACCTGCAGTATTGTAGAATTCAACACAAAAATTGAGAACAACAAGATTGCAAACCAAAAACTGTCTCCATTCTATTCAAAATTGGAGTTTATACAAGTCGGATGGATCCCAAGGGTCACACAAATCCCTTGGAATTGAAATGAAGAGTCATCATAATGTTTATTACAATTAAACTATTAAAACTATCAAAATTTATCAAAAAACTATATATAAAATTTAGGTCCACTTGGAGAAGGCATAACTTTCTCATCCTAGCTCTGAATTACGAACCGTTTGATGCTTTGGAAAGGTATTAAAATAATCTTGAATGAAATTTTAGAAACATCAATGATCCATCATGTTTTCGAGTAGCATAGAAATGCACCGAAGACCCTCAAAATTACAATTTACTAAAACATATGAAATTTTGGAAAAATTAGATTTCAGTATTTTCCCACTTTAATCCTGATCATTCCTCTCCCATTAAGAGGCAATGGGCCCCATTGCACTAAGCTGCTGCAACAAATGAGGAAATTGTTCTTCAATTTGTTCCTTAGTAAACCACTTGCCATGATGAGAATGCTGACCAGCTCAAACCACCCGATACAAAGGAGTGTTCTGATTTCTCAAAGTCTTTAAAATGGCTTCAGTAACATGGTCACACTGGACTGGAGTAGTAGTAGAGGGATTTAACTCTGTAGCTTGAATGTGTTTAGTAGCTTGGGAGATATCCAATAAAGGAGGAAAATAGGGTGTCAACAATTCCACATTGAAAACTGGATGTAGTCCCAAAAAGGATGGAAAATTAAGTTCAAAAGCATTCTCACCAACTTGTTTCACAATAGTGTATGGTCCATAACGAAGAGGACGAACCTTCCTATTTGGTCCATGCAGGTGCTCTTTCTGAAGATGTAACCATACCTTGTCACCAACCTGAAACTAATTAGGAGTTCTATGTTTATCATGTCTTTCCTTATACTTTTGATTACTCTGCTCCAATATCTCATGAACTTGTTGTTGTAGGTGTCTAATGTTATCAATGAATTTTTCTACTTTATCTACCTCCTTGTCACCATTCAGTGGAATACTAGAGTGTAGAGATGGTATTGCTACATCCATAGGTGCCAATGGCTGGGACCCAAGAGAAACCTCAAATGGACTGTGCCCTGTAGTACTATGGAGTGCACGGTTGTAGTTGTGTTGCACATAGGGTAAGCTTTCATCCCATGTGCGAGGATGTTTTGAATGATACATCTGTAAAATATGAATAATCATTCAATTCACCACTTCTGTCTGCCCATCTATTTGGGGATGGAATGTTGTGGACTTTGTCAATTTCGTGTCCATTTTAGCCCATGGTGTAGACCAAAATTAGCTGATGAACTTGCTATCCCTATTAGAAATAATGGTTTTTGGCAAACCAAAATGAACCCACACATGTTCAAAAAATAGCTTGGCAGTATCTTCTACAGAAATCATCTTTTTACATGCCACCATGATAGCCATTTTAGAAAACCTATCTACCACAACATATACACAATCATGCCCCCTCCTGGTAGTTGGAAGCCCAGACATAAAATCCATTGAAATAGACTACCATGGCTTATCAGGAATAGGTAATGGTAAGTATAGACCCGACTTATGGTTTGCTGGCTTTGCAATTGCATAGGCTGCACAAGCTTGTATATGTGAAATGATATCCTGCTTCATTTTTGGCCAATAGAAATACATTTGAAGGATAGCAGTAGTCTTACCAATACCAAAATGTCCTACAACACGACTATAGTGAGCTTCCCATATCATTTTCTTCCGTTCTTGGGTGGGTACACATATGTGACCATTATGGCAAAGAAACCCATCCTGCAAGTGAAAATCAGAGACAGATTTTCCTTCTACCAAATTACTATAGATGTTAGCAAAATCAAGGTCAGTACTATATAGTTGTTCCCAAGTGGATGATTGATGACCACATGAATCCAACACTATTGTCAAACCTACAATTGGAGGCCTACTCAAACAATCTACCACTTTGTTACTGCTTCCTTTTTTATGATGAATGTTGAGGTGAAATTGTTGTAAATAGGCTGACCACTGTTGATGTCTATCATTCTGTAGCTTCCCTAATGTTTGCAAGAATTGGAGTGGTTTATGGTCTATATGTATAATAGTTTCCTTTCCTAGTATATAGTGTTTCCATTGTTTGCAAGCCTGAACAATGGCATACAACTCCTTATCATAGGTGGGATACCTACGTACTGTATCAAAAAAAGTTTCATTGTGATAGGCAACAGGATGCCCATGTTGTGTGAGTACCGCACCAAGAGCATAATCTGATACATTTGTTTCTATCTCAAATGCTTGGTGTAGATCTGGAAGGACCAATACTGGTGCTGAACATAGTCTTTTCTTTAACTCCTCAAATGCTTGTTGCTTTGCCTCTGTCCACTAAAATTTTGCTTGTGCTCCACCCCTTAGTGATTGATTAAGAGGCAATGATATGTGTGAGAAACCAAACACAAATCTGCGATAGAAGTTGGCTAAGCCCAAGAATCTGCGAAGCTCTATGAAATTTTTAGGGGATGGCCAATCTTGGATTATTTGAATCTTTGCTGAATCACATGAACACCCTCAGTGTCAATGATATACCCTAAGTATTGAATACTTTGCATACCAAAAGAACACTTCTCAATGTTGGCATAAAGTTTGTGTTTTTGCAGAGTTGAAAGAACTTGTTCAACATGCTGCAAATGCTTAGACCAAGTCTTGCTAAAGATGAGTATGTCATCCAAATAAACAACTACAAAAGAATCAATGAATGGTCTAAGCACATCATTCATCAATCTCATAAATGTGGCTGGGGCATTTGTTAGGCCAAAAGGCATGACCAACCATTCAAACAAACCTTCCTTAGATTTAAATGCAGTCTTCCACACATCTGTTGGATCAATTGGTACTTGGTGGTATCCAAACTTCAAGTCAACTTTTGTAAAGAATTTAGCCCCCCTAAGTTGGTCCAACAAATCATCAATTTGAGGGATTGGATATCTATTTTTAACAGAGATTTTGTTTAATGCTCTATAATCAATACAAAGCCTCCATGTCCCATCTTTCTTTTTAGCAAGGACAATTGGACTTCCACAAGTTGAAGCACTTGGATGAATGTGTCCTTTCTAAATCAACTCCTGAATTTGTCTCTTAATCTCATCATTTTCCAAAATTGACCTCCTATATATTGGCTCATGTGGTAGCGGTGTGCCTGGGATTAAATCAATAGAGTGCTTGACTTGACAGTGTGTTGGTACTCCCACTGGTGGTGTAAACACATTGTGATATTCTTTCAAAATTTTATCCATCTGATTTTGTTGATTCTCTGTTACCTTAGCATGTGTATTAAGAACAACTAACTTTGTTTGTTCAGGGTGAATCATGAGTACAACAAAAGCTCCAGTTTGAGCAATCAAGCATTTACATTGTTTAGCACTAATTAAAGAAGCAGTTTGTGTTGGACAGACCTCTGGTATTCGATACCTCTTCCCACCAAGCTTGATTGTAACACTACGTGGCTTGGACTCATACACCCCATGCCTTTGATACATGTATGGCTGCCCTAGCAAGACATCGCATACATCCACTGGTGCTACATCACATATCACTTCATCCTTGAAAGGCTTGATTGAATATGGAAAATGACATTGTTGATTTATTTGAATATCTTGTCCCTCATTTACCCATCCCATAGAGTATGGTTGTGGGTGTCTTGTCACTTTCAGATTTAATCTTTTGACTATCTCCCTAGAGATCAAATTCTTTTGACTCCCACTCTCAACAATAAAATGCAGAGGCTTTCCATCAACCCACATCTATGAATGAAAAAGTCTCTCTTCATCTTCACAGGGCAATACTTTAGCAGTTCCAACTACGGCATATGGGTTTGCTTCTATGATGGAATCATTCTCCTCTTTCTCAGAATTATCTATTGGTGACGATTCAGGTTCAGCTTCCTCTCCTCGTATTTCTGTCATCAAATTTTTAATACTTCGACAATCCTTTGTATCATGGGTTGGGGACTTATGCATCTCACACCACATGCCTATGTCTATCTTTTTAGTAGACCACCATGTGTTCTTGGGTGAATTTGAATGAAGTTCCTTGGTCACTTGTTTTCCTACAAATTTATTGCCACCTTCAACCCTTGGCTTGTTGTTTGCAAAGTAGTCCCTCTTCCCTTTTTGCTTGGATTTTTCTTCAATTTTTGTACCATATTTATAGGCAGTTGCCAATGTCTCAATATTTAAAAATTCCATCTCTGTTTGAATATACCTGTGAAGTCCACTCTGATATTTCAAAATTTGATGCTTCTCTGAATCATTAATACCGAGTTTTGCTGAAAGTGAATGGAATGTATTGGTGTAATCTTGCACAGACTGATCCCTCTTTTGTCAAAGAAGTTTCCATTCTATGTATTTTTGTTCATATACATCCTCCAGGAGGTAAGCTTCTTTTATGTATTCCACAAATTCTCCCCATGTGGGTTTCTTATCAAGAGATAGTATAAAACCATCTTCATCAATTGATTCTTGTTCTTTATTTGCTACTCTGGTTTCCCATGCTAATTTCACATGGATTTCATCTTTGAGGAGAGAAAATGTTATCTTTTCAGCATCTAAGAAATTATTTATAGAAAAGTACCTATCCAACTTTGATAACTAGTTATCAACAGCTTCAGAATCGACCTTTCCTTCAAAATTCAGGATGTCAAAATTGACCTGCACTTTGAAAGGGGTATTTCCATGAAATGATGTTTCAGATTCAGAGGGTTTTTGCTTCTATAGGAGGCATGAAAATTGACTCATCATCTCCTCTCGTTGCTTATTTAAAGCTTCCTCGACCAACTTCTTAACATCATCGTCTGACATCTTTGATTGTGTGCACCTCAAAGGTGGGTATTTTGACAAATCTTGTGTATCCAATCCTAATCTTTGGTAGGAAGACCTTGTGTAAATTGGCATAAAGGAGCATTCCCACTCTGATACCACTGGTCTGATTTATGAAAACTAGATTACAATACCTGGTGTGATACCTGCAGTATTGTAGAATTCAACACGAAAATTGAGAACAACAAGATTGCAAACCAAAAACTATCTCCATTCTATTCAAAATTGGAGTTTATACAAGTTGGATGGATCCCAAGGGTCACATAAATCCCTTGGAATTGAAATGAAGAGTCATCATAATGTTTATTACAATTAAACTATTAAAACTATCAAAATTTATCAAAAAAACTAAATATAAAATTTAGGTCCACTTGGAGAAGGCATAACTTTCTCATCCTAGCTCTGAAGTACGAACCGTTTGATGTGTTGGAAAGGTATTCAAATAATCTTGAACAAAATTTTGGAAACATCGATGTTCCATCATGTTTTTGGGCAGCATAGAAATGCACCGAAGACCCTCAAAATTGCAATTTACTAAAACATATGAAATTTTGGAAAAATTAGATTTCAGTATTTTCCCACTTTAATCCTGATCATTGACTCTCTTCTTCTAACTGTTTAAAATTTTCTTCTCTAGCGGCTCATTCATCCAAAAAGGCTTGTCTCTCTCTCTCTCTATTCTTTTGAGCCTATCACTCATGTATCATGATGTATTTTGGAGAGGTGAGGTGGGCCTTGAGTGTCTAAACACGTTAGGTTCATATGCTGTGTTGACATGAGCATCACTAGAATTATTGTTTTGGTCATCGGGTTGTGATCATTCATCTTGGTGAGCTCTTTTGGCGTATCTTTCAACTCATTGATGAGTGTCCAAATATCTAGTGTTAATGGGGGGTGATCCCGGTTGGTTGTTATGAGAAGACTCTCCATATAGGATAGTATCTCTATGTGTCTCAAACATTTCATCGAGGGTCCTATCTATGGTTTCTCTATCCTTCTGAGTCATAGTATAACTCATATCCATCTCTAAACAAGAGGGTGCTAAGGATGTTCCCAACTCACTAGGATTGTTATTAGGTTTAGACCACACTTTGGGTTCACTCCTAGGTGACTGATTAAAGATAGGTTCATTGTCCTTATGACATTGGCGAGTTTGAACAGGGGGTAGTTGGTTGAAGACAACTTGAGGTCATTTTCCTTGGCTCACTTGGTATCTTGTTGTAACCGACATGAAAGAAAGAGCATTCAGTGAAAAGAAGACCCTAAGAAACCTTAATATCAAACAAAGATAGTAAAAGTATTCAATTGTCCAAAAAAGAGATGATGAGATAGAAAATTGCTATAGGTGTAGATCAACACTGTCATAGAGGTGTGAAATCAGAGGATAAGTATCCTAGCATGTATGAATCAGGAGGATGAGTCTAACCCAATTATATTTTGAAATTGATTGATGGAAGTGAATTTGGACAAAAGATTACAAGAACTCTCCAAGTGTGCTATCAAAGGATCAAAGTTTAATCTTATTCAGCAAAAGTGATTCTAAACATAGTGATTCCAAAGCAAGATCCTTGCAAGACCAAAGATTAATACTCAAAGGGTCAAAAAGAAACTATCCTAAGCACAAATAGGCTTTTAGCAGTAGGGAAAACAAACTACTAAGATCTAAATCAACCCAGAAAAACTAAAAGGTCACAATAACCGGCTCAAAAATGACAGAGACAATAGGCAGAATTGGTGTGATACTTTCCAGGCTAATAGTACAACACTATGTTTGTAGGTGACAGTTCATGCTAAAGGCATGCAATGTTTTGCAGGCAACTGGTGCGATACAATCCAGGCAAAAAGTGTGACAGTCTAACAGGGAAAAACTATCGTACGATAATTTCTAGAACAACATGCGATGGTTTACCAGTATCATGCGATTCTTAGACTAGTGAATTGAAAAATCTCAATTTTAAGGACAATTTGGTCAAAATTCCAGTTTGAAGGTTGAATTTTTTGATTTCAATCATAGTAATAGCAGTAAATAGACAGGTTTGCAAATAGTAGGTGATCAAACGTGTCTCCAAACACTTGAAACAAGGGTAGAAGCAACCTTTCCAAGACAAGCAATTGTGATATCAAAATTGAAAAAGTCCTATGAATACTACCGTGATGTTTGAATGTTCAAGAATGTTTACACGGGTATATCACAATGAGAACACTTCAAGCACTTGCTATCCTAGAAAGTCAATGGCTCAATACTTAACAACTTGGCCCACACTTGATGCTCCATCACCTCACACAAAGTGGTTGCCCACAATAGATATTGGCTTTGTTGTGGAAGTGCCAATGACACAACCAAAGGAACACAGATGGTGAGTAATCTTAGGGTGATCCAAGTTATTCCACTTGGATCAATCCTTGCACCAAGAAGCTAAGCAGAAAAATAGGGTGGCTTCTATCTATGGTTCGTAGTAAGGGCTTTTGTTCGTAGTACCCCTCTTGCTCCCCAAAGGGACTCCTTACCTTGTGGCAAGTAACGGACCTCGTGGCCACAAGAGTACCTTAAGCATTCTTGCCTAACACTTTCCTCATGGTCACAATCCCACAAGTACTCACATCAAGCGAAGACAAGCACTAAATCTACCAAGGTTTTGTGTCCTTGATAGCCTTGAGTTTATAGTGGGTTGGAATAGCTGGCAAAAGGCTTGTCCCCACTTGGGTCGTTCCTCTTGATTGCTTAAGAGCAGGCCCGCTAAAGGATCCTAGACTACACAAAAAGTTGATCAATTTTTGAGGTTCAAGGTTTTTGGTTCACCACAAGGGTGAAGAGCATACTCCCCTATCTCAAAAACTTCTCCCAAACACACCAAGCAAGGATTCAATTACCCTCTTGTTTCCAAAATTCAAAGATGGGTCAAGATTTTCTGGTTCACCACAAGGTTGAAGAGCATACTTATCCTACCACCAAAGAATCCCTTCCATAAGATATTATGTTCCTATGAAATGAAACAACTTGTAAGTGCCACAATTGAAATGAAATGAACAACAAGCACTTTCATTGGGTTTTTATGCTTTGGGTAGCCCTGCAAAAATTGTTAGTAGCCCTTGTGCATTTGAAGCTTTGTCATGCATTCTTTTAAGAAAATAGGCAAGAAATTGAAGCACCTACAAACACCACTTGTTAGTCTTACAAGGGTTAGTATAACAAAAATTTGAATGAAATCAGAAAATGAAATCTGTCTAACCATAGCAAACTAAACCAGCAAGTCAAATAAATCAAGATTCGGCCAAAAAGAATTCAAAAACAACTCTTTGCTAGGTACAGGTGATAATATAGTTGCCAAAAAGATCACACGATACTATACAGTATACTGGTGCGATATTATCTTTCTGTGTGATAGTTCACTTTACCTGTAGGCGATAGAAAGTGCTTCACAGTGCGACAAAATCTCAAAGGCCTTGCGATACTTTAACTGGTAAAGTATCGCACCAGTATACAAAAAATTATCGCACGACACTAGAAAAAGTTTGTACGATAATCTGAGCCAGAAAAACCAGAGAGCCGAAAATGATGCTAAATTATGATGAAAAATTAACGAAAATGCAAGAAATGAAGGACAAAACAATAATGCTTTGCCCCACAGTGGGCACCAAAAATGTACACACTAAATAGTGCACTTCTCTAAGTCATTATATCCAAGGGAATCCATGACTAAAAAACCTTAGAAGGTGACCTAGAGCTCCCTATGAATGGAGTTGCAAGACTTTTGAAGATTGCTCTTAGCTAGAGCTATAAAGCTTGTGACCTTGCTAGTCAACCACACAATGGGAGATTCAAATGAAGATAAGGGAAAGAATGCCAATATCCCTAAGAATCAATATGAAATTCAATGCAATGCAACTAGATTAAGAATGAGAAATGCAAGCTAAGCTATGGAAATGAAAGAACAAGTATTACAAAGCCTTCCTAATTAAGCTAGATGAATTAATCTAAAGCATAAAAGAAACTAAGCTATGAATGCCATGATAATGCAACTAGAATCCAAGAATGAAGCTAAGATAGAATGTAGATGTGAAAGCTAAGAATGAAAGAATAATCACCAAAGCTCCAAAGTGACCTAGAAAACCCGTAGCATAACATTAGTATCCAAAAGATGCATATGAAAATGAGAAGAGAGCTCTCTTTTTATAGGAAGTGAAAATAATGGACCATGGAGATTAAGAGGCAAAATAATCAATCAAGGGTGGAGCTTGAAAGAGGAGCAATCCATGTGCACAAATATCCTCCAATGGGAAAATAAGAGTTGACTTTTGTGTCCATATGAGACAAAAAGTGCTTTTTTTCTTTTTATAAAATAAGAATAATGCTTTATTTGTGCAACTTAGGATAAGAGGAAAAGTGGGGGGCTTTTTATTTAATAAAAGGGGAGGAAATTCCTTTTAATTAAATAAAGACTTAGGATAAAATGGTTAGCCCATAGAAAATAATCGAATAAATGATTGAATTAGGATTTGATCAAGGAAATTGATATAATTGAAAATTGTCAAAATATTTGATTTTTGATAACATTGATTCAGGGATTTGATAAATTGCAAGAATGGGGCCCAAAGTCTAGGAAACCATTTTAGGGTGCATACATATATGAGATATGAAAATGAAGTGAAGAAATGAATCAGTGAAGTTGTGAAAGTGAATTTATGAAAGGAGACATGCGAGGTACAAAGATCTTAAATTGAGATCTGTTGTAGCAGTGAGTGCGGTTTGGAACAGTCAGAGATGAGGTAACATATTTGATATTATTCTTTTGAATAATCTAGAGATCAGTTGGACAGTGTGTTCAGTGATCTTTCCATTGAAGCTATTTGGGCAGTGGGTCCTTCTGTCTTCTATAAACTCCTAACAGAGTTAGAAACTTTTAGCAAGGATTCAAAGTCTCCTAACAGGGACTCATATGTATTGAATGTATTTCATAAGAATCCTAATAGAGTCCATCCTTTCACAAGGAATATTCATATTAGTGCATATTTTGTGGGCATCATTCCCACCGGGTTTTACTCTTTGATCAAGAGGTTCCCTAGTCAACATATCTTGTGTTATTGTGTATAAATATCTTTATATGGTTGTTGATTACATTGCTTACATGGTTAAATGTTGTTGAAGTTGATAAAGGGTATAATTATCTAATAACTGATTCACACCTCCCCTCCGTTATCTTGGTGGAGTTTACTTTCTAACAGAGGCCTTTTCTAGCTCTTCTCTCAAGGGAAACTACAAAACAAACTTTAGGATTCCACAATATCTCTTTTTGGTTCAATGTTCAGACTTAAGAATGAAAGCAATGCTAATTTAATTAATCAACTAAAAATAACTTGCCAAGAAGGTTAGAAGATGTAAGGTAACAAGAGATTTTAATGAAATTTCTGAAAAGAAACCTAATGGACATATGCTAGCATCACATCACCATGTGAATTGAATAACCAAGAAGATGGAGAAACCCACAAAATAGAGATCAGATCATATCCCAATCTTTAGCTAAATGGATGCAATCATTAATGAAATAAAAAAAACATAGACGTATGATAAGAAAAAACTCATCAAATCATGAAGCCACCCCTGATGTGTGCACACGTGAGACAAGTTAATCTTCAAGCACAAAAGGATGACCTTCTCAAAAATTTGTCACAACACAGTAATGCAATACCAGCAAAAACTAAACTAAAAGATCGTAGACTTAAAATAATTAAACAACTAATTGGCTCTTTGAAATGAAGAATGAGCAAATCATACATTCACAAATTTCACATAGACAGTAGATAAATCACACCGTGAGTGAAGCACCAATTGTATCTATTGTATTAATCATCAAGTCGACCCTCTTTACATTATTTTATTAGAATTTATAGTGTTGGGCTCTTATTTTCGCAGCTAGGGTTTAGCTAGAACTAAAACTTGAAAGTAAACTTAAACTAAAGCTTGCATTTAAATAAACTACTTCTAAAGCTTAGTTAAACTATCTTAGCATGGAATTGAACCTTGTGCATTACAAAGATTTGAATAAATTATGCATCAGACATCTCAAAAATGGAGTTGAAACTTGCACATGCACTTCATAATCTTCATTTCTCTGCCCTTAATCCTTGAATCTGGCTTCTCCATGTAGACCTAACTAAAAGAGGTCCCAAAATCATACACAAATGATCCCAAAAAGGAAGCTCGAATGACTGGAAAATGATCTCTGAGATAACTGAAGTCAACTTTCGGATGTGCCAAAAAATGGCCATATCCCTATAGTTGGTCTGAAAAAATCAAGCTTCAAAAATGACCAAGTGCTAAGTCCTTCCTCTCAAAATTTAGGATTTGTCAAAGGCCGAAATATCCTTATGGCCGGAATGTGAAAAATCAGGCTCTGCAAAAATGACTAAGTGTCAAAACTGAATTTCTATACACCAAAATTTGGCAGTTTTTAGACTGGATGCTCACTGGATGGGAGACACTTCTAGATGTGATTTCTTGAATCTATCTACTATCTTCGGTACCTCATATAAGTATGACATCTTGATCCCTTGCAGGATCTCTTTCTACCTATATCTGAAATCCATTAATTCCTTCTCAAAAACCTTTATCTCTTCTTCTTGAGATAGTATTTTCTGAATTTCCTCCTTCTGGTAAAACATCTACTAAAGGTCATCCTTAGTCTTCACCCCTCAGAATATTCCTAGATACTGATTGATGATTTCATTTACTAAATACATAGTCTTATCATTACCTTCATCAAACAGATCCAAGTCTAGACCCTCAAAGAACTCCTGCGACCCTTTTGCGAAAAGCATGCTGCTATCTCTTCTCTTCTTTAGTCTCTTTAGAACCTTTTCAAATATGGCCAATGCCATAGATATCTCTTGGATCCATTCTTCAAAATTATCCAATTTTGACCCTTCATATATCTTCATCAAAACCTAGAAGCGTTGCTTCCTTATCATGGTGAGCTTGTGCAAAACCTTTTGCCAATTTAGGATCATCTCTTCTACACCATTCTCCTCACTCATGATTTCTACCAAGGAATTTATTCCCTCCAAAATGCCTCGAAAGGGCCTTAGAATCCTTCTGAGAGATAGACTAGCAAATTTCTCAAAATCTATCTTCCAATTAGCACAAGCTTGTACAAAAGAATGTGGAACATTTGTATTTATCTCCCCCTTCTTCTCCAAAATCGCTTGTAATGAGGCTTCAGGGTTTTTTGGGTCAATTAGACTTGTTGTCTTCAAAATGAATTTCTTCATAGCTTCATTTTTCTCTACCATAGCTTTTATCCTTTCTTTATCCTTATCCATGAAGCCTAGAGCATGCTTCCAGCCCAAAGTAGCCAAGTTCTTGCTACCTTCCCTGGTTGGCTCTCCTAAGTCTACCTCCTCCAACACATAGTCATCCAGAGTGATCTCATTTACACTGACATCCATTGTAGTAACAACCACTTGTGCTTTCCACCTACCTGTTTGGTCTTGTGTTACATAAGACATTCTCCTTGCTTGGGCAGCTGGTGCAATTTGGTGGAAAGCATGCCCTAGCATGGTCACATCAACCTCATCATCAGTATATGTGTTCTGTCCTTATTTCCTCTCGACTCTCTCCTTCTTTCATTTTTTCCTGTTCATCTCCCATATTTTGTTAACCTTCTTCATGTGTGGGTTCCTCATCATTAGTCATTTGTTGCTCATCAACTATTTGTTCATTAGTATCTATTTGTTGTTTCTCTTCTTGAGTATGGGGCTCTTCTTGTATCTACACTTTCCCTCCGTCATTTGGCTCTTGTAATTCTATATGAGCTTCTTCCATTTTCTTCTCACTAGTGTCCTCTACTTCTTTCTCTGGCTCTTGTGAGCTCTGTGGCAATGACTCATCATGGAGTTGTGGCAAATGCATGGGGACTTGTGGAGGAATGTTAAGCGAGGGGGGTGTAGGCGACACAAGGGGAGTGGCTGAATGAGTTGGTGGAGTTGGAGTTGGAAAGGGAACATGGGATGAAGAGGGTTGCTAAGGCAATGAAGTGGTTTGCACTGGAGTGGTAGGGGGCGTTTGAAGTGGGACTGAAGGTGGAGTTAGAAAGTTTTGAGGTGGAGGCAGAGGTAGAAAGGATGAAACCAATGGTACTTTTGCAGCGATATCTTCTTCTGAGGTGACCCCAACATAAAATTCTTTCTTTGGCTTTACCATTTCCTTTTGGGCCTCAGTCATCTCAACATCATCTTGTCCTTGGGGTCCCTCTTGTATATCCTCTCTTGTGCCACTAAAGAGACTGGTAAACTACATAGGAGCTTGTTGCTTAGACTCCTTAAAGCCATGTAGTCCTACAAAATCCATGATGTCAAACTTGTGATCACCAAGGGCATCCAAATTCACTAGTTCTTCTTGAGTAGCCCCTCCAATATCTTTAGGATCATCATCCATTATTCTCCTTCTCTTCATAAACCTAGTAGACTGGGTCCTCTTGCTAAGGGGTACTTCATCCAACTCATCCTCATCTTCCTCTACTAGGGTATCCATCTATGTGGGTGTTGAGCCTTTCTTCCTTTTGTAAACATTTCCCTTAGCGATCCCAGCTGGCTTGGGTCCTATGAACTTGAAATTGGTTTTCTTCACCGAGCTTGGAGAATCGTGATCACTAGATGGTGGTGCTTCCAGTGGTGCAACACTTCTGGTCATCTTGGTTTTTTCCCTTTTGGAGTGTGTGGCTAGACCATATGTAGTGGGGCGCTCATGCCGATACATAGTTTCTGCCCTCAGTGGAGCAACCTCTTTGAATTGTGGCTTCAACACCTTTTCTCCTTTCTTCTTCTTTTCTCGGGAGGGATTCTTTGAGAGTTGTTTCATTAGAACCAGATGCATCGGGTAAGGATGAGAAATCCATGATTTTATCAACTTAATCACATGTTAGGCTCTGAAATCTATATTATCATTTTCATCTCAGTCTATCTCTCCATTTAGGATAGCCCTTATGTATACCTTATCTGTATTATATATGGAATCCAAAACCTTGTCAGAGTTTGCATCCACTGCCTTCTATGAAATCCTTAATAAAAGGGCACCTTGTGACAGCTCTAGACTCATTTGGCAATAGTCACAGACTCTTACCTCATAATCATCCACACAATTGGCCCAATGGTCTTCAATATGTAACTCATGAACATAGTGCCTTCCCATTATGTGGCTGTATGTACCAATGGGATCAAAGTGAGGCCTCACTAGGTTGTAAGTTAGCAGTGGGAATTCATCGCACTCCCAAGTCAAATACTTGTAGACCTTCATGTTAAGCACACAGTGGGGGCCAATGGAAATGGGAAAATCCTAGCAATGCTTCTTCTTGTGCTTAATGTGTTTGTGAGCATCAGACAGCTAGCTTACAATCTTCAGGAGGACTACCCTATCAGAAGGGTACCTTGGAAGCTTCTTTGGTGCTAGGGTGCTTCATGCCACCCAAATGTAGGTGAAGGTCTAAAATTGTATGTAGAATGCTCCAATGGCCTTTACTTTAGCTACTACTTCTACTGATAGCCTTTTGGCATAATCTCCCTTAATGGACCACATGATCGCAAAAATGAAGGCATCATTAACTATTCTGAACTCTAGGCTATTGTGTGTGTAGAAGTCTTTCCTCACTAGTTGAGGATACAAGGTAAATGGTCATGTGTTTTGTTCACCTATTGCCCCAACCTTGGTCAATCTTGGATTCACTGCCTTGGTGGCCAATAGGTACATGACACAGGATGTAATGTAGAAATGTGGGTTTGTGTTGACCCAAACTAACTGCTCATTCAAATTGTCACTTAGAATGGAGGCCCACTCGAACCTCGCTTGTCTTTCTTTTATCTTTTGAATTAGTAATATCATCCAGGGCTCCAGTTGAGAGGACTTAGGCAGCTCGTACACCCTGCTAATCATTGTTATGGCTGCTTGGATATCTTCTTTCATGTACCCCCTTCTCATATCAATTCTATCCAATCTATTCTTAGGAAATGGCTGCATTAGGTACTTGTTATTGACAATGTTGTGAGCTCTCTATATGTCCTTATTGTAGAATTCTAGTCCCTTGTTGATGTCAAAATTAAAGAACTTGTCCACCCCCTTGGTAGATGGCAAACATCTTTAATATTATTGGGCCTCAGGTATAGGACCACCTCTCCCATGCTAGTCTTGACTATGCGCTCATCTGGCACATAGTTACCAGCGAGTGTATTGATCAGTTCTGACTACTGGATGGACACTGGGTGGGTCACCACATTCACCAAAGAGTAGTAGACTAATGAATTGCAATCCTCTGAGCATCCCACTGGCTGAGCACATTTTTTCAGGTACTCATTCTGACTCACGTTCCCAATGTCTGTATTAGCTATTCCTACATGTAGGTTGGTCACTTTGGATGGTGGGTGATAGCCTTTGAATTAATACTTCATCATTGGTGATGCTACTACCTTTTCTACCATATTTTTAGAGAGCACGAGACCTAAATCAGTAACACAGTGGGAGGAAAAATTCAAAAATCAAAGTACATTACTAAATTTTAAGCTCAAAATGGGCCACAAAAGTGAATTCATCCTTTCAGACTTTTGGAGGTACTAGACCTCTGAAAGGCCAAAAAGGCTGAAAATTTTGACAATGCTAAAAAAAGGGGCTTCTGAATACCCTTGGACTATTTGTCAGCCTTTTCAGTGAGGTGGAGGTAGGAAACCTTTCGTAGGCTGAAAAGGGGGATAACACTGAAAAGGCCGAGCGTGACTTGGTGCAAACTCTTTCAGTGATACGGGGATAGAGTACTCTTCGACATGTGATGAGCCTAAAATGGTTGAAAAAATGCTGAAGATGCATGACTTTGGAGCAGGATCTTACTTTCAGTGCTTAAGAGGTATGAATGTTTCAGTGTGTGAAAACACCAAAATGTTGAAAGGTGTCAACACTTGGGAGAATTTTCTACAAGGTGCCTGAAATTTTCAGACCTCGAAGGTCTGAAACTAGGGTTTTCATGGTCAGACTAAAAAATGAGTCCGACGATGAGTTTGACCTCAAACTCATCATGGGGATGCAAGGTGACTACCTTGACAATCCCCATGGCTGGAAAGGTCAACTTAGAAAAAAAACCCTAGACTCTAAAGGACAAGGCTGACAAGCTGATTGACCTAAAGATTGAAAGTGAAGAAAAAATGAAAAAGAAGATGAAATAAAGAGAAAGAAAGGATGAAAAACCTTGAACAAATAATGAAGACCCGAAGATGACCAACAAAAGAGACAACACAAGCAAGAAGAGAAAGTGCGTGACTAAACTGGCTGGAGGAGGAGGAGCAAGTGTGAAAGTGAGGGTTTTAAAACCCCCACACTCTTTATATAAGCTACCCAATGAATGACATCATCACCCTAGGGAATCAGCCTTTTGGATGGCTAAGAAGGCCAAAACTCTAAAAGACTGGCTCTGCGAGGGGTCAAACCTTCAAAGTGTCAGACCTTCGACAAGCCTGAAAGTGGTGCCAGGCTGAAGGGTAAAATGACATTTTGAACTCCTCGATCCTTCAGGATTTTCACACTTTCAGACATCTGAAAGTGTGTAGGGGCGACAAGGCTGAAAGGGCCAAAAACTAACAAAAGCAACTAAGAGCAAAAAACAAAAAACAAAAAACCAAATAATCAATAAGCAGAAGGGGCCCCCTGAGGCTTGAAAATCCCACTAGAGGAGTGTGGTTGTGGGACCACAACAAATAGCCCTCAAAAAGAAAGGGAAACAACCTAGGCTTCTCAGAGTCAATCCACCAGGAGAGAATTCAATCCTATAGTGAGCTAAGTACAAAAAAATCTTCAGATTTAACATATCTCTTATCATCATCAAGGTGGAAAAACTAGAATGTTTGTATCTAGTGTGTGAGCATATGTGTTCAAATTTCCCTAGGAAACCCTTTTCCATAAGCTCATGTCGATGATCAACCCATTATTGCCAGATCGCTGCCCACTAATCAAAAGTCAGTCATAAGTCAATTTAAGCTTGCTCTATTGCCAGGCAGGCGTTGATAGCCTCAATAGAGGTTGCTAAAGTCACCTTTTCCCAACTACATATGAGCTTTGATAGAAGTTCTTAGGCTTCATAGAAGGGCTCTTAGACTCAATTTGCTTCAACTTTAGACTAATTCCTTTGAGAGCATTTTATTGTTAGCAGTCCTTTTTTCTTTGTTCAATGTAGACTATTTTGATACTCCTTGTAACTTCATCAGATATCCTCTGTTTCTCTATTCTCTTTTTCTCTTTTTAAAAAAAAAACTAGGGCAACGCTTAGGCTGTGCTGCCCCAACCTTGAGCATTATTCTTTTACCTCATCTCTATGTGTTCATCCTTTTATTTTCTCACTCTTTTCTTTTTAGTCTTCTTTTAGTTGGGAAAAGGTTATGACTTTTAGGCTTCCTTCGTGACCATGGGCATTTCCTGGTGCAGATTAGAATCTTATCTTGAGAATCTCATGGCTCAGGATCTTCTTCTAAATGCATTTTAGTGTTGAGGATGGTTGATCCTGGTAAACTCCCTTGAGAAGTCATGAAAAGAAAATGCCTCACCTCCGACCACTGTTCCTAGCTCACTGCAAAACAAAACTACTCCCAAGTTTTTGATCATGGGAAGCTTTTATCTATTGCCTGGACTACCTAGAATGGACCATTAAAGTTGAAAGTAGTTACCTTCTGCAAGCGAAGACTCAAAGAAAAGACCCAGATGACAAGACCGACAAAAGAACAAAGAAAAGACAATAAAGTACAAGAATATACAATAATATACAAGGGGCCAGTCAAGACCCAAAATAGTGCTTCAGAAACTAGCCATTGACTAGTAATGGGACCAATTTTCCATCAAGAGAACTAATCCAAAAGGTATTCTCTCCTAGGATCTCTGTGATCTGGAATGGGCCTATCCACAAACATTGGAACTTGAGGTGGCTGCCTAATTTTTCTTTTGCTTTGTCCCACATTAAGACCAGATCAGAAATTTGGAAAGCTTTTATGGTTTCTCTTTTGTCAAACCATCATTTGACAACAGCTTGGCATTTGGGTACATGTTCCAAGGCTATAGTTCATTTCTCTTCAAGGTTCAACAAATTCATGAGATGAATCTGCACCCGATCCTCACCTTCGACGTATTGATCCATGAATCTTAGAATTGGTATTTTTAGGTTCATTGGAAAAATGGGTTGCAAACCATAAACTAGCTAGTAGGGGGAGGTCCCTAAGGCATTCTTGACTCTCACGTGATCTATCCATAAGACATATTTCAACTAGGTGTGCTAGTCTCTGGGATTTTCATCCAAAAGGTGTTTGATTACCATTGTTAGGTTCTTGTTGGTTGACTTAGTGACTCTGTTTCCTTGCGGGTAGTAATTGGAAGAGAATTTTAGAATTAACTAGTTCTCTAAATCCCATTGGATGAGATTTTCTGATGAGAAATAAGGAGCGTTATCACATACCAAGAAAAATGACATGCCAAACCTTATGATGATGAACTCCTCCAGAAACTTAGTGATCACCTCAGTGGTATAGTTTTTTAGAACCTGTGCTTCTGTCCAGTATGTACAGTAATCAGTTGCAGTCAAGATGTATCGGTGTCCTACAGAAGATGGTGGATTGATTGTTCCCATGAAGTCCATCCCCCACTAAGAAAAAGGCCTTACCTCATAAATAGGCTATAGGGGCATCGCTGGGTGCCTCTCTCAGATGGTGCTAGTCTGACAAACATGGCAAGAACATATGTGTTCATTTGTGTCTTTGAACAAAGTTGGCTAGTAATAGCTAGATCTAAATATCTAATGAGCTTTAGCCTTTTCCTATACATGTCTCATACCATACTTATCATGAAACTCTACGAGAACCTACCCATCTTTCATTTGATCCAAACATCTTAGGTATAATCCGTCATAATTATGTTTGTAGAGCTTCCCATTTTTTAACATGTATGAAATACTCTTATTTTTCAAAGCTCTTCATTGGGAACTGTTCAATCCAATTGGGCAGAAATTCTACAACAAGTAGTAGACCACATCTTGATACCATATGTCAGAGACTATTCCTTCACTGGTATACACTTGGCACACCAAACCTTGTTCTATTTTGACCATCATCCTGGTGAGGCCTTTTCCTCTCCCCAATTTCATCGGTTGGATCTCAATGTCAAATTCCTATAATATTGCCATCCACTTTTCCCTTCATTCTCCTAGTTCATTTTGTATCAGCACAGATTTGATTGTTGGGTCTGGAACAATAGCGATGACTTTCCTCTAGAGGATGTAGTGTCTAAATTTCTTAATGGCCTTAACCAAGGCAAAAGAATGCTTATCCAAGTTTAGATATTTGAGCTCTGTGTTCTTTAAGGGGCAGCTCATGAAAGTGATTGGTCATTCATCTTCTCCTTCCCTTTTCTGTGTGAGGATTCCTACACATGAGTGCTCCAAAGAAAAAGAATAAAATTTGAATGGTAAAATATAATCAGGGCTGACCAAAACTAGGGTAGTGGTGATGGACATCTTGATTTCTTCAAAGGCTACTTTAGCCTGAGTGCCCCATTCAATTTTAGCATCTTTCTTCAACATATCATTTAATGGATGCACTATTTATGTAAACCCATTAATGAACTTCCTGATGAAGTTGATCTTCCCAAAGAAGGACTTCAAATCCTTCCTGCTATTTGGCGGAACCAATTTGAGGATGGCTTTGATCCTTTCAAGATCAATTGAGATGCCTATCTCGAATATGATGTGCCCGAGAAGCTTTCCTTGAGTCACCCCAAAGACACACTTCTTAGGGTTTACAAAAATCCCATAACGCTGATACCTCTTCAGGACTTTTTGTAAATCTTCAATATGGTTCACCTAGTTCCTAGAAAAAATAGTGAGATCATCCATATATATAACAATGCACTTGTTAAGCAGACCCTTAAATGCTTCATCCATGGCCCGTTGGAAGGTGGCTCCCACGTTGATTAGATCGAATGACATGTGATGATAGGAAAAAGTTCCCCATTTTGTGGTGAAGGCTATCTTTAGGCGATCTTCTTTTACCATGACTTGGTTATACCCTAAGTAGCCATCCAGAAAAGACATCATTTGAGAACCATTAACTACCTGCAACACTTCGTCAAGGGATGGAAATAGGTAGTTATCCTTTTGAGAGGACCTATTCAGGTTTCTAAAATCCACACAAAGCCAAACCTCTCCACTCTTCTTCCTCACAGTTACCAGGTTGGTGACCCAAGTTGAATGCTTGATGGGAATTATCTTGGCGTTGAACAACTTTTGCACTTCCTTTTGGATTATCGATTTGATCACGGGGTTCACATGTCTTTGTCTCTGGTGGAAAGGTTTAGCATTAGCGTTCAAAGGAATGTTGTGGACAATAACATTGGGATCATAGGTTTTCAACTCTTCATAGCTCCATGCTATGATGTCTTTGTATTTGGTGAGTAGCTCGACCATCTATTTCTTTTCCTCTGGTGTGCCTATCTTGCCAATATGGACCTCCCTGGGTTTGAGTTGTGTGCCCAGGCCTAGGTTGTAGAGTTCACAATCATCTCCACTCACTATTGGTGTTTTCTCCTTGGTCTGAGCATGCTCATCTTTGTCAAAAATCCTCTCTAGAGCCACCATGCCTTTCGGAATGGAGTTGGTCTTCAAGTTCAAAATTCCTAAGTCATCGGATTCTTCTACTTTGTCTTCTTCTTCATCAATATTTTGCTTGTCAAAAACCCCCACATTCATGATGAAGTATAATAGCTATTGGTCATCCTAAAACACTTGGAATTTTTTGATGTTATCAGGTATGGCTGGCACTGCCACTAGTTCTACAAAGAATTTCTTTAATTTGGACTTCTCTAGCGGTTGTAAAGAGCTTGCAGATACGGCTAAAGCATCGGCAACAATATTCTTTCTTCTTGGGATGCTTTGGATTCCAAAAGCTTCAAAATCTTTGATTAAATCCAAGACACAGCTGTGGTATGAGGCCAATCATTTGTCAATGTAGGAATACTGCCTTTTGATCTGTCAGACTATCAATTGTGAGTCACCTTGTTGGAGCTCTAAATTTTGGGCAAAATTTGGAGTCCTATATAGTGATAAAACCCTAAAAAATGGCCTCTTAATTTCCATTCCAAATAATTAATGATGGAGTACATGAAATGGGATAAAATATTACATTAATCTTCAATTAAAAAGTTGAGATATTATGGAAGGAAGCTCTGTGACAAGAACAATCAAAATTCTATGATCAAAGCCTTCAGAAAATGCTGGAATTTCAACCTGCCGCAAAGATGATGTCGATAGAGGTAGAAAATGGTTGAATTTTAAAAATATAAAAAAGACCCAATTCGAGAAATCAAATTTCCTATATCCAATAAAAATATTAGCTTTCCAAAAGGTGTTTTGGATTTTCAACTAAGCCCAAATCTGAAAGTTAGGTAGTTATTTTTTAATTAGTTTATCATTTTTTCAAAAGAATTTGTAATAAGGGTGTGTCTTTTCACCCTAAAGAGGTATGAAAGACACTCAAACATGTATATATACATAATGTAAAATGTAAAGATAGGGAATACAATCAATCATGGAAAAAATTGGAAAGTCTCCCAAATTCAGGGATTTGAATTTAATGCTCAAAATCTCATGTACGAATATCAGATAAGTGTTTGTACCTTAATGTTAATATAGTTTTTTATGTTCAATTAGTTTCTCAGATTACTCTGTGAACCAGGGTATCCTACTGTGTTTTTCTATTTGATGCATTCATTTATGACTAATTTGTACAATTTGAATAATGGTAGCATGGTTTGAGAACCTGTTACTGTTTCCTTTCGGGCTCTTAAGTTGGGTTAAAAACCATAGGACCTATTGTATAAGTTGTTTTAAATTTTGTTTCAATAGAAACTTGTAGGGTGATGGTCTCGCTTTACAGGAGTGAGTTATCTTAAAATAGTCTTTGTTTATACATAGGATTGAATGTATCTGACTCTATTCCCAATTTGGCATCAGGCACTGGTCTATTCGTTCATTTGAAATTGTCATTTTATACTTTTTGTGGTTTACATATCCTATTTTTTATCTTCTTTACAAAGAATTCAATTAGGTTTAGCATTACTTTCTAGCCTTAGTTTATATTTCAAGCTATTTGACAATTAGGATATTAGGTTTATTTTCCTCCAAAGGATTGTTAACCTCCTTTGGACAGATTTGCTTTTGTTGTGCACTTATTTGTGTAATTAGAAAGCATATTTGATTCAAGCCTACCACCCTTGGCTAAATCAAGCCAGAATTACAGAGGCACTTGTTGTGCCTATCAATTGGCCTCAAAGTGGTCTAGCATTTTTGAGCCCCAACACACCTTCTACAGCTATTGCTTGTACGTTTTTTTTCATGCGCGAAGAGGAGACCCTGAACTAGAGCCTCATACTTGGCAACATTGTTAGTGCAATGGAATTGCAATCAATAGGTAGCATAATATGAACCCCCATGAGGGTTGATTAATTTGATCCCTACTCCTACTCCCAGCTTACACTTGGAGCCATCGAAACGAAGTTTCCAGAATGAATGATTTTTTTGAGAGACATCTTGACTTGGGGTTCTGGGATCACTTCTGATAGAGGCATCTTAACTTGGGGTTCACCGGGGACTCAAGGTGGTAATAGGTTTTTGGTTTTTGGAGTGTCCAATGCCCCTTCATCAAGATGCTCCTTTCTTGAAAGTGGAACCCATTTCATCTTTTTCTTTGCCTTGGCTTTGCACTAAACTTTGTCACATCGGGGTAGGTAACCATCATCAGAAGAACTCCATTCCTCCTGTATAAAATCCTCAGTCATGGGGATCCAGGGTTGCTCATGAAGAGGGGGATCCATTCTCATTCAAACCCATGACTGTGTCCTCTATGAGTTGGGGTATGCCAGACATTTGGTTTACCACCTGGAACACCACTTCTTGGCAATCTCGGCACGTGAATTCTGAGTGGTTTATTTGGTGGAGGTGATAGTACCCTGGTAACATTAGAATATTTGGGTCAGCGTCCCGACCGAGATGTCTCATGTTCTTTTTCATACCTATTATGAACTCTACTAGAACTTATTTTGCAACCTGGGTATCTACCAACCCTTGCACCAGAATTTCATTTGAACTCTCCTCCTTGAGGTGGAATGTGAAGGCTTTATCAAAATGGTACACTCCCATATCATCTTGTGAAAATAAAACTTTAGTTAGAGTGTTATAGTCCATTATCATTTGTTTGAGCTTGGGCTCAGCGTCAATCTTGATTTGATTATTGAGCCCCTTCCATGGAAGCCAAAGTTGAGTAAAATCAATAGAAAACCACCCCCTCAGGGATTGGGTCCATTCCCGATTGAGTAGCATACCATATGTCTCTGGGATGTCCACTACATGAATGTTGATACAATCTTGGATTCTAGGGTCGGCCATTAGCTGAATGTGTGTATCCTTCAAGACCCCAATGACTTTGACTTCCATTTTATCAAGATGGATCACCATGCGGTTAGTCGGCTGAGGATTCATTCCCAACTTCTAGCATATAGATAACAACATCACATTACATGAAGCACCCGAGTCAATTAAACAATTGTGCAAGTTCTTTCCAATGATCTTAATGCTAAGTAGGAATGGGGGCACTTCTACCCTATCTTTGAACATGGTTGGCATCATTTCTTTTGCATTGACGTTCGATATGCCTCTAACATTAGTGTTAGAAGAGGCCAGTCTAGAATGGTCCAGTGA
The DNA here is from genome assembly GCA_027943335.1 of Chamaecyparis obtusa. NCBI lineage: Eukaryota > Viridiplantae > Streptophyta > Pinopsida > Cupressales > Cupressaceae > Chamaecyparis > Chamaecyparis obtusa. The sequence continues at coordinate 87,853 of BSBK01001778.1, forward strand.
TTTTAGGAGGGATTCTCATTGAGTGGGACAACTTTGTAGCATGTCGTACATCGACATATTGGTTCTAACTTTCTTTAATTCTTCCACTGTGCTATACTTTTCATTGGCCCAAATGGGATCTTTTGATGAAGCAGGTTGATGTTGTGTTGTCTGAACAATAGTGGGTCCAGGGCCTCTTGGGGGTGTAGGATTGTTATTGGCCCTTGGATTAGGCAGTGTAGGTTGAGCTCCTAGGGGAATACCGTCTGTCAGAGGTTCTCTCCTACTCCTTAGGTTTTGTATTCCTATTTCTTTTCTGGAAAGCATGGACCTCAGAATATTCCGGTTGGTCTTCCTAATTGAATGGGAAGACAAAATCTTCCTCTATAGCTTTATTGGCCAAAATTCCATCCCAACTTGGATCATATGAATAAAAAACCATGGCACTGAAATGGGCTTGGGGACTCTCATGATCTTGAGTTTGTTGATTATCAGACTCTGCTATATTCATAATTTGGTTGATGCATACTGGGACCTTGGGTGTAGTTGATTTCTGGCGAACTGAAGAAATTAGCATTGTCCACAAGAATACCACCATTATTCGGATGCGTGTTCCATGTCCTATTTTTTCATTGTTGCCCGAACTACTTATCTTGAGAACCATTGTTATTGTTGTTGTGGCTATCATAATTATGGTTCTAATTTTGAGGGTAAGTATTTGGGGCAATAGTTGGGCATTGGTAGTTTCCTTGATTCGGAATGGGATTGAGCTTCATCCAGGTAATCTCTTCGGTTAGCTAGGATAGTGTCTTCTTCATGGCATCTAACTGATTTACTAAGGCCTGATCTGGTTCATTAGGGACAACAAAATTTTGTTCACACAATACGGCCCTATGCACATTGTACCCCAGATATGTGATAGCCAGTGGTGCGGCAACAATGTATGGAGCTGGTATCGGGTTGATCCTTGGGGCTGGCTGTATTGGAATTTTATTATTTGCTTCAAAAGGACCAGCTGTGGTAGTATTCCCTAGTGTTGATGGAATGCTAAAATTTCCACCTATTTGTGGGTCCATTTTTTGGATAAACGTGATAGATTCATTACATACTTTTTCCAAGGTGTCAATGTCTCCCGGAGGTAGCCTTTTCAAGAATATAGACGTTAATGGGTATAAGGTGCGCCAGTATACTTATATGGCAGCACCAACTGGTATAGTGTATGGAGCTTCAAGCTTTTGGTACATCTTGTGAAAATGGTGGTTGAACATGACAATCGATTCATTGAGGTCCTTTCTCACCAAGATGAACTGGTGGTGAAGAGTTGTCAAATCAACATACAACTTGAATTGATTTAGGAACTTTGTTTCGAATTCCTCCCAGGTAGCAACGGATCCTCGTGGCAGATTTAGATACCAATTATATGTAAACTCTCCCAGTGTGTAGGGGAAAATGTGACACACGACGTCTTGATGATAAATCTCTTTCTAATTGCATAATTCCTTGAATGCCCAAATATGTTCTTCTATTGTCCTGTATTCTCCATAGATGAAACATGGACAAAAATTTTCCATATTTTTGGGTAGTTGATGGAGCTATCCTTGCAAGTTCAGTGGTGAACTTTGGGCATTTACAAAAAAATGCCATTGGGGCTGGTGGTGGAGCAGTAGGTGGGGCAAAAATGGTTGGAAACGAAGGGGGATTCATGGAATCTGAAGTTCCTTCTTCATGCTTTGTTTTGTTGCTGCGAGGTATGTGAAACTCTGTAAGTTCAAGGAACTCCCCTTTGTTGGGTGAAGATTTGAGGACTCACTGAAAGCTCTTGGGAGAGAATGATCCAATATTCCAGGGTGTCACTTTTGAGGGCCCTCCTTCTAGAACCACTTCTATTGAGCATCATTTTTACACAATGACAACGGCTAGGAATTTGCGTGAGCAAATCCTGCTCTTGGAAGACTAATGGAATCAATCTCAAGGTTCCTTCTGGCTGGGTCTCAACTACTTTGATAGCTCAATGGAAGAAAAATGTGAATTTTTTAACAAGGAGGCCTTTGCTGGTTCTTCTCTTAAGGGAAACTACAAAACAAACTTTAGGATTCCACAATATCTCTTTTTGGTTTGATTTTCAGATTTAAGAATGAAAGCAATGCTAATTTAATTAATCTTCTGAAAATAATTTGCCAGGAAGGTTAGAAGATGTAAGGTAACAAGAGATTTTAATGAAATTACTGAAAAGAAACCTAATGGACATATGCTAGCATCACATCACCATGTAAATTGAATAACCAAGAAGATGGAGAAACCCACAAAATAGAGATCAAATCATATCCCAATCTCAGCTATATGGATGCAATCATCAATAGAATTGAACAAACATAGACGTATGATAAACCAAAACTCATCATATCACAATTCACACTAGATGTGTGCACACGTGAGATAAGTTAATCTTCAAGCACCAAAGAATGATCTTCTTAGAAATTCGTCATAACACAATAATGCAATACCAGCAAACACCAAACTAAACGATCATAGACTTAAAATCATTAAACAACCAATTGGCTCTTTGAAATGAAGAATGAGAAAATCAAACATTCAAAAAATTTGCATAGACAATAGATAAATCACACCATAAATGAAGCACCAAATGTATCTATTGTATTAATCATCAAGTCAACCCTCTTTACATTGTTTTATTACAATTTATAGAGCTGGGCTCTTATTTTCGCAACTAGGGTTTAGCTGGAACTAAAACTTGAAAGTAAACTTAAACTAAAGCTTTCATTTAAAGAAACTACTTCTAAAGCTTAGTGAAACTATCTTAGCATGGAATTGAACCTTGTGCATTACAAAGATTTGAATAAATTATGCAATAGACATCTCAAAAATGGAGTTGGAACTTGCACATGCACTTGATAATCTTCAGTTATCTGCCCTTGATCCTTGAGTCTAACTTCTCCATGTAGACCTAACAGAAAGAGGTCCCAAAATCATGCACAAATGATCCCAAAAAGGAAGCCAAGATGAATAGAAAATGATCTCTGAGATAACTAAAGTCAACTTTTGGACGTGCCAAAAAATGGCCAAATCCTGATAGTTGGTCCGAAAAACTCAAGCTCCAAAAATGATCAAGTGCTAAGTCCTTCCTCTCAAAATTTTAGAGTTTTCAGAATTGTCGGAGTTGTCGAAGGCCGAAATATCCTTATGGTCGGAATGCCAAAAATCAGGCTCTGCAAAAATGACTAAGTGTCAAAATTGAATTTTTGTACACCAAAATTTGGCAGTTTTTAGACTGGATGCTCACTGGCTAGGAGACACTTCTAGATGTGCTTTCTTGAATCGATCTACTATCTCCAGTACCTCATCAAATTCCAGCATCTTGATCCCTTGAAGGATCTCTTTCTGCCTATCTCTAAAATCCATTAATTCCTTCTCAAAAACCTTTATCTCTTCTTCTTGAGATAGTATTTTCTAAATTTCCTCCTTTTGGTAAAACATCTGCTGAAGGTCATCCTTAGTCTTCACCCCTTGGAATATACCTAGATACTGATTGATGATGTCATTTACTGAATACATAATCTTATCATCATCTTCATCAAACATATCCAAGTCTAGACCCTCAAAGAACTCTTGCAACCCTTTTGCGAAAAGCATGCTGCTGTCTCTTCTCTTCTTTAATTTCTTGAGAACCTTTTCAAATATGACCAACACCACAGATATCTATTGGATCCATTCTTCAAAATTGTTCAATTTTGACCCTTCATATATCTTCATCAAAACTTGGAAGTGTTGCTTCCTTATCCTGGTGAGCTTGTCCAAAACCTTTTGCCAGTTTAAGATTGTCTCTTCTACACCATTATCCTCACTCATGATTTCTACCAAGGAAGTTATTCATGCCAAAATGCCTCGAAAGGTCCTCAGAATCCTTTTGAGAGATAGACTAGTGAACTGCTCAAAATATATCTTCCAGTTAGCACAAGTCTGTACAAAAGAATGTGGAACATCTATATTTATCTCCCCCTTCTTCTCAAAAATCACCTGTAATGAGGCTTCAAGGTTATTTGAGTCAATTGGACCCGCGGTCTTCAAAATGAATTTCTTCATAGCTTCATTTTTCTCTACCAAAGCTTTTATCCTTTCTTCGTCCTTATCCATGAAGCCTAGAGTGTGCTTCAAGGCTAAAGTAGCCAAGGTTTTTCTACATTCCCTGGTTGGCTATCCTAAGTCTACCTCCTCCAACACATAGTCATCCGAAGTGATCTCATTTACACTGACATCCATTGTAGGAACAACCACTTGTGCTTTCCACCTACCCATTTGGTCTTGTGTTACATAAGACATTCTCCTTGCTTGCGGAACTGGTGCCATTTGGTGGAAAGCATGCCCTAGCATGGTCACATCAACCTCATCATCATTATATATTTTGACCCTTGGCTACACTTCCTTGGTAAACCATGTAGGTTTTGAGAATACATTCAATGGCTCATAGGGAGCAACTAATGTAGAAGAGGTCGCTATGTGTTCTATCCTTATTTCCTCTTGACTCTCTCCTTCTTTCTCTATTTCCTATTCATCTCCCATATTTTGTTCACCTTCTTCCTATGGGGGTTCCTCATCATCAGCCATTTGCTACTCATCAACCATTTTCTAATCATTATCTATTTGTTTTTTCTCTTCTTTAGTATGTTGCTCTTCTTCTATCTGCACTTTCCCTCCGTCATTTGGCTCTTGTAATTCTATACAAGCTTCTTCCATTTTCTCCTCACCAGTGTCCTCTACTTCTTTCTTTGGCTCTTGTGAGCTTTGTGGAAATGACTCATCGTGGACATGTGGTGAAGGCATGGGCACTTGTGGAGGAATGTTAATCAAGGGGGGCATAGGAGACATGAGGGGAGTGGTTGAATGTGCTGGTGGAGTTGGAGTTGGAAAGGGAACATGGGATGAAGAGGGTTGCTGAGGCAACGGAGTGGTTTGCACTAGAGTGGAAAGTGGAGTGGTAGGAGGCATTTGAAGTGGGAATGAAGGTGGAGTCAAAAGTTTTTGAGGTGGAGGTAGAGGCTGAAAGGATGAAACCAATGGTACTTTTGTAGTGAAATATTTTTCTAAGGTGACCCCAACAGAAGATTCCTTCTCTAGCTCTGCAATTTCCTTTTGGGCCTCAGTCATCTCAACATCATCTTTTCCTTAGGGTCCCTCTTGTATATCCTCTCTCATGCCATTAAAGAGACTGGTAAACTGCATAGGAGCTTGTTACTCAGACTCCTTGAAGCCATGTAGTCCTACAAAATCTATGATGTCAAACTCATCATCACCAAGGCCATCCAGATTCACTGGCTCTCCTTGAGTAGCCCCTCCAATATCTTTAGGATCATCATCCATTATTATCCTTCTCTTCATAAACCCTATAGACTAGGTCCTCTTGCTAAGGGGTACTTTGTCCAACTCATCCTCATCTTCCTCTACTAGGGTATCCATCTATATGGGCATTGAGCCTTTCTTCCTTTTGTAAACATTTCCCTTAGCGATCCTAGCTGGCTTGGGTCTTATGAACTTGAATTTAGTTTTCTTTTCCGAGCATGGGGAATCGTGGTCACTAGATGGTGGTGCTTCCGATGGTGCAACACTTTCGATCATCTTGGTTTTTTCCCTTTTGGAGTGTGTGGAGACCATATGTAGTGGGGCACTCATGCCGATACACAATTTTTGGCCTTAGCAGAGCAACCTCTTTGAATTGTGGCTTCAACACCTTTTCTCCTTTCTTCTTTTCTTGGGAGGGCTTCTCCGGAATTTATTTCATTAGAACTGGCTACATCAGGTAAGGATGAGCAATCCATGATTTTTTCAACTTAATCACATGTCAGGCTCTAAAATCCATATTATCATTTTCATCTCGGTCTATCTCTGCATTTAGGATAGCCCTTGTGTATACCTTATCCGTATTGTATATGGAATCCAAAATCTTATCAGAGTTTGCATCCACTACCTTCTGCAGAATCCTTAATAAATGGGCACCCTGTGCCAGCTCTAGACTCATCTGGAAATAGTCACAGACTCTTACCTCATAATCATCCACACAATTGGTCCAATGGTCTTCAATGTGTAACTCATGAACATAGTGCCTTCCCATTATGTGGCTGTATGTACCAATGGGATCAAAGTGAGACCTCACCAAGTTGTAAGTTAGTAGTGGGAATTCATCCCACTCCCAAGTAAAAGACTTGTAGACCTGCATGTCCAGCACATAGTGGGGGGGAATGGAAATGAGGAAATCCCAACAATGCTTCTTCTTGTGCTTAATATGTTCGTGAGCATCAGATAACTACCTTGAGATCTCCAGGAGGACTACCCTATCAGAAGGGTACCTTGGAAGCTTCTTTGGTGCCAGGGTGCTTCCTACCACCTGAATGTAGGTGAAGGTATGGAATTGTATGTAGAATGCCCCAATGGCCTTTACTTTAGCTCTTTCTTCCATTGATATCCTTTTGGCATAATCTCCCTCAATGGAGTGTATGATCGCAAAAATGAAGGCATCATTAACTATTCTAAACTCTGGGCTATTGTGTGTGTAGAAGTCTTTCCTCACCAGTTGAGGATACAAGGTAAATGGTCATGTGTTCTATTCACCTATTGCCCCAACCTTCATCAATCCTGGATACACTACCTTGGTGGCCAATAGGTACATGACATAGGATGTCATGTAGAAATGTGGGTCTGTCTTAACCCGAACCAATTGATCAACTAAATTGTCACTTAGAATGGAGGCCCAATCAAATCTCGCTTGTCTTTCTTTTATCTTTTGTATTAGGAAGATCATCCAGGTCTCTAGTTGAGAGGACTTAGGCATCCCATACACCCTGTTGATCATTGTTATGGCTTCCTGGATATCTTCTTTCATGTACCCTCTTCTCATATCAATTCTATCCAATTTGTTCTTGGGTAATGGCTGCATCAGGTACTCGTTATTGACAATGTTGTAACTTCTTTGTATGTCCTTATTGTAGAATTCTATTCCCTTGTTGATGTTGAAATTAAAGAACTTGTCCACCCCCTTGGGCAGATGGAAAACATCTTCAATATTATCAGGCCTTAGGTCTAGGACCACCTCTCCCATATTGTTCTTGACCATGCGCTCATCTGGCACGTAGTTACCAGCCAGTGTATTGATCAATTATGATGATTAGATGGACACTGGGTGGGCTGCCACATTCACCAGAGAGCAGTAGAATAATGAAGTGAAATCCTCTGAGCATCCCACTAGCTGAGCATATTTGTTCAGGTACTCATTCCAAGTCACGTTCCCAATGTCTGTATCGGTTATTCCTACATGTAGATTGGTGACTTTGGATGGTGGGTGATAGCCTTTGAATTGATACTTCATCACTGGTGATGCTTTTACCTTTTTGACCATATTTGCAGAGAGTATAAGGCCTAAATTAGTAACATAGTGGGAGGAAAAATTTAGAAAGAAAAGTACATTACTAAATTTTAAGCTCAAAAGGGGCCACAAAAGTGATTTTGACCTTTCAAACTTTTGGAGGTACTGGACCTCTGAAAGGTTGAAAAGGCTGAAAATGCTGAGAAAAAGGGGCTTCTGAATACCCTTGGACTATCTGTCGGCCTTTTCGGCAAGGTGGAGGTAGGAAAGCTTTCACAGGCTAAAAAGGGGGATAACGCTGAAAAGGCCTAACATGACTTGGTGCAAACTCTTTCGGCAATATGAGGATAGAGTACTCTTCGGCGTGCGATGAGCCTGAAATGGCTAAAAAAATGCCGAAGATGTATGACTTTGGGGCAGGATCTTACTTTTGGTGCTTTGAAGGTATGAATGTTTGGGTGTGTGACAAGACCAAAATGCTGAAAGGTGTCAGTACTTGGGAGAATTTGTTGCAAGGTGCCTGAAAGTTTCTGACCCCGAAGGTTCGAAACTAGGGTGTTTAGGGTCGGACTCAAAAATAAGTTTGATGATGAGTTTGACCACAAACTCATCATGGGGATGCAAGGTGACTACCTTGACAATCCCCATGACCGAAAAGACCGACTCAAAGAAAAACAAACCCTAGACTCTAAAGGACAAGACCGACAAGCTGAAAGACCCAAAGACCTAAGCTAAAGACCGAAAGAAAAGAAAAAATGAAAGAAGATGAAAGAAAGAGAAAGAAAGGACAACAAACCTTGAACAAACACTGAAGACTCAAAGATGACCAACAAAAGTGACAACACGAGAAAGAAGTGAAAGTGTGCCACTAAACTGGTTGGAGGCGGAGGATTGAGTTCAAAAGTGAGGGTTTTAAAACCCCTGTGCTCTTTATATAGGCTACCCAGTGGCTGACATCATCACCCTAGTGAATCAGCCTTTCGGCCTTTCGGGGTTGTCAGACCACCGAGAAGGCTGAAACTCTGAAAGAATGACTTTGCGAGGGGTAAGACCTCTGACAAGCCTGAAAGTGGTACTGAGGCCAAAGGGTAAAATGATGTTTTGAACTCCTCGCTCCTTCGGGCTTTTCACACTTTCAGACATCCAAAAGTGCGTAGGGGTGAGAAGGCCAAAAGGGTTGAAAACTAACAAAAGAAACTAAGGGCAAAAAACTAAAAACTAAAAACCAAACAAGAAAAAAGTAGAAGGGGGGCCCCTGAGGCTTGAAAACCCCACTAGGGGAGCGTGGTTGTGGGACCACAATAGTGCATCTTCTATGAAAGGATTTTCCTATGTTTCAAATATTTGTTGTGATTTTGTAAATTCAAGTTGCATCAGTGTTGTGCTTAAAAAAAAAATTGTTGGGTATGTTTTGCCCTAGATTTTGGGCATGACACACATGATGTTGTAATCTCCCTCCTTGTTTTCCACTGTCTATTTATATATATATATATATATATATATATATATATATATATATATATATATATATATATATATATATATATATATATATATATATATATATATATATATATATATATATATATATATATTTGTATGTATGTATGTATGTATGTATGTATGTATGTCAGTTAGTGTTGCAAGATGCAGGTACCAGGCATCGACTCCACCTGGCTACACAGGTCTGAGCGTGCCTTAAAAATCCTCAAGCTATTGTTGTGTGGAGATATTACCAAGATTAATCTCAAGGTTACCTGTGGACTTAGATTTATGTTTAGGAGGTTACCCTAGTTGGGGGATTTGAATGCAATATGTGATGTGGTCTTGTGATTTATGATTCAATGGTATTCTATGATTTATGATGTGAGTGAGATTTATCCTTGTTAGTATATGCATATATATTTATTACATATATGTGTTACATTGATTGTATGTTATATAGGTATGTGTATATGTGGGTGCACACACACTACCCATGCTTATATAAATAGTAATATTTGTATGTTTTTATGGTATGTTATTTATAATAATTAAATAAAGTGTATTTAATGAAATGTATTAAATAAAAGTAATAATAATAATAATAATAAGAAAAGCTCGTTGTACTAAAACTATCTATCTAGGAGGGAGTTGAACTCGAGACCTCCTAGAAGATAGGCTAGTTGGATTCCAATTGTGCTATGTGTTTTGCTTGAAAGCTTTTTGTTTATTCTTTTTGTTATAATTTTCTTTGGAGGCTATTTTAATTAAATTTATCAAAAACTTTATTATGTGTTATGGAAAGATTTTTAATTAATCCTCAACCAACCATGGAAGTTGGAGAAGTTTCTTCCCATAAAGAAACTCCTCTAACCATATAGTTGGGGGATAAATTAATCCCAGAGATGAGTTTTGGGGGGGATTGAAACTTTGGAAACTTTTAGGATTTTGGATCCGAAAATCATTTTGGCTGCTATCTCTCTATGAGGAATTCTTAAAATTTATGCGAGAGAATTTGGAGCTTGTATGTGTGGATTATTTGAAGATTGGTTTTGAGAGGAAGATATCCAAGAGGATACCAACTCAAGGCTTGGAGAATTGCAGAGAATGCTCCAACCATCGGAAGAGGATTCTCCGCAGGACCCCAGGTAGGGTCTAAACTTGGATGAATCTCCATTCTTCTTATGTGTATGTTTTTGCATATGAATGATAATTTGTTTTTAATGTATTATTGTTTATTTTGAATTGAAAAGGTAAACTTATTTATGTCATGTTTTTGGTGTATTCCAATTATGTTTTCGAGAAGTAATTTTTATGAATGTTGTATAGTTATTGTTGTGAAGTCTTCTTGAAAAGTTTAGGAATGCTTTTATTTTCTTAGGATGGTGTATTATATTTCTATTGTATGGAATAGAGAAGTTTAGGAAGAAATATGAAGGGTTAGGATGGTTTAGGGATGAGATGCAATCATTTTCCTTCTCTATTTCTCTTGCAGGCTTCTCCGTGAATTATTGTTTTACATTTGTTTTATTTTTTCTGAGGCTTAGGTAGTGTTGAATATGTGTCATGGATGTGGTACTAAGGTCCCTGCATTAGGTTGACCTCAAGGAACCTTCCCTAGGCACTCTCCATGCCTGAAAAAGTCAATTTTTGGCCTTTTCGGGCGATTTTGAATTAAATTTTGAAAATGTATCCTCGAGTGTCATAAAAAATTATAATCATACATATATGACACTTGGTCAAATGTCAAATAGGAATGCATAGATTATCATATGGGTTCATATACAAACTCGTATGGGTTTTTTGAGGGTTTTAGGGGCTCAAAATTTGCAAAATTTATGTTTAGAACCTCTACAACTCACTTCTTATGATTGGGCTTCATGTTTTATGACCTATGTTTGTCCTTTACTTATTTTATTGATGTTATTATGTGTTACTTATGTTGTTTCAGTTATTGTCTTGCACTTAAGTTCATTTTATGAGGCTAGAACTCAGTCTGGTGGTAGGATTTATACAAATATAATATTTAAGTATAATTTTGATCCAGGATATTTGAGATAGGTTTCAGCTTCATAGGAGTTAAGATGCTGATTCTAGATTTTGGAGATTTCTAAAAATTTTAGACTTAGCCAAATTTCAGGTAAATGAGGTTTCCATAGATGGAATGTTGTGTTAATGCATGTGGAAGTTTGTATCCCCTATGTATGTTCATTACTTTATTTGTTGAGGTTTTATGGTGTACTTATTATTTTTTGCACTTGGCATATACTTGAGCTTAGTTTATGAGGCTAGGACTTGTCTCAGTGGCCTGTGTGCATGAGAGGGTTCTCTAGACCTATAAATAAGTTGTACTTATGCATGTGGAAAGTCTTGTACTTTTCTTTGAGGTGTCTTGTGATAGACATCCTTCCAATGGTTCCTATTATGTATATGGCTAAGGTTAGGGCTCACTTTGATGGCCTAAGTATGCATGAGAGTTTTCTAAACCTATGAATCAAGGCATGGAAGTGTTATTTTGTATCTTTGGCTTGTGATAGGGTAAGGGAATAGGAACCCTAAGTGAGTGACTCACCATTGGTTTTGGAACCCTAAAGTGGTTGCCAGATGATCCTATGGGTGGGTTTGTAAAAAGTGATAACCTTAAAAATGAACCTGGGAAGGGGGAATTAAAAAGATAATGAAAGAAAATATAATAATGGCCACAGAGACCTGATTGGAATACCGAGACTAGGGATAACTACTAGGATGGATCCCTATTCATAAAGGAGGGACCATAGTTACATGGTTGCCAAGAAGGATCCCAATATACAGGTTATGTGATGACACTCAGTTAGGTGGTCTCTTAGAACCTTGACCTCGATGTTATAGTATGATGATATTTTATGTGCATTATTCTTGTTCTTTTGAGTCTTGGATTTATTGGTATTTGAGACTTAGATTGCCTTAAGGTCTTGAGAGTACCTTGGTTCTATCTCCTAGCATAGGGGGTGGAACTTTACCAGTTTCACATGGTTGGGTGGCAAATCTCTTTCGAGGTATTGTTCATGGTTCATGTCGTGGCTTGGATTTTGAGTTGTTTAGTGGTGAATTTTCTATTCTTGTATCATGTATCTCTATCTTTTGTAATCAAGACGCAAATATGTATTGTAAGTCTTTGGACAACTTGATGTAAATATATCTTTGTATGCCTTCGAGCTATGTGCAGTAACTATAACTATAATTATGTTTGTAAATGGAAATTGTAAGAAAGAAAGCTATGTATATGTGAAGGGTAGTTTTAAGAGATTCAAAAGGGGATTGAATATTGATTAATTAGTTATGGATTATAATTAACTTTCCTACCTTCTCTCTCTTATGAGTTTTAAAATGAAATTGAAAGTAATGGTTTTATGAAAACCTTTGTAATGAAAGTACTTATGGATGTAAAATTCTTTAAAAGGAAACTTATTTTGATATGTGGAATAGTGAAAAGATATGCTAAGGGTTCAAGGGTATCTCTAGGTGAAATAATAAGGGTAAGGAAACATGTATGGTATTGAAATTAGTAATGAGATGTGATTTCTTAAATGTATAGTTCAATGTGAGTAATGTGTGGTTATTTATGAATGATATGAAATAGTAGTTGAATAGTGTTAAATATGAATAGGTTTAAGTTGGTTGTATGTGTGTGATATGAAAAGAGAGAAATATGAGATCTACTTCCAAATCCAAATTCCCAAAGGAGAGATCCAAATTGATCAACCAAAAGGTCAATACACAAAATAATCAATCTTTGGAGAATATGAATGAGGGATAAAACCTTATATTTCACTATAAAGAGTATATGCTTTAAAATTGAAATAAATGAAAGGAAAAGACTAACCTCAAAATAGGGCAGATCTAGAAAATGCTAATTTTAGATGTCTGTGTGTAGTTTCAGGCAATTCTACAACCTGTTTTGGACTGGAAATGCCAAGACAAAGAAAACCTAGAAAAATTTTGTCTTTCTAACAACAAGTAGTCTTTGACCTTGATAAAAGGTCAAAGACTACTTTGGGATTTTAAAGGTCATCCTTGACTTTGTTCATAGATCTTGGAAGTTTGCCAAAAAGGGTATCTAGATCCAAGCTTTGATCTGCAGTCTTGTACCTGTACCTACAAGAAAAAGGGGTTTTTGCCTTGGACAAACCCCAATTTAGGAATTAACCTTGAAATTGAATTGAAATAGTAATATGCATAAATGAAGTAAATAGAACTATTCACCTTGCTTATGTTGAAGTCCATGTAGAGGATTTGAATCCTTGAATCCACAAGTAGGGATGCTCCAAATGAATGTATAAGTATGTAGGATGTCTCAAATCAATGGCATTAGATCTTCAACACCAATCTTGAATGGATCTTTGCATAGGAATAGACTTGGATGAAGGTGGCTGGAGAAATCTTCAAGGGGGCTCCAAAGAGATTGAATCCTTCAATGACTAACAATGGATCTCCTTGATGAATGAATGCTTGAACATTTGAATGCTTGAATGCTTTCTTGCACTTGAGAGCTTGATCATGAAAGAGTGGATGTTCAATTTCTTGATCGTGGATGTGAAAATGAGAGAGGAAGGCCTCCTTTTATAGTGATATAGGGCACAATCTTCTAGACGGGCCACCTTGGAGAATTAAATTCCAATTAGGTCCTTAAAATTTTGAAATATACCTAGATTAAATTCAATTAAGGATTTTCCATTCCAAAACCCGAAATGGCTGACCCGGAGGCAGGAAAAACTTTTTGAAACCCGACATCCGAAAATCATAAAACCTTGAAATTTGAACCCTAGGTCAAGGACAAGGTCCCTAACTTAGGTTAGGGTCTAGGTCATCTTTGAACCTCAAGGTCATCTTTGACCTTGAGGTCAAAAACCTCAGGACCTCAATCCAAAATGCTAGGAAATGTAGAAAGATAGGTTAAAACAAGTGGAGAGAGAAGATGAACAGGGGAAAAAGCCAAATCCATGCAAAGACCTGATCAAGGTGCTTAACATGACCCTAGACCACTCACTTAGAGGGCTAAACACTCTTAACATGGAAGTGCTTCCATTTTAATATGATACAATTCAAACTAGGTTTTAATCTCCATTCTTAACTAGACTTATATAAGGTTATAGATGATAATTTGTGGAAGTTAAACTTGCTTTGTCAGGGTTTGACCCACAACTTGCTTTGTCAGGGTATCTATGGCATTTGGGATGACTTAATTATATTTATTAATTAAAGAAGAGAGTAAGGTCAAAGAATATGAAAATGTAAGAGTTGGGGTACATGAAGTGGGAGATGAGGTGCTCAATACTCATGTATCAGCTCTTTCTCTTATAATGGCCTTATTCATGTTAATTCTTATGATTGGCATGAAATGGAAGGACATTATCCTTCATCTCCTTTAGTTGGGGTTTTCTCTCCTTTCTAATAGAGATGGAGTTGTGGATCTAGTGGATTATCTATATGATGGGGATGATGAACTCCTCTAAGATATCCTTTCGACAACCCATTTGAAGAATTTTTTTTTTTTTTGAGATGCTGAGGTGGATAAAATAAATAGAGAGGCTAAGGAAAACAATTTTGTTGGAGAGGATGTGACCGAGGGTGTTGGTGTTCTTTAAAAATGGTTTTTCCCTCCACATTGAAACAAAATTCTATATTGCCTTCTTTTTATTGATGGATTAGGGGTTGCAAATAATACTTTTAAGGATGATGTTTTATCTCCTTTTGCAATGAATCATAGGGCTTTGAAGGTATAAGAAAGTATGGGACATAGGAAGCCAAATAATTAATCACAAAATAATGTTGCGCTTATTTATTTTTCATTTAATTCATATTACAGATATATAGGATTACATATCCTATATTATAGGTAAACTCCTATAACTACTTCTTTTACATAGACAAGTTGTTCTAAAAAATCATAAACAAAATATAATAATCAATATTAATTACGCGAGCTGTAATAACAACTCAATCCAATCACTTAGATCATCATTTGAATGGAGAAAAATAAATACATTCACTAACAACCAATAATAGTAATTGGGGACAAACACATCCAATTACTTACATAAAAATATTGAACAACGAGCCCTTTATTGTTGTAAATGTAGCCACCACTATAGATCCTAAGATATATCTCACTTCTTAGTTTCAAAGTTTTCTTTAGAAATATGTTGAATCTTGAAACTTATTGCATGCATTGGAACAAATAATACCTAATGTAGCTGAAGATATAGAACCTTAAAATTAAAATACCACATGCATAAAAAATAAAGTAAATGCAAAATAAAAATGATGTTTGATTTATTCAATTCACCTAAATGCATATAAATTATTCATGAACAAAATCTAATGGATAAATTACAACATATGTCTGGATGATCTCATACAATCAAGCTTCTTTAATTTGTCCTAATGTTTCCTCTATGTTAAGAAAATAAAGCCTCAAACTTACATTACATAAGGCTACTATTTTTAGTAAACTTTCATTTGAGCACAAATTGGTCAAAGTTTTTTCCAAAGCTTTAGATGGACTAGATAAGTATGTCGAAAAAATTTCATTGTAAGATCATGTCTACTTTTACACATATTAAATTTTTCATTTCAGAAGTTGTAAATGAATGTTTCAAAGTAATTTTTGAATGCCTTAGAGGCTCTAAAATGACCTAAAATATTGAAAATTAGAATTACCAAATATACATTGATAGAGAACATCATAAGATTTTCGATGCTTCAAATGGTCTGTCAATTGGACACTCGACTAAAAAATTATGACCTCCAAAACTTGTCTGTCTTCAAATAGGAAATATAAAAATGTGTTGGACACATAAATGAGTTGTAAAAGAAAGCTACACATCTTAGTGGTGTGTTTTGACACATCATTGGGTATCTTGCATTAGATATAAGATGGGCATCACGTTTTGGCTAGTTTTAGCCCATGGTTTTGTAATATCATTTGACAATTTTGTGTATTTTATCTCTTATATATTAGGTGCATGAGATGGAGGTTATGTGTTAGAGTATTATAGATATTGAGTTACATATGGATCTCTGGTTGTTCATATGCTACTGCGAAGGTTTTTCTAAAAGCATATTATAATATGTTGTTACTTTTGAATAATATATTAATTATTGGCTTTCAGAGTATGGTGTTTTATGAAATGCCCCACCAAGGAGCCCATGAATATAAGAGATAAATAGAATAAAAATAGCATGGAATATTTTTAAAAAAATATAAGTCTA
Organism: Chamaecyparis obtusa; assembly: GCA_027943335.1. Lineage (NCBI taxonomy): Eukaryota > Viridiplantae > Streptophyta > Pinopsida > Cupressales > Cupressaceae > Chamaecyparis > Chamaecyparis obtusa. The sequence goes on from BSBK01001778.1 coordinate 103,937, forward strand.
TGACATGCAACAAGCAAAAATATAAAGCTCAAACTTTTAGATTAGGTCAAACTATTACAAACAACATTACACAAGTGGAAGACTTAAAGCCACAAATATCATTGGAGCAAGGGAAAAGGTCATATAATGTATTAGAACTAATATATGGGGCATTTCAAGTCACCAAAGACTCTTCCTAAATTTTAATAACTTAACATAAAAAATTGGACATTTTCCTATGTACTAGGTGTCACAAATGAGCTTTGTCAAGCACTAACTTGCACTCAATTGCCACAAATATCATTCAAGAAAAATTTAAACCTTATCAAATCTCCTCTAAGGGACTAGTGACTCTTTTAGATTCAAAATTCAACTATAATGAAGGGAAATAGACGTTTTGAACTCCCAAAGTCCTCTTTGAGTTGAACTATAATTTATAGAGTTAAATGGGTGCAATTACAGAGGAGGACATGTACACCAAGATGGTAAACAAAAGGAGGGTATAAGTGTCACTTTTTGTTTTAAAATTAGATAAATGTGAACTTGGAGGAGAAATTGGAGACTCGTGCACAAAAAATCCAAAGATTCCAAAAGAACATGAAATGCAGTACTCTGAATCTAGTTTCTAAACTACTAAAGTTTTTCAAAAATGGAAAAAATTAAGGGTGTCAAATCCTTTCAACACCAAAAAGTGTTCCTTATATTAGCATAACACAACATAGTGTTAATCATGTAGGCATGAAAAGATATGGTTGCATTTAGTATTTTCATAAACCTTTTTAATGATTTTTCAAAGTGGATGCATCTTGAAAATTAGATACCTATTCATGCGAGTCAATTAAATTGACCCAAAATAATTGAAAACTCTTTTTCAATAAAAAAATATGATTTGATATTATCCTTTGTAAAATTAAAAAAATGGCTCTAGAAAACTTGCGATGCTTGCGTAAATAGAAAACATGCAATTTTAGGAAAAGTTGGCAAAATCAGGATTCAATCTATTCATTCTATCATGGTCCTTATTCTGCTAATGATCAAAGAGGTCGGTCTCCCCCTCTATTATCCAAAATTGAACCAGAATGGAAACTAGTGAAGTCAAGGAGATTCAAGAAATTGGAGAATTTGGCTATAGGAATAAATAGGGATGAAAATGAGACATCCAAATTATGGGTATTCCTTTAACTTCTAATATCCTAGATTTCACTTTTGGAGCCAATAGATTTACCCTGTGAAGGAAAAATCCCTAGCATGGTAAGCCTAGGAAGAAACCATTTCCTTCTCACATCAAATCAGTTTTATCATCTATAAAATAAGATGAGGGTTTTGTAAAACCAGCCTCTAATGTCAAAAATCTCAGCAATAACACTTCATTCTGAAACCCGAGACAGAATAATCTCTAGACTTCCCAACAAAAGTGATTAACTAATTGTCCTAGGGTTTCAAATAACTACTAGAGACGTGGGATGCAATCTATAAATCCAATCAACAAGGGATCTACAAATCTACCAAGTTTCAAGATAAATTTATCACCCTATGAGGATATTATATCAATTAATATGAACAATAAATATATAGAGGGATTGCACCTCTTCTCTAGCATCCATGGCATTTTTTTCCGATGGCTTGGAATGGATGCCTAGATTGAAAAAATTGCAAAATGGTTCCAAGAAGCCTTCAAGGGCCATGTAGGTATTACTATCCTGTTTTATATTTTTTTATTCATCAATTTCTTTGATTCATCCATCAAATATGAATTTCTAATTGGAGAATGATTGGATTTTAGAGGGCACAAATTTCTATTTAAACTAAATGGTTTTTTAACTTTAACCCTAGTAAAATTGGGAAGCTTGAAATTATCAGATGGATTAACTTGAAAAATTTATCAGCTGAATTAATGCATAGTCTTATTTTAGAGGACATTGGAAATAAATTAGGTAAATTTTTAAAACTGGAAGATAGTTTTTTAGCATACTTTAATGTTATAATTTTTGTTAAGATGGATATCAATACTAAAACCCTTAAAACAAACAATTTGAATACAAAAGAGGTATCATATATACATAGTTAAATAAAATTTCTATGATAAACATGAGTTGGGAAAGAGGAGTATTAAAACCTCCATGAAACCCAATTCCAGGTTTATCCCATAGCCAAAAGTTAATATTAAATTTAATGATAATGTTGGAGGATTTATTATTGAAAATATGGGTGAGGAAAAGATTATCTAGGGTCAAGCCCCAAGTATGGTCCCATCACTGACTAAAATTATAAAAATCCCAGAGGATTATAATTGGTCCCCAAGCAATATGGGAACTATGGCTAAGACACCTCAAGAGAAAATCTCTAGCCATGATAATCAAGAGAGGAACCTAAGCGAGGACAAATATGAGAAAAACCTGACCCTTATTATTAAGGAAACTGATCTAGCAGAAGGAGAAATACCCTTGGAAGGAAACATCAAAGAACTATATTTACCAAAGAAAAATATGAGATGGTGTCACAAATCCATGAATCCCAAAAATTTTCCACTTACCACTTTTGAACCCACAAGAGATCTTAGAGAGTCGAGATCAACACAGGATGAGTGAGGGATTGAAAGAACAAAAATTAATCACAATGACTTGGAAAAAGTGTGTGATGAGATTCTAGGAAAGATATTAAAAAATATAGTGGAAGAAGAAGCTAACAAAGAAAGAGAATATCTAATTTCAAAAATCATGGATTTACATGAGGAAAAATAACAAACTAAATTTGAGGAAGAAATGGTAGAAGTGAGGGCCAGGGAAGAAGAGGAGGAAGATAACTTAGTTATTTCCCTTACTGATTTTAGCAAGATTAAACTAAAGTGTGCCAAATTTAATAAAAGAAGAGGTATAAAAATACTTTTAAAGTTGAGGAAAAAGGCTGGTCTGTCTCAAGACCAAACTAAAATAACTACATTACTCAATGCAGGGATGGGTAAGTGTAATCACCCAAAAATGGTCTAGTAAACCTTGAGCTTCACTCTAACTTTAAAAGTTAAATACTTGAGACTACATCTTATGCTTAATCAATTTTGCACATTCATTTAATCTCTTATATCTTGATCAAATCATCATTTTAATCATTTATTCAATGATATCCTAAATTTTGACCACTTTATCCTAAGATTTATTTGATTAAAAGAACATGTCCCCTTTTAATTGAATAAAATCCACTTTATCTTATGTGTGCACATGAAAAATGAATTTCCTAATTTTAAAAGAAAAAGAAAAGAGTTTTTGTCTACACATTGATTGTACATTCTTCTAGGTGAGTGGAACTTGTTTTGCCTCTTAATCTCTTCCATGCATCTTAACCATATGTATTGATTTTACCTCTTGAGAATCTTGTGCGCCAAAGTCAAAATAGGGATTTTTCTCCACCCTTAAATTTTTCCTCTTAATCTACCACCATCCATTTCTCTTTAAAACGAGACTCTCTCCCCACTCTTGCATTCCTAACATAAATAATATATGTCTTATGAGCTATCATTTTATTTACTTGCATTCTTAGAGTATTCTTGAGCACTTTTTTTTCTTCTTGCGTTCTAATTTATTTGCATCATAGATTATCATTTCCTAATTGCATTTAGCTTAAATCACATAGCTTTACTAGGAGGTATTGTAATCTTGTTAGATTAACTTTTCTTTCTTGTTCTTGCATTTGCATTATATCTTAGTTCTTGCATCTCATTTACATTATCTCTCATTTTGAACTATCATTTGAATCTTCCATTCTATGGTGCACCTTGCAAGGGTTTCTCATTGAGGTTCATTTGAGACACACTATGCATGTACTATTAAGATTATTGCACATCATAGATAGGAATCTATAATTTGCTTCTTGAGAATTTATTTTTATGGATTCCCTCAAGTACAATGGTTTATAGACACTACTACATTTGGGGCCAAATTTTGACAGACACTTCTGATGAGTAACTTTTTATTATGAATTTGATGTTTTTTTTACAATAGACCCTGATGGTGTCGGTATTCAGATGGGTTTTAAATTAACCATTGGAATTCCAACATTTTCAGGGTATAGATGAAAAAAAAAAGTGAAATGCCCAAATCATTTTTATTTGATTGGAGAGAAAAGGAGCAGGAGAAAAGGATCGAAAGCTAAGTGCGAGAGAAGGTATGTGATTTCTTCATCTTTCAAGCCTATGCCATCGTATTCAAGTGCAAATTTTAAATGCATTGCATTTTATTTGATCATGAATGCTCTCTAAAATGACTGCATTCTACTGGTGTCATGCCCTAGCCAGTGCTTTATCTCTATTATTTGATGTTATTGCTGCTTGTGCTCAAGGATATCAATTCACTATTTTGAAATGATTGGATTCAAGTTTGTTGATATTACTAGATCACATTTAATAATGCCATTGTATATTGCTGAGATGCTCACTGAAATGACCACATTCTACTGGTGTCGTGCCCTAGCCTATGCTTTAACTTCATTATTTGATGTTATTGGTTATCAATTTTTTTTGAAATGTTGACTGTGGTTATCAAATGGACAGCCCATGACCTTCTAGCTAGGCACCATTTGTATTGATAGCTTAGGGCATCAAATGTATTGTATCTTTAATAGTTGAGACTTTGTTAAAAGGAAATAGGACAAAGAATGATTTTGATTTATTTTCTCTATTTTGATCCCTAAGTGGCTTACAACCCTAGAGAAGTATATGTAGATTTACAGATGTAATTGTAGGATACATAGCAACTGATAATTCATAAGAAATCCATGCATCCAATTTGAATAGCAATTAATAAAAATAAATAGAGTCCTCCAATGGCCCAATCATCTGGACCTTGACTGTCCCCTCAACCAGTGACCCTTCAAAATTGGGTTGTCATGCAATCAGTGAGTGATCCTTCATTTTCCTGGTCTGCCCTGCATCCAAACATATTGGAAATACAGAATACAATGTCTGCCCTAGCCTTCATTCTCCTGGTCTGCCCTGCATCCCCTTGCTCCCTTTCTTATCATCCATATCCAATATTTCATTAAAGTCACGACCAAGAATGAAGGTCACCTTGCCCATACCATTCATGGATTCTATCATGTCCCTTGTCAAAAGTAAGATTTAATAATAAATAAAATTAAACTATAAAAATAAATAAGTAAATAATAATAAATTATAATATAATATTAAGTGTTTCAATTTTGAGAAGTCTTTAAAGAAATAAAATTACAGTAGATTTGTAGAGCAAGATGATAGAAGGATTACTAGCATGAAGAAACAATACACTATAATCCTTATCATTGTCATGAAGAATAAAGTTTACTTAGACCAAATATGTTTATCAACAAAGAAGAATAATTAATTATTAACTTCATCCAAGTAAGTCACAACATTGAGGAAGGGTGATTAGTTGATACTGATCATTTATGTGATAGTAATGAAATAGTCTTTATTGATGACCAATCGACTAAACCAATATAAAGATAAAAAATTTATCATGCATGGTGAAATACAATAAGAACATCAACAGACTTTGCAAACATTACCAATTAATATTAATAGTAATGATCAATAACGATGGTTTGGTAAGAAGTAGACAAGTATGGATTAATGCTCAATATCGAGTGTTAACAGTGATTAATATTGTTGAGCATCGATAGTGACAACAATTAATAACATAGGGTAGTTAACTAATCAGTATCATTTGTATAAACTAATCTGGCTATGTTATGAATAGGAATGAAGTTGAGCAAACATGTCTCTCCAATTACATCCATTCTCACCGTACAAGATATAAATTGGAAACCAATCTCATTCTACCGGGGGATAATATATGGAGGAAGAATCGATTTGAGAGAATATGAGAAATGACTATTTAATAATTTATTCATGAGAGGATATTGGATAATATAAATTAAGCAAGACATTTATCAGTACATGGGAGGTTGCTGGAATCAACACAAATAGTTGGAACCCATATCAAGGGTGTTTCAAACTAAATTTCTATTCAATAATAAATTGAATTGCAAAAGCCATCATGTGAGCATGAAGTTATATATCCATATGGCTATAAATAATAATATATATAGTGAAATATATGTAGTAAACTTATATTAATTATTAATAATTAGAATTGCATATATTATATATCTGAATCATATATCAAGAGTATATGATTGAATTATGAAAAATAGAGAGAAAAGATACAATATCATTGTAACTCTTCAAGGAAGAGATAATAAAGGAAATGAATTATTACAATGCTAGTAAGCATTGTGTGACAACAAATTATGATGTGATGTATCTCTGAGTTAAATACTGATTCATGTGCTATTATATTGAATCTTATTAAAAATAGGGAGCTATTATAGATCATATAAATAAATAAATAAATAAATAAATAAATAAATAAATAAATAAGTAAATAAATAAATAAATAAATATATATATATATATATATATATATATATATATATTATAATAATATTGAAATAGAAATTATATATGAATATACAATACGTATTAAAATAGATGAGAACAAAATCACAAATTCATAATGGTAGAACAATAATAATTAAATGGGATATATGAATTAAACATTTATAATTGTATACAGAATAATAAGTTAGACGGGGTAATAAGTTGGACATGGGACCCTCAATATAGTCATCAAAGGAAATATAAATTCTATTTAAATTATCATTTCATTTAATTAAGTTGAAATACTAAATAGATCTATATGAATTACAACTATGATAACTAGAATTGAGAGATCCAAGGTTACAAACTAACAAGGGTCATTACAGATTCTAAAAAGTTGTTCCAAACTCCTGAAATTTTTTATGTTGCTTCTTGTTCTAGTTTAGTTTCTATTAAGCATACTACATCAGGTTTTGTCTCAAAAATACTTTTTGATTAAATGTCTCTAGTTAGGGGCATTGGAACCCCTAAAATTCCATGTTATGAGCTTCATTTCTTTCCAAGAGAGAACAAGTCTCTCCCAGATCTTAACTTTCTCTGGTCTTTTCTATTCTCCCTCTCATCCTCTTTCCTCCCATATTTATCTTTTTGGACTTAGATTTATTTTTCTTGATTGTTCTATTTTCCAAAATTCCTTCCCCATCTCTCAAGAAAAATTCATCTTATTCCCCTCCCTGATTAAGACCCCCCTCATCCTCAACATGGTCTTCATCACCTGTAGTCTCAATTTCATAGATAGGGGACATGTAAATATCTTTAAATACTTCTTCTACCACAATGTCACCCTTAAAATTATGATCCTCGTTATCCATCTTCTTGATCTTCCTGGCTAAAGCGGATGAATCCTCCCCATTCTCTAATCTTTCATCCCTCTCTTCCACACTCATATTACTAATATATCTATTCCTTTTTTAACTTAAGCTTGTGGAGTAAATGTTTTCACGATTGATTCTATTGTATTATGCTTTGTTTCCTCTATGATATTTCTAGAATCTCCACTATTCCTATCCTTACTAACAATTCTTAAACATACTTTATTTGATATGATAATAACATGCTAAACTGAACCAATGGCATGTTCTTCGTGTGGTACAAGGAAGATTTGGCTATCAAATCTTCCTTCGTGAAAGCTGAGCGTGAGAGAAGGTATGTGATTTCTTCATCTTTGATTGGTAACTTTGATAGGCAACGACTTTCAAGTCTCTGGCATCATATTCAACCACAAATTTCAAATGTATTGCTTTTTATTTGATCATGAATGCTCACTGAAATGACCGCATTCTATTGGTGTCGTGCCCTAGCCCGTGCTTTATCCTCTCAACTTCCCCAACCACTCCTAATCAGTTAGAGGGATTAGTTGAGTGTTTAGACACTAAAACTTCTCATGCAACTCCCAAAATTTCACATACAAAATAAAATTAAATCCATTTATGAATAAAATCGAGTATGCCAAAGGACTAGTCCCAACAATTCTTAAACATACTTTATCTGATATGATGAATTGTTAATAAAGGTCTAATATAAAATGGTCATGCCAGAATATGGTCATTTCAGTGAGCATTCATGATCAAATAAAATGCTTGTGCTCAAGGATATCGATTCACTATTTTGAAATGTTTGGATTCATGTTTGTTGATATTACTGGCATGACCATTGTATATTAGAAACAATTCATCATATCAGATAAAGTATGTTTAAGAATTGTTGGTACTAGTCCTTTGGCATACTGGATTTAATTCATAAATAGATTTAATTTTATTTTGTATGTGAAATTTTGGGAGTTGCATGAGAAGTTTTAGTGTCTAAACACTCAACTAATCCCTCTAACCAATTAGGAGTGGTTGGGGAAGTTGAGAGGAAAGCTTTCAAACATTCGTATTCACTTATTGAATGCTTTGGAGACTATTGGTTTTACTGTCCATGCGTTACCAGTGACTGAGATTCATTAAAGGACACAAAACCCTTCATTTTGGGTTATTGTGTGTGGATTCAAATGTAGGTTTGATTTGGTTAATGTTTAGAAGAGATCAATAAAGTATTTAAAGAAAATCTTACATGTTTGGAGAGGTTTGAGAGGCACTTATCATGATTGTACCCTCATAAACAACGGCATAGACTGGTTTTACTAAGTTCCTTTCTCTATTTTGAGGTTTCCTTTCTCTGTTGCAGGGGTACAAGCAGAGGGTTCATTGAAAAAATGATCCTTTGAATGGTTACTATGAATATGAATGATTTGATATAGCATATTTCTCATTTTACTTGAAGTTTGGAATAGCTTGTGCAAGGGTGAAAGTACTTTTGATTATTTTGGTCATGATTGTTCTTGTACATAGTCAGGAAATATATCTGTCTAATGATTATATGTAATGTTGAATGGATTAAATGCTTTATTCTTGGTAGAAGTGGATGGAAGGAATAGTGTTGGTGTTTGGTTTAATTTATTATTGAATTCAATGGTTTCCAAGATGTGTTGAGGTGTTTTCTCCTTGTTTAATGTTAAATGTTCCTACACAATCCATCATACAACAGTGAAATACAATGTGATTGACAATTTCTATTTTTTCATTTGATAACCACAGTCAACATTTCAAAACAGTGAATCATCCTTGAGCACAAGTACAAATTGTAATACCCCAAAAATGGGCTATAAGTTCATTAACCTCCTACATCTACAAATCAAACAAAATCAACATCAAAGTCCTAATCTAAGGCACATCTAAACATCATCGAGTCATAATTGATTATCTTAAATTCTGCATCGGGGAATATTCCTAGTAATATTCTTAATTATCTTAATTATCTTTAATTTAATGATTATTTGGCGATAAATCACATTTATCCTAAGTTTGATTAATTGAATATTTTCATATTTAATTAATTAGATTTAATATCTTGCCACTTAATTGTGTAATTAAATTTAATTCTATCTATTATTAATTGTATTATTTAATTTTGACAATAAATCCAATATCCTATGAATAATTGATTAAATTTTTATTTAATTAATTAAAGCAAGTTGTCATTATTTAATAATATAGCTTTTAATAAAATTTTGATTAAATAATTGATTAACCCATAAATTAATTATTTTATTTCAAAAATTAGTTAAGTTGAGAATAAATCACTTTATTTATTTATTAAATCATAATTATCCATGTGCATATTCAAGGACTAGTTAAACTCAAATTGGAAAATCAATGCAAGTTGTTAGCTTTTTGAAGCTCAGCATCTTTTTGAGTTTTAAAGTTGATCTAAACTTCTAATTCGAGTTGAACTATGCTTTTGCATGATTTTTGTGACTTAATTATCTGTTATTTAAAAATAACTCAAAAATCAAGCTGAGTTATTGGAGTGATTTATGGCTTTTTTCCATGCACCTCCAAAGCCTTGGATTTCTATAAAACCAAGGCTCATCTCTTCATAATTCATCCACAAATTTGCACAATCACGCTGGAGAATTGGAATTGGGAAAATCAAAGCTCTTGTGAATTGACACCTTTGTGAGATCAATCTTGTTTTGCATTCATTTAGATTCATATTTTATATCATTGTTAGCATAGATTCATATCAGTTTTTATCATATTATTGCATAGAAAATACCAAAAAAATAGCTTAATTGCATTCAATTCATATCTAGATCAATTGCATTCAAATCCTTCGTTTAGGTGTCATCTAGGTCACTGATCTCGATAGCAATCTGAGAACATTAATCTCGCATCTACTAGAAGGTAGTAAATCGCTTGGTTAGAGTAGATTTCAATTTTGCATGATTTTGATTATAGCTAACCTCTAATGTTTTACTGAAGTGTTGTGTCTACAGATCAGGTACAATTTTCACACACACATTTTTGGCACCCATTATGAGGCCCTAAGATGGGTTTCCAATTCAATTCTATCAATTTGTATCTTTTTCTCGGTTTCTGTGCAAAAATATGATTTTTATTTTTGTCCGTACAATCTTCATATGAGTTTCTGACAAAAGTCATATGATTTTAAACCCACTGTCGTATGATAGTTGACCGAGTGTCATTTCATTAGGCACCCACTATCGTTTGGAGGCTGGATCATCATTTCATCAAACACCTAGTGTCGTATGAGTTTTTGGACTGTCATCTGGTAATAGACCCAGTGTCGTATGAGTTTCGGCATCAGGTTCAACTATCATCTGGTAACAGACCCACTATCGTACGAGTTTCAGTACCAAATTTCAATTGTCATTTCATTTTTGTAGGCAGTTTGTCAGATTTGATTTTTGGATTTTGACTGACAGCTAACCCTAACAATTGAAATTTACTATTTTTGATTGATTTCTACTGGTTTTGATTGGAAAAAGTGCAAGAATTGCTCAAAAATAGGTAAACATCTACTAAGCGCATTGCGAGGATCTCAAGTATTCCACTTGTGCTGATAATATTTCAATTTGGGGCTTAAAATAAATCTCTTGTGTGTCTAGCTTGGGTGATTCTTTTCATGCTTTTGTTTTACACACTTGCATAATTGATACTAGGTTGTTATCCCTTAAGGATTCATTAAGTAGTCTCAGGTACTTGTGATTGATCTTGATTGCTATCTTGGGTTATTGGACTCGCTAATCCACCGGCCCCTCATTCCACCCCGTGGTTGCAAGCTCAGTGCCATAAAGGGGAGGGGTCAACAGGATAGAAGCGTTAAGTGTTCCACTTGGAAACCCTTTTGTGCTTTTAGGAACTCACTTGTTTTCTAAGTTGGGGACTCATTTTTAGCTTGTGTGAGGTGTTAAGTGTTCCACCTTGTGGACTCATCTCATATTCACTTTAAGTGTTAAGTGTTCCACTTTCTACTTTTTGGATACTTTTGGTAGATTTGCTTTTGGAAACATACATCTGTGCTCACATAGTAATTAGGCCCTATGAACACTATTCATGATTCTTGAGAGATTGGATTCCTAGCGAAATCCTTCTTGACGACAGAATCCTTGTAGGTAGGGGCGATACTTAGTGTGTTTCACATTCAACTTGGTTAGTGTGTCTTCTCTTATTGATCGATACATTCTCTCCCAAGAGAGGTTGATAGATCACGTGGGGTAGACATCACGAGCTTTGGTGAATCAAAATTGGTTAGTGCATCTTCCCTTATTGATTGATACATTCTCTCTCCGGAGGGGTTGATAGATCACGTGGGGTTGATATCATAGACCTTGGTGAGACAAACTTTTTCTTAGCGTGTCAGATTAATCTACTTGCTTTGTTTGGGTTAAAAGTGAATAGGTGTCAAAACCTTGGATCTGGAGCCAAGTCCCCTTGTGGTATACTATTGTGAGTCATCTTTAGAGAGGGTTAACCGTAGCGGACAATCCCTTCACAGGGTAAACTGCATTGACAAAACCTCAAGCGGTAATAGCCATTTTTGCCGTGGTAGTGACAGCCGCTATATAAATGTCCTTGTGGAAGAAATCTCCACGGGTATGGTTCATTGTTGGGTTGTCAGATCTCTCTAGTAGCTCCTAAAGATTAAGTTCTCGGACTGTGTCAAAACCCTGGTGCGTCGGGATTGGAGTTCACCCCTTTGGATCATAAAAGTTGCAAAGTCAAACCATTACTAAAAAACCCTAGCGAGGCCAAATTTTCATTTTATAGGGTATATGTGCATTATTGTAAAACATTTTTGGAACATACACAATTAGGACTTCTGAGGATTAGAACGAATAAGTCACTTGATTGTTCATGCGCGAGGTTGCTTTTTCCCTTGTTCATTGTTTTCAAACATGCTTGAAATCACTTGCTTTCTATTTTGTGTGCTTGTTTATCTATCTGGTTACTGAAAATGAACAAATCTGTTACAATCCTCAAATTTGGACATTGAAATTTGCAAACAATCCGAATCTGCAAACTCAAAATTTTGCAAAAATTGACGTAAAATCATTTCTGGAGTCAAAAATCATTTCAGGAAGTCAAAAGTCATACGAGTTTTTCCAAGTGTCTTTTCATTACAACCCATCTGTCATATGATTAACTACCCAGTTTCGTATGAGTTTCCATGCCAGCAATTCTCAAAGTCAAAATCTTGCAACTGTCGTATGAGATTTTCAACTGTCATTTCATTGATACCCAACTGTCGTATGATAACCAACCCAGTGTCATATGAGTTTTGATGCCAAAAAATTCTAAGAGTCAAAATCTTGCTTGCAATTGTTGTACAAGTTTTGTAACTATCGTTTCATAGCATACCCACTATCGTACGAGTCTGCAGAGTGTCGTTTGGGAAATTTTTGAAAGTTGTCAAAAAAATTGTCAAAATTGCCAGATATTTATCTTTTTCAGCCTAATTTCAGAATCTGTCAAATGAATCACTATGTCAGGAACAGAGTAGTAGCTATTAAGAATCCAATCATTTTCCTAAAGTGGCCTTTTGAATTTGATTCAACCTTTTGTTTAATCAATTTGAGTCCTTATCATCCTATGTCAAAACCTTGTCATAACTATCAATCTTCGATCAATCATCAAAATGACTAAGTGTTGTGATATCTTGTCCGCTATCTTTTGGGAACCTACCCATACATCCAGGGCATAGTATCCTTCATCCACATTTAATCAAATCTTCAAATCAATCAAACCTTGACAAGGTTACGTCATCTGATCATCTTGATTCAATTCATCCTTCGGTTATCTGGATCTTATTCTTTTGTTTCACTTGAGGTGAATGGTGGAGACTAGAGCTTCCTCTCACAAGAAATCTATCACCACTCTCCAAACTCCAACTCTTAAGCAACTCATCAATTCTAGTCTTTACGAGGATGACAGTCTTGGCAACTATCGATTGAAATCTGGTTACATACCTCCTCCATCAACTCACGGAGGTACTCAACATACCCCTCATCAATCTAATCCAAGGAGTCCATGAACTCCTACCATGTCTCAAGTAGGGAAAAATTTTGGCTCTCAAAGAGCTCAATCTCAACATGGGGCAGATCAGGAACCCACACCTAAAGAAATTGCTCAATATCAAAACAATGATAACTTCAAATGAATGATGAAGCATTTCTTGAAAGAAGATAGAGAAGCATACTTTTTACAACTAGCTCATCAAGGAGCTAAACTTCCTCCCAACTTTAGTATTGAAGATATCATTACGCATGAGGAAGAAACTCCACTCACAGCTATGACGAAATAGATACATGCTTTACAAGTCAAATTTAATAGCCTTGAGAAAGAAAAGGAACCCAAAGAGTTCTCCAGGGAAGCTCTATGCCCTTTTCCTTTTGACAAAAACTTGTATATGCCACCATTTCCAAAAAGAGTGGAGATGCCAAAGTATGATAAGTATGATGGACACTCTGATCCTCAAGATCATGTCAGAGAGTTCTGTATGCAATCTATGGAATTCATGCATGAACTGACCTATCTGATGCATCTTTTTCCTAGATCTCTGGGAGGAGCATCCATTCAGTGGTTTTGAAGATTGCCTCCTATGATCAAGATGTTTGAGGAATTGATTAAATTGTTCTACCAGCAATAATCCTACAATATTCAACATCTCATCACCATGATTGATATTTGTAATATCAAGCAATATCCAGGAGAATCATTCCTAACTTTCCTCAAGAGGTGGTGAAAGAAGTTCTCTCTATATGCTAGACCAATTCCCGAAATGGAGAAACTTGAAATCTTTATCAATAACCTTGTTCCAGAAATCAATTATCCCTTACAAATGCAAGATCATACATCTTTTGACAAGATGGTGGATAATGCTATCAAAATAAAAAAAGTGCTTGTAAAAAAAGGAGAAATCACACTTCAAAAAGACAAGTACGAATCTGGATCTAGTTCTAAAGACAAGAACAAAAATTGGAACAAGAACAAAGGCATCATCACAGATGGCGTTGTTGACACTGTCCATGCCCCATCAAAGGCACCAGCCTACAATCTCACTCTTGGTACTCAAGCCATTAAAGCTTCAGAACAAAAGTCTTCTCAGCCATCTCAAAGGAAGCCAGAATATAAAAAATGGGATAAACATCAAAAATTTACTCCTCTAGGAGAGTCTTTAGAATCAGCTATGAAAACTCTATTGGCTGATAACATCATCTCTTTACCACCAATCCGACCGAATGATCAGGACCCTAAACCGATGTGGTGGAAGGAAAATGAATTCTATGATTTCCATCAGAGTAAAGGTCACAAAACTAGTAGTTGCTACCACTTGAAGCATACCATTCAAGATCTATTTGATAGTGGAGATATCACAATTGAAAATCCCAAGAGCAATAACAATCATACAGCATTCACAGAACCATTTCCAAAACATGGTCAAGAAGTTTCAACTTCTCAGCCTAATATGGGGGCAAAAGTCAACTATGCCTACCTTGGAAATAATGCTATCATCAATATGGTTGAACCATGTCTCTCTGAAAGTTGCAATGTCATCACAATTGTATGAAGAGATAGAAATCATTCCTCTGCTAACGCAGTTACTCGATCACAAGCTCAAACGCATCTGAAAGGACAAATCCCAGATTCATCAAATGTCCCTAAGGTGCCCTTCAATCTTTCATCTGCTTCTAAATAGAAGGCTGCTTCCAAATCTTCCAATCCAAAGGATACAAGGCCTACATCTTATAGCATTGTTCAACAACTCCAGCATGCTAACGCGAAAATCTCCATGTTTGAGTTGCTTCAAATATCTCCAGCTCATAGAGCCATTCTTGATAAAGCTTTGCTCGGTTCCAATGTTCTTGATGACCTTGATTTAGATAGGTTCCAGACTATGGTTGGACATCTTAGATCTCCACAATATATCTCCTTTTCAGAGGAAGATGACAACTCCTTGAGTCACCCACATAATCAGCCTTTGCATATAGAAGTCTTGATCCAGAACTGTAGAGTCAAACGTGTGTTGATAGATGGGGGCGCTGGCCTAAACATTTGTTCTTACAACTTGATCACACAATTGGGATTTTCAGAATTGACTATTGATCCTAGAAAGAAAATAACTATCAAGGCCTATGATGAACAAGAAAGATCTTCTAAAGGCACCATTGTCTTACCTATCAAAGTGGGTCCAGTTATCAAAGATACCATTTGTCAAGTGCTTGATCTACCTTTGGCCTACAACGTCCTTCTAGGGAGACCATGGATACATGAAATGCAAGCTATTCCTTCTACATACCATCAATGTTTGAAGTTTCCTTATGAAGGAGTAGAGGTTACTATCCCTGTAGATCTGAATACAACTTGCAACACCTTGAAGGAAAGTGTAGATAAGCTTGTACCTAATAACAGAGAATCTTCCATTGAACCAACTAAGGAAGCATCCACATCTAAAATGGAAGATCTTGCAAAAGAGGTTAATATCAAAGAAAATGGTATGGGAGAATATACTATCGAGCCAGTCTTATCTTTGACATCTCTCCCTATCTCACTTAAGTCTTATGGGCAATCTTTGAAACAATCCAAACCAGACTCTAAAGAATCCCTTGAAGCATATAAAAAGAATTTTGTAGCAGTTTTAGTATCCAAGCAAGAATTTGAAGAGGATGAGGCTGTGCTATCATGGCTATACAAAGATGAACCTGAATCTCAAGTTGTTCAAACTAGTGACTCTGTAGTCTCCAAACTTTATTCCAAGTCATATGGTCTAGGAGATAAATTAATAGTTAAGATGGGATATTCAGGTCAAGAGCCTCTAGGAGTCAGAGGAAAAGGTCTCATGATCCCTCTCCCACATACTGGTAGAGAAAATAAAGATAAAGTCAGCTTAGGCTTTAAGAAGAAACCCTATCACCTCAAAGGTAATTGCTCTCATGTCATAGAGCAGATCACACCGGGGGAACCTCTTCTTAAGAAAGAAGAAACAAAACCATTTGATAGTGATTCAGATAGTTCAGAACTCATCCCCTATGAAAAATTGCCTAAAGAGATCAAAGACCTTGATGATAAAGATGATCCTATCAAAAGAATTAATGTAGTAGAAACACAAGAACCTACTATCAATCAAGAGATAGTTGCAACACAAGAACCAGCTAATCTCAAAAACAATCAAGAAGAGGGAAGTGGTAGTGATTCTGAGACAAATTCTCATGAGTATGAATACAAATTAGAATCTGAGGGTAACCCTTCTTGGGGTATTCACCCTGACTTTACTCATGTTCTAAGATTTCCTAGAGATCTTGAATTAGAAGCTGAATCAAATGACTATGAATGGGGAGCCATTCCAGAACCAGATGAAGATGAGCTTATCATAGAGAAACATGTTGATGTTATTCACCAATATGCACCTCAAACCAACGTAAGTCTAGAGAGAAATGATGAACCTATCGAGTCTGATCCACCTATGGCTGAATTGGACTCCCACGATGACATAGACTATTCACAAATTGAATGTCTTAAGTTGTAGTATCACCTTTGAACTTAAGCATTAGGTTAGGACCAATGATGACAGATCCATATCCGTAAACACTATCTCCCAATCTTTCCCTACTTTGACTATCAAATATCCAGAACTTATTGATCAAACCTCCATGAATCCGAGCCATGGTATTTATACTTTCCTGAATGACTATGCCCTTGCTTGCTACCTCAATGCAGTTGAGCCTATGAGTACTTCCATCAGTGAACTGAGTGTCAGCATGACTGAGTCGGACATCAAATATCTTAGTAAAAAAAATAAGAATAAAAAGAAAAAGAAAAAGAGTTCTAAGGGTGAAAACCACTTTGTGGCAGTCTCAGAACCTACAAAAGTAAAAATAAAAGATGTATCCAAAGGTGAAAACCTCTCTGAGGTGCCTAAGGATGATATATTTGATGTCCTTTCAAGTCATTTACAGGATAGATCTCTAGTTCTAATTGAGCCCACTCAATCCATCAATTTGGGTACAACAGAGGAACCACAATTGGTACATGTAGCACAATCATTATCAGAAGAAGAGAAGCAAAAATTTACAACATTCCTAACAAAGAAGAAGATCAACTTTGCATGGAAATATTTAGATATGCAAGGATTGGATCCTAATCTTATAATGCATCATTTATCTATTGCTCCAAATGTCAAACCTGTCAAGAAAAAATTGAGAAAGATGCATCCTCATGTTGCACTCTTGGTAAAAGTTGAATTAGAGAAGCTCCTAAACACCAGATTCATCTGAGTTATTGACTATGCAGAGTGGATCTCTAATATTGTACCTATTTCTAAACCAGATGGGTCAATCAGAGTGTGCATAGACTTTAGAGATGTGAATAGAGAATTCCCTAAGGATGAATTTCCACTACCTAACATTGATATGATAATGGACATGACTGCGGGTTTCGAGATGTATTCCTTAATGGATGGTTTCTTTGGATATAACCAAATAAAAATTGCTCCAGAGGACCAAGAGAAAACTGCTTTCACATGTGCATGGGGCACCTTCTGCTGGAATGTCATGCCATTTGGGCTTAAAAATGCTGGAGCTACATATCAAAGAGCAATGACGTCTATTTTCCATGACATGATGCATCGAACTATGGAAGATTATGTTGATGATACTTTAGCAAAATCTATGATCAGGACTGAACATTTAAAGGACTTGAGCATGATCCTAGATAGAATGGAAAAGTTTAGTCTCCACCTAAATCCTAAGAAGTGTGCTTTTGGTGTCACTTCTGGAAAGCTCTTAGGATACATAGTTTCAAAGAAGGGCATTGAAGTTGATCTAGCTAAAGTCAAGGATATAATAGAAATGCAACCTCCCGTGAATATCAATCAAATGAGGATGTTGAAGGAAGAGTTCAATCTATCATAAGATTCATATCATAGCTAGCGGACATATCACAGCCTTTTACAAAAACATTACATAAAGGTGTGACCTTTGCATGGAATGAAGAATGTGAGAACAACTTTAACCATATCAAGAAGTATCTATCAAATCTGCCTATCTTGATGCCTCCTATTCATGGGAAGCCGTTGATCTTATATGTCTCCGCAACAACCACATCACTGGGGCATTGCTAGCGCAACATGATGAAGAGAAAAAGGAAAGAGCCATTTATTATATAAGAAGAACATTGGTGGCATATGAAAAGAACTATTCTATGATTGAGAAAGCTGTCTTGCTATGATCTTTGCATCACAGAAATTGAGACACTATATGTTAGCTCATACCATGCATCTAGTAGCAAAAATTGATCCACTAAAATACCTACTAAGCAAGGCTGCCCTCGCAGGTAGACTGGCTAAATGGGTCATGCTTCTAAGCGAATTTGACATTGAATATGTTGAAAGAAAAGCTATAAAAGGTGAAGTTATTGCTGATCAACTAGCAGATGCACCCATGTTTGATGACACGCCAATGCAAATGGAATTTTTAGACTCCTCTATTATGCACCTATCTTCTAGAGAATGACAATTGTTCTTTGATGGCTCCTATACATAGAATGGATCTGGAGCAGGCATATTGTTCATAACTCCTCAAGGATACTCCATCCCAAAAGCATTCAGACTAAATTTCCCCTGCACAAACAATATTGTGGAATATAAAACCCTCTTGAATGGTATGAAACTAGCAATTGAATGGAGAGTAACAGAGCTACACATTCATGGAGACTCTCAACTTGTTATTCATCAAGTCAATGATGTGTACCAAACTAAAGATGAAAAGCTCATTCCTTACAAAAGAATTGTAGATGATCTTAAGAAATATTTCATATCTATCACATTTGAGCAAATTCCTAGAACGGAGAACAAGGCTGCCAATGCAATGGCAACACTATCTACTTTATTACAACAGCCTGAACATGAGCTATGCTACGAGTTCCTGGTGGAAGCACTATCTTATCCTGCATATGACTCCCCTGAAACCCACATGATCTGTACTGTTGTAGGTCATGATTCATCCTGATATAAAAACCTATTTTCCTATCTCCAAGACCAAATCATCCCTGATACCTTCAACCACCATGAAAAGAGATACCTTATCCATAATGCCTCCTAATATGTCATCATTGGTCACGATCTATACAAACGAGGTCTAGATGGTACGCTACTTAGATGTTTAGAATAGGAAGAGTCTCAACGTGCATTAGAGGAAGTCCATGATGGTATTTGTGGGTCACACTCAAACAGTTTAACACTAGCTCGAAAACTTATTAGGACTGGGTACTATTGGCCTGAAATGGAGAAAGAGGCTATCAAATTTGCTAAGAATTGTCAAAAGTGTCAAGTACATGGCAACCTAATTCATGCTCCATGGAGGGATCTAATCCCCTTTACAACACAATGGCCTTTCCATCAATGGGCATTTGATCTTATCGGGATGATTCATCCTCATTCTTCTAACGGACATACCCATATAATGATAGCCACAGATTATTTTACAAAATGGGTAGAGCTGGTCCCTTTGACACAAGCAATAGGGAAACATATATCTATGTTCATATTGAACTATATCATATGTAGATATGGGATACCTCATTCCATAATCATAGATAACAGTGGGCAATTCAGGAATAAAGACCTAGATGATCTATGTGCCAAATTCAAGATCACCCAACATTGGTCTTCTATCTACTATCCACAAGGGAATGGCCAAGCAGAGGCTTCTAACAAAAATCTATTAAAGATCTTGCATAGAACAGTAAGCAAAACTAGTAGAGACTGGCATCTCATGATTAATCCAGCTCTATGGGCCTATAGAACAAGTATCAGAACGCCTACAGGGGCTACACCTTTCGCTTTAGTTTGTGGGTCTGAAGTGGTACTGCCTATTGAGGTTGAAATCCCATCACTTAGAATTAGAATGCATGGTCTAGTAACTGATGATGACTATAGAGTGTCTAGGTTACAAGAACTGGAACTACTAGATGAGTGCAGACAAGTAGCATATGATCATCTCAGAGTATATCAGAAGAGAATGTTTAGAGGCTACAACAAGAAAGTCAGACAAAGAGAATTTCAGGTTGGCATCTAGTTTTGAGAGAGAATCCTAAAAATTAATCACATCGAGAACGCAAGGGGAAGTTTGAACCCAATTGGCTGGGTCCCTTTCTTATCACTGCTACTTTTGGCTTTGGTGCCTATCAACTCTCAATGACTGAAGGAGAACAGCTCCGAGAACTAATCAACGTTCTCCATCTGAAGAAATTTTACACCTAAGGCATTCAGTTTATGGTAAAATGTCCTGAAAAAATTATAAAAATCAGAAAAAGTCTTGAAAAAATGAACATCTTGGTGAAAACCTAGCAATAGGCACCTTGATGATTCACAAAAAAAATAAAAAAATATCAAAAATTCAAAAAAATTGAAAAATGAAAAATACAAAAAAAATGAAAAAAGAGAAAAAGTGCCATGGTGAAAACCTGGAAACAGGCGCATTGGTAGCAAAAATAGAATTTCTGTCAAGATGGTGAAAACTTGGCAAACGAGTGCCACTTGTTTCAAAATGATCCATCTATCAGCGCAATCTTGGTCTTTCCCAGCTTTCAGTCTTGTTTTAGTTTGTTCATATCTCCCAGTTTGTTTCTGCATTTCCAATTTTCAGTAAGTCGGTCTGTACACCAATCAACTCAAGCGTCTGTATCCTATCAATGTTCAAACTTGGGGGCAATCAATGTCATATCCTATGGTCTCCGGTGTCTCTAAGATGTGTCATATCCAGTTAGAGTCCTTTTGAAGCTTCATGTGAGTCGGTCAATCAGTCTTGTCTCCATAAAGGATTTTGCATCTACAACAACGCAATCAAACATCAAACTGAAAACAATCTCTACTTTTTTACATGCTTTTATCTCCTTGTATGCTTATTGATTTGCATTGAGATTTTTTCATATTATATCCCTTCGAGCTCTTCGATGATGTCCTTCATAGGATTTAGAGAGTGATGACTAGGGGCATAATCTTTTCTTTGTTTTCTTCTTGTATGTGAAAATCTAACAACTTTGGAAATTCTGGATTGAAATGGTGTCCAACTGTAAGAGCCTCTATCTTGAATTGGATGGCCATGCATACCTTGACCATTGATACCCAGAAAATTCAAGGCCGTTTGATCTCACTATTGTCTTTTTGAGTGAGTTCTTTCTCCTACTGTGAAACACAATCTTACTTAAGGATGTGAACGATAAAGGGTCACTATGGGTAATTCACATGGGATTTAGAATGATCTCTTGATTGTTTGATGTGTTTTTTATGCAAGGCGTATTCAGGTCATCATGACGTTCATGTTTTGATGCTTATACAAATTGCTATATCAAAATGGACATGATATTCAGGTCATCCTGGCGTTTATGCCTTGGTGCTTATATCTAATCTTACATTCCAAAAACAAAATCAATATTCATATATCCATGGTTGTTGACCAGTGGGTGTTGTATTGATTCTTGTGCATACAAATCAATATTCATATGTCTATGGTTTCATAGCTAGTGGGCATTGTATTGATTTATTTGGTTACCTAAAAGTTCAATGATGATAACAAATCGACATATGATCAGTGACTAGGTCCTAGGTCTTAAGTTGCATTTCATTTTGCATGTCTCTTTGCATTTTGCGTGTTGCATGATCTCACAACTATTTGGAAACACTTCAAAGCTTAAACAATTCTTCATAACAATTCTTCACATCTAACAAGAGCTGAGTCTCACTTGAAGGTCTCTTCATCAAACCGCAAGTAGTAACCCTCCAAGGTTAAACATCCTTTTGACATAAGACTGAGTACTTGTCTTCATCAACCTACAAAAACATATCATGTGTATCACTGCATTTACATCTTATATCATTATCATTTGTTGCATTACATTACATTCATTGCATAAGCATAAATCATACATACATCTTTTCATAATCAATTACATTTGCATAACATCCATACATATGAAAGAAATCATTACATTGCATTGATCCATACATACATTCTACACTAATCATAGCATAAACATCACATGATATCATCATAAATCCACAAAATGACAAGTACAAATGAAGTCACAATCAGAATATCGATCTCATATATATCAAAAATCTTGAAATGTGTCAGGGGTGCACTACTGGCACAATGTAGAAAAGAATGAGCTCCGGAAAGCTATCAGAATCAGAATAGTATATCAGTGATACAAAAGAACAGAATATATCAAAACATGGCCACAGGAATTAACTCTCAGCATGCTCCTTGGTATCTGGTAGAGGAGGTGGTGGTGCATCTGGTATGACCTCTACCCTCGGTGCCCTAGCTCCCTCTGAGGCTGCCATGTACTCAGAGTATGTAGGTACTCTCTGCTTAGTAGGAACAACAACATAGTATGCAGACACATAATAGGAGGACTGTGAGGTCTGATGGGTCACCTCTGTCTGTAGTCTCTGAACCTTTGAGTGAAGCTCTACATGAAGCTCAGTGCACTACCTGTCTACCTCCTGAAACCTCTCCTCCCATCTGGCACTCTGTACCTTCGCATCCCTGACCTGAGCTTTGAGCTGTCTAATCATCTCTGCTGAAGTGAGAGGAACAGTCGGCTCTGCTGCAGCTGCTGGCATCTTTGTATCCTATGCTGGCTACTCTGGTTGCTGTCCAGTGGTCTCTAATCTACATGCCTTACAACATCTAACCTCCACACCCAAATCAAAAGTGGTGTCTACCTATGTGGGATCTGCATCACCACCTGCAAACTGCTCACCTGCCAACACCTCATCTGTCACACCGATATTGCCCAAAGTACCCCTCTCACCCCTGGATCATCTATGTGACCCTATGGATGTGCTTATGGGATAAGTAGAAGAATGAGGAGGCCTCATATGTCCAGATGATCTCTAAAATGGAGCTGTCGCTCTCTGTCTAGCCGGTGTAGGATGCACTGCCTGTGGTCTCAGGCCCTGTACCATAGGGGCACCTGTAACATCCATCGCCTCCTCCATGGAGGGTATCAACTCTGTCAGATCTGAGAATCTATGAATGGGATGATCTGTAAGCCACACAATGTATTCATCTATCACTCCTGCATCGACAACCTGTGGCCGGTAGTCCCAATCTCTGCCTATAATGGCACTATACTCCTCTACACATAAGGAATAGGAGAGCCTCGGTGTCCATCTGAGCCCAATCTCACACACAATGTGAGCATATATAGTGTACTCTCATGGGGTATCCTGTCTACATCCATATTGATGCCACACTTTGTTAATCAAAAATCTCTCCAGAACAGTGGGAGAGCGGCCAGTAAGTACTCGACTCTGAAAAAGAAAACTATACTGCTCCCTCGCAGTGGGCCAGACCTCTATCTACAAATATGGCCTCCAATGAACAAAAGTCATGTCATCTAGACATCATTGGAAGTACTCGGTATGACCCATCCTGACTTGTGCAACATAACCAGCATATGCATATATCACTAGCTCCTGTGGCTGCCGCTGTGTCTGAAAAATTGGTCTCAATACTAGGATATGCTCCCAAGCTCATATCTGTAATACAAGAGCTCCTGAAGAAAAGCTCTTGCAATCCTGATAAATGATCTCATGCATCTTTGAAAACATATGTGCCAAGAGGCACTGACCCCAGGCAAGCTCAGTAGGTGTAGCCATAAGCAGTGCTACCATCAGCGCCCATCCCATAAAAAAAACTATTCTGCTGATGGCCTAGCATGATGAGCTCCCTAATCATACCAGCAATAATGTAATCTAAATGGTGCATCTAACCATATCACTATACAAGGGTTTCCCAGGAAATGGACCCCATCAACTGTGTATCATCTCCAAACAGACACCTAAAAGCATGAAGACCACCCTGACTAGAACTCACATACTCAGGACGCCGACTGCTATGAAATGGAATGCGTAGTATCCTATAGACATCCTCTAGAGTCATGGTCATCTCTCCAATAGGTAAATGAAATGTCTGTGTCTCTGAATGGAATCTCTCAATCAAGGCAGTCAAAAGGCCATGATTTACCCTAATGTTGGGTAAATGAATCAAATACTCGAATCCACAGGCAACAAGATGAACCCTCATCGGGTCCAGAAGCACGACACATAATCTCTGGGTCGCTGGGTAGGAATGTCAAATGTGTACATCTGGATATGTCACCTATATCATATGAAAATAGGGCATTCTATCATAAATTGGGTTCAATAACAGGCTAATAGTACAGAAATTGGATAGTCAGGTACTTCAGAAGGTAGGTCAACCAGTCAGATATCAGCATCAGGCATCAGAAAAGTCAAAAGTTGGCCCTAAAAGTTAGTTTTCAACACTCTATTTTTCATACGACAGTCCAAACTGGCATCAAATGTCATACGACACTCCACAGTAGACCAAACGACACTCCATGGTCATACGACATTGCGCTCGGGATCATACAAGTTTCGAGGGACCCGGTGAAATGTCGTACGACACAAGGGTCCCTCTCATATGACACTTGGGTGGACTTGAAACGACAAAGGAAATTCAAATGAAGTGTCGTACGAGTATGGGTTGAGACTTGTACGAGTTTTCAAACATGAAAAAATTAAAAAAGCAAAATGCGTATGAAAATATTAAAAAATGCTATGAAACATGAAAAATTTGCATTTTCAGAGGGGAACAGAGGTCCACCTATCGGATGTCCATACTGTCAAGGTCTCTGGTATCTTCGGCTGCACTCAAATCGATGCAAACTCACATGAACCTTCAGATCTCACTGTTCTGCCATTTTCTCGCTCAGAGGGGTCCGCATAATTTCCAAAGTCAAATGGTTGAAATGAATTGAAAATGACCCTTCAGGCCTTTATATAGCATTTGACCTAATTTTCAAAAGTGCTCCGTTTTTCACAAAAATTGCACCCTTGGCTAATTTCGACGTTCTGAATCCATTTTCAGGATCAAAATTCAAATTTTAGATCATTTAATATGTCAAAATCGTGATTTAAAATTTTTGGGCCTAGGATAGTCTTCTGCTTGCATATTCGACCTTGGATCATCATAGAAATCTAGTATTCAACTTAACTGATTATCTAACATCAAACTATCAAAAATTCAACTTGGTCAACCATGGTCAACTCATGGTTAAACCTAGTAAAACTTGGTCTCCAGGACCTCCAAACGATGCAGAATGCATTCTTGAATGTATATAACCACTTCTCAAATCAATTAACATGCTTCTAAACTCTCAACACTGACTTTTCTTGTCAGATTTCAATTTTAATCCTGAAGGGGGCATGGTATTGCACATCATTCAAAGTCTATAATCAATTTCTATCAATATCTTTCATCAGTGATCAAGACAAACAATCACGTCTAGTTACTGATTCATCAAAAAAGACCTCATCGCTCAGGGCAAATCTATCATCACTTGGGGCATATCAGATTCATCAAGATCCATATCAATCTGGTATTCTCCTAATCTTGTAAACTGTATTAGTTTTTGCAACCATCGGATCATAGTGTTCTTTCCTTGGTTCTTCGGCAACTGAAAGATTCGGATGTGATACCTGCTAGTTCTGCTAAGACAATCGAGTCTAGAACTGGTCACTCACTTCTTAGCAATCCTAAGGTTTGGAATCAGGTGTTTTGACACTCTTTCACAATCATAGGTTCATTTGCTGTTATAGTGAACATTATCTTTGGTCATTCAGGACCTATTATCTCCATATCAAATCAATATCAATCAGCTTCTGTCTCATATCAATTATCAATTTCGAATCAGTTTCATAACTCTATCAAACACAAACTTTCTTTGAACCACTGCGCTTCACACAGTAATTCAAAGAGGGGCAAAATGTAATACCCCAAAAATGGGCTATAAGTTCATTAACCTCCTACATCTACAAATCGAATGAAATCAACATCGAAGTCCTAATCTAAGGCACATCTA
Source organism: Chamaecyparis obtusa (assembly GCA_027943335.1). Classification (NCBI taxonomy): domain Eukaryota; kingdom Viridiplantae; phylum Streptophyta; class Pinopsida; order Cupressales; family Cupressaceae; genus Chamaecyparis; species Chamaecyparis obtusa. The sequence continues at coordinate 130,163 of BSBK01001778.1, forward strand.
AACATCATCGAATCATAATTGATTATCTTAAAATTGGGGAATATTCCTGGCAATATTCTTAATTATCTTAATTATCTTTAATTTAATGATTATTTGGCGATAAATCACATTTATCCTAAGTTTGATTAATTGAATATTTTCACATTTAATTAATTAGATTTAATATCTTGCCACTTAATTATGTAATTAAATTTAATTCTATCTATTATTAATTGTATTATTTAATTTTGACAATAAATCCAATATCCTATGAATAATTGATTAAATTTTTATTTAATTAATTAAAGCAAGTTGTCATTATTTAATAATATAGTTTTTAATAAAAGTTTGATTAACCTATAAATTAATTATTTTATTTCAAAAATCAGTTAAGTTGAGAATAAATCACTTTATTTATTTATTAAATCATAATTATCCATGTGCATATTCAAGGACCAGTTAAACTCAAATTGGAAAATCAACGCAAGTTGTTAGCTTTTTGAAACTCAACATCTTTTTGAGTTTTAAAGTTGATCTAAACTTCTAATTCGAGTTGAACTGTGCTTTTGCATGATTTTTGTGACTTAATTATCTGTTATTTAAAAATAACTCAAAAATCAAGCTGAGTTATTTGAGTGATTTATGGCTTTTTTCCATGCACCTCCAAAGCCCTGGATTTCTATAAAACCAAGGCTCAGCTCTTCATAATTCATCCACAAATTTGCACAATCACGTTGGAGAATTGGAATTGGGAAAATCAAAGCTCTTGCGAATCGACACCTTTGTGAGATCAATCTTGTTTTGCATTCATTTAGATTCATATTTCATATCATTGTTAGCATAGATTCATATCAGTTTTTATCATATTATTGCATAGAAAATACCAAAAAAATAGCTTAATTGCATTCAATTCATATCTAGATCAATTGCATTCAAATCCTTCATTTAGGTGTCGTCTAGGTCATTGATCTCGATAGCAATCTGAGAACATTAATCTCGCATCTACTAGAAGGCAGTAAATTGCTTGGTTAGATTAGATTTCAATTTTGCATGATTTTGATTATAGCTAACCTCTAATATTTTACTGAAGTGCTGTGTCTACAGATTAGGTACAATTTTCACACACACACGAATAACATCAAATAATGGAGATAAAGCATGAGCTAGGGCACAATGCCAGTAGATTAAAACTAAACCAATGGTATGTTTACAACAAAGAAATATAATGATAATAATATGCTGAAAATTCTATTATGTTTAATACATGCCAAAGGACCAGTCCCAACAATTCTTAAACATACTTTATTTGATATGATGAATCGTTAATAAAGGTCTAATTTTGTAGACTGCCAGCAGGAAGGAAGATTTGTCCTAGCCAAATCTTCCTTGTACCACACAAAAAAGTGTGTGATAACTATGTCCACTCCAACCTTAATTGTTTAAGAATTCATCACATTAGATAATGTATGTTTAAGAATTATTGGGAGTTCTATTTCACCTTATTTGTAAACATGCCATTGGTTTAGTTTTGTAAATTTGTTTTTTGTGTTAAATACATTTAAATGAAACATTAAGCATAGTAATAATATGCTTAATCAATTAGTAATTGGCAGATTAAATGTAGATAATGTACCTTTATCAGTTTAGCATGTTATTATAAGATACTAAAGATGACCTACTATTTGTCAGACAAATCTTCATTGTCAGACATACTTTATCTGATATGATGAATTCTTAAACAATTAAGGTTTGAGGAGACATAGTTATCACACAATTTTTTGTGTGGTACAAGGAAGATCTAGCTAATTAAGAGTGAGGCCTTCTTTAGAATCTCATGAGTTTTGTACTACACATACAACGTATTGTGAGTTTGAAGAGAGTTAAACATTTCTAATTGAAATCAGTGATCTTAAGGGTGTTAAAGTCTTGTTTTGGTTTTTTCATTCCACTATGCAATAAGGAATAGTTTTCAAACATTCATATTCACTTATTGAATGCTTTGGAGACTAGTGGTTTGACTATCCATGCGTTACCAGTGACTGAGATTCATTAAATGATACAAAACCCTTCATTTTGGGTTATTGTCTGTGGATTCAAATGTAGGTTTGATTTGGTTAATGTTTAGAAGAGATCAATAAAGTATTTAAAGATAATCTTACATGTTTGGAGAGGTTTGAGAGGCACTTACCATGATTGTACCCTCACAAATAGCGGCATAGATTGGTTTTACTAAGTTTCTTTTCTCTATTTTGAGGTTCTCATTGCCAATGTGGCCAAAGACTATGTTAGGCTGATAAAATATGGGGATTCTCTTTACCGCTGCAAATCTTTGAAGGTTTTTGCACTTGGACAGATGTGTACCATTGTTAAGAGAATTGGACCGAGTTTGGCTTACCTGAAACATGTGAGGCAGCATATGGAAATGTTTCTGTCTATTAACCCAAATACTAGGACTATTTTGATCTATGGGTACCCTAATGTTGGCAAGAGTTATTTTATTAATTATGATGAGTTGTATCATTCCCTCCATGTCTTATGATTGCACCATGTGTACCCTCAAATATAGGATGTAAATCATTGTTCTCTTCTTGACCAAAGGCTTCCACATCTTGAGGTAGTGGAGTTATGTCACTGTTATGAACTCAGAATTATGGTCATACCTTGGTGACAAATTTTAAATGGATACAAGCACCTTTTTTGTGTAATGGTTAGGCCTAACCTTTATATCTTTAATTCCAATCCTAGGTGCCTCTTCTTTACCGATTAATCCATGTGACAAATCTGCAGAATGAGGAAAGGAGCCTCTATTGTCCAAATTCAAAACTTGGGACTTTTCTTTCCTTCCATCTTCAGATTCACCACACACCACTAAATTTATATTTTCCTCATAGTCTTATCAATTGAGAAGAGGAGTCCATATCAAATTCATGTTCTTCACCAATTACTGATTCAAAATCAATCTTTAAGCAATCTGAATACTCATCAAACCTCTCTTGAATGTCCTCACTACAAGGCACATGTTGTCTTAATTGCATCTTCTTTTTATTTCATGTTTTAATCTTTAAGAACTTGATCAAGAACATAGGTTTTAATGAAATATCAATTTGATTTGCAAAGTTTGCATTCTTTACAAATTTGAAAGGCTCTAATACTTACTAGGGCTGATGTGGATGTGCAACCTTATGCTTTTACTACTAAGTCTCTGTTTGTTGGGCATACTAATTATAAGTACTTGACATATATAAAACATGTTTCTAATTAAGGTTGGCGGGATGATTGTACGACTATCCTGAAAAAAGACTGTCACATCATTATGCTTTCAAATCAATTACCTATCAGCATATCCCTTGCGAGGGAGAGAAGCCAAACACATAAAGAACATGCACATAAACACGGTAGCTGAAAAACTTAAATGGAATACACCAAGAAGTACCAAATGATGAATTCTCAATTGTTGTAATGGAAAAGCAATTGAATGGTCCATTTTTAGAACTTGATTTTCTAGTCTAAATGATTTTTCTATAGTCGTAATGATTTTTCTAAAACTTGATTTTCTAGTCTTAATGATTTTTCTATAGTTCTAATGATTTTTCTATAGTCTTAATGATTTTTCTTTCATCCTAATGTTTGTTTCTCTTGATAAATTAGGCCTTGAATTTGAATTATTGTTCACTATTTTATTTCAGCTTGATATTTCATTCATTTTTCATATACACAAAGACTACACATGCTGATAAAAAAATGAGCTATTTGATTATTCACCGTTCATGATTGTAAATGGTCAATATTTATGATGGTACTCCTTGGTGTATTCTATTTAAAAATAATCATATTTCTATGAATACGATAAATGTCCCTTTGTGGGCCTATGAACTATGGGCTTAGTTCCATGTTTTCTTTCATTCTTGCATTTGAAATGTTAAATATGGGCTGCATACAAAGGTATTATGTGTATCATTGTTGGTGATTATTTAATTGCAATATTTTCTTTTTCATTTCTTTTTCTTTGTTTTCTATTTCTACAATATGGACATGCACTTTGCTTTGAGCAGTGTGCTTGGTAGAGCTATTAGGTCTCTATGACAGTCTGAAGCTATTTAGCCTATTGATACCCTTGGTATTTTGGACCACCCCTTGGAGGACAAGAACACCATAGAGATGCTAAATATTATTACCTTGGCTCATTTGAAGGCAGTTGTTTTATTTTTCCTTGATGTTTCAGGGTCCTGTGGTTATAGTATTACGCAACAAGCAACTCTGTTTCACAGCATAAAACCTTTGTTTGCCAATAAGCCTCTTATTGTAGTTTGTAATAAGATTGATTTTCAACCACTAGAGACTACTCTACAAGCTTGAAGAAGTGGAATATTTTGGAAAATGAAGAGTGGAAAGAAGATGATATTCCTAATATCATGGATGGACACAATATTGCAGACTTTATTGATCCAAATATCTTGCAAAGGCTTGAAGAACTTGAGAGGGAAGAAGGGCTTAGGATGGCAACTGAGGGTGACGAGGATGATGAGATGGGGTAAGTGGAGTTGAATCCTGATGAAAAGGAAGCTTTGGCTGCAATAAGGAAGAAGAAGAAGATGCTTATCATCAAACACATATTGAAGAAGAGTACTGTAGAGAGCACACCTAACGTACCAAGGAAGTTTGACAAGAACAAGGAATATGGCTTAAATAGAATGGGAAGATATATTTCTAGCCTGGGCTTGGATCCTTTGACAATTAGCTTGATAATAAATTATGAAGCAGATGAGAGCTAAGCAATTAGCTTCCAAGAAAAATCTCGCAAATGAATTGTGTGTACTCTAATTCCTGTGCCCTATGTGCGTACCCAAAGGATATATTTGAAACAATAAGGGTAAGGCTTAAATAAGTTAATTTTGCATCACTAGATAGATCTTTAAGCCTTTCCCTTGTTGTTTCAAATATATCCTTTGGGTACGCAGAGAGGCCACAGGAATCGGGGTACGCATAGTTCATTTATGGGATTTTTCTTGGGAAGCTAATTTCTCATCTGTCATCTACTTCATTGTTATGAAGCTAATTGTCATAGGATCCAGGCCCAGGCTAGAAATATGACTTCCCAAACACATAAAAAACATGCACATAAACACGATTGTTGAGAAACATAAATGTAGATATTACAACAGTTGAGAAACATAAATGTAGGCATCATGGTCACAATTTTTTATAGACAAAATAATTGAGTTGTATACCGAGATGATGCAAAGAAACTACTACTCCTCTGGTTTGAGAGTAGTAGTGGTTGCTTTGTATCATTTGGGTATAGAAATCAATTATGTTGTCTCCAAAAACTTGTGACCATGATGCCTACATTTATGTTTCTCAGCTATGGTGTCCTAGGACCCCTTATGACCCTTTACGACCCTTTACAACCCCTAAGAATACACATCTTAGAGGTCTTAAAATGTCATAAAGGGGCATAAGAGGGTCCTAGGAGGGGCCAGATGAGCTTCCAACTTCACATGGTTGGCCTTGTTAAGTAGAGAATGTTAAACTATTCTCGAAACAAAGAGAAGCTCAATAATTTAAGGTCTCAGTCCACGAAGATGGTGAAAAATTATGGGAATCAATGATGGAGAGTTTTTAGATACTGAGAAGATGTATATGCAATGGAGGCCAGAAGGGATTTTTGTGGAGATTTTCTAGATGTGGAGATTTGCTAGGGAGGGTTTCCAGATTGAGTACTAGTATAGAGATGATGATTTAGTACTACGTCTATAAAACCTTCACAAATATCCCTTTTTTGGCCTCCACTCATACCTCTTCTCAGAATCTAGAAACTTTCGATACTGTTTCTCATCCATGCACGAAATGTGCTAGTGATTGTATAAAATTACTTTTGCGAGATTGGGATGAATTATGAGAAGGTAAAAAACAAGATAATTTTATTGTATCTTTATTTTCTTTTATCCATTCATATTTTCTTCCTTCTCTTATATTGGATACTGTGCAATGTACATAAAAGCAAGGCGGTGATTATTCTCAACGATCGATAGGTATAAGTATTTCAGCCCTTACCCAGTAGCTAGGACTAAAGATAGTAGAGCTTAAGAGACCATCATAGTTGGTCTCCATATTTGGTCCATATACTAACAAAAAAAAATTACATTTCGTTAGCTCATCCAATTCGGTGATTTGAAAGAATTTTATGGATGATATTTTCATGTATAATGTATATTATTTTAGTTTGATGGTGAATGAATTTATCTACTTCACACACTTATATACATCGAGCACAGCCATAAAGAAGTATCCCCTCTTATGGCTTGAGTAATGTAGGCCATGGGAGGAGTTTCTTCTTTATGGCTGTGCTCATAGTATACAAGTGGGCGGAGTTGATAAATTAGTGCAATGTCAACTTAACTAATATACGTTATCATGAAAATATTCTATTAAATTATTTCAAATCCCCTCATTTGATGAGCTAATGAAATGTAAAATGTTTTGTCAGTATATGGACCAAAGACGGAGACCAACTATGATGGTCTCTTGAGCTTTGTTATCTTTACTATTCTCATCCGTCATTTTTTTGACAGGTAGTAAAGTTATTCCAATAGAAGTGCTATATGTTCGATAGATTATCCTATTGGTATTTTATTACATACCATTAGATTCTAACAGGTAAGTCATCAAACGAAACCCTAATCTAACAGATTTGTGCGATGAGACTGCTATACATCTGACGGGTTCTCTTGTCGGACATCTACTACATATCCATTGCCTTTCTAACCGATGAAACATCGTAAGAACCATTTTTGACAGATCAGTCCCATAGAAAAATTCCTATTTATGTGGCATGTTCTGACGAGAATCGATATCGAAATACCAACAGTTATCACTTTCGTCCCCATTTCCAACACAAAAATACTGACACACACATCTGTCAAAGTTTTGACAAATAGGCATTGTGAATCCGACACATGGCCATCACAATTTTGCCTCAAATGTACTAGTGAGAAGTGTATCACACTTTGAACATGCATCTTTGGCACCCACCGTGGGGTAGGATTCTAAAATTTAGCTCCATTTCTTGCATTTTCATGTATTTTTGGCTTTTTGATATCACAAGTTTGTAACTTTATTTTGTAGGCCATAAAAATCATACAAAATTAAAAAGTATACCTCGGTGACATTTCAACATACTACCAGGTGAACTTTTACAATTTTTGGAATATCATTCTGCTTCTTTGTGAAATGTAGTCTCCCTTCTGGAGAAATATCGTACTGCCTCTCTATGGTATATCTTTATGCAATGGAATATCATCTAGCCTCTTTAAGATATATCATAAATTTTTTTGACAAACTATAAAGTGTTGTTGAGATTCATTTGTTGTCATAGTCTGAGTTTTTAGTTGAGTGTTCTTGTTCTTTCTTGCATTTTTTGAGTTTTATGGTTTCCTAACATAACCTAAAAAGTTGTTTTACAAGGTTGTTGATTTTATTTGCATACTTTTGTGCCCTAACTTGTAGTTTAATTGGATTCTCTTTCCAAAGAGATCAACATTTTCATGACTGCTAATTCTTTGTGATGTAGGATGTTTGTCAAAGATTCAATCTTGAAACTACTAATTCTATTTGTCTAGTAGGTTACCTTGGAGATACAAATCAACATTTTTCTTGCTTACATTTTATTTTCTAGACACCTAGCTTAATTAGAGGGCTTCTTTTCTTGTGGTTATTTGAGTAGTAGGAGAGTGTGCTCTTTCCTCTTTAAGGGAAAATTAGAAATCTTGACCTACTTAGTTGATCACTTGCAAAAAGTGTTGGGTAAATGAACATGTGCTTGATATATTTGGGAGACACTATGGAGTAGGAGAACACACTCTTTTCCTTTTTTAAAATAATAAATCTAGACCTCCACTAGCTATCCATTTACTTTCTTGCATTTACCTTTAGAGGGCCTGGCAAGAGAGAAATCGTTTGTGAATGACCCAAGTGGGGAGAAAACAAACCCGGATAACTCCATCCCACTATAATCAAAACCTTTATTCAATCTAAAGAGAGGGAAGGCTTGGCTATTTTATACTTCTAATGGGTCTTCATGTGTAGGGCCTAGTTGCCTCAATCTTGCTAAGAAATACTACACTTGATTGGGTGCTTGTAGGGCCTTCTTGGCCTCAATATTATTTACAAGAATACAAGAGGAGTACATTCAACTTGTGTCGGTCTAAGAGGTCTCAATATTTCTTGTGATACTATACATTTTGGGTGCTTTTAGGCCTATAGGCCTTAATTTTGTTTGTGAAACTACAAGGGGTAGTCATGAATAGAGACCCTTACTAAACACCTTAGAAATTAAAAGATAACCATTTTAACCGTGTGACTTCCTTTGTGCAAGGATTGATCCAAGTGGATTTACCCAGATCACCCCAAGATTACTCACCATATGTACTCCCTTGGATGCAAATCCATGACAAAGCCAACGTTACTTTGTGTGAGGCGAAGGAGTATCAAGTTGTGGGAAAGGTTGGAACACTACCCTTTTGACATTAGGTAGTTTTTCTTGATGTTCTTTCTTATGCTAAGACTCGTGAAGACTTTTGTGACATATACTTGATACATTTCTATACCTCATTAGACTCTTATCCCCAAAGTTTATTTGTCCTTTGGTGGATTATTTGAAGACCTTTGTTTGCTCACACTGTTTTCTTTCTTGGAAACATTCAGGCCTAATTTAGGGACGCTCACACTCTAAACATATTTTCATACCTGATTGATCAATGATTCATGGCTTTAGTGGATGTCTATATAAAAAATTATAAAATAATTTGATTTTTTTTTCAAAAATCCATTCCTCAACTTGGTAGAACCATAACTTGTGACCCGATACTTTAAATTGTGAACTATTTTCATCGTTAGAAAGATAATCAAAACCTCTAGTTTCAATCTCAAAAATAGCATGCCTTTGACAACCCAATTTTTGAGACCGTCGATGGTTTTAACTCCCAAAAATGAGCAGAAGACTTTCAAAAATGCAAATTACTAAAACATTGAAAATACAAAAAAATATAAATTTTTTGCATTTTCTATTTTTCTCAAAAATGATCATACATTCTCATGGCTTTCTTAGCACATAAAATTCAAAGTCCCAATATATTCTCAGATCCTTCTCTCTCATGTGTTCTCTTGGCTTCTTCTATCTGCAAACTGGTATCCTCAATAGATTGAGTCATTGCTAGTGATTTGATCTCTCTTTTCTCTTGTTCTAAGATCTTGGAAGTTCTCTAGCCTTATCTAAAATATATTATCTAATATTACACTTTACTCCAACTTTGTCACAAGTTTCATTCAATTTACATATTTCCACTTCTCTTCCTAGTGTCTCCACTTATGCTCCACCTCTCATAGCAATTTAAATTCAAACTTCCAATCTTACATATGTGTCTCTTACTAATCCTAGTCTTCCTTCTATTACTTCAAGTATTACATGTATTTTATTGCCTTCAACCATGCCTACTTATCATAGTGTTCCTTTTTCATATTCCACTCTCCTTTCCAACAATGCTCCTAACATGTCTCGTGTTTCTCCTCCTACCATTGTTTCTACCGATTCTACTATCAATAGGCTATCTCAAAATGTGTCCTCTTTTCAGAAACAAATTGCTTCTATGACTCAATCAAAGTTTAATATTCCAACTTGTGACATTTCTAGTCCTTTTTCTATGGATATTATCCAAGCTGTTATCCCACAAAGTATTGAGATTCTTCATCTCTAAACTTATAATGGTAATGATGATCCTACGACTCATGTCCAAACCTTGTGTATTGATTTCTCTAATGACCATAGGTTTATGGAAAATTTGTTTACTAGAACCTTTCAAGATAAATCCTTGCAATGGTATGGTTCTTTTCCTTATTATTCTAATGATTCCTTTCACAAGCTTGCTAATGCTTTTATTCAAAAATTTAAAAATAATATTGGTCCTAAATTTCTTTGATAGATTTAATGCATTGTAAATAAGGTGTTAAAGAAAAATTTAGTGATTTCATTAGTAAACTAAAGCATTTTCATGCTCATATTTTTTTATCTTGTGCCTGATGTTCATATACAATGCATTTTTATTACTAATTTACAAAAAATACATTAGAGATAAGATTATTCTTTCTGAGCTCCCTTCCTTTTTATAATTGTGTGTAGTGCTTCATCATTATCACTTCAAGTGATTCAATTTGGGAAAAACACTCCAATGATTCTTATTGTCATTGATAAGAGTGATGTTGTATCCAATTTCAAACAATTTTAGAAATTGGGTAACTACATCAAAATCAACAATTCATCCAACACTATTGATGAGCAATTGGCAGTAGAATCCAAAGGTGTGGCTCCTTTTTTGTCTATTTTTAGATCTTCTCATATGTATACTCAGCTTTTTGAACCTTTTCATGTCGTGATGATAAATTTAATGAATTATAGTGTGTTAACACTTCCCCCACTAATGTGTTATTGAATTCCAATGAAGCTAATAAGAAATAAATAAATATTTTGAATTACAAGAAGTAATATGTGCTTGTCCAAGTGACTTTCATGAGAGTCTCCAGGAATTGAAATTAAAGGATTAACCCAAAAGTAAATCTAAATATCTATATTAAAATTAATCTCAGATGTAAGAAACATTAATAACCTATTAGCATTAGCCATCATTCAATAATAGCATTAGTAAAATAACTTATTATGTTATAATTTTAAAAAATTAAAATCTTGATTGTTTACTATATAAATGGAAATCTCATATGGTAATGATTGATGTGGAAAATTTTATTCCACCATGGAATCTCATGCAGTCAAATCAACTAGCCTAGATTAAATTCTTGGCATTTTGTACAAAATATTTGATAATAAAGTTGAACCTAAATTGTAGAGAAACATTTTTCCTTGTTTGCACCACATTGCAACCAAGCATAGCTATATTCAACATTAAACAAAAACATTCCTTCCAAATATCCATCTTAACACAAGAAGAGGCGATGTTCGCAAAGATTGTTAAGTCTATATTCTGTCAAACAGTTCCCCTACCTTGTTTGTGTATCTACATATTGCATACACGTCCACTAGGCCAATACCATATGAGAAAACCTCTCTATCCTTCATACTTTAATGAAAGTCCATTCCCTATACAATGGCCTCCATTTTAGCAAAAGATGGGAGGATGTTGGTCTTTATACATACCAATTTAATTTTCATTCCTAGCAAATCTATGTCATGCATATATATCCTACAAACATTCTAGTCCACAAGGAAACATCTCTTTTAGAAACAGTTCACCTACTTTGTCTACCCTTCCACATTTTCCATACATGTCTACCTGGGAACATTATTTTGGGTGTTAAGTATTAGAAAATGTCTTGAGAATCTCAATTTCATGTAATATATTTAGGAAGTGACCATGAATGACCTAAACCTATCATAGAACTTAAGCATCACAACGTTAGATGTTTTCTTAATTTATCTAGACCTAGTGGACAAAAGAGGTATGCCCCTCTTCCTCTTGATCTTCAAATTAAAAATTTGATCATCTCCCATATTGGGCTTTACATTCACCCCTTTTCTACCTTGTTTCTTGGATTTTCCCTTTTTCTTTTTTTTATACCTCTTACAAATTCCTCAATCACATCATTCTCATACTTTTCCTCATAGCGAAAAATAGCCCAATCCTTCTCACCTTCAACAACATCACCCACATTAGAACCACTCCCCATATTCTACAAGGAAGAACCCTTTCCACTCTTAGTTTGACTCATTCTCAAGGCATCAAGGTTGGAATAATGAAAGAGGGGGGGTAGGTCTGGGGAAGCAGTAATGATAAAAACCAAAGAGAAATTAGATAGGAAATCATCTAAATCATAAGCATTTCTAAGAACCTCCAAGGCCTCCCCCTCATTAACATCACTATGGTTAGAGAAAATAATCTTAGAGAGACAGAAGTCCCCCATCTGTCCCCCAAATTCCAACACCTAGGCATTAGAGCCAGAAGCAAAGGTCACCTTGACATCATAAAAGGGATCATCTAGAAGAATGGGTTTCTCCTCAAGGGGTTGACAATCAATAAATTTATGAAGCTCCTCCAATGCAACATTCATCTCACCTCCATTGATAATAATTTCTTCCATCTTTTTCCTAGTCTCAGATATTTTCTTTATTTTATTAACAGCCAACTATTGGGCATCAAGGCCATTGTTTTTGTTGGGACCATGAACTTATGAGGTCTACTTTCCCTGATAGTCAGGGTGGGGGGTCTCTTTTGAAAAATAGGTATGTTTGAAAGCCTCTTTAAGCTCTTTTAGTTTTTCACAGATGGCCTCCCTATGGGAGTCATCCATTAAAGTAGGATCATGAATAGCATGAGATTCAATGTTAACCCATAGGTTCATGAGTATCTTTGTTCACTGATGATAGTGACACTTGAGTCAGAAGAAATAGGCACCTTCAAATTAGGGTTATATTTCAGATTGGCCTTAACACTAGAGACCATAGGATCAACTATCTTTCCCCTCGTCAGAAGAGGGTAGTTCCATCTTCTACCTCCTTCTTTTTGACACAAGAAACACACATTCATCCCACTCATAATTTTAATATGGTAGGAAATGATATCACCATTCAACTCAATTCATAAAACATCTAGAAAATTGACTCCCAAGTTGAATGCAATAAGTGTCCTTGCATCTAAGTGAAAGAAAAACTACTAGACTCTTCCATTCTAATGACTTTGCCTATAGCCTCGAGGGTTTTAGACATAATTTCCCACAAGAATGGAGGAACATCTTTAACAGTAACCCACCTTGGGTTCAATAATGCCAAAATTTTATCTTTTTTTGTCTTTGTGGACTAGAGAATGGATCCAAAGCTTGTTCACAACAGATCCTTCTCTGATTTAGGGTTTCTAAAAAAGATGATAAATAAATCCCTTTGCATCATGCAACAGGAGTATTGAAACCCAAATTTCAAGTTCCATGTTTTGTATAACCATTCATTCATGTATGCATGGGAGGGTATATTAGATGCGTGTCAGGTCACAAGAAAAATTGTGCAATCTCTAAGTCTAATCTTTTCCACAGAAATAACCCTAGCCATTGAAGGATTAGGTTTAATAATAAATTGCAAGGCATAAGAGTTCTTACCACTTCCATTTGTAATAGAAGAGTTTTTCATCGAAGAAGCCACAAATCATGTGTCCACTAGAGTCGTGGGGATATCTTCCAACTCATCTCTAAACAACCTCTAACCTCCTTTCTTGTCATTTGTTATAGGAAAACCATTCAAATGGCCATCTTTTAGGATGCCATGGTCCATAAAAAGAGGGATGCTTATACACAAGGGAGTAAAGAGGTTGACCTCCCAGCGAATGGTCAAAAGACCATTCACACACTTCAGGAGAACTCCTCATAGCTCAAAATCAATGAGTTGCAAAGTGAGCCCTTGACTTTTACCTCTTCCTCAAATCACTTGCTAATCACCTTTATTTTTTCCTTTTTCTACTTATATCAAATATTTCTTAGATATTTTATTATAATTAATAAATAAATATATTATTAATAATTATTTATAATGAAAGATAATATTTTAACAATAGAATCTTATGTAGAATCTTATATAAGGCATGTCATAAATAATCATAATTATAATTATAGCAATAATATTATTATATATTAATAAAATATGTAATGGTATACTTATATCATATATTTATTAGTAATATTTAATAGCTATTTATAATGTAAAATAATATATTAATTAATATAGTATATAATCTAATATTAGACGTGTCATATATAATCATAATTAAACATTTGATTGAAATAAAGTGAAACTAACTAATGATGAAAAAATATAGAATTATCCAATCATCCATACATAGGATTGAAGTTTGGGATATTTTTAGTATGCATTTGGTGTACATTTTGAACTAAATACTAGAATTTTTGATATTGAGGTTTGGTAATTTTTGGTTTTATAAAATTGGTGAAAATGTTGATAAGTGAAAAATATTTTCCCCAACAAATCAAATTGTGATATTGCTATCAAGATTTATGTATATTATTTTTTTTAAATCATTAAAAATTAAAAACAAAAATAAAATTTAAGATTTTGTGTCAGAAAGCTTAATTCTTTATGACAACTGGCTGAATTATTTGAAAGTTGAATTGAATGGTTACATAAGTAACAGTGCTAATAATATCTAACACATTGTTCCTGAAAAGACCTCTTTTGATGCTCTCATTCGATAGATGTCGATTACTCAAATGGAAGTGAATTCTTTGGCAGAGAAAGAAATAAGAAAATATGGTACTATTCAATACTAAGATAATAACACATCAAACCTTAACGACCTCATTATTACCTGCTATCACTAAACATACTTGTTTTAAAAAGCTACTTCGAAACGTAGGGTCGCGAACTACATCTCAAATTCCATTCAATACATCAAAGAAATATATAAGTAAGAATTGAAAACACATTTCTGATAAATTTATATTCGAAATAGATTTCTAACATTATTTTTGACTCTGGTGAATATAATTTATTACTATCAATTTTTATAAGACAATGGCAGAGAAAAGGAAGCGTAGTTCAGAGGTTTACAACATTGCCCAAAAACTTCTCAGTCGTGAAACTGGTAACAGGTTCACCTTAAGAAATGCTCATTCTCAGATTAAGTTCCACAATTTTCAGTTGCAGGAAGAGTTTGATATTTTTTCTGAAATAAGGTTGGACGAAGATTTTAGAAACAGTTTCATCAAGATTGAAGAAATAGTTTCAGCCCGCGGTATTATATTTGCTTTAGCACAATCAGGTTTTTGTGTTGCATTTGATAGAAACAAGAATAAAAGGCTTTGCTACTTGAATTTAAGTCCACATGACTATATTCGAAGGTTGTACTATAACAAGGAAAATAATTCTCTCATCACAGTATCAGTTAATTCTTCCAATGGAATCTCAATGAAGTGCAGATCAACCCAACTTGAGTACATTAGAAGAGCTCAACCAGATGCTGGCTTTGATTTGTTTCAAGGTGACAATGTGAATTGGCCTGGTTTCGTAGCGTTTGATGATATCAATGGTAAAGCTCTTACTTTATCAGCCCAAGATCATTTTTACAAGGTGTTTGATTTGAAGAACTATACATTCTTGTACCACATATCTGACAAAGCAATTGAAGACATAAAGATCACTTCTGGTATAATGCTCTTAATATTTAAAAAAACTTCTTGTGGAAGATGTCTTCCTCTGAAGATTTTATCTATAGAAGATGGCAAAGTTCTGAAATCTTTTCATCATACATTAGTACCCAATAGAAAGGTAGATTTTCTTGAGCTTTTACATGACAAGATACTCCTAAGACAAGAGAATGAATGCCTGCAAATGGTTGATGTTCAGAGTGAAAAGATGATTGATTTGAGCAGAAAAGAGTTTAAGAATCCTTCAACATTTATTTTGTTACATGCTAAACGATTATTCTTGACATTTCACAGTGGGAATGTTTTTGTATGGAATTTGAGAGCAGAGCTGGTTGCATCTTACAGAAACCACTTCATACGGTTTTCTGGTTTTAACAAAAGTATCGTTTACTTGACCAATGATGAAGAGCTAGTCCTTTCTTACAACAAAGTTAATGAGCCCCTTGCAACAAATTGCGCAATAAACATTACCAATATCTTGACTGGAAATCGCTATGCTAAGATTGGCGGCAATGATCCTGACGTACGTATAAGTTGTAGAAATCGGCCAAATGCATCCCTAATACAAAGCACTGTTGAAGAGGCTCTGGAAGATGTAAGTGTATTATTCTATGAAGAAGAAAGGAATGAAATTTTTACAGGCAGTACAAGAGGCCTTGTACATATCTGGTCAAATTGATCGTTAATAAGAAAGAAATGAATATTTTGGACTCTCCATCACATTAATATGTGCCTGTCCAGATGACTTTCATGAGAGACTCCAGGAATTGAAATTAAAGGATTAACCCAAAAATAAATCTGAATATCTGTATTAATTAATCTCAGATGTAAGAAACATTAATAATCTATTAGCATTAGCCATCGTAAGTAAAATAATTTATTTTGTTATGATTATAAAAAATTGAAATCTTGTTAAAACTTTGAAATCTTGTTAAGATAGATGGTTTTAAAATTGAAATGATAGCGTAAGTAAAATGTATAGCAGCCTATTATACGTCTGGAAAAGAAAACTGTCCCCCTTGGTAAGATATACGTTTTAAATTGCTGTTTAGACGTTGTCCAAGCCAGTAGCCACCTGAGAAAAGATTGGAGGAAAACTGTGCAAGGAAAACTAGGGAACAGAAGTGAAAATGAACAGAGGTGAAAATGACATTGCTACTAATTGTCTGACAATCAATTGTTATAAGGAAAGAAATCTCTAGTGGAGAATCATAGATGATGGACTAGGTTGATTTCTTCGATGCCAGTATGGATTCTCTTTACAATCCCATCAGAATATTGGGATATTTAATGAAGGAGAAGATAATTAATGGACATCAACATGTAGAATGCATTTTTTTTATCAACAATATTAATAATCTACTTATAACTACTATTGAGGATGTTTAGATTGAACTTCTTTGTGTAACCACACGAGTTAAAATAAATTTGGTCTAAAAATAGATATTTAAAGATCAATTCTTGTTCATTTTCAAATATTTTCTTACATTATGAGTCATCAAGTCTTTTTTATCATAGTCTTCTAATCTAAAATTGTAATCTAATGTTTACTTATGTCTCTGCCCTTTTTTTTATCTCTCTTAATTATTGTTGCGGTTCAAGTTAGATGTTTCTATTTCAATAGTCTTGCAAATATTTTCAATTTCATCAACTCCATAACTATTATATAATTTATATTCTAATTATGACAATTAAAATAAAAAACCCAAGTACAATAAGAATATATAGTTTTGTACAAACAAGAGATGAAGAAAGAAGAACGAATAATGCTCAATAGCTTATCATCATATAATTCTCTTACAGAAAAGTTTTGAAGTCTTTTCATCATGCATTGTTGCCCAATAAAAGGATACATTTTGTTGGGCTGTCTCATGACAAGATACTCGTAAAATAAGACAATCAATGCTTGCAAATGATTGATGTTTAGAGTGAAAAGAATATTGAGTTGAGAAAACAAGAGTTTGAAAAGCATTCACTATACATGGGAAAAAATTATTATTGACATTTCACAGTGAGACTATTTTTTTAATGGAATTATGGATTTTACAAAAATCACAAGTATCCTTCAATAAACATTATCACAAGTATAATGTTTATGAGGCTAAGGTTGACGGAAACAAAGACAAAGATGTTGATACCAATGTTGCTGATAATAATGTTGATGATTTGGGTAAAGATAGCTTTAGGGTTATGGAGGAGGAAAATCTGGATTCACATGACTCCCCTAGTTCTAGGAAGGAGAATAAGAAGGATGGCAATGAGCGAAGCTCTGACAGAAAAAGGTCCCACTGTTGGAAAAATAGCCAGTGCTCCCCTCAAGATTCGTGACATGGTTTAACAACCTTCTGTGTCTTCTATAAGTCTAGTGGTTGTATCGGGCATTAAAAGGTCAATCTTTTGGTGCAATGACAACCACTACTTGTAACAAGTGGTATCAGAGCTTAGCCATAGGTTCAAATCCCCTCGGGTAACACTGAGGGGGAGATTGTTGGAAAAATAGCTAGCGCTCCCCTCAGGATTCGTGACATGGTTTAACAGCCTCCTGTGTCTTCTATAAGTCTAGTGGTTGTATCGGGCATTAAAAGGTCGATCTTTTGGTGCAACGGCAACCACTACTTGTAACACCCACCCCCTTCAGGATGACCTTAGAGAGATGGATTCAGAAGTCAAGAGACCCATTATTATGACCCCCCTTCAAATTGCTAAGAACAAGTCTATTTATAGCTATAATTTGGATAAGTGGGTGCAGAATGATCTGGTTGAGTTGAAGAACAAATGCATCAAATTGGAGAACAAGAACATTATGCTTGAGGAAAATATTGATAATCTCAGGAAGGAGACTATCTCCAATGCTAAAGCCTATGTTTTTTATTACTGTACTGAGTTGGATGAAAAAATCAAAAAAGCTGTTGAGATAGCCATGGTTCCCATTCAAGAGAAGACAAGAAAGAATGAAGCTATGTTGAAGAATTTGCTTGGTCTGGAAAATTCAAGAATGAAGTCTACTCTGGAGAACTTGAACACGTTAAGAAAAATGATGGAAGGGAACAAAGAGGGCCCTCTGATCAACAACATTGATCTCACTGGTCCCAGTCAGCAGATGGGATCGGGTACCAGAACAAGGTCCAATACCAAAAATAAACTTAAGGTCGAAGATCAAGACATCATGAGGCTGAAAGATAATATCAAGACTATGCAGGCTTAGCTGGAGGACT
Organism: Chamaecyparis obtusa; assembly: GCA_027943335.1. NCBI lineage: Eukaryota > Viridiplantae > Streptophyta > Pinopsida > Cupressales > Cupressaceae > Chamaecyparis > Chamaecyparis obtusa. The sequence continues at coordinate 148,567 of BSBK01001778.1, forward strand.
CTGAGGGCTTCTTGAAGACTTTGTCTTGATCTTGGTGCTGGTGGTCTTTTTCTTTGTTTTGTTTCTAGCTCTTTTTACTTTTTGTTGTTTAGGTGTTATTGAATATTTGGGATTTGTCCCTTTGTAGTCTACTCCTTTTTGGGGTAGCTAGCTATTCTTTTCATTTTCCATGCTTATCTCTTTATATCTTTGTTAAAGGGTTTCAGGGCCCCTTCAAAACCTATTTTTACCGTAATCAAAAATATTATCAACCTCTTGACTGGAAATTGTTGTGCTAATAAAAATAGATGCTAGCACAAGTTACAACAATAATACTAACACATCAGTAATCCACAACACTGATAAGCAATGCAAGAGAGTTTCTACATATTAATGAGTTTGAATTATAAGAAGTGAAAGATGATTGGGCTCTATACTATTTCGAAGGCTTTGTTGTTTTTTTTTTTTAATCAATAAGGGGGTCAAAGCTAAAGGATTCTATTAAAAATATTAAGTTTTCAAAGTTAACATGTTAAAAGAAGAATCATCTACAAGTAAAGTATCAGAGGCAACCAAAAAAAATTGAGCAACATTGCCCAGAACCTCATGAACGCTCGTATATCAAACATAAGTTGAGCTAAAAACTAAATTGAAAACTATAAACTATAAAGACAAAAAGGGCAGATTTAGGAACTTAGCACCATTGCTAATCAAAGGTAGATGTAGAGTCATTCTTCAAACTGGTGGAGGAGCCATGAGTGTCCTCTTCCTCATTTTGAGATCCAGTGAAGTTCTCCTGATCAACAAATTCTTCTTCTGAAGACCTTTGTTCAGCTTCATCCTCTTCCTCATCATCGACAACATACTCTTCTGCCTCATCTGCATCCACTGCTTCATTAACATCCTCTTCCTCCTCCTCCTCGTCTACCTCAGCAGCATCTAAAGAATCTTCACTCCCAAGCCCATCTAGTTTTTCAACATATCTATAATGGAATACCCAATCCAAATCTTCATGAAATTTGTCACCAATCTCTCATGGTGCAAGCTGGAATCATGAATGATTTGGTTGTTTGAAATTCCATAAAAAATATTTTTAAAAATTGGAAAATGTTGATTGCATTTTATATGTGCTTGATTGCATTTATATAATTTAAGAAAAAGCATATTTAATTTCAACAATAGAATTAAAGTTTGATCAAATATAAACCAACCAAGAAATGGAAATAGAATGTCAAGATCAAAGTGGACATTGAAGGCATTAAAGATGAAGAAGTTGGGGAAGCTAGAAAACCCTAATCCAAACCCTAATATGAGAGATTGAAATCACAAAAGGAGAAGTTTGAGAGAATTTGAGACAACGTAAAATGGGCCAATCGATGGCCATCTGAGAAAAGAGTCTAGGAATGTCATAATGAAGTTAGGGTACAGATGTAAAAATTTTAAGGTGTGTTATGAGGAATTGAAAAGGGAAAGTGAAGAAGGTGAAAGTAATGATTGCGGATGTTGTTATGGTTTGACATACTACATTTTTTCCAAGGTATATATGGCATTTTCGATGACAAAATTATATTTATTAATTAAAGAAGAGACTAATGTCAAAGAAGATGAAGATGTAAGAGCTGGGGTACATGAATTAGGAGATGAGGTTCTCAATACTCATGTATTGGCTATTTCTTCTGGTGTTATGATTGTTGTCAAGGCTTATAATGGCCTTATTGATGTTAATTCTTATGATTGGCATGAAATGGAAGGACATTATCCTTAATCTCCTTCATTTTGGGTTTTCTCTCCTTTCTAATAGAGTTGGAGTTCTAGATCTAGAGGATTATCTAAATGATAGGGATTATGAACTCCTCTAAGATATCCTTTCGACAACCCATTTGAAGAAAAAAATATTTTTTGGAGGCTGAGGTGGAAAACATTAATAGAGAGGCTAAGGAAAACAATTTTGTTGGAGAAGATGTGACCAAGGGTGTTGGTGTTCTTTAAAAAGGGTTTTTTCCCTCCACATTGAACCAAAATTCTATATTTCTTTCATATTTTCTTTTGATGGATTAGGCGTTACGAGACAACAATTTTAAGGATGATGTTTTATCTCCTTTTGCAATGAATCATAGGTCTTTGAAGGTATGAGAAAGTATGGGACGTAGGAAGCCAAAGAATTAATCACAAAATAATATTGTGCTTATTTATTTTTCATTCAATTCATATTACACATACATAGGATTACATATCCTATATTATAGGTAAGCTCCTATATATACTCCTTTTACACAGACAAGGTGTTCTAACAAACCATAAACAAAATATAAAAATCAGTATTAATTATGTGAGCTATAATAAAAACTCAACCCAATCACTTAGATCATCTTTTGAATGGAGACAAACACATCCATTCACTAACAACCAATAATAGTAATTGGGGACAAACATGCCCAATTACTTACATAAAAATCTTGAATGACAAGCCCTTTATTTTTTTGTATGAAACCACCATTGTAGATCCAAGGATATATCTCAAACTCTTACTTTCAAAGTTTTCTTTAGAAATATGTTGAATCTTGAAACTTATTGCATGCATTGGAATAGATACTACCTAATGTAGCTGAAGATAGAGAACCTTAATGGAGTTGTCAATCCTTGCATCCTTCAACAAAAATTAAAATACTACATGTGCCAAAAATAAGTTAAATACAAAATAAAAATGATGTTGAATTTATTCAATTCACCTAAATGCATACATATTATTCATGCATGAAATCTAATGGATAAATTACAACATATGTCTGCATGATCTCGTATAGTCAAACTTCTTTAATTTGTCCTAGGTAATCTTTCCTCTATGTTAAGAAGATAGTCTCTCAAACTTACTTTACGTAAGGTTACTATTTTTAGTAAACTTGCATTTGAGCACAAATTGGTCAAAGTTTTTCCCAAAGCTGTAGTTGGACTAGATAAGCATGTCACCAAATTTTTGTTGCAAGATCATCTGTACTTTTGCACATATTAAAGTTTTCAATTTAGAAGTTGTAAATGAATGTTTCAAAGTCATTTTTGAATACCTTAGAGGCTCTAAAATGACCTAAAATGTTGAAAATTATAATTACCAATTATACATTGATAGAGCACATCATAAGATTTTTGATGCTTCAAATGGTTTGTCAATTGGACACTCGACTAAAAAATTATGGCCTCGAAAAGTTGGCTCTCCTGAAATAGGAAATATAAAATTGTGTTGGACACATAAATGAGTTGTAAAAGGGAGCTACACATGTCAGTGTCTATTTTGACACATCATTGGGCATCTTGGATTGGAGATTAGATGTGCATTACTTATTGGCTAGTTTTAGATAATTATTTTGTAATATCATTTGACAATTTTGTGTATTGTATCTCTTATATATTAGGTGCATGAGATGGAGGTTATGTGTTAGAATATTATAGCTATTGAGTTACCTCTAGATCTCTAGTTTCCAAAATGCTAGTGAGAAGATTTTTCTAAAAGCATATTATAATATGTTAATTATTTTGAATAATATATTATTTATTGGATTTCAGATTATGGTGTTTTATGTAATGCCCCATCAAGGAGCCCATGAATATAAGAGATAAATAGACTCAAAATATCATGGAGTAATTTTTTTTAAATGTATGTCTATGACATGCAAAAAGAAAAAATATAATGCTCAAACTTTCATATTAGGTCAAACTATTAAAAACAACATTGCGCAAGTAGAAGACTTAAAGCCATAAATTTTATTGGATAAAGGGGAAAGGTCCTATAATGTATTAGACCTAATATATGGGGCATGTCAAGTCACGAAAGACTCTCCCTAAATTTTCATAACCTAGCTTAAAAAATTGGACATTTTCATTTGTTCTAGGTGTCACAGATGGGCTTTGTCAAGCACTAACTTGCACTCAATTGCCACAAATACCATTAAAAAAATTAAACCTTCTAAAAGCTCCTCTAAGTGACCACTGCTTCATCTATCTTTAAAACTCAACTAGAATGTGAAGGAAAATAGATGCTCTGAGCTCCCAAAGTCCTCTTCAAACTGAACTATAATTTATAGAGTTAACTGAGTGCAAATGCAGAGGAGGACATGTGCAACAAGATGGTGAACAAAAGGAGGGTATCAGTGTCACTTTTGGTTTTAAAATCAGCTAAACCTGAACTTGGAGGATAAATCTGAGGCTCATGCACTAAAAGTCCAAAGATTCCAAAAGAACGAGAATTGCAGTACTCTAAATCTAGTTTCTAAACTACTAAAGTTTTTCAAAAATGGAAAAAATTAAGGGTGTCAAATCCTTTCCACACCAAAAAGTGTTCATTGTTTTAGCATAACATAACATAGTGTCCATCATGCCAGTAAAAAAAGATATGGTTGCAATTAGTATTTTAAGAACCCTTTGGTTGAAAGATAGTTAAGAGTGAGTACTAGAAGTTGTGTATTATTTTGCAATTTTTTGTGGAGTTTTTTTTAATGATTTTTCAAAGTGGATGCATCTTGAAAATTATATACCTATTTGTTTGAGTCAAATAACTTGCATCAAACTAATTGAATTTTTTTTTAAAAATTGTAATAAGGAAGTGTAGAACAAGAGTATATAATTTATATTATATATTATTGTTTTACACTTCCTCATTAAAAAAAAAAAAAGAATTTGATATTATCCTCTGTAAAATTGAAAAAATAGCTTTGAAAAACTTGTGATGCTTGCAAAGATAGAAAACATGTGATTTCAGGAAAAACTTGGCAAAATCAGGATTCAATCTATTCATTCTATCATGGTCCTTATTCTGCTAATGAGCAAAGAGGTCAGTCTCCCCCTCCATTATCTAGAATTGAAATGAAATGGAAACTAGTGAAGCCAAGGATATTCGAGGGATTGGAGAAGTTGGCTATAGGAAAAAATAGGGACACAAATGAGACATCCAAATTATGGATAATTCCTTTAACTTCTAATATCCTAGCTTTCACTTCTGGAGCCAATAGAATTACCCTAGGAAGGAAAAATTCCCAGCATGGTAAACTGAGGCAGAAACCATTTCCTTCTGGAATCAATCAGTTTCATCATCTACAAAATATGATGGAGGGTTCTCTAAAGCTGACCTCTAATGTCAAAAATGTTAGCAATAACACTTCTTTCTGAAACCCAAGAAGGAATAATCTCTAGACTTCCCAACAAAAGGGATTAACCAATTATCCTAGGGTTTCAAATAACTACTAGAGACATGGGAAGCAATTTGTAAATCTAATCAACAAGGGATCTACAAATTTGCCAAGGTTCAAGCTAAATTTTGCACCCTCTAAGGATATTATATCAATTAATATGGACAATAAATATAAAAAGGGATTGCACCTCTTCTCTGGAATCCATTGCCTTTTTGCTCGATGGTTTGGAATGGATACCCAGATTGAGGAAATTGCAAAATGGTTCCAAGAAGTTTTCAAGGTAGGTATTACAATCATGTTTGACAATTTTTTATTCATTGATTTCTTTTCCTTCGAATCTGATTTTCTACTTTGAAAATGCTTGGATTTTAGAGGCCACAAATTTCTATTTGAATTGAATGGTTTCCTAACTTTAACCCTAGTAAAATTGGGAAGCTTGAAATTATCAGATGGATTAAACTGACAAATTTACTAATTGAATTAATGCATAGTCTTATTTTAAAGGACATGGGGAATAAATTAGGTAAATTTGTAAAATTGGAAGATATTTTTTTTAGCATACTCTGATGTTTTTGATTGCAGGAAAAAATAGGTTTTAAGGGGGACTCGAGGAGACAATTTTTTAGCATACTCTAATGTTATTATTTTAGTTAAGATAGATATCAATACTAAAACCCTTAAAACCATAAATTTAAATACAAAAGAGGTATTATAAATAGTTAAACCTATTTTCTATAATAACCTTGAGTTGGGAAAGAGGAGTATTAAAACCTCCATGAAACCCCATTACAAGGTTATCCCACAACCAGAAGTTAATATTAAATGTAATGATAGTGTTGGAGGATTTATTATTAAAAATATGGGTGAGGACAAGATTATCCAAGGTCAAGCCTCGAGTATGGTCTCATCAGTGAATAACATTATGCAAGCCTTGAGGATTGTAATCGGTCCCCAAGTAAGATGGGAACTATGGCTAAGACACCTCAAGAGAAAATATCTAGCCATGATAATCAAGAGAGGAACCTAAGAGAGGAAATTACCCCCCTAGACACTGAGAATAAATCCAAACAAGCAAAATTAGACAAAAATATGAGGAATGAATAGGAAAATTATGAGAAAAACTTGACCCTTATTATTAAGGAAACTGATCTAGAAGAAGGAGAAATACCCTTGGAAGGAAACATGAAATTTATCTCTACCAAAGAAAAATATTAGATGGTGTCACAAATCCAAGAATCCCAAAAATTGGAACTTACCACATTTGAACCCATGAGTGATCATAGAGAGTCAAGATCAACACAGGATGAGCGACGAATTGAAAGAACCAAAATTAATAACCATTATTTGGAATAAGTGTGTGATGAGATTATAGGAAAGATATTAGAAAATATAGTGGAAGAAGAAGCTAACAATGAAAGAGAATATCTAGTTTCAAAGATTATGGATTTACAAGAGGAAAAATAACAAACAAAATTTGAGGAAGAAATGGTGGAAGTGGGGGCTAGGGAAGAAGAGGAGGAAGATAAGTTAGTTATTTCCCTTACTGATTTTAGCAAGATTCCACCAGACTATGCCAAAATTAATAAAAGAAGAGGTAGAAAATCACTTTTAAAGCTAAGGGAAAATAATGGTATGGCTCAAGACCAAACTAAAATAACTACATTACTCAATACAGGGAAGGGTAAGTTCCTTCCTATGAAGCCATGAAGGTCAATACTTGGAATGTTAGGGGCCTAAATGCCCCTAACTAGAAGAAAATTTTGAAATGTTGCTTAACTTCTTTAAAACATGACTTATGCCTAATCCAAGAAACTAAACAAAAATTAGAAGAGATAGGAGCTCTCCTAAGAAAGATGGGAATGTGGGACATTGTGGAAGTCCCTGCTGAAGGAGCATCCACAGGCTTAGGTATCATATGAGATCCAGAGGTGGGCATGTCAAAAGCATTAGAAGCAACTTGAAATACATTTTAATTAATATTTATGGGGAACTACAAAAAATCAGGTGAAAAGGGTCATTTGGAAGGAAATATAACAGTTTATTGAAGGCATATTAGATGAAATTTGCATAGTATGGGGGATTTCAATGCTATCCTCATACCCAAGGAAAAGTATGGGGGGGAATCCAATAGACTACCAATAGCCATGTATGAATTTACAAAGTGGGTAAATAAAAATAATCTCATAAAGATCAAAACTGCTAACGAAGGTTTCACTTGGAATAACAAAAGATTGTGTTTTTTCAATATTGCAGAGAAATTGGACATGATATTCCTCTTTAAAGGTAATTAGGCTAATTTTATATATAACCTCATTTCAGAGATTTTACAATACATAGGTTCTAATCATTTTCGAGTCCAACTCAGTATAATAGAAGATATTCAACCCAACAAATGTCCTTTTAAATTTGAGCAAATGTGGCTTAAAAATGAGAACCTGATTAAACTAATGGAGAAATGGTGGAATGAAACCCAAGTTAATGGGTCTACCCTCTTTGTCCTAGTAACTGAAATGAAAATCATCAAAAGGGAATTATTTTCTTGGAACAAAAACACCTTTGGTAATATTTTTAGACCAAACTAAAATTTGAACAAGAATTGGAAAATCTTAATAAAATGGTGATTGAAAAGGGCATGGACTCTCCACTATATTTAAAAGAAAAATAATGAAAAATTGATTATGAAGACATATTATCAAAAGAAGAAATCTTTTGGTGGCAGAAATCCAGAGAGACTTGGCTGGAGGCAGGAGATGAGAATACTAAATTATTTCATTACAATACCAAGTACAAGAGAAATATCAATAGAATTACCAAAATCAAGGATATAAACTGATGAACTACAATTGATTGAATACCTGAATGACTTGAAGATTAGTGATTAGAGATCAATGAGTTACTGAAATGATATGTAAGATAATTAAATTAGTCATTATGTTGTCATTGATGTCAACTAGTTTTGACAGTACTTATCATGTAAGTTACAAACATTTAAATATCTGTGAAAAGGAGAGAAAAGATGAAGAACTGAGATATCTACATGAAGAGAGATGGATATGAAAGATGAGGATAAGGAATACTTTGGGTAACTTATTGACGAGTCTATGATCTCATATTGTTGACTTAATTATGTTGCATTAATCTATTATGTAGAAGGAAGAAAAATTGTACAAGGCAATGTGCTTGGTAAATGAAGTAGTTTAGTATGCACTGAGCTAGTGTAGTGTATATCGAGTGACAGTATTAAGCAAGCTTGTGTTTGTCGATGTATTTCTTTGTTAACCGAGTATGGATGAAAGTATTAAATGCTTAGTTTAGCCAACAGAACTTGATGAGATGGAAATTGATATGATTTCAAGATTGAGGACCAGTTTGTTATGAGATCCACGAATGACATAATTTGAAGAAGATCTAAAGGATGGAATTGAAATGTGTTACTGACACAATTTCTTATGAAGGTTTAAGAGGCAAAATCAATGAAGAAGGATAAGAAGAAAAATCTGATGGTTGATATGAAAATAGTTTATCTGTCTATATAAGAGATATGAGTTTCTTGATTGAAACATGATGGAAGAAAGAACACTACAGAGATGTTGCATGAATACAATTTCATGCATGACTGATCAGACTGGTTGAAGGAGAACCAAACTACAAAATAGTATCGAGCGTCAAAGATCTATTACTGAGTGAAAGTAAGTTGAGGAAGTGAATTGAAATATTGATCAGAGGATTTGTATGGGCTTAGAATAGATCTGAACATCTACAAGTTAAGTTGTATTGTAATCAGATCAACTACTATTTTAGTTTAACCATTGATATAGAAAATCTCCTAACTGAGTGGACTTAACCGTCTTATGTTATGCCCCTATGTCATTCAAGGAATGTACATTGTTATCTTATTGACCCCATAGTGAATGCTAGTTGAAAGTTAACTATTAGTCTTAAATCCTCTAACAAAGTCACACCTAATAGTGTGTTTGTAACCTTTAACAGGGTTGGCTCTTCACTGAGCTCACTTCAGAAGAGTGAAAATTATTTTGGGTTACTAGTCCCATGTGGCTTTTCCCTTAGCAAGGTTTCCACGTTAAATCATTGTGTTGTGTTTCTATGATTATTGTTTTATTGTCATACTTTACATACTACATATTTGATTTGGTTGGTAATTACAATGAGTTAATTAACTGGTAATCGGTAAAAGGCACAGACAGTTTAATAGTTTATGTTACCAAGTTATAGAATTTATTGGAATTGTTTTAAGTATTACATATTTGTATTTTGGACTGTAGGATAATTGATCTAACTGATTCACCCCCTCTCAGTTATTCTAACAATTGGTATCAAAGCATTGGTTTCTTGGAACATAGTTTTAAGAACTTCAGCGGAAAGATTACAAGATGTATAAGAGGGAAGTGTCGAAGCTAAACAAGGACAATTTTAGTACAAGGAAAAGTCAGATGAAACTTCATCTATCTGGAATTGGAGAATCTGATATACCTTTACTAGAGAATGGCTACTTACAACCACCTGCTCCTTTGACTCTTGATTAGTTAAGAGACTGACATGAACATAACATCACTAGGATAGAGAAAGTGGTTGCTCTTACTGATGCTGAGTTTCAAGACATCAAGGACTACATTACTTCAAAGGAAATGTGGGAGAAACTTTCCCTAGTACATGGTGGTGATGCAAATGTGATGAGAGCTAGAGCTAAAAGCTTGAGAGGTAGATTTGATGATATGAAAATGAAGGAGACAACATAGTACAGTACTCAAACTGAATTAAAGAGGTTGTCAATGCTATTCGTGGAGCCAGTGGTACCATTGATGAGGATACTGTGGTAAGTAAAATCTTGAGAAAAATTTTGCCTGTCTATGAAATCTGAATATCTGCAATTCATTAAATGAGGTCTGCACCTAATAGTACACTTACTCTTGATAGTCTGATTGGAAAGTTAACCACTTTTGAACTAAATAATTATGATAATAGTGTTGTAGCAACTGTTGAGTTTTCTTTTATGTCTTCTCTTAAGATTTCTAAATCTAGTAGTAAGCACAATATAAGGAATGAAAGTGATAGAAATACCGATGATGATCTTGATGAATTAGAATCACTAATGGCCTAGAGACTGCCTAAAGGTAAAGGTAGATATAAGGGTAAACTACCTTTAGCCTATTTCAACTGCAAAGAAGTTGGTCATATTGCTGCTAGATGTCCAAACATGAAAGAAGATGAGAATGACAAAGATAGATCCAAAGGTGGAAGCTATGGTAGAAGATATAACAAAGATAATCGACAATACAATAGAGACAACTGAGATAAAAAAGATAAAGGTAAAAAGGTATGCTACTTTGGTGAGGAGAATGATATAGACACCGACACCAATGATGATGTTGAGGTAGTATTTGTTGCGATGAAAGATGATTCTGAGGAAGAGGAAATGTATGTAGAAACAACACTCATTTCTAAAGTTAGTAAAAATGATACTTGGATCATAGATAGTAGTTGTACACATCACATGACTAGTGATGGAGATAATTTTGATCATCTTGAACACTATAATGGAGGTTCAGAAAAATGGGTAATGATACACCTTGCATGGTTAAAGGAAAAGGATCTTTATTGATAAATGATAAAATCAGATGTGATAATGCTTATTGGGTAAAAGGACTGAATTATAATTTTCTAAGTGTAGCATAGCTTAACAACTCAGGACATCGTGTGGCATTTGAAAGAAAGAAGGTGAAGATATATGATGAGAGTGGAAAGCTTGTCGGAATAGGAGGACAATCAAAAGGTAACTTATTTTATCTTGACAATGCTGAGACTTCTTTTTTATAGGTGAAAAATGAGGATGTATGGTTATGGCATAAAAGGTTATGTCATGTAAATATTGATAACATGATTAAGATCAGTAGAAAGAGAAAAGTTAAAGGACTGCCTAGCCTAACTAAACCAGATCATGTTATGTGTCATCAATGTCAGAAAGGGAAGATGACAAAATCTAGTTTCAAAAGTAAAGACTATTCAACAAAAAGAATCTTAGAGTTAGTTCACACCGACCTATGGGGTCCCATGAGAAATCAGAGATACTATGGTGATAGATACATTATTCTATTTGTTGATGACTATACTAGATTGATGACTGTTATGTTTTTAAAAGAGAAATATGAGGCATTTAAGATGTTTAAATGGTACAAAGATAAAGTAAAAAAAGAAATGAGAAAAGAACTAAAATGCTTGAGGTCTGATAGAGGTGGTGAGGTCTGATGAATTCACTAACTATTATAATGAGCATGGCATCAAAAGATAGGTTTCTACACCTAGAACAACATAGTAGAATGGGATTGCTAAAAGGAGAAACAGAAATAGATCCATTGTTGATTGTGCAAGAACATTGACGATAGAGAAAAATATTGCACAGATTTATTGGAGAGAAGCAGTTAGCACAACTATATATGTCCTTAACCAAGTATAGCTAAAGAAAGACACAAACAAGACACCCTATGAGTTATGGTTTGGTTACACACCGAGTGCAAGTTACTTCATAATTTTTGGTAGCAAATGTTTTATTCTGAAAGATGATAGGAACAGGAAATTTGACTCTAAAGGGGACTTGTTGAAGGAGAACCAAACTACAAAACAATACCAAATGTCAGAGAGCTATTACTGAGTGAAATTAAGTTGAGGAAGTGAATTGAAATATTGATAAGAGGATTTGAATGGACTTAGAATAGATCTAAACATCTGCAAGTTAATTTGTATAGTAATCAGATCAACTACTATTTTAGTTTAACCATTGATACAAAAAATTCCCTAACCGAGTGGACTTAACCATCTTATGTTATGCCCCTATGTCATTCAAGGAATGTACATTATTATCTTATTGATCCCATAGTGAATTATGGTCAAAAGTTAACTATTAGTCTTAAATCCTTTAACAAGGTCACACCGAACAGTGTGTTTGTAACCTTTAATAGGGTTGGCTCTTCACCGAGCTCACTTCAGAAAAGTGAAAATTATTTTGGGTTACTGGTCCCAGGTGGTCTTTCCCTTAGCAGGGTTTCCACATTAAATCATTGTGTTTTTGTGATGATTGTTTTATTATCATACTTTACATACTGCATATTTGATTTGGTCGGTAATCATAGTGAGTTAACTAACTAGTAATTGGTAAAAGGCACATACAGTTTCTTAGTTTATGTTACCGAGCTACATAATTTATTGGAATTGTTTTAAGTGTTACATCTTTGTATTTGGGACTATAGGATAACTAATCTAACTGATTCACCCCCCCCCTCTCAGTGATTCTAACAATTGGTATCAGAGCATTGGTTGCTTGGAACATAGTTTTAAGGACTTCAACAAAAATATTACAAGATGTATAAGAGGGAAGTGCCAAAGTTGAACAAGGAAAACTTTAGTACATGGAAAAGTCAGATGAAACTTCATCTATCTGGAATTGGAGAATCTTCTATACCTTTACTAGAGAATGGCTACTTACAACCACTTGGTCCTTTGACTCTTGATCAGTTAAGAGACTGACATGAACACAACATCACTATGATAGAGATAGCGGCTGCTCTTACTGATGCTGAATTTCAAGACATCAAGGATTGCATTAATTCAAAGGAAATGTGGTAGAAACTTGCCCTAGTACATGGTGGTGATGCAAATGTGATGAGAGCTAGAGTTGAAAGATTGAGAGGCAGATTTGATGATATGAAAATGAAGGAAGGAGAAAACATAGTACAGTACTCAAACTAAACTAAAGAAGTTGTCAATGCTATTCGTGGAGCTAGTGGTACCATTGATGAGGATATTGTGGCAAGTAAAATCTTGAGAACACTTTTTCCTGTCTATGCAATCAGAATATCTTCAATTCATGAAATGAGGTCTACACCTAATAGAACACTTACTCTTGATAGTCTGATTGGAAAGTTAACCACTTTTGAGCTAAACAATTATGATAATAGTGTTGTACCAATTGTTGAGTTTGCTTTTATGTCTTCTCTTAAGATTGGTAAATCTAGTAGTAAGCACAATATAAGGAATGAAAGTAATAGCAATACCAATGATGAACTTGATGAACTAGAATCACTTATGGCCTAGAGACTGTCTAAAGGTAAAGGTAGATATAAGGGTAAATTACCTTTAGGTTGTTTTAACTGCAAAGAAGTTGGTCATATTGTTGCTAGATGCCCGAACAGGAAAGAAGATGAGAATGACAGAGATAGATCCAGAGGTGGAAGCTATGGTAGAAGGTATAATAGAGATAACCGACACTACAATAGAGATAAATGATATCACAAAGATAAACATAAAAAGGTATGCTTCTTTTCTGAGGAGAATGATACAGACACTGACACTGATGATGATGTTGACGTAGTATTTGTTGCGATGAAAGATGATTCTAAGGAAGAGGAAAGGTATGTAGAAATAACACTCATTTCTAAATTTAGTAAAAATGATACTTGGATCATAGATAGTGGTTGTACACATCACATGACTGGTGATGAAGATAAGTTTTATCATCTTGAACACTATAATGGAGGTTCAGTAAAAATGGGTAATGAGAACCTTGCATGGTTAAAGGAAAAAGATCTTTATTGATAAATGATAAAATCAAATGTGATAATGCGTATTGGGTAAAAGGACTGAATTATAATTTGCTAAGTGTAGCACAACTTAACAACTTAGGACACCGTGTGGCATTTGAAAGAAGGTGAAGATATATGATGAGACTGGAAATCTTGTCGGAACAGGAGGAAAATCAAAAGGTAACTTATTTTATCTTGACAATGTTGAGACTTGTTTACTGGTGAAAAATTAGGATGCATGGTTATGGCATAAAAGGTTATGTCATGTAAATTTTGATAACATGATTAAGATAAGTAGAAAGAGAAAAGTTAGAGGACTGCCTAGCCTAACTAAGCCAGATCATGTTATGTGTCATCAATGTCAGAAAAAAAAGATGAAAAAATCTAGTTTCAAAAGTAAAGACTATTCAACAAAAATAATCCTAGAGTTAGTTCACACCGACCTATGTAATCCCATGAGAACTCAGAGCTACTATGGTGATAGATACTCTATTTTGTTTGTTGATGACTATACTAGATTGATGACTGTTATATTTTTAAAAGAGAAATCTGAGGCATTTAAGATGTTTAAATGGTACAAAGCTATGCAAAGATGAGGACTTACTCTATATTGTATCTTGAGATTGTAGATCAAGCTATGCAAAGTTTGAATTAGCGCACGTGGAGTGTTGCAAATCAAGCTATGCAAAGTTGAGGACTTACTCTATATTGTGTCCTGAGATTGTGGTCAAGAGCACATACAAAAATTTAATTATTACTATTTTCTAATAAACATTGTGACCCGAGGATATAAAAGGGAAAGAAGATTACTCATTTCACTTTTCGTTGTGTTTTGTGCTAATTTTCTTTAATCTTGAGTAATATTTCTATCTGAGATTCATGCTCTTTTCTTTTCACATTCTATGAAATTTATAGAGCTTTATGTGTATTCCCTTTCTAAAGAAATGACATCATCATCATCATATTTTTCTACCCTCATCGATATCAACCAACATGAGCAACCAGAATATGATATTATGCTAGTCCCAAAAAGGTGTAATGATATGGTTGGAGCCCTATCATCCATTCCAGATGATGTGTTGATGGCTGAAGATATAACTACTTTCATTCAATCAAAAAAGAGGAGTTAGGAGAAACCTTCATACAAAGAGAATTTATAGGGCTCTGTCAGGAGGGAAAACTTAAGGCAAAATATGCTCGACTAGAAGTGTCTAGATTCACCAATGGGGTCAAATATCCTAGGTGTGTTTCATCCTGAGTGGATTCATTTGGTACTCAATCGACTACATGATCTAGGAATGTTGTTGGTAAAAGGTGGTGTTACTCCAATTACAAAGGAATACCTAAGGAGAGTAACCGGGTTCAATCCCATAGGGGAAGCCCTTACGTTGAGAAAAATTGCTAACAGTGAAGTCACTCAACTCACTAAGTCAAGGTATGACACTCATATGATGATTGTCAAAAATATCAAAGACAAAGGTTTCTGGTTTTCCACTAGGGTGATTAGTTATAATGTTTATCATTCTAGTAGTCTCAACAACATACCTGGTGAGCCTATTCATGCAACTCACCAAATCATGCATGACAACGCTCAATAAGACATATGCGCTATGTTGAGAAGTCAAATTTTTGAGAACCTAAAGAAGCTCAGAATGGTCAAGAAGAAATTCTTAAAGTATGGAACATTGATGGTATGTCTTATCTTATACTACCAAAAATTATTTCTAGGAGTGGGTAATGTTACATGGATAATAAAAAGACTGGTTATGGTCTAGAAAGGAGAAATGATTAATTCTCTGGGAAATCAATTTGATAAAGTAATGTATGATTATTTCCAAGAGTTTCAAGCAAGAATACACCAAAGGGAAAGGATTCCACCTACAATTGTAGATGAATAAAAGGATGAAGTTTGTTTCCTTGTTTGCATTGATCACTATATTATTCAGGTTATTGAGCCAAGAAGTAAATTTTCACTAGAACTTGGCTATGAAATTTCATCAAAGACTACCAAAGCATATAGTGAGGCACTTCAGGAGATTAACTTAGATCTCTCCACCAATCGATTCGGCACTTATGATGAGATAATTGAAAACTTGAAGAAAAGTGCACCTTCAAAGTCACCCAAGAAGGTAACTTCCAAACGGTCTCCTACACCAAAGAAAAGAAAGGTGATTATTTTATACCCTAGATTTTAAAAGAAGAAGGCATAATCGGTAACAACTGAGCAATCACAAGAAGAGAACTCAGAAGAAACTCAAATAAAGAAGACCGAAACCTATATAAGAAGAAGGAAGGCCATGAAACTGATAAAGAAGGATGAACCAAAAGAAAAAATACCAAACATTGATGATATGGTTGAAGGAATAAAGAAAACAGGTGGATTGGGAGTGGCTGGAAGAAGATACGATCTATCAAATGATGAATACAAAAGAAAAATTGAAGATTTTGTATTATGCAACCTACACAAGCTCAAGAGAATGCCTATTGAGATTCATGGCGCAGTTCCTATAGAGTTACAAGATCGTATTTAAGGAAGATGGAAATCTTCAATAGAAAAGGAGAAAGAGTTGAGAATAAAGGCACTATTGGAAGTGCAAAGAAACATGAGCCTGCAAGAGAAACCCAATCAAGCATAATTGTATAAATTTTTTTTTAAGATTAGAAAGAGGATTGGTCAAGTTCTAACTAGAGAAGTTGACATGATTCATGATGAAGGGGTTATAATCTAGATAACCATTCTGGAGTAGCAACACCAAGCTCAAGTTGAATGCCAGAAGACCTCGCTACAACAAGAAAAAGACACCTAGAGAGGAAAAGTCATTCTAGGAATTGATACACTGGTACACAAAAAACCTATAATAGAACTAGTCATTATATAGACATCGGTGAAGACACCGGTGGTGATATAACTCCACCAACTATTCTAGCATCTGTAAAAAAGGTAAAGCTAAAACCCTTACTATTGATGACATAGTTGATGAAATTTTAGACTTTGGTAAATATAGCAATGCTACTAATTTTTGGTGACTTAGGCACTGATGATAAAGCCAAGATAGAATTAGCCATGTTAGAGAGTTTTCATGATTTCAACCGGGGACCAAAGGATTACAGGTCCATCTTCCAAGATGAACTCAATAAAAGGCTACTAACAAAATGGAGAGAAATAGTAGATAAGGATGCTAAAATAATAAGGGAATTTCTAGAAGAGGTAGAACCAGGTCTAGATGAAGATGCAATCAAGACTCTCATCAAAGAAAAAATACTGAGCCTAGATACTAGAGATAGAGTGGTCAAAATCATTAATGGCCAAGAATAAGAAGTGTATGAAGAAACAATGCAATTATGGAAAAATCACGACTTCAACACTTGAGCAAAGAGGATAGACAAACTTACGTTGGAATAGGTATCTACTGAGACACCTCAATCAATAGGTCCTCAAGATACATCTCATAGACAATAGGAAAAGGACATAGTCCCACTTGAACAGTTCAGAACCGGTGAATATGACAAAATGGGTGATCAGGATACAATCGGTGAGAAGGACAAAACTGAAGATCATGACACAACTTGTGAAAAGTTCACAACCAGTGAACATGAAAAAACTAGTGAGAAGACCCCAAATGGTGTACATGCTACACCAATCAGACCAGTAGATCAAGAAATAGGGTAATCATCAACAAAGATGGCTAAAGGAATAGATATTGGTAAAGTAGAGATGACCAAAGTTGTTCAACATGTTGCCGAAGAGGAAGAAGAAATGCAACAAGAGGCAATGCAACAAGAAGAAGAGCACCAACAAGAAGACAAGGTAGAGAAAGAAGAGAAACAACAAGAAGAAATCTTGGAAGAAGAGAAGCAACTAGAAGAAGAACTAGAAAATGTCACTAAACAAAAACAACCTGCAGATATACCAAGCTCATCCCCATAAAAAGGGAAGTTATCTTTTGTAGCAAACCCTGAATCCAAGAAAGGGAAAATGGACACTCCACCAACAAGGGACACATTGATTGACATCAGCAAAATGTCAACAAGATAGCTCAAAAAGCTCACAAAGAGAAAACAAGACATGGTTCTCAACAGTGTAAAGAATATTCTATATAATTTTTCTCTTGATACATTTATTTATGAAGAAGAACCTATAATTGATCAGCTATAAATTCTGGCACAATCAATTGTGGAAGAGAAAAATGATCCAAAAATGGTAGCGATAGATCATTATGAACATAAGAGAATAAATATACTTCATGACCAGATTGAATCAATCAAAGCTACTATGGCTACCAACACAGGGGAACTAAAGAAACATGTTCAAGACATTGGGAAGATTATAACAAAAACTTCAAATTTTGAAGATTTTGTGAAGGATATAACAAAGAGAACTAATCGAAAAACACAAGAGCTGAAAGAGAAAACATTACGGTTCAATCCTAAGAGATATTTAACAACAAAGTATATTCATGAGCTAACCATCTTAGCTCTAACATTGAGAAAGGCATATGAGGAGAATACAAAGAGAATCCAAAATCTCATTGGATTTCAGTTTTATATAGCTCCAACTTTTGATCTGATGTAGAAAGTAGAAAATGATGTTGATACACTTCTCAATGAGCCAGACTATAAGACAATTGAGGACATGGAGAACCTAATTGTCTCTCTGCAAGAAATGAAGTATAACCTTGATCAAGTACTACCTACATGGAAACCATTCCTCATTTCTGCCAGAAAGATCTACAAATATCTTAAATTGACTTTAGTTATAAGTTGTTCACACCCTTTGTCCCTTGGAGGCAAAAGGGGAAGATACTCGAATAGAAAGGAGAAGAGACTGGTCAGTATTGACACAAGATAAGACTGGATAGTAGAGCTAGATACAGGGGAAGTAATCTAGGGGAAGTAATGGAAGTATTTACACAATGATAGGGGAAGCATTAGTTGACATGATGATACATGATAGGGGAAGTATTGTGTTGACATATGTGTTTTGATATATTTTTCCACTAATACCAAAGGGGAAGATTGTTGGCATTATGCTTAGTTTTCATCATTCGAAAACATCAAACAAACCAGTCTTTAAGCTAGAGCATCAATGGTGAACTGGTAGAAATAGTGATAAACTGGTAGTTATCCTAGTCAACAACCATCAGACTTACTAGGTAACCAGTTTACCCACACTGGTCACATTATACCGGTCTCGTCCAGTTGGCCTAGTAGAACACAATAGGAAGCAGATGACTCAACCAGTAACACACTAATTCCCATCCAAAGCATTAGATCTACTGATTTTTTCTTTATAATCTGATCTGATTTTTTTGGAGCGTTTTGAGATAAATTGGAGTTATTCTACAAGTATTTCAAGATGAATTGAAGATCATTATACGAACTTTTTGGATTGATAAAGAGTTTTGCATGCAAGGATTTCAGATCGACTTCTAGAACAATAATGTTTTGGAGGAGTTAGAGCTTAATGCCACTGATTGGTGTGGTAATGTCAAGATTATTATTTATACGGGTCATCATGCATGAGAAGGGGCTTTGTTGAAAATCAAGAGTGCTGAGAGAGAGAAGAGAAGAAGAGCCGAGTCTTCTAAGAAGGATACAATCATCGAGTGTGAAAGAGAGAGATTGAACAACCAAGAATAAAAAGAAGAGAACATGTATGACCTGATTAACAGATAAAGTGTCTAGAGAAGATCATTTTTTTATTGTGAGAAGCACATATAAATCCATTAATCAAGGTGAACCCTAATAGGTTCTATTATAAAAATCCCTTCACCAAGTAATATCTTAATTGATGTTCTTAAGTCCTTTGATGAGGTGACTCCTTACATGGTCAAGATCTTAACTGATCTTTATTAAATCCCTTAATAGGATAACATTCTAACTAGTGCTTTTGTAAGCCTTTAACCGAGAAGCTTTATTACTACAGTAGTATAGTTCGTGGGTTCTGTCCCACTGTGGTTTTTTCATTCTAATGGAGAGTTTCCTCATATATATCATGTGTTATCTTGTGAATGTGTTTTATGCTATTTTTACTTAAGAATTCATTATATTTTTAGTGTACTAACATGATAAGAAACTGAGAAAAAGGTAAAGAAATTGAATTAACTGATTCACCCCCTCTTATTTACCGGTTAGGATTAACACGTTGATTATTTCATTTTTATATAGAGTTATGGACGTATGACATTACATGGTGATTTTATATTGGATAGTCATGAGATGTCATATATTTACAATTAGATGATCTTAGTTACTTTGATGATAATTATTTATATCATTTAAATTTTGTTTATGTTTATGATTTTACTTGCCCCATACTTGCATGTGTATGGCTTTCGTGTATATTTTACTTTTCTATTTGATGTGTTTGATGTGGTTGAGAGACGAAGTCATAGTTACTTACTTGCAGGATACACATGATGTACTGATCCCTGCCATTGCTTGAACTATATGTATATATATATATATATATATATATATATATATATATATATATATATATCTATATATATATATATATATATATATATATATATATATATATATATATATATATATATATATATATATATATATATCTATATATATATATATATATATATATATATAGACACACACACACACACACACACGTGATTGTCTTTTATGTAGGTTTGCAGCTACCAAACATCAACTTCCCTAAATTGTCAGGATGAGTGTGTCATATTGCAATGTCTCAATGGTAAGAGAGGGGAGATAACATTCAGGTAGGTCCCTCAAGTAGGTCGGCCATCATTGTGTTATCATCAAGAAATGTTCCCTTAAGATTTTTCGATCAGATAAATCCCTTGTGATATCGAGAAATACAAACTGGTCGTGAAATGTGAAGAAGAGTTAAGTCCTACAAAGAATTTGCAAGATCTCATACTTGAAGAAACCAAATTAGGTGCGAACCTAGGGAAATGTTTAGGAAGAGTCCATGAACACACCAAAAGATTCAAACTTGTAAAGGATTCGAATTAAACAAATGCTGAAAGAAACATGAAGGCTGAACTTGTAGGAAAATAAAAACAAATATTTTTGGTTAATGCAAGATTGCCAAGAACCCAAGATGTTCCTACATCATACTAACTCTAATACCAATTTGAAAGATAAAAGGAGAAAGAATGACAGAAATATAACAAAGCCAAATATATTCAATACTATACTATAAACTAATTTTATTGATTACACAAAACTATGTTAAATTCCTCTCTTATATAGAGAGTCTTGCAGTAAAAGCATAACAAAAGGAGAGAATAGAACTCATAGTTTTTGTTCATACATGGAAGACAAACTAGAAGATGTGGTAGGGAGAGATGCTGAATTTAGAAAACAAACTTGACAGTTACAATCAGGGCTAGAATAGAATTTGACAGTAACCCATGCATGTCATATGAATTTTTTTTTACGATGGTTTAGTCATTTTATTGCCTTCCATTTATGTTTTCAAAAAACATTTTAAAAAAAAATTGATTGTCAAAATTCATATAATAATTAATAATAGTATATAATAAATCATATATAGATTTTTATTTGTGATAAAAAGAATATAAAAGTAAAAATAATTATAAATTACTAATATATGAAAAAAATCTAAGTTTCTAAGTTTATATGTTTATTTTAAAAATATTTTAAATAAATATATTTATTACATAGTAAATGATAATCTAGCAATTATTAATAAGTTTCTAAATTTATATTTATACATCTTAAAATTTAGAAACATTCATTTTTATCAGTTTAAAATATTGTAAATAAATTTCTATTTTATTGTTTATACTATAAAATAACATATATTTATATTATTAAATGAAATATGCTATTGTCTAAAATAATTATACAGTTTTAAAAAAATTCAAATTGTCATTAGCTTCAAAATGAAAAAATGGCCATTACGGCCATCAAATTCCAGACCTGGTTACAATAAAGGACAGAAAAAAATTCAGTCTGTCATTAGCTTCCAAAAGTGAAAAAACGGCCATTACGGCCATCAAATTCCAGACCTGGTTACAATAAAGGACAGTTCAGTTTCAACTGGCTGTAAATAAATAGACTTACATATTTTCAGAACCCCTGGACAATAATTTCAATATTCTTTTTGACTTCAGTTCGGTCATGAACGTGGACGAGACATTATGAGAGAGAAATTAACTCTTTCCAAGACTCTTTGTTGCCTAGGGCGCCCATATTTACCATCTTAACGGTGGACCTTGAACATCCCAATCCCTCTATCCCGTCTGGCAATGAAATCTGTTCAGCATTTCTATTTTGGCTGGGAGGACACTATGGGTTGCCCAAGATTTCTAACAAAATTATGGTAGAGATTTCTAAAGCAGTCGTAAGCAATGCCTTGATATAAAGAATATTGAAGATAATATTACTATTGTCCAACTTTAATTTCTAGATCATAGTATTTTTATACTAATTTTGAGGCCTTAAGGTGGAAACACTTTGTACTAGAGTTTCCTTTATGTAGCCAAGCCATGTGAGATTTCAGGTGTCAAAATTATTCTTTTTGTTGAAGTATTTATCTTATAATTAAGAGAAAATAGATTCTTTTTAATATGAAAGTTTTATTGGAAGTTTCTATCTTTTTAAAAGCTCTTTCAATTCATCTAATTTAGAAAGAAAATTTTGATTTTAGATATAACCAAATCAAGATAAAGTTTTATCTAGTTGTTTAGATCAAATTTTCTATCTAGATCTTTTATTATATTATCCATTGCATTCTTAGAGGGATGCTAGTTATCCAACCATGTTCAAATCCCTTTGTGAATACTTTGATATTCACCCAAACATTATTATATTTAAAAGGAATTAATGCAAAATTTATTTTATTTTCAATATCTAAAAAAATAAGCTTATGATTAGAAACTATGTTCTGAATAATTATACTATGACAAATAAATAAGTGTATATATTTAAATTTAAAAAATCACATATTTTTTTTGGGCAATGAATTGATTCCCTACTCTTCTAATATTTGACCATGTATGTAATTCTTTAGAGATTGATATCTTAAAATCTAGCAAGAGAAATAATATATTACACGTTTTCCCTCCAAGAACCTCTCTTGATGCTCCCCATTAATAAATGCCCATTCCTCTAATGGAAGTCAATTCTCTGGCAGAGAAAAAAAATAAAAATATATAGTCATATTCAATACAAAGATAATAACACATCAACCAAAAAAACAATTGATTCTTCGTCTATATTTTAACCCTAAACCTACCTTAAACAACCTCATTATTATTTCGACTACTAAAAACTTTTAAAAAGGTGCTTCGAAACGTAGGGTCGCGAACTAGTTCTCAAATTTCATTCAATACATCAAAGAAATATATAAGTAAGAATTGATGAATTTATATTCGAAATAGATTTCTAACATTATTTCTGACTCTAGTCAATATATTTTTTGTATAGAAGCTTGGATTAGCAGCAACATTAATCCTCGAATTACTGTCATTTTTTATAAGACAATGGCAGAGAAAAGGAAGCGTAGTTCAGAGGTTTACAACATTGCCCAAAAACTTCTGAGTCGTGAAATTGATAACAGGTTCACCTCAAGAAATGCTCCTTCTCAGATTTAGTTCAACAATTTTCAATTGCACGAAGAGTTTCAAACTTTTTCTCAGATAAGGTTGGAGGAAGATTTTAGAAACAGTTTCATGAAGATTGAAGAAATAGTTTCAGCTCACCGTATTATATTTGCTTTAGCACAATCAGGTGTTTGTGCTGCATTTGATAGACACACGAATAAAATACTTTGCTACTTGAATTTAAGTCCACACGACCATATTTGAAAGCTGCATTATAACAAGGAAAATAATTCTCTCAATCACGGTATCAGTTAATGCTTCCAATGGAATCTCAATGAAGTGCAGATCAACCCAACTTGAGTACATTAGAAAAGTTCAACCAGATGCTTGCATTGTTTTGTTTGAAGGTGAGAATGTGAATTGGCCTGGTTTCGTATTGTTTGATGATATCAATTGTAAAGCTCTTACTTCCTCACCTCAAGATCATATTTACAAGGTGTTTGATTTAAAGAAGTATGCACTCTTGTACTCCATATCTTACAAAGAAATTGAAGACATAAAGATTGTTAGAAATATGTTTAATCTCACCTTGCTTTGGGTGCTTTTCTCTCTAGCTCAGCATATTTACCCACATTTAAGGCAATTTATTTGGAATGCTTTCTGGAGAAGTTTTGACAGATTCGGTTTGATTCACACTATCTGACTATTTACTCTCACACACTTTGTGGGCATTAAAATATATTAATATTTTATTTCTCATAGCTGTCCTCAGTAGAGTTTTGATTTATTGTTATTTTGTGATCTTTTTGTATGAAGTAAAAAGAAGAGAAAAGAGCAATGCAGCTCTGCATCTGAAGAGAAGAAAATCTGAACATCAAAGCTTTGTTAAATTGTTCTAGCTTTTGATATATGAATATATAAATCTGTTTGTGTCTTACTGTGTTATTTTTTTTAATTTCAATTCCTTTGTCCCTATTTCCACAAAGATCACTTCAGGTATAATGCTCTTAATATTAAAAAAAACTCCTCGTGGAAGAAGTCTTCCTCTGAAGATTTTATCTATAGAGGATGGAAAAGTTCTGAAATCTTTTCATCATGCATTAGTACCCAATAGAAAGGTAGTTTTTGTTGAGCTTTTCCATGACAAGATAATCCTAAAACAAGAGAATGAATGCCTGCAAAGTACCAATAGAAAGGTAGATTTTGTTGAGCTTTTCCATGACAAGATAATCCTAAAACAAGAGAATGAATGCCTGCAAATGGTTGATGTTCAGAGTGAAAAGATGATTGATTTGAGCAGAAAAGAATTTGAGAAGCCTTTAACATTCATTTTCTTACATCCTAAATGATAATTCTTGACATTTCACAGTGGGAATGTTTTTGCATGGAATTTGCGAGCAGAGCTGGTTGCATCTTACAGAAACCACTTCATACGGCTTTCTGGTTTTAACAAAAGTATCGTTTACCTGACCAATGATGAAGAGCTAGTCCTTTCTTACAACAGAGTTAATGAGCCCCTTGCAACAAATTGCGCAATAAACATTACCAACATCTTGACTGGAAATCGCTATGCTAAGATTGGCGGCAATGATCCTGATGTGTGTATAAGTTGTAGAAATCGGCCTAATGCATCCCTAATACAAAGCACTGTTGAAGAGGCTCTAGAAGATCTAAGTGTATTATTCTATGAAGAAGAAAGGAATGAAATTTATACAGGCAGTACAAGAGGCCTTGTACATATCTGGTCAAATTGATCGTTAATAAGAAAGAAATGAATATTTTGGAATCTCCTTGTAATTTCAGGATAAAAATATGAAATATGTCCATCACATTAATATGTGCATGTCCAGATGACCTTCATGAGAGTCTCCAGGAATTGAAATTAAAGCATTAACCCAAAAAATTAATGTAAAAATCTATATTAATTAATCTCAGATGTAAGAAACATTAATAACCTATTAGCATTAGC
Source organism: Chamaecyparis obtusa (assembly GCA_027943335.1). Classification (NCBI taxonomy): domain Eukaryota; kingdom Viridiplantae; phylum Streptophyta; class Pinopsida; order Cupressales; family Cupressaceae; genus Chamaecyparis; species Chamaecyparis obtusa. The sequence goes on from BSBK01001778.1 coordinate 173,849, forward strand.
CATCATTCAATGATAGCGTAAGTAAAATAATTTATTTTGTTATGATTTTAAAAAATTGAAATCTTGTTAGGATATGGTTTTAAAATTGAAATGATAGCGTAAGTAAAATGTATAGTAGCCAACTATACGTCTGTAAAAAAAAAATTGTCCCCCTTGGTAATATATACATTTTAATTTTCTGTTTAGACATTGTCCAAGCTAGTAGCCACCTGAGAAAATATTATAGGAAAACTAGGGGAGAGAAGTGAAAATGGCATTCAATTGTTATAAGGAAAGAAATATCCAGTGGAGAATCATAGATGATGGATTACGTTGATTTCTTTCTACAGGATCTGGAACCAGATTCTGATCTTCGATGTCAGTATGGATTCTCTTTACAAGCCCATCAGATTATTCAGAGATATTTAACCAAGGAGAAGATAATTAATGGGCATCAATATGTAGAATGTTTTTTTTTTTTTAATCAAAGATAAGATAAGATAATTAATAGGTATCAACAATATTATGAATCTACTTATAACTAATGAGCTCTTTGTGGAATCAAGTGAGTAAAAATAAATTTGGTCTAAAAATAGATATTTAAAGATCAATTCTTTTTTATTTTCAATTATTTTCTTACATCACGAGCCATCAAGTTTTTTTTATCATAATTCTTTAATCTAAAATTGTAATCTAATGTTAATCTATATTAAACTATTTAGTAGCAAATCTAATGTTTACTAATGTCCCGGCCCCCCCTTTTTTATCTTTGTTAATTATTGTTGCAGTTCAAGGTAGATGTTTCTATTTCAATAGCCTTCCAAATATTTCCAACTTCATTAGCTTCATAAATACTATATAATTTATATTCTAATTATGACAATTAAAATAAAAAAAATCCAAGTACAATAAGGATATATAATTTTGTACAAGCAAGAGATGGAAAAAGGAGAACAAATAATAATTGAGAAGAGAAACAATATATCTTCTTACCATTGAAACCCCAAAGACATGAAAAGAAAAAAACAAACCACTCTTAATCAATATTTAAAAAACATTTTTACTTTTCATGTTTTAATAATAAAATATTTAACCCCAAACCTACCATAATCAACCTCCTTATCATTTATAATATCTACTATTACTCAACATAATTTTTAATAATCTTTTTTTTTTCTTTTTTATGGATTATTATGCTGGAGCCTTGCACTCTTCAAATCTGTGGTGGATTCATTGAGAACCATTCAACTTCACTAGCAAACCAAGGGTCCATTGACTTAATAATCTTTTTCATTAATAAAAATCTATAAGAAAATTATTATCATTGAAATCAATTTTAACTCCAAAACATAAGTCAGCGAATAAGTTCTTCCATTCCATTTTATTTTCAAAGTGATAATATCAATGGTAAAGCTATTACCTTTTCAGCTTAACATCATATTTGACAAAGAAATTGAACAAATAAATGATTGAATTTATATGATATCAATGAGATAGGTCACCCATAAACAAGAGAAATAAATAAGGAGGAATACAAAAAACACAGAGGAATACTTCCCTAGATCTTAACTGTTTTGAGGACCTAAATATTTGAAATAGGGTGGCCTCCTTTCTAATTAAGACAACTTGAAAGATGAAAATAAAAAATTAAGAGAACTATGATTTCATCTTTAATTTGAGGATCACTTTAGAGTCTATACATTCAATGCAAGAGCTGATTTCAAACTACACCCCATTCATTGAACATCAACAACTGACACCTAAACATGGAACCAAAGAACCTTCTAATTCCCAATACATGTCTCCAACTCCACATAAAACTTAGACTTTCCAGAAACATTATCATAAAGAGAGTGCATATAATCATGCAATAGTGTCTCCAACTCCACATAAAACTAAACTGAGACTTTCTAGAAACATTATCATAAAGAGAGTGCATATAATCATTCACTATTGCAGAACTTAGACTAGATTTTTCATGCCTACAATTTATATTATATCCATGGGACAACCCACCCAAAATCAAGACAAACAAATAAGAGGGAATGAGCCACATACATAAGAATAGTTCCCTTAAGAGTACCTGAAAATTTGAAGGGTGACCTTTTTTCTGGTAAAGACAATTTTTAAAAAAGAAAAAAATAAAATTGAGGGAATGCCCATTTCACCATTAATTTGAGGATCATTACGGAGTTTCAATGTGAGAGTTGCTTTTCAATGAAACCCCATGCACTGTATACCACTGAATGGCATCTCATTGTGGAACAAAAGCCCCTTCAAATTCTCAATACTTTTCTCCAACCCCATATAGAACTGAGACTTTCTAGGATCATTATCATCATGACCGTGCATGGAATGATCCAACATTTCAGAATTTACATTATAGTATTCTCACCTGCATGTTTTCTGAACAAAACCAGTTCATATGATAAATGCAACCAAAAAACAACTATGGAGCTGAAAAATGATTAAATTTATATATATCCCTAGAGCAAGCCACCTAAAATAGGGCAAAGAAATCATAGCGAATACCTTAAATATAGATGAACAACCTCCTTAATCTTGACAGCTGTGAAGACCTAAAAATTTAAAATTTGGCGGCCTTCACTCTAGAAAAGATAACCTAAAAAGAAAAACAAGAGAATTAAAAGAACAACCATTTCACCTTTACTTTGAGGATTTTTGTAGAGATTCCATGCAAGGGCTGGTTTCTCACCAACCCCATAGACTGCACACCTTTATGTGGAACAAAAGCCCCTTCAAATCTCTAATACATTTCTCCAACCCCACATAAAACTCTTACAACAAAGTTTTGAAATTATCATGCATTGTTACCCAATAAAAAGATACATTTTGTTGGGTTGTCTCATGACAAGATACTTGTAAAACAAGAGAATCAATGCTTGCAAATGATTATTGAGCTGAGAAAACAAGAGTTTGAAAAGCATTCACTATTTATGTTCTTGCACATGGGAAAAAAATATTGTTGACATTTCACAACAAGACTATTTTTGTATGGAATTTGCAATCACATGCTACGCCAAATTGTTGTGCTAAGATTACTGGCACTGACCAAGAAAAAACTAAAATTTATACATGCAATGCAAGAGAGTTTCTACATATTTGGAATTATGGAATTATGGAATTTACATAAATCACAAGTATCCTTCAATTGATCCTTTGTTACAAATCACTCAATAAACATTATCAACCTCTTGACTGGAAACTGTTGGCATGTGATGTTTTGGAGTACTAGAAATCTTCTAAGGGTTTTCATTCATGGCAGCACTTATGATATTATGATCATATGTTGTGGAGATTGTCACTGGATTCACAATCATGAAAATAACTAAGTCCAAAATCAGGAAAATAGGGTATAGTGCCACAGTTTTGGATAGCGATGAAGACATACAAGGTATTATCACTTGCAAAGTTAACTGGACATATTTTGGGATATGTACATGCTCTAGTTAAGATCACATGACTTTTGGGTAGCTAGTGTGTAAGATACAACGTTTGGAAGGTGTGCGAAGATAATAAAATAGTATATCAAGGTACATGAATAGTTGCGAAGATTAAGGAAAGTATAATGGATATGGTAACATGCTAAGACTTGTAAATAAAGTATAATGCTAACTCTTTGGTAATATAAAAGTGCCGACTCCATATATATCATTTGCACAAGTTTCTATTATGTTTTGTATGACAATTGTGGAGCCGACTAGAAGGCTAATTTTGTATAAATATGATTGCTCTTGTGAAAAAAAAGGTGTGCATAATTATAGAAGAAAAGTTTGTGAATAGAATAGCAGAAGTCAGATGTGAGATTAGTAAGAGGCTGAGCTACAACTGGAACTATCTAAGAAAGATAAGTGCTTGTATTGTTCCCCTTTTGAGAACTATTTTGGGACAATTTTTATTGTAAGAGTAGTGTGCTCACCACCTTTAACTAGGTGTTTTGTATGCCCCTAACATGGTTTTTTTAATCCACTAACAAGGAAATGTACTATCTAACAAACAACTCCTAACATGGCTAGATCTCTTAACGGGGACATTATACTTTAGTGCATATTTGTGGGTACCATCCCCACCGGGGTTTTCCTTTTAATTAGGGTTTCCTTGAGAACAAATCATGGTGTCATGAGTAATATGTTATGCCTATATGTTCTTTTCATTTTTGCATTACTTTGGATTATTTATAATTGTTTAAAGTTGAAAACAAAGTTCTGTAATACTGATTCACCCCCCCTCTCAGTATTACCTAATCCTAACAATTGGTATCAGAGCAAGTGGCCCTTTGAGAGAAAGCTTAACAGCTTAAGGGATATTAGAATGGATTTAGAAGACTTTCAAGTAAACTTTGAAGCTGTACTTGAGGATTTGGATAAGATGAAAGCTGAAAATGGTGAACTAAAATTCAAATTAAGAAGAGTAGAAGGTTTCATGAGGAAACTTAAAGAACAGCTTGTGACTGTAAAAGATCAGAGACAAGACCTTATGGAGAAAATCAAAGAAAGTTCTAACAATGACACATCAGACAAAGTAAAAATGCTAGATCAAGAAAAAGAGCAAATCAATCTCTTGATGATCAAGGAGATTTAGCATGAAAAGGATGAAAGAAACAAAGTTGAAGAGTCACTAAAACAAGCCAACATTCAGATAGAAAATATGAAGACTGAACTTGACCACTACAAAGATAAATATCAAGAATTGGATAAATACAATCAGATAATCAAAGGTGAACTCATTGAAGCCAGACTACTCATTGAGGAGTTACACATGAGAAATAACAGGAATAACGAACAAATAACTAAAGGTGACACAAGTGGACCCAATGAAGTTGGAAGTTCAAAAAATCAAGAAGAACCAAATGAAGCCAAGATTGAGGAAAGACCTACAAATGAAGATTCCAGAGACCAATTCAAACCTTTCAGAGGTAGATGATTTGGATGCAACAAAGTTGGTCACATGAAAAGAAACTACAAAAGTAATGATAATTCTAAACCCTTTACCAACTACTATTTTAATTGTTATGAGTATGGACACAAAAAGGAAGATTATAGAAAACGTGATCAATCCAGGTACAAGCAAGACTATATCAGAGAAGAAACTACAACCAAGATTACATGTCAAAAATGTAATAACTTTGGGCACACAGCAAGGTACTGTAAGCTGCAGACCAGTCAAGACATAAGAAGACCACCCATCTATTACAAATGCAATAATCCAGGTCACATTGTGAAGTTCTGTAGATACAATGGAGAGAACAATAGAAGAGGACCAAGAAGATTTAATGAACCAGAAACACCACCACCTATAGTCATAAGGCAGAATATTAGTGAAAGTGGTAAAAGCCGAAATGATTACATGAGTGAAAATAAGAAGGTAGAGAATGAAAAAATATGGCAAGTAAAAGTTATAAATAAGGCAGTGCTTCAGGGAGAGATAGCTTGTGATGATGTGTCTTCGCATGATGAATTTTTTGAGGCATCAGCCTAGAAGGCCTCATGGCCTCATAGGGAGTAGTGGATGCAAACAACAGAATCTATCTAGCCCCTGTATAAGCGGAGTAAGCTCATGCAAGCTTGAGTATGATGTCTATAGATGTTTTCAAATTTGTGGATGAGATCGCAACACTTGAAGACCCATCTTCTATGTTCACAAGTTTTGCATCGATTGGATGACATGTGAAGTTGAGCTACCTGTGTTTAATGTACACACTCAACTTGCGAAGGATAAAAGACTTGAGAAATCTTATTTTCACACCATTTGTTGATCAACGGCCAAGGAGAGCAGAAGTGTGAAGGCAAATCAATAATCTAGTAGAGAGATTTTGTGCCCGCGTAAAGCCAATCATCAGAGTTTTGTGCATTTAAGGTATTTAGACCTAATCTATTTGAAATTCATGGATGCACTAGTAATCTACGATGTGGTAGATAGACCTAGGTATAAGTTCAAAAGGCATCCATACAAATTGTGTGAGGATGATCTGGAAGGGGTGTTTTCCCAAATCCCTATAGGTGTGTTTCATGTAGAGGATATGAGGGCATACGTACACTAAAAGTATGAGATTATTGGGGAGGTCAACATCTTCTATGAGTTGAATGGTATGATAGATGTGAATGGGTCTTTGATAGAAGAATTCAAACATTTGAAAGACCTGTCAATACTCTAATTAACCCATCTCAGTGAATTCACGAAAGTCAAATGGTTCAAGATCATTTTGAGTAGAGTTGATGATCAGTTCCTATGGATAGGAGATCAATTAGTAAAGATATGTGCTCAGCTAATTCATGATATCATAGGGCTTGATAATGAAGGAACCCTACCTATTAGTGAGAAAAATCTAAGGAAAGATGTTGAAATCCTCACGCACTCCAAATGGGACAAGAGGGCTATGACTATAAATGATATATACCTACAAGATGTCAGATTGGTAGCAATGCTTATTGACTACAAGTTGCTCTATAGTTCTAGACTTAATTTTGTATCTGCTGGAATTGTCATGATGGCTTATAGAATGGTTAAAGAAAACAAACGGTATAACCTTTGCAAAGTTCTGGCACATCAATTTTTGAAAAATGTTAAGGTCATTAAGAAGGAAAAATCCAAGGCATTCAAGTTTGAGTCACTACTAATTCATATGTACCTTCATATTATTCACAACTTTCCTGGTATGCATCCTAGAGCATGGAAATACAATGAACCCACTGGTCTACAAATCTCAGAGTATTATAGAAGGCAAAAAAAGGATTGGATTGATGGAGAACTATTTGGCATGATTAAGATTTTGCAGAGGTAGATGGAAGAAAGATATAGAATTCCTAAAAGCCTAGTAGAAAAATATGAGGACACCATCTATTTCATGGTTGAAATTGATTGTGTTTGTTTTGAGGCAGTTGAGCCTAGAACCAAATGGTGTTATCCTATGGGATATGAGGTAAGTGTTGAAGTACTATCTATGCAAGTAGAACATGTATTAGTTGTAGAAAAGGATCCCACTTAAGAAAGATGGGGTACATACAGAGAAAAATATGAAAAATTTAGAGAAGAACAAGAGAAAGTAACAAGAAAGAGGAAAGTCAGCAAGATAGTGGAAGAAATTATTGCGAAGGTAGGAATCATAAAGAAGCAGTATTTGGACTTGAAAAACAAGATGGAGGCATCTTCCAGTGTTGCCACTGGTACACCCATCTCATTGGAAATAGAGAAAACAACCACTAGTGATAACATCATTGATTTATCAATCCCTCAAGAGAAAGAAGCACATGAAGTTGAAAATACATCAATTCCTAGAAGATCATCTAGGACAGACAAGATGGTCAGTCCAAAAGAGAAAAAGACAAAGGTCAAAAGGAAGGAAGAGGAAGAAAAAGTCATTCAAAAAAAGAAAGAGAAAATGGTTCAAAAGAATCCACAATCCTTGTAGAAACTAGATATGAAAGCACTACAGAAAAGGGTTATCAAGGATGGAAATCTGATATCAATAAATAGATATTATGAAAGATATAGTCCTGAGGAGCAAGTAATCATTGAAGATACTTTCATTGAGCATCTGTTAATCTTCAAAAAGAATTTGTTGTAAATTGAAGCAAGTGTTCCCAAAGATCTGTACAACAAACTTAAGATTCAGAAATAGTTAGCACATTCTAAAGATGAAAACATAAGAAATAAAACTATTGATGACATGTTACCAGTTGTGTCTATACAGGAAAGAGAAAGAATAATAAAAGCACTAAAACCTCTACTAAGAACAAAAACTAGACTAGTCAAAATTATGGCTAGAAAATATGATGAGGTAATTGAAGATACACAAAAGGTATTAGATGAAATTCTAATGTGTAACATGCCCAAAAAGGTGTCACCTCCTAAGTCTACTAAACCTATATCCTTGGGTTTAGGAGAGAGCTCAAAGGAAACTGATATGAGTACTCAAGATAACTTGCAACCAGACTTCTTTGTCACTGGTGTACCTGTTAGCCTTGACACTTCACAGGACATAAATGATCCATTTATGGACAAGATGAATAGTGCAATGGAGGTAAAAGATCATAAACAAATAGAAGAAGGCAAATCAAAAGAGAAATCAGAATAAAAAATACCAGAAGAAGAATTACAGCAAGAAGAAAAGAAACCTAAAACAAAGGAAACCACTAAAATTAGACTCGATTCATCTCTATTGTTGGAAAGTGTTTCCAAACTAGTAAGTTCCGATGTGGACAACATGGATGAAGATGAACTGATGAGACTCTCATTCATGGAATTTGCTAAAGCTAAGGAGAGATCAGCCCAAAGAGGAGACAAAAGAGCCAAGATAATGGGTAGGGTAGTAGAAATAGTAAGCAAGCTACTACCCTCTCTAATTATCCTAAAAGACAAGGATGAAACTACAAATCTCGGTATAGTACTGGATAGCTTTGATAGTCACTTTGACTCATTGCTAAAAAGAGCAGAGGAGAAGGTTGAAAGAAACTTCTTGGAGAAGAAGTTAAGCGAAGTTCATAAGTCCATCTCATGGGACTTAGACATTCTTAAGGCTACCACTCTTAAAGCCAAGAGCTATGTGGCACAAAGTAGGAAACTATATAGATGTTGCATATTTCCCTGCAGATATTTGAAAAATATTGAGGAGGCCATAGAAAAAGATAGGGTTAGTCTTGACAGAATAATGGACAATTGTGAGTCATCTTCATAAACTATGGAAGAAATTGACAAGGAGACATCCAGGTTACTAGAGAAAATAAGGATACTGGAAATGGAGAAAGGGAGAGTTGTAGATGGATTTGGTTCATTAAGACACCTATTAACTCCCAAGCTCTCAATATTGGAGTCTCATCTCTCTGAGATGATAAAGGTTGAAAGTTCAATGACAATATCTACTCTCACTGAGCTTAAGGCAACAAAGACAACATCATATGCACTGAATGGGTTAATCCATGTCAGTGAGCTTTTGATAAGTTCATGGGTTGAGGAGTTTAAGACCTTGGAAACATCTTTCCATGATGTCTTAAATCTGGTAAACAAGAGCTAGATCACCTATGCTTCAGTTTTGAGATTTTGAGAATAACCTTTTCCATTGATGTCAAAGGGAGAGAAAGAAAAAGAGAAAAGAGAAGGAAAAGAAGAGAAGTGCTTTGTGACACTTAGTCATTTTTCTAAGTGTTGCCATCAATTCCAAAGGGAGAGATTGTTGGCATGTGATATTTTGGAGTACTCTAAATCTTCTAAGGGTTTTCATTTATGGCAACACTTATGATAGTATGATCACATGTTGTGGAGATTGTCACTGGATTCATAGTCATCAAAATGACTAAGTCCAAAATAAGGAAAACAGGGTACAGTGCCATAGTTTTGGATACCAATGAAGACATATAAGGTATTATGGCTTGCAAAGTTAACTGGAGGTATTTTGGGATATGTACATGCTCCAGTTAAGATCGCATGAGTTTTGATAGCTAGTGTGCAAGATACAATGTTCGGAAGGTGTGCGAAGACATTAAAATAGTATATCAGGGTACATGAATAGTTGTGAAGATTAAGGAAAGCATATTGGATATGGTAACGTGCTAAGACTTGTAAATAAAGTATAGTTCTGACTCTTTGGTAATATAAGCGTGTCGAATCCATATATATCATTTGCACAAGTTTCTATTATATTTTGTATGACAATTGTGGAGCCGACTGGAAGGCTAATTTTGTATAAATATAGATTGCTCTTGTGAAAGAAAAGGTGTGGATAATTATAGAAGAAAATTTTGTGAATAGAATAAAAGAATTCAGATGCGAGATTAGTAAGAGGTCGAGCTACAACTGGAACTATCTAAGAAAGATAAGTTCTTGTATGGTTCCCCTTTTGAGAACTATTTTGGGACAATTTTTATTGTAAGAGCAGTGTGCTCACCACCTTTAACCAGGTGTTTTGTATGCCCCTAATAGGGTTTTTGTAATCCACTAACAAGGAAATGTACTATGTAACAAACAACTCCTAACAGGGATAGATCTCTTAATAGGGACATTATACTTTAGTGCATATTTGTGGGTACCATCCCCACCGGGGTTTTCCCTTTAATCAGGGTTTCCTCAAGAACAAATCATGATGTCATGAGTAATGTGTTATGCTTATATGTTCTTTTCATTTCTGCATTAATTGGAATTATTAATAATTATTTAAAGTTGAAAACAAAGTGTAGTACTGATTCACCCCCCTCTCAGTATTACCTAATCCTAATAGAAACATTATAAACATTATATACATCAGTAATCCACAACACTAATAGGCAATGTGAGAGAGTTTCTACATATTTGGTCAAACTAAATTTTAATGAGTTTGATATATAAGAAGTGAAAGATGGTTGGGCTTTGTCCTGTTTCGAAGGGTTTGCTATAATTCTACAATTTTTTAAATAAAAATTATGAAAAATGTTGATTACATTTTATATGTACTTGATTACATTAATATGATTTAAGGAAAGTCATATTTAATTTCAACAATAGAATGAAAGTCTGGACAAATATAAACCAACCAAGAAATGGAAATCACACATAAAAGAGAAGAATGTCGGCAAAGAAAAGATCCAACATGGCTATCAAATAATGATAATCGAGATCAAAGTGATGGACATTGAAGGAATTAAAGACAATGATTGAAATCACAAAAGGAGCAGTTTGAGAGAATTTGAGACAATGTAAAATTGGCCAACTAGTGGCCATCTGAGAAAAGATTCTAGGAATGCTGTAATGAAAATTAGGGTACGGATGTAAAAATTTGCTTTCTATAAAAAGACCTTAGTTAATCGAATGTAAGTCAATATAAATACATAGATAATGGACAAGGTTAATTTTGAAGGGGAATATTGGGGAAGGGTTGTTTTGTTTTGCTTTGTCTTTGTCTTTTAAAAAAAAAAAAAATTGGATGTTGGTACATGTATTCATAGTTTTTTAATCATTTATCTCTCTAAAATATTGATTCATAAATTTGAGGTTGTTTTCTAGTTGCAACAAGTAGAAATAGAAGGTGCTTTGACCTTTTATGAAAAATGTTCTAAATTTGATTATCAATTGAAAGATTTTTAAAATAAAATTAAAAATAAGTTGATTTGTTTGAGAAAATAAGTGAAACACTATATAGATGATGTATAGGTGTAATCATTCAATACTAGCACATCTAAATGAAATTTTAAGGCGTGTAATGATAAATCAAAAAGGGAAAGTGAAGAAGGTGAAAGTAATGATTGTGGATGTTGTTAGGGTTTGACCCACTACTTGCTTTGTCAGGGTATCTATGTCATTTGTGACGACACAATTATATTTATTAATTGAAGAAGAGAGTAAGGTCAAAGAAGATGAAGATGTAAGAGTTGGGATACATGAAGTGGGAGATGAGGTGCTCAATACTCATGTATTAGCTCTTTCTCTTATAATGGCCTTATTAATGTTAATTCTTATGATTGGCATGAAATGGAAGGACATTATCCTTCATCTCCTTCAGTCGAGGTTTTCTCTCCTTTCTAATAGATATGGAGTTGTGGATCTAGTGGATTATCTATATGATGGGGATGATGAACTCCTCTAAGATATCTTTTCGATGGCCCATTTGAAGCAAAAAATTTTTTTTGGAGAGGCTGAGGTGGATACAATTAATAGAGAGGCTAAGGAAAACAATTTTGTTGGAGAGGATGTGACCGATGGTGTTGGTTTTCTTTAAAAATTATTTTTACCTCCACATTGAAACAAAATTCTATATTGCCTTCTTATTTTATTGATGGATTAGGGGTTGCAAATAACACTTTTAAGGACGATGTTTTATCTCCTTTTGCAATGAATCATAGGGCTTTGAAGGTATAATAAATTGTGGGACATAGGAAGCCAAAAAATTAATCACACAATAATGTTGCGCTTATTTATTTTTCATTTAATTCATATTATAGATATATAGGATTACATATCCTATATTATAGGTAAAATCCTATAACTACTCCTTTTACATAGACAAATTGTTCTAACAAATCATACATAAAATATAATAATTAATATTAATTACGTGAGCTGTAATAACAACTCAATCCAATCACATAGATCATCATTTGAATGTAGAAAAATACATACATTCACTAACAACCAATAACAGTAATTGGGGACAAAAACATCCAATTAGTTACATAAAAATATTGAACAACAAGCCCTTTATTATTGTAAATGCAGCCACCACTGTAGAGCCTGAGATATATCTCACCTCTTAGTTTCAAAGTTTTCTTTAGAAATATGTTGAATCTTGAAACTTATTGCATGCATTGGAACAAATTATACCTAACATAGCTGAAGATATAGAACCTTAAAATTAAAAAACCACATGCATCAAAAATAAAGTAAATGCAAAATAAAAATGATGTTGGATTTATTCAATTCACCTAAATGCATATAAATTATTCATGAACAAAATCTAATGGATAAATTACAACATATGTTTGCATGATCTCGTACAACTAAGCTTCTTTAATTTGTCCTAATGTTTCCTCTATGTTCAGAAAATAAAGTCTCAAACTTACATTACATAAGGTTACTATTTTTAGTAAACTTGCATTTGAGCACAAATTGGTCAAAGTTTTTTCCAAAGCTTTAGATCGACCAGATAAGTATGTCGAATGAAATTCATTGTAAGATTATGTCTACTTTTACACATTAAATTTTTCATTTTAGAAGTTGTAAATGAATGTTTCAAAGTCATTTTTGAATGCCTTGGAGGCTCTAAAATGACATAAAATATTGAAAATTAGAATTACCAATTATACATTGATAGAGCACATCATAAGATTTTCGATGCTTCAAATGGTTTGTCAATTGGACACTCGACTAAAAAATTATGGCCTCCAACACTTGTCTCTCTTGAAATAGGAAATATAAAAATGTGTTGGACACATAAATGAGTTGTAAAAGAAAGCTACACATGTTAGTGGTGTATTTTGACACATCATTGGGCATCTTGGATTAGAGATAAGATGGGCATCACTTTTTGGCTAGTTTTAGCCCATGGTTTTGTAATATCATTTGACAATTTTGTGTATTGTATCTCTTATCTATTAGGTGCATGAGATGGAGGTTATGTGTTAGAGTATTATAGCTATTGATTTACCTATCGATCTCTGGTTAGTCATATGCTACTGCGAAGATTTTTCTAAAAGCATATTATAATATGTTGTTAATTTTAAATAATATATGAATTATTAGCTTTCAGAGTATGGTGTTTTGTAAAATGCCCCACCAAGGAGCCCATGAATATAAGAGATAAATAGAATAAAAATAGAATCAAATATTTTTTTAAAAATATAAGTCTATGACATGCAACAAGGAAAAATATAAAGCTCAAACTTTTAGATTAGGTCAAACTATTACAAACAACATTGTACAAGTGGAAGACTTAAATCGAAAAATCTCATTGGAGCAAGGGAAAAGGTCCTATAATTTATTAGACCTAATATATGGGGCATGTCAAGTCACCAAAGATTCTTCCTAAATTTTAATAACTTAATTTTAAAAATTGGACATTTTCCTATGTTCTAGGTGTCACAGATGAGCTTTGTCAAGACTAACTTGCACTTAATTGCCACAAATATCATTCAAGAAAAATTTAAACCTTCTCAAATATCCTCTAAGGGACTAGTGACTCTTCTAGCTTCAAAATTTAACTATAACGAAGAGAAATAGATGTTTTGAACTCCAGAAGTCCTCTTCGAGTTGAACTATAATTTATAGAGTTAAATGGGTTCAATTACAGAGGAGGACATGTACACAAAGATGGTAAACAAAAGGAGGGTATAAGTGTCACTTTTTAAAAAAAATTAGCAAAATGTGAACTTGGAGGATAAAATGGAGACTCGTGCACTAAAAATCCAAATATTCCAAAACAACAAGAAATGCAGTACTCTGAATCTAGCTTCTAAACTACTGAAATTTTTCAAAAATGGAAAAAATTAAGGGTGTCAAATCCTTTCCACACCAAAAAGTGTTCCTTATTTTAGCATAACATAACATAGTGTTAATCATGTAGGCATGAAAAGATATGGTTGCATTTAGTATTTTCATAAACCATTTTAATGATTTTTCAAAGTGGATGCATCTTGAAAATTAGATACCTATTTGTGTGAGTCAATTAAATTGACCCAAACTAATTGGAAACTTTTTTTCAATAAAAAAAATATGATTTGATATTATCCTTTGTAAAATTAAAAAAATGGCTCTGGAAAACTTGTGATGCTTGTGTAAATAGAAAACATGGGATTTTAGGAAAAGTTGGCAAAATTAGGATTCAATCTATTCATTCTATCATGGTCCTTATTCTGATAATGATCAAAGTGGTCGGGCTCACCCTCTATTATCCAAAACTAAACCAGAATGGAAACTATTGAAGTCAAGGAGATTCAAGAAATTGGAGAAGTTGGATATAGGAATAAATAGGGATGGAAATGAGACATCCAAATTATGGGTAATTCCTTTAACTTATATTATCCTAGATTTCACTTCTGGAGCCAATATAATTACCCTGGGAAGGCAAAATCCTCAAGATGGTAAGCCTAGGCAGAAACCATTTCCTTCTGGCATCAAATCAGTTTCACCATCTATAAAATAAGATGAAGGGTTATGTAAAACCAGCCTCTAATGTTAAAAATATCAGTAATAACACTTCATTTTGAAACCCAAGAAGGAATAATCTCCTGAATTGCCAACAAAATGGATTAACCAATTATCCTAGGGTTTCAAATAACTACTAGAGATGTGGGAAGCAATTTGTAAATCTAGTCAACAAGGGATCTACAAATCTGCCAAGGTTCAAGCTAAATTTATCACCCTTTGAGTATATTATATCAATTAATATGAATAATAAATATATAGAGGGATTGCACCTCTTCTCTAGAATCCATGGCATTTTGTCCTGATGGCTTGGAATGGATGCCCATATTGAAAAAAATGCAAAATGGTTCCAAGAAGTCTTCAAGGGCGATGTAGGTATTGTTATCATGTTTTATATTTTTTTATTCATCAATTTCTTTGATTCGTCTATCAAATATGATTTTCTAATTGGAAAATAATTGGATTTTAGAGGGCACAAATTTCTATTTAAACTGAATGGTTTTTTAACTTTAACCCTAGTAAAATTGGGAAGCTTGAAATTATCAGATGGATTAAAACTAAAAAATTTACTAGCTGAATTAATGCATAGTCTTATTTTAGAGGACATTGGAAATAAATTAGATAAATTTTTAAAACTGGAAGATAGTTTTTTAGCGTACTTTAATGTTATAATTGTTGTTAAGATGGATATCAATACTAAAACCCTTAAAACAATCAATTTGAATACAAAAGAGGTATCATACATAGTTAAATAAATTTATGTGAGAACCATGAGTTGGGAAAGAGGAGTATTAAAACCTACATGAAACCCAATTCCAGTGTTATCCCATAGCCAAAAGTTAATATTAAATTTAATGATAATGTTGGAGGATTTATTATTGAAAATCTGGGTGAGGAAAAGATTATCCAGGGTCAAGCCCCAAGTATAGTCCCATCACTGACTAACATTATAAAAATCCCAAAGGATTGTAATCAGTCCCCAAGTAATATGGGAACTATGGCTAAGACACCTCAAGAGAAAGTCTCTAGCCATGATAATCAAGAGAGGAACCTAAGCGAGGACAAATATGAGTAAAGCCTGACCCTTATTATTAAGGAAACTGATCTAGGAGAAGGAGAAATACCCTTGGAAGGAAACATCAAATAACTAGATTTACCAAAGAAAAATATGAGATGGTGTCACCAATCCAAGAATCCCCAAAATTGTCCACTTACCACTTTTGAACCCATGAGAGATCTTAGAGAGTCAAGATCAACACAGGATGAGTGAGGGATTGAAAGAATAAAAATTAATCACAATGACTTGGAAGAAGTGTGTGATGAGATTCTAGGAAAAATATTAGAAAATGTAGTGGAAGAAGAAGCTAACAAAGAAAGAGAATATCTAATTTCAAAAATCATGTATTTACATGAGGAGGAAAAATAAAAAACTAAATTTGAGGAAGAAATGGTGGAAGTGAGGGCCAGGAAAGAAGAGGAGGAACATAACTTAGTTATTTCCCTTACTGATTTTAGCAAGAATACACCAAAGTGTGCCAAACTTAATAAAAGAAGAGGTAGAAAAACACTTTTAAAGTTGAGGAAGAAGGATGGTCTGGCTCAAGACCAAACTAAAATAACTACATTACTCAATGCAGGGAAGTGTAAGTGTAATCACCCAAAAATGGTCTAGTAAACGTTGAGCTTCACTCTAACATTAAAATTTAAATACTCGAGACTACATCTTATGCTTAATCAATTTTTTACATTGATTTAATCTCTTATATCTTGATCAAATCATCATTTTAATCATTTATTCAATGATATCCTAAATTTTGACCACTTTATCCTAAGATTTATTTGATTAAAAGAACATGTCCCCTTTTATTTGAACAAAATCTACTTTATCTTATGTGTGGACATGAAAAATGCATTTCCTAATTTTAAAAGAAAAAGAAAAAGAGTTTTTGTCTACACATTGAGTGCACATTCTTCTAGGTGAGTGGAACTCCTTTTTCCTCTTGATCTATTCCATGCATCTTTTTGCCTCTTAACCATATCTATTGATTTTGCCTCTTGAGAATCTTGTGCACCAAAGTCAAAATAGGGATTTTTCTCCACCCTTGGATTTTGCCTCTTAATCTCCCACCATCCATTTCTCTTTAAACGAGACCCTCTCCCCACTCTTGCATTCCTAACATAGATAATATAAGACTTATGAGCTATTATTTTATTTACTTGCATTTTTAGAGTATTCTTGAGAAAAAAAATTTCATCTTGCATTCTAATTTATTTGCATCATAGATTATCATTTCCTTATTGCATTTAGCTTAAATCACATAGCTTAACTAGGAGGTATTGTAATCTTGTTAGATTATCTTTTCTTTCTTGTTCTTGCATTTACATTATATCTTAGTTCTTGCATCTCATTTACATTATCTCTCATTTTTATTATCTCTCATTTTTCACTATCATTTGAATCTTCCATTCTATGGTGCACCTTGCAAGGGTTTCTCATTGAGGTTCATTTGAGACACACTATGCATACTATTAAGATTATTGCACGTCATAGATAAGAATCTATAATTTGCTTCTTGAGAATTAATTTTTATTGATTCCCTCAAATGAAATGGTTTATAGAAGTGTGTCACATTTTGATCACGCATCTTTGGCACCCACCGTGGGGTAGGATTCTAAAATTTAGCTCCATTTCTTGCATTTTTGTGCATTTTCGACTTTTTGATATCACAAGTTCGTAAATTTGTTTTGTGGGCCATAAAAATCATACAAAATGAAAAATATACCTGGTGACATTTCAACATAGTACCAAGTGAACTTTTACAATTTTTGGAATATCATTCTTCTTCTTTGTGAAATGTAGTCTCCCCTCTGGAGAAATATCATCCTGCCTCTCTATGGTATATCTTTATGCAATGAAATATCATATGGCCTCTTTAAGATATATCATACTGTTAGAAAGTAAAGTCCACCAAGATAACTGAGAGGGGGGGGGGTGAATTAGTTATCAGATAATTATAACTTTTATCAACATCAACAACATTTAACCATGTAAGCAATATAATCACCAACCATAGAAAGATATTCATACACAATGACACAATAACACAAGATATGTTGACTAGGGAACCTCTTGATCAAAGAGTAAACCCCTTTGGGAATGATGCCCACAAAAGATGCACTAATATGAATATTCCTTGTGAGAGGATGGACTCTGTTAGGAGTCTTATGAAATACATTTAGTACATATGAATCTCTATTAGGAGATTTTGAATCCCTGTTAAAAGATTCTAACCCTGTTAGGAGTTATGAAGATAGAAGGACCCACTGTCCAAACAACTTCAATGGCAAGATCACTGAACACACTGTCCAACTGACCTTAAGATTATTCAACAGAATAATGTCAAATATGTTACCTCCTCTCTGATTGTGCCAAACTGCACTCACTGCTACACCAGATCTCAACTTCAGATCTCTATACCTTTCATAATTCGCTGGCTCTTTTATTCACTTCATGTTCCACATTGCATACCCCATCATCACAACATCATTACATAAAAGAAAAATATTCCTTCTTATATACCACACTCAAGTAATTACAAATGAGTCGGCATACAATTACAAAAGTAAAAGTTTCCACACGCTACATCAAAATTACACAAAACTGTCAGCTTCTAAATACAATAACTCTTCACTCATGTGACCTCAAAGTTTGTGCTGTGAACCATGTCACTATCAATTTGTCTCAAACTTTCCTTTAACTTTGCAAAACTAGATTCCATCCCAATTAGGAGATATCATCCGATTTCCACAAATTGCTACTCAGGAACACTGTCTGAATACTGCTTCCACTAAAATGCTCATAACTTCCATGAATAAATGAATTACTATCTGCGCTCTTAACCATAGACATATGATATACAAAAGAGTATATCCTCAACATCACATAGATCCAACTACAATATACCACGTGCGCTAATCAAAACTTTGTCTACTTCTGTGCAAGTCTCTGGTAGATCACTATGTTGACATCAATGACAATCATAGTCATGAATGCAACAAAAACTGCTATAGAATGGCTTCCAAACATTCAACATTCATTCCTAACAATCTCCCCCATTGGCATTGATGGCAACATAGATGAAAAAACATCCAATGTTCCATAAATCCAACTACTGCTACATTGCTGCTCTGAACTTCTTTTAAGTCTTCTTCCTCAATCAAATCAAATCTCATAGATAGTACAAATTGGTTTTTTTTTCATGTACACTTCTCTCCCCCATTGACATCAATGACAAAAATTTCATCATTAAGTCAACAAAAACTCCAATGTCAAAAGACACTATTCAAAAAAATACATTCACAAGAGTCCTTATGACTTAGTACACATACTCCCCCATAGAGGAAGTACCAACATCCAGTCCAAAAGAAAGATAGGGCTCATATACCACTGGATGGATGCAACATTCTACATCATTACTCAAAAGTAGGTTGGGGCATAACCCCAAGCATACCTCTCAGATACTCAAATGTATCCTTAGGAAAAGGCTTTGTAAATATGTCTGCTATCTGCTCCTTTGTGCTTATGTATTCTAATCTAACTTCTTTTTCAGCAACTTTATCTCCTACCACATGATACTTGATCTCTATATGTTTTGTTTTTGAATGTAATACAAGGTTTATTGACATACTAACTATGCTGGTGTTGTCACAATGTATAAAAACAAGCTCAACAAACTTAATTCCAATATCCTTCAGCATTTGCTTCATCCAAATTATCTGGTTACAATTGTTTTCTGCTACTACATACTCTGCTTCTGCTATGATTTGTGAGATACAATTTTTCTTCTTGCTTAGCCAAGAAACCAATCTACCTCCAAGGAAAAATGCTCCACCACTAGTGCTTTTCTTATCATCAACACTGCCTACCCAATCATCATCTGTATATGCACATAGGGTAAAATCATCAAATTTTTCATACCACAATCCATAGTTGGGTGAACCCACAATAGTGGGTTACACTTTTTTTCCTGAACGAACACTGTACTCTAAATTTTGACTAGAACTTTTAGATTCGAATGCATATTGTCATTAAACTGTTAAGAATCAGAAGATGAAGTAAATTAGAGTCTTTTAGTATTTTCTATCTAGATTGTAAATATATTTTTTATTTTTATTTTTGAATTTATTTGATTGGTTTTTTCTTTCTCCCACAAAAATTGGTATGTTGCTAAAAACATCATTTTCAAAGAGTTACATTGTTTTCATAGAGCATAACTTTTTTTCTAAAATAGATATCAATGTGATTCTTTTAAATTTAGTTTTTTAACATCCATATGGAGGGTACGCAATTGGTTTTATGAGATTATTATGATTATTTTATATTTTATTAACATTTGAAGTTGACTAAGCCATAATTTTGACATACCTTGACTACATAGCTTATAACTTTTTGTGTATTTGTCCAATTTTATTTTTATTTTTTTTGATAGAAAGATAACTTCAATACCTAGGGCATAGATATTTTTTAGAATTTTTTGTCTCTCATTTACTATTTTTCCATATGCATCGAACATAGAGGTGGAGATACAGTGAAATATCTATGTTTAGTAAAACTAAAAATACAAAGTCATAATAAAATTAATATATATTAACAGTATAATAATTGGAAAGAGTTTTCTCAGTAGTACCTTACTACATAGATAGGTTTTTCGAATGGATTCATTTAATCTACCAAAAGATAAAGTCAAAGTGATTTTTTATCAGCATTTTAATAGGTGCGAAGGAGACTCCATTGTAGGTATGAATGAGGAGTATATATGTTATATCAATGATTTTTTTATCTAAGAGGCTTTGAGCTAACCATTTCCAATTAATTCCTTCAAATTGAACCTCTCAAGGCTTAAATAATCATATTTTATTAAAAATGTGTCATTTCAGCAAAAAATAACATGTCTAAAAAAGTGTAACCCACTATTGTGGGGTCACCCAGTCCATTGTGCCTCTTAAATATCTTAGTATCCTTTTTATTGCTACATAATGAGATACTCTAGGTTCTTCTTGAAATCTTGCTACAATTCCAACTGAGTGTGCTATATCAGGTCTTGTATGTGTCAAGTACTATAATCCTCCAATCATAGATCTGTACTTCTTCTGTTCAACTGCCGGTGTCTCATCTATGCTAGATAGTTTATGTCCAGTTACCATAGGTGTTCCAACTGGTTTGCAGTTTTCCATTACAAATCTTTTCGACAAATCATTCAATTACTTTTTATGACTCACAAAAATACCATCATTGTTCTGTGTTATCTGTAATCCCAAAAATTATTTCATCTCACCAATCATACTCATTTCAAATTATGTTTTCATTTCATCAGCAAATTTGTCACTAGCTTCATCTTCTCCTCCAAAAATAATGTCATCAACAAAAATAACTATAATCAACAAACCATTTTCAATTTCTTTTGTGTATAGATTGCTATTAGTTGTTCCTTTAGTAAATCCTAATTTTCCAAATACTTATCCAATCTTGCATACCAAGTTCTAGGTGCTTTCTTTAGTCCATATAATGCTTTCTTTAGTTTACATACCATGTCTCCTTCTTGAGTTAAAGGAAAACCTTCAGGCTTCTCAATGTAGACTTCTTCCAATTCACCATTTAGAAATGCTGACTTCACATCCATCTGGTATACTTTGAATTTCTTAAAAGCTGCATAGGCCAAAAACATTCTTACTACCTCAATTCTTGCTACTAGTGCAAAAGTTTCTTCATAGTCAATTCCTTCTTGTTGTGAGTATCCCTTACATACTAATCTTGATTTATTTCTTACTACTTCTCCTTGTTCATTCATTTTATTTCTGAATATCCATTTAGTTCCAATCACATTCTTGTCTTTAGGTCTAGGGACCAATTCCCATGTCTTGTTCTTTTCAATCTGATCTAGTTCTTTTCTCATAGCATTAATCCAATGTTCATCTTCACAGGCGTCACTAGTAGATTTAGGTTTAATTTGAGAAATCAAACATAAATTTACTTTATTCCAAGTTAGAACTCCTCTGTCCAAACTTCCAATAACTTGTTCAACATGATGATGTCTTGATAAATACCTGTTCGGTGTCATAGTCTTAGATCTTGCTTCAACTGTAGATTCTTCTCTGCTTTCTTCATTCAACAATTCACTATCAGTCTCATAAAATAACTCAGTAGTCTCAGTATTAGGATTAGGATGAGCTTCTTCATCAGATTCACAATGAGTCATTCTTTCCTAAATTTTTAACTTTTCATCAACTCTAACATTTGCGATCTCAATAATAGTTTTAGTTCTCTTATTATAACATCTATATGCTTTTCTCTTCAAAGAATATCCAAGAAAAATACCTTCATCACTTCTAGGATCAAACTTTCCAATATCATCTTCTCTCTTTATATAACATTTGCTTCCAAAGATTCTAAAATACTCAACTGAGGGTGCATGTCCAAACCATAATTCATAGGGTGTCTTGTCTCTGATTTGTACTCTGTTCATTGTATATACTGCTGTATTCACTGCTTCTCTCCAAAATATCTTCACCAAGTCATTCTCAAATAACATAGCTCTTGCTGCTTTAGTCATTGATTTGTTTCTTCTTTCTGCAATACCATTTTGTTCAGGTGTTCTAGGGGCTGAAAACTGTCTCTTAATACCATTCACTTCACAAAAATTGTTAAACTCTCTAGATGTAAACTCACCACCTCTATCAGATCTCAAACATTTAATCTTCATTCCAGATTCATTCTCAACTTTATTCTTAATGATCTTAAACTTATCAAATGCTTTAGATTTTTCTTTAAGAAATGCAATCCACATCATTCTTGTAAAATCATCAACAAGAATCATAAAATACCTTTCTCCATAGAATTCTTTAGTTATGGTAGGACCGCTCAAGTCTGTATGAACAATTTCCAACTTCTCCGCAGATGTGAACTTCTTACTAGGAAATGAAATTCTCTTCTATTTAGCCATCACACATTCTTTGCAAATCATGTTAGTAGGATTTAGAATTTTAGGCAAATCCCTCATTGCAAGTGTAGTACTCACTTTCACAATGTTATCAAAGTTTATATGAAAAAATCTTCGATGCCATAACCAACTGTCATCAATCTTAGTAATCAAACATGTCATCTCATTAGGATTCAACTAGAATACATTACCTTTGGTTCTAGATCCATTTCCAATCAGATTTCCATCTTTATCCTTTATTACACAATTTTTCTTAGTAAACCAAACTTGATATCCCTTATCAACTAACTGTCCAACACTCAAAAGATTATGTTTCAATCCATCAACAAAGTAAACATCATCAGTATTAGTCTTTCCATAAAGAGTAATAGATCCTATACCTTTGATCAAACAAGGTGCATTGTTTCCAACTCTCACAATTCCTCCATCATAATTGTTAAACTTTATGAATTTTTTCATGTCTCCAGTCATATGATGTGAACAACCACTATCTATAATCCAATTAGTTTTTTTTTCAACTTGGGAAACTAAAGCTTTCTCTTCCTTAACATTAGTTTCAAGATTCTCTTCTTTAATTGCCACAAATCCTATGTCATCATTGTTCTCAGAATCACTTTCACTTAAAGTTCTTTCTATACTAGGTTCAAGGTCTTCATCATTAGCATAATAACATTCTTTAAGTCTTCTAGGCTTAAAATTACTTCTGTACTTCTTAACTCTCTTAGGATATTTAGATGCAAAATGACCATATTCTTGACAAGTCCAACATTTAAAAATTTTCTTACCTTCTGGTTCTCTTTTCACAAGCAAGGCAATACCTTCTAAAATCTTTTTGTCTTCTTCATTTCTAGATCTACTACTGCTGGCATAATCTCCACTCACATTGGTACTTCTTGACAAAGTAGGGTGAATGCTAAGAGTACTGAATGTTGTCTCCATTCTAGGTAAGTCTCCTGATAACCTCAGGTTCATTTCTGCTGCTTCCAATCTTCCAAGAAGAGTCTCTCTTGTAAATTCATAGTACAAGGTATAACTTGTTTAATCATCTATGTTGTCTACTTAAATACAAGAGTCAATGTCCTCAAAATTTTCCATATCACTTCATTCTCTATCTTTGTTCCTCCACAAGATTTTATCCCTGCAACAATTTCTGACATTCTACCAATATAGCTTCTAATAGATTCATCTTCCATGATTCTTATATTTTCAAATGCACATATCCAATTATGTAATCTAGCTTTCTTTTCATGTTCATCACCTTCAAAAAGTAGAGTGTAAAGCTTTCCAAATTTCATGAGATTTTGTAAAACATTTTACCTGACTATACTCATTCTCTAAAAGTGCTATCAAAAGTGCTTCTCTTGCAAGTATTTTATACATGAATAGATCTCTCTCATCTCTAGAACATGTTTCAAGACTGTCCTCTTCAATGATAGTCTTATTATTCTTTGTAATCAACCAATAACCTGGTCCTAAACATAGTAGATGTGTCTTCATCTTTTCTTTCCAGCTGTCAAAATTTACTCCATCAAACTTAGTGCTTTCTTTCCTAAAATTCACCATAGATCTCCTTAAGCTGTTAAACTTTTCTTTCAAGGACCTGTTGCTCTGATACCAATTGTTAGAAAGTAAAGTCCACCAAGATAAATGAGAGGGGGGGGTGAATCAGTTATCAGATAATTATAACTTTTATCAACATTAACAACATTTAACCATGTAAGCAATATAATCACCAACCATAGAAAGATATTCATACACAATGACACAATAACACAATATATGTTAACTAGGGAACCTCTTGATCAAAGAGTAAAACTTGGTGGGAATGATGCCCACAAAAGATGCACTAATATGAATATTCCTTGTGAGAGGATGGACTCTGTTAGGAGTCTTATGAAATACATTCAGTACATATGAATCTCTGTTAGGAGATTTTAAATCCCTGTTAAAAGATTCTAACCCTGTTAGGAGTTATGAAGACAGAAGGACCCACTGTGCAAACAACTTCAATGGCAAGATCATTAAACACACTGTCCAACTAACCTTAAGATTATTCAATAGAATAATATCAAATATGTTACCTCCTCTCTGACTGTGCCAAACCGCACTCACTACTACACCAGATCTCAACTTTAGATCTTTGTACCTTTCATGTCACCTTTCACAATTCGCTAGCTCTTTTCTTCACTTCATGTTCCACATTGCATACCCCATCATCACAAAATCATTACAATAAAGAAAAACATTCCTTCTTATATAGCACACTCAAGTAATTACAAATGAGTCGGTATACAATTACAAAAATAAAAGTTTCCACACGCTACATCAAAATTACACAAAATTGTTAGCTTCTAAATATAATAACTCTTCACTCGTGTGACCTCAAAGTTTGTAATATGAACCACATCACTATCAATGTGTCTCAAAATTCCCTTTAACTGTGCAAAACTAGATTCTATCCCAATTAGGAGATATCATCCGATTTCCACAAACTGCTACTCAGGAACACTGCTTGAATACTGCTTCCACTAAAATGCTCATAACTTCCATGAATAAATGAATTAATTTATGCGCTCTTAACCATAGACATATGATATAATAAAGAGTATATCCTCAACATTTCATAGATCCAATTGCAATATACCATGTGCTTTAATCAAAACTCTGTTTGCTTCTCTGCAAGTCTCTTGTAGATCACTGTGTTGACATAAATGACAATCATAGTCATGAATGCAACAACAACTGCTACAAAATGGTTTCCAAACATTCAGAATTCATTCCTAACACATACAAATTTATGATGAACTATAAAGTGTTGTTGAGATTCATTTTTTGTCACAGTCCAAGTTTTTAGTTGAGTTTTCTTGTTCTTTCTTGCATTTTTGAGTTTTATGACCTTTCCCAACAGAACCTAAAAAGTTGTTTTACAGTGTTGCTGATTTTATTTGCATACTTTTGTGCCCTAACTTCTAGTTTAAAAGGATTCTATTTCCAAAGAGATCAACATTTTCATGACTACTAATGCTTTTTGATGTAGGTTGCTTGTCAAAGACTCAATCTTCAAACTACTAATTCTATTTGTCTAGTAGGTTGCCTTGGAGATACAAATAAACATTGTGCTTGCTTACATTTTATTTTCTAGACACCTAGCTTAATTAGAGGGCTTCTTTTCTTGTGGTTATTTGAGTAGTTAGAGAGTGTTCTCTTTCCTCTTTAAGGGGAAATCAAAAATCTTGACCTACTTAGTTGATCACTTGCAGAAAGTCTTGGGTAAATGAACATGTCCTTGATGTGTTTGGGAGACACTATGGAGTAAGAGAACACACTCTTTTCCTTTTTTAAAATCATAAATCTAGACCTCCACTAGCTATCCATTTACTTTCTTCTATTTACCTTTAGAGGGCCTGCCAAGAGAGCAATCTTTGCGAACCACCCAAGTGGGGAACAAGCGAACCCAGATAACTCCATCCCACTATAATCAAAACCTTTCTTCAATCTAAAGAGGTGTAAGACTTGGCTATTTTCTACTTCTAATGCATCTTCATGTGTAGGGCCTAGTTGTCTCAATCTTGCTAAGAAAGACTACACTTGATTGGGTGCTTGTAGGGCATTCATGGTCTCAATATTATTTACATGGATACAAGAGGAGTACATTCAACTTGTGTAGGTCTAAGAGGTATCAATATTTCTTGTGATACTATACATTTTGGGTACTTGTAGGCCTATAGGCCTTAATTTTGCTTGTGAAACTACAAAGATAACCATTTTAGCCATGTGACTTCATTTGTGCAAGGATTGATCCAAGTGGATTTACCCAGATCACCCCAAGATTACTCACCATATGTACTCCCTTGGATGCAAATCCATGACAAAGACAACATTACTTTGTGTGAGGCGAAGGAGTATCAAGTTGTGGGAAAAGGTTGGAACACTTCCCTTTTGACATTAGGTAGTTTTTCTTGATGTGCTTTCTTATGCTAAGACCCATGAAGACTTTTGTGACATACACTTCATACATTTCTATACCTCATTAGATCTTGTCCCCAAAGTTTATTTGTCCTTTGGTGGATTATTTTAAAACCTTTGTTTGCTCACACTATTTTATTGCTTAGAAACATTCAGACCTAATTTAGGGACGCTCATACTCCAAACATATTTTCATACCTGATTGATCAATGATTCATGGCTTTAGTGGACCATAACTTGTGACTCAGTACTTTAAATTGTGAACTATTTTAATCATTGGAAAGATAATCAAAATCTCTAGTTTCAATCTCAAAAATATCATGCCTTTGCCAACCCAATTTTTGAGACCGTCGATGGTTTTAACTCCCAAAAATGAGCAGAAGACCTTAAAAAATGCAAATTACTAAAACATTGAAAATACAAAAAAATTTAAAAAATTTTGCATTTTTTATTTTTCTCAAAAATGATCATAAATTCTGATGGCTTCTCAACACATACAATTCAAAGTCTCAATATATTCTCAGATCCTTCTCTCTCATGTGTTCTCTTGGCTTCTATCATCTGCAAACTGGTACCCTCAATAGATTGAGTCCTTGCTAGTGATTTGATCTCTCTTTTCTCTTGTTCTAATATCTTGGAAGTGCTCTAGCCTTACCTCAAATATATTATCTAATATTACACTTTACTCCAACTTTGTTACAAGTGTCATTCAATTTAAATATTTATACTTATCTTCCTAATGTCTCTGCTTATGCTCCACCTCTCATAACAATTTAAATTCAAACTTCCAATCTTACATATGTGTCTCTTACTAATCCTAGTCTTCCTTCTATTACTTCAAGTATTACTTGTATTTTGTTGCCTTCAACCATGCCTACTTATCATAGTGTTCCTTTTTTATATTCCACTCTCCTTTCCAACAATGCTCCTAACATGTCTCATGTTTCTCCTCCTACCATTCTTTATACTGATTCTACTATCAATAGACTGTCTCAAAATGTGTCCTATTTTCAGAAACAAATTGCTTCTATGACTCAATCAAAGTTCAATATTCTAACTTGTGACATTTCTAGTCCTTTTTCTATGGATATTATCCAAGTTGTTATCCCAAAAAGTATTGAGATTCTTCATCTTGAAACTTATAATGGTAATGATGATCCTACGACTCATGCCAAAACTTTCCAAACCTTGTGTATTGATTTCTCTAATGACCATAGGTTTATGGAAAATTTGTTTACTAGAACCTTTCAAGATAAATCCTTGCAATGGTATGGTTCTTTTCCTTCTTATTCTAATGATACCTTTCACAAGCTTGATAATAGTTTTATTCAAAAATTTTAAAATAATATTGGTCCTAAATTTCTTTGACAGATTTAATGCATTGTAAATAAGGTGTTAAAGAAAAATTTAGTGATTTAATTGGTAAACTTAAGCATTTTCATGCTCATATTTTTTTATCTTGTGCCTAATGTTCATATAAAATGCATTTTTATTACTAGTTTAAAAAAATGATATTAGAGATAAGATTATTCTTTCTGAGCTCCCTTCCTTTTTATAATTATGTGTATTGCATCATCATTATCACTTCAAGTGATTCAATTTGGGAAAAACACTCCAATGACTCTTATTGTCATTGATAAGAGTGATGCCTCATCCAATTCAAACAATTTTAGAAATCAAACAACTACATCAAAATCAACAATTCATCCAACACTATTGTTGAACAAGTGGCAGTAGAATCCAAAGGTGTGGCTCATTTTTTGTCTATTTTTAGATCTTCTCATATGTATACTTAGCTTTTTGAACCTTTTCATGTTGTGATGATAAATTTAATGAATTGTAGTGTGTTAAAACTTCCCCCACTAATGTGTTAATGAATTCTAATGAAGCTAATAAGAAAGAAAGAAATATTTTAAATTACAAGAAGTAATATGTGCTTGTCCAAATGACTTTCATGAGAGTCTCTAGAAATTGAAATTAAAGGATTAACCCAAAAGTAAATCTGAATATCTATATTAAAATTAATCTCAAATGTAAGAAACATTAATAACCTATTAGCATTAGCCATCATTCAATGACAACGTTAGTAAAATAACTTATTATGTTATGATTTTAAAAAATTAAAATCTTGATTGTTTAATATATAAATGGAAATCTAATATGGTAATGATTGATGTGGAAGGTTTTATTCCGCCATGGAATCTCATGCAGTCAAATCAACTAGCCTAGACTAAATTCTTGGCATTTGTACAAAATATTTGATAAGAAACTTGGGCCTAAATTGCAAAGAAATATTTTTCCTTGTTCACACCACATTGCAACCAAGCATAGCTATATTTAACATTAAACACAAACATTCCTTCCAAATCTCCATCTTAACACAAGAAGAGGTGATGCTCACAAAGATTGTTGAGTCTGTATTATGTCAAACAATTCCCCTGCCTTGTTTGTGTATCTACATATGGAATACACGTCCACGAGGCCAATACCATATGAGAAAAACTATCTATCCTTTATACTTGAATGAAAGTCTATTCCCTATACAATGGCTTCCATTTTAGTAAAAGAAGGGAGGATATTGGTCTTTATACCTACCAATTTCATTTTCATTCCCAACAAATCTATGTCAATCCATATATATCCTACAAACATTCTAGTCTACAAGGAAACATCTCTTTATGAACAGTTCACCTACTTTGTCTACCCTTCCACATTTTCCATACATGTCTACCTGGGAACATTATTTTGGGTGTTAAGTATTAGAAAATGTCTTGAGAATCTCAAATCCATGTAAGGTATTTAGGAAGTGACCAGGAATGATCTAAATCTATCATAACACTTAAGCATCACAATGTTAGATGTTTTCTTAATTTGTCTAGACCTAGTGGACCAAAGAGGTATGCCCCTCTTCCTCTCGATCATCAAATTAAAAATTTGATCAGCTCCCATATTGGGCTTTACATTCACCCCTTTTCTACCTTGTTTCTTGGATTTTCCCATGGTCTTTTTCTTATACCTCTAACAAATTCCTCAATCACATCATTCTCATACTTTTCCTCATATGGAAAAATAGCCCAATCCTACCCACCTTCAACAACATCACCCACATTAGAACCACTCCCCATATTCTACAAGGAAGAACCCTTTCCACTCTTAGTTTGACTCCTTCCCAAGGCATCAAGGTTAGAAGGATGAAAGAGGGGAGGTAGGTCCGGGGGAGCAGTAATGATAACAACTAAGGAGAAATCATATAGGAAATCATCTAAATAATAAGCATTTCTAAGAACCTCCAAGGCCTCCCCCTCATTAACATCACTACGGTTAGAGAAAATAATCTCAGGGAGACAGGAGTCCCCCATCTGGTCCCCAACTTCCAACACTTGAGCATTAGAGCCACAAGAAAAGGTGACCTTGACATAATAAAAGGGATCCTTTAGGAGAATGGGTTTCCCCTCAAGGGGTTGACAATCAATAAATTTATGAAGCTCCTCCAATGCAACATTCATCTCACTTCCATTGATAATAATGTCTTCCATCTTTTTCCTAGTCTCGGATATTTTCTTTATTTTGTTAACAACCAACTATTGGACATTAAAGCCCTTATTTTTGTTGGTACCATGAACTTATGAGGTCTACTTTCCCTGATAGTCAGGGTGGGGGGTCTCTTTTGGAAAATAGGTATGTTTGAAAGCCTCTTTAAGCTCTTTTAGTTTTTCACATATGGCCTCCCTATGGGAGTCATCCATTAAAGGAGGATCATGAATAGCATGAGATTCAATGTTAACAACATTTTGACACTTTGACTGACCCATAGGTTCATGAGTCTCTTTTTTCAGTATGACAGTGATACTCAAGTCCGAAGAAATAGGCACCTTCAAATTAGGGTTATATTTCAGATTGGCCTTAACACTAGAGACCATATGATCAACTATATTTCCCCTCCATAGAAGAGGGTAGTCCCATCTTCTACCCCCTTCTTTCTGACACAAGAAACATGCATTCATCCCACTCATAATTTTAATATGGTAGGAAATGATATCACAATTCAACTTAATTCATAAAACATCTGGAAAATTGACTCCCAGGTTGAATGCAATAAGTGTCCTTGCATCTAAGTGAAATAAAAACTACTAGACTCTTCCATTCTAATGACTTTTCCTATAGCCTCTAGGGTTTTATGCAGAATTTCCCACAAGAATGGAGGAACATCTTAAACAGTAACCCACCTTGTGTTTAATAATGCCAAAATTTTATCTTTGTTTGTCTTTGTGGACCAGAGAATGGCTCCAAAGCTAGTTCACAACATATCCTTCTTTGATTTAGGGTTTCTAAAAAAGATGATAAATAAACCCCTTTGCATCATGCAACAGGAGTATTGAAACCCATATTTCAAGTTCCATATTTTGAATAACCATTCATTCATGTATGCATGGGAGGGTATATTAGATGTGTGTCAGGTCACAAGAAAAATTGTGCAATCTCTAAGTCTAATCTTTTCCACAGAAATAACCCTAGCCATGGAACGATTAGGTTTAATAATAAATTGCAAGGCAAAAGAGTTCTTACCACTTCCATTTGCAACAGAAGAGTTTTTCATCGAAGAAGCCACAAAGCATGTGTCCACTAGAGTCGTAAGGATATCTTCCAACTCATCTCTAAACAACCTCTAACCTCCTTTCTTGTCATTTGTTATAGGAAAACCATTCAAATGGCCATCTTTTAGGATGCCATGGTCCATAAAAAGAGGGATGCTTATACACAAGGGAGTAAAGATGTTGACCTCCCAACAAATTGTCGAAAGACCGTTCACACACATCAGGAGAACTCCTCATAGCTCGAAATCAATGAGTTGCAATGCGAGCCCTTGACTTTTTCCTCTTCCTCGAATCACTTGCTAATCACCTTTATTTTTTCCTTTTTCTACTTATATCAAATATTTCTTAAATATTTTATTATAATTAATAAATAAATATATTATTAATAATTATTTATAATGTAAGATAATATTTTAACAATAGAATCTTATATAAGACATGTCATAAATAATCATAATTAAAATTATAGCAATAATATTATTATATATTAATAAAATATGTAATGGTATAATTATATCATATATTTATTAGTAATATTTAATAGCTATTTATAATGTAAAATAATATATTAATTAATATAGTATATAATCTAATATTAGACGTGTCATATATAATCATAATTAAACATTTGATTGAAATAAAGTGAAACTAACTAATGATGAAAAAATATAGAATTATCCAATCATCGATACATAGGATTGAAGTTTGGGTTATTTTTAGTATGCATTTGGTGGACATTTTGAACTAAGTACTAGAAATTTTGATATTGAGGTTTGGTAATTTTTGGTTTTATAAAATGGATGAAAATGTTGATAAGTAGAAAATATTTTCTCCAACAAATCAAATTGTAATATTGCTATCAGAATTTCTGTATAATATTTTTTAAAAATAAAATTTAAGATTTTGTGTCAGAAAGCTTAATTCTTCTTTTGAACAACTGGCTGAATTAATTGAAAGTTGAATCTAATGGTTACATAAGTAACAGTGCTAATAATATCTAACGCATTGTTCCTGAAAAGACCTCTTTTGATGCTCTCATTCGATAGATGTCGATTACTCAAATGGAATTGAATTCTCTGGCAGAAAAAGAAATAAGAAAATATGGTACTAATCTATACTAAGATAATAACACATCAAACCTTAACGACCTCATTATTACCTGCTATCCCTAAACATACTTGTTTTAAAAAGCTGCTTCGAAACGTAGGGTCGCGAACTACATCTCAAATTCCATTCAATACATCAAAGAAATATATAAGTAAGAATTGAAAACACATTTCTGATAAATTTATATTCGAAATAGATTTCTAACATTATTTTTGACTCTGATGAATATAATTTATTACTATCAATTTTTATAAGACAATATCACTAAACATACTTGTTTTAAAAAGCTGCTTCGAAACGTAGGGTCGCGAACACATTTTTGATAAATTTATATTCGAAATAGATCAAACTCCATCTCAAATTCCATTCAATGCATCAAAGAAATATATAAGTAAGAATTGAAAACACATTTTTGATAAATTTATATTCGAAATAGATTTCCAACATTGTTTTTGACTCTGCTGAATATAATTTATTACTATCAATTTTTATAAGACAATGGCAGAGAAAAGGAATCGTAGTTCAGAGGTTTACAACATTGCCCAAAAACTTCTCAGTCGTGAAACTGGTAACAGGTTCACCTTAAGAAATGCTCATTCTCAGATTAAGTTCCACAATTTTCAGTTGCAGGAAGAGTTTGATATTTTTTCTGAGATAAGGTTGGACGAAGATTTTAGAAACAGTTTCATCAAGATTGAAGAAATAGTTTCAGCCCGCGGTATTATATTTGCTTTAGCACAATCAGGTGTTTGTGTTGCATTTGATAGAAACACGAATAAAAGGCTTTGCTACTTGAATTTAAGTCCACAAGACCATATTCGAAGGTTGTACTATAACAAGGAAAATAATTCTCTCATCACAGTATCAGTTAATTCTTCCAATGGAATCTCAATGAAGTGCAGATCAACCCAACTTGAGTACATTAAAAGAGTTCAACCAGATGCTGGCTTTGATTTGTTTCAAGGTGAGAATGTGTATTGGCCTGGTTTCGTAGCGTTCGATGATATCAATGGTAAAGCTCTTACTTTATCAGCCCAAGATCATATTTACAAGGTGTTTGATTTGAAGAACTATACATTCTTGTACCAAATATCTGACAAAGCAATTGAAGACATAAAGATCACTTCTGGTATAATGCTCTTAATATTTAAAACAACTTCTTGTGGAAGATGTCTTCCTCTGAAGATTTTATCTATAGAGGATGGCAAAGTTCTGAAATCTTTTCATCATACATTAGTACCCAATAGAAAGGTAGATTTTCTTGAGCTTTTACATGACAAGATACTCCTAAGACAAGAGAATGAATCCCTGAAAATGGTTGATGTTCAGAGTGAAAAGATGATTGATTTGAGCAGAAAAGAGTTTAAGAATCCTTCAACATTTATTTTGTTACATGCTAAACGATTATTCTTGACATTTCACAGTGGGAATGTTTTTGTTTGGAATTTGAGAGCAGAGCTGGTTGCGTCTTACAGAAACCACTTCATACGGTTTTCTGGTTTTAACAAAAGTATCGTTTACTTGACCAATGATGAAGAGCTAGTCCTTTCTTACAACAAAGTTAATGAGCCCCTTGCAACAAATTGCGCAATAAACATTACGAACATCTTGACTGGAAATCGCTATGCTAAGATTGGCGGCAATGATCCTGATGTGCGTATAAGTTGTAGAAATCGGCCAAATGCATCCCTAATACAAAGCACTGTTGAAGAGGCTCTGGAAGATGTAAGTGTAGTATTCTATGAAGAAGAAAGGAATGAAATTTATACAGGCAGTACAAGTGGCCTCGTACATATCTGGTCAAATTGATCATTAAAAAGAAAGAAATGAATATATTGGATTCTCCATCCCATTAATATGTGCCTGTCCAGATGACTTTCATGAGAGTCTCCAGGAATTGAAATTAAAGGATTAACCCAAAAATAAATCTGAATATCTGTATTAATTAATCTCAGATGTAAGAAACATTAATAACCTATTTGCATTAGCCATCGTAAGTAAAATAATTTATTTTGTTATGATTATAAAAAATTGAAGTCTTGTTAAGATAGATGGTTTTAAAATTGAAATGATAGCGTAAGTAAAATGTATAGCAGCCTATTATACGTCTGGGAAAAAAAAAACTGTCCCTCTTGGTAAGATATACGTTTTAAATTGCTGTTTAGACGTTGCCCAAGCCAGTAGCCACCTGAGAAAAGATTCAAGGAAAACTGTGCAAGGAAAACTAGGGAACAGAAGTGAAAATAACATTGCTACTAATTGTATGCCAATCAATTTTTATAAGGAAAGAAATCTCCAGTGGAGAATCATAGATGATGGACTAGGTTGATTTCTTCGATGCCAGTATGGATTCTCTTTACAATCCCATTAGAATATTGGGATATTTAACGAAGGAGAAGATAATTAATGTGCATCAACATGTAGAATGCATTTTTTTTATCAACAATATTAATAATCTACTTATAATAACTATTGAGGATGTTTACATTGAACTGCTTTGTGTAACAAAAACGAGTTTAAATAAATTTGGTCTAAAAATAGATATTTAAAGATCAATTCTTTTTCATTGTCAAATATTTTTTTTCATTATGAGTCATGAAGTCTTTTTTATCATAGTCTCTAATCTAAAATTGTAATCTAATGTTAATCTACATTAAATTATTTAGTAGCAAATCTAATGTTTACTTATGTCCCTGCCCCTTTTTTTATCTCTCTTAATTATTGTTGCAGTTCAAGTTAGATGTTTCTATTTAAATAGTCCTGTAAATATTTCCAATTTCATCAACTCGATAACTATCATATAATTTATATTCTAATTATGACAATTAAAATAAAAAATCCAAGTACAATAAGAATATATAGTTTTGTACAAACAAGAGATGAAGAAAGGAGAACAAATAATGCTCCATAGCTTAACATCATATAATGCTCTTACAGAAAATATTTGAAGTCTTTTCATCATGCATTTTTGCCCAATAAAAGGATACATTTTGTTGGGCTGTCTCATGACAAGATACTCGTAAAATAAGAGAATCAATGCCTACAAATGATTGATGTTCAAAGTGAAAAGATTATTGAGCTGAGAAAATAAGAGTTTGAAAAGCATTCACTATACATGGGAAAAAATTATTATTGACATTTCACAGTGAGACTATTTTTTTTAATGGAATTATGGATTTTAGAGAAATCACAAGTATCCTTAAATAAACATTATCAACCTCTTGACTGGAAATTGTTGTGCTAATAAAAACATGTGGGCACAAGTTGCATTAATAATCCTAACACATCAATAATCCACAACACTGATAAGCAATGCAAGAGAGTTTCTACATATTAATGAGTTTGAATTATAAGAAGTGAAAGATGGTTGGGCTCTGTCTTGTTTTGAAGGATTTGTTGTTGTTGTTGTTTTTTATCAATAAGGGGTCGAAGCCGAAGGATTCTATTAAAAATATGAAGTTTTCAAAGTTAACATGTTAAAAGCAGAAGAATCTGGAAGTAAAGTATTAGAGGCAACCAAAAAAA
This sequence comes from Chamaecyparis obtusa, assembly GCA_027943335.1. Taxonomy (NCBI): domain Eukaryota; kingdom Viridiplantae; phylum Streptophyta; class Pinopsida; order Cupressales; family Cupressaceae; genus Chamaecyparis; species Chamaecyparis obtusa. The sequence continues at coordinate 209,643 of BSBK01001778.1, forward strand.
TTGAGAAACATTACCCAGAACCTCATGAATGCGCGTATATAAAACATAAGTTGAGCTAAAAACTAAATTGGAAACTATAAACTATAAAGACAAAAAGGGCAAATTTAGGAACTTAGCACCATTGCTAATAGAGGTAGATGTAGAGTCATTCTCTGAACTAGTGGAGGAGCCATGAGTGTCCTCTTCATTGTTTTGAGATCCAGTGAAGTTCTCCTTATCAACAAATTCTTTGTTTGAAATTTTATAAAAATAATTTTTAAAAAATTGGAAAATGTTGATTATATTTTATATGTGCATTTATATAATTTAAGAAAAATCATATTTAATTTCAACAATAGAATTAAAGTTTGGACAAATATAAACCAAGCAAGAAATGGAAATAGAATGTCGAGATCAAAGTGGACATTGAAGGCATTAAAGACGAAGAAGTTGGGGAAGCTAGAAAAACCTAATCCAAACCCTAATATGAGAGATTGAAATCACAAAAGGAGAATCTTGAGAGAATTTGAGACAACATAAAATGGGCCAACTAGTGGCCATCTGAGAAAAGATTCTAGGAATGTCGTAATGAAAGTTAGGGTACAAATGTAAAAATTTGCTTGCTACAAGAAGACCTTTGTTAATCAAATGTAAGTCAATAGAAGTACATAGATAATGCACAAGGTTTATTTTGAAGGGGAATATTGGGGTTGTCTTTGTCTATGTCTTTATCTTTGTCTTTGTCTTTTCAATTATTTATTGGAACATGCATTTATGAGGTTTTTTTCTAGTTGAAACACTTGTAGAAATAGAAAGTGCTTTGACCTTTTATGGAAAATTTTCTAAATTTGATTATGAATTGAAAGATTGTAAAAATAAAATAAAAAATAAGTTGATTTGTTTGAGAAGGTAAGTGAAACATTATATAGAAGATGTATAGGTGTAATCATTCAATACTAGCACATCTAAATGAAATTTTAAGGTGTTTTATGAGGAATTGAAAAGGGAAAGTGAAGAAGGTGAAAGTAATGATTGTGGATGTTGTTAGGGTTTGACCTACTACTTTATTTTTTAGAGTATATATGGCGTTTACAATGACATAATTATATTTATTCATTAAAGAACAGACTAATGTCAAAGAAGATGAAGATGTAAGAGTTGGGGTACATGAATTAGGAGATGAGGTTCTCAATACTCATGTATTGGCTCTTTCTTCTGGTGTTATGATTGTTGTCAAGGCTTATAATGGCCTTATTGATTTTAATTCTTATGATTGGCATGAAATGGAAGGACATTATCCTTCATCTCCTTCAGTATGGGTTTTCTCTCCTTTCTAATAGAGTTGGAGTTGTGGATCTAGAGGATTATCTAAATGATAGGGATTATGAAATCCTCTAAGATATCCTTTCGACAGCCCATTTGAAGAAAAAAATATTTTTTGGAGAGGCTGAGGTGGAAAAAATTAATAGAGAGGCTAAGGAAAACAATTTTTCTGGAGAAGATGAGACCAAGGGTGTTTGTGTTCTTTAAAAAGGGTTTTTTCCCTCTACATTGAACCAAAATTCTATATTTCTTTCTTATTTTCTTTTGATGGATTAGGGATTACAGGATAACAATTTTAAGGATGATGTTTTATCTCCTTTTGCAATGAATCAGAGGGCTTTGAAGGTATGAGAAAGTATGGGACATAGGAAGCCAAAGAATTAATCTCAAAATAATATTGTGCTTATTTATTTTTCATTCAATTCATATTACAGATACATAGGATTACATATCCTATATTATAGGTAACCTCCTATAACTACTCCTTTTACACAAACAAGGTGTCCTAACAAACCATAAACAAAATATAACAATCAATATTAATTACATGAGCTATAATAACAACTCAATCCAATAACTTAGATCATCTTTTGAATGGAGACAAACACATCTATTCACTAACAACCAATAATAGTAATTGGGGACAAACATGTCCAATTACTTACATAAAAAGCTTGAATGACAAGCCCTTTATTTTTGTGTATGCAGCCACCATTGTAGATCCAAGGATATATCTCACACTCTTACTTTCGAAGTTTTCTTTAAAAATGTGTTGAATCTTGAAACTTATTGCATGCATTGGAATAAATACTACCTAATGTAGCTGAAGATAGAGAACCTTAATGGAGTTGTCAATCCTTGCATCCTTCAACACAAATTAAAATACTACATGTATCAAAAATAAGTTAAATACAAAATAAAAATGATGTTGAATTTATTCAATTCACCTAAATGCATACAAATTATTCATGAATGAAATCTAATGGATAAATTACAACATATGTCTGCATGATCTCGTACAGTCAAACTTCTTTTTATTTGTCCTAATCTTTCCTCTATGTTAAGAAGATAGTGTCTCAAACTTACTTTACATAAGGTTACTATTTTTACTAAACTTGCATTTGAGCACAAATTGGTCAAAGTTTTTCCCAAAGCTGTAGCTGGACTAGATAAGCATGTCACCAAATTTTTGTTGCAAGATCATCTCTACTTTTGCACATATTAAAGTTTTCATTTTAGAAGTTGTAAATGAATGTTTCAAAGTCATTTTTGAATACCTTAGAGGCTCTAAAATGACCTAAAATGTTGAAAATTAGAATTACCAATTATACATTGATAGAGAACATCATAATATTTTTGATGCTTCAAATGGTTTGTCAATTGGACACTCGACTAAAAAGTTATGGTCTCCAAAAGTTGGCTCTCCTGAAATAGGAAATATAAAATTGTGTTGGACACATAAATGAGTTGTAAAAGGGAGCTACACATTTTAGTGAGAAGTTTTAACACATCATTGGGCATCTTGGATTGGAGATAAGATGTGCATCACTTTTTGGCTAGTTTTAGAAAATTATTTTATAATATCATTTGACAATTTTGTGTATTGTATCTCTTATATATTAGGTGCATGAGATAGATGTTATGTGTTAGAATATTATAGCTATTGAGTTACCTCTAGATCTCTCATTGCCAATATGCTAGTGAGAAGATTTTTCTACAAGCATATTATAATATGTTGTTTATTTTGAATAATAATTTAATTATTAGATTTTAGAGTATGGTGTTTTATGTAATGCCCCACCAAGGAGCCCATGAATATAAGAGATAAATAGACTCAAAATATCATGGAATAATTTTTTTTAAATGTATGTCTATGACATGCAAAAAGAAAAAATATAAAGCTCAAACTTTCATATTAGGTCAAACTATTACAAACAACATTGCACAAGTAGAAGACTTAAAGCCATAAATTTCATTGGAGAAAGGGAAAAGGTCCTATAATGTATTAAACCTAATATATGGGGCATGTCAAGTCACCAAAGACTCTCCCTGAATTTTCATAACCTAACTTAAAAAATTGGGCATTTTCATTTGTTCTAGGTGTCACAAATGGGCTTTGTCAAGCACTAACTTGCACTCAATTGCCACAAATACCATTAAAAAAAATTAAACCTTCTAAAAGATCCTCTAAGTGAACAGTGCTTCATCTAGCTTCAAAACTCAGCTAGAATGTGAAGGAAAATAGATGCTCTGAGCTCCCAAAGTCCTCTTCAAATCGAACTATAATTTATAGAGTTAACTGAGCGCAAATGCAGAGGACATGTGCACCAAGATGGTAAACAAAAGGAGGGTATTAGTGTCACTTTTGGTTTTAAAATCATCTAAACCTGAACTTGGTGGATAAATTTGAGGCTCATGCACTAAAAGTCCAAAGATTCCAAAAGAACAAGAATTGGAGTACTCTGAATCTAGTTTCTAAACTACTAAAGTTTTTCAAAAATGAAAAAAATTAAGTGTGTCAAATTCTTTCCACACGAAAAAGTGTTCATTGTTTTAGCATAACATAACATAGTGTCCATCATGCAAGTAAAAAAAGATATGGTTGCATTTAGTATTTTAAGAACCCTTTGCTTGAAAGATAGTTAAGAGCAAGTACTAGAAGTTGTGTATTATTTTGTAATTTTTTGTGGAGTTTTTTTTAATGATTTTTCAAAGTGGATGCATCTTGAAAATTATATACCTATTTGTTCGAGTCAAATAACTTGCACCAAACTAACTGAAAACTTTTTTAAAAATTGTAATAAGGAAGTGTAGAACAAGAGTATATAATTTATATTATATATTATTGTTTTACACTTATTAAAAATTAAAAAAAAGAATTTGATATTATCCTATGTAAAATTTTAAAAATGGCTCTAAAAAACTTGTGATGCTTGTGAAAATACAAAACATGTGATTTCAGGAAAAACTTGGCAAAATCAGGATACAATCTATTCATTCTATCATAGTCCTTATTCTGCTATTGATCAAAGAGGTCAGTCTCCCCCTCCATTATCCAGAATTGAAATGAAATGGAAACTGGTGAAGCCAAGGAGATTCAAGGGATTGGAGAAGTTGGCTATAGGAAAAAATAGGGATAGAAATGATAAATCCAAATTATGGGTAATTCCTTTAACTTCTAATATCCAAGCTTTCACTTCCGGAGCCAATAGAATTACCCTAGGAAGGAAAAATTCCCAGCATGGTAAGCCAAGGTAGAAACCATTTCCTTATGGCATCAATTAGTTTCATCATCTACAAAATAAGATGGAGGGTTCTCTAAAGCCTACCTCTAATGTAAAAAATGTTAGCAATAACACTTCTTTCTGAAACCCAAGAAGGAATAATCTCTAAACTTCCCAACAAAAGGGATTAACCAATTATCCTAGGGTTTCAAATAACTACTGGAGACATGGGAAGCAATCTGTAAATCCAATCAATAAGGGATCCACAAATTTGCCAAGGTTCAAGCTAAATTTAGCACCCTTTGAGGATATTATATCAATTAATATGGACAATAAATATACAAAGGGATTGCACCTCTTCTCTAGAATCCATTCCCTTTTTGCTCGATGGTTTGGAATGGATGCCCAAATTGAGGAAATTACAAAATGATTCCAAGAAGTTTTTAAGGGTCAATTAAGGTATTACAATCATGTTTGACAATTTTTTATTCATCGATTTCTTTGATTTATCCATTAAATCTGATTTTCTACTTTGAAAATGCTTGGATTTTAGAGGGCACAAATTTCTATTTGAATTGAATGGTTTCCTAACTTTAACCCTAATAAAATTGGGAAGCTTGAAATTATCAGATGGATTAAACTGACAAATTTACCAATTGAATTAATGCATAGTCTTATTTTAGAGGACATAGGAAATAAATTAGGTAAATTTGTAAAATTGGAAGACAATTTTTTAGCATACTCCAATGTTTTTTATTGTAGGAAAAAATAGGTTTTAAGGGGGACCCGAGGAGACAATTTTTTAGCATACTCTAATGTTATTATTGTAGTTAAGATAGATATCAATACTAAAACCCTTCAAACCATAAATTTGAATACAAAAGAGGTATGATACATAGTTAAACCTATTTTCTATGATAACCTTGAGTTGGGAAAGAGGATTATTAAAACCTCCACAAAACCCCATTACAGGGTTATCCCACAACCAAAAGTTAGAATATTAAATTTAATGTTAATGCTGGAGGATTTATTGTTAAAAATATAGGTGAGGACAAGATTATCCAAGGTCAAGCCTCAAGTATGGTCTCATCAATGACTAACATTATGAAAAGCCTTGAGGATTGTAATCAGCCCCCAAGTAAGATGGGAACTATGGCAAAGACACCTCAAGAGAAAATATCTAGCCATGATAATCAAGAGAGGAACCTAAGAGAGGAAATTACCTCCTAGACAATGAGAATAAATCCACACACGAAAAATTAGACAAAAATATGAGGAACGAAGAGGAAAAATATGAGAAAAACTTGACCCTTATTATTAAGGAAACTGATCTAGAAGAAGGAGAAATACCCTTGGAAGGAAACATGAAAGTTATCTCTACCAAAGAAAAATATCAGATGGTGTCACAAATCTAAGAATCCCAAAAATTGGAACTTACCACATTTGAACCCACAAGTGATCATAGAGAGTCAAGATCAACATAGGATGAGTGACAGATTGAAAGAACCAAAATTAATCACCATTATTTGGAAGAAGTGTGTGATGAGATTCTAGGAAATATATTAGAAAATATAGTGGAAGAAGAAGCTAACAATGAAAGAGAATATCTAGTTTCAAAGATTATGGATTTACAAGAGGAGGAAAAAAAACAAACAAAATTTGAGGAAGAAATGGTGGAAGTGGGGGCTACGGAAGAAGAGGAGGAAGATAAGTTAGTTTTTTCCCTTACTGATTTTAGCAAGATTACACTAGACTATGCCAAAATTAATAAAAGAAGAGGTAGAAAATCACTTTTAAAGCTAAGGGAAAATGATGGTCTGGCTTAAGACCAAGCTAAAGTAACTACATTAATCAATACAGGGAAGGGTAAGTTCCTTCCCACGAAGCCACGAAGGTCAATACTTGGAATGTTAGGGGCCTAAATGCCCCTAACTAGCAAATTTTTTTGAAATGCTGCTTAACTTCTTCAAAACCTGACTTATGCCTAATCCAAGAAACTAAACAAAAATTAGAAGAGATAGGAGCTCTCCTAAGAAAGATGGGAATGTGGGACATTGTGGAAGGCCCTGTTGAAGGAGCATCCGAAGGCTTAGGTATCATATGGGACCCTAGAAATGTTTCATTCTCTATGAGTTGAAGAAAAAAGAATCAGATTAGTGGGCATGTCAAAAGCATTAGAAGAAACTTGAAATACATTCTAATTAATATTTATGGGGGCCTACAAAAAATTAGGTGAAAAGGGTCATTTGGAAGGAAATATAATAGTTTATGGAAGCCATATCAGATGAAATTTTCATAGTAGGGGGATTTAAATGCTATCCTCAAACCCAAGGAAAAGTGTGGGGGGGGGATCCACTAGACTACCACTAATGTATGAATTTAAAGAGTGGGTGAATAAAAATAATCTCATAGAGATCAAAACTGATAACGAAGGTTTCACTTGGAATAACAGAAGATTGGGTTTTTGCAATATTGCAGAGAAATTGGACATGAGATTCCTCTTTAAAGGTAATTGGGCTAATTTTCTATATAACCTTATTGCAAAGATTTTACAATACATGGGTTCTAACCATTTTCCAGTCCAACTCAATATAATAGAAGATATTCAACCCAACAAATGTCCTTTTAAATTTGAGCAAATGTGGCTTAAACATGAGAACCTGATTAAACTAATGGAGAAATGGTGGAATGAAACCCAGGTTAATGGGTCTAACCTCTTTGTCCTAGTAACTAAAATGAAAATCATTAAAAGGGAATTATTTTCTTGGAACAGAAACACCTTTGGTAATATTTTTCAGACCAAACTAAAATTTGAACAAGAATTGGAAAATATTAACAAAATGGTGATTGAAAAGGGCATGGACTCTCTACTATATTTAAAAGAAAAACAATGAAAATTTGATTATGAAGACATATTGTCAAAAGAAGAAATCTTTTGGTGGTAGAAATCCAGAGAGACTTGGCTAGAGGTAGGAGATGAGAATACTAAATTCTTTCATAACAGTACCAAGTACAGTAGAAATGTGAATAGAATTACCAAAATCAAGGATAGAAACTAATGAACTACAACCGATTGAATACCCGAATGACTTGAAGATCGGTTATTAGAGATCACCGAGTAATTGAAATGATATGTAAGATAATTAAATCACTCATTATGTTGTCATTGATGTCAACTAGTTTTGACAATACTTATCATGTAAGTTACAAACATCTAAACATCTGTAAAAAGGAGAGAAAAGATGAAGAACTGAGATATCTACATGGAGAGAGATGGATATGATAGATGAGGATAAGGAATACTTTGGGTAACTTATTGATGATTCTATGATCTCATATTGTTGGCTTGATTATGTTGCATTAATCTATTATGTAGAAGGAAGCAAAATTATACAAGGCAATGTGGTCGGTAAATGAAGCACTACAGTATACACCGAGCTAGTGAAGTGTATACTGAGCGACAGTATTAACCAAGCTTGTGTTTTCTGACACATTTCTTTGTTAATCGAGTATGGATGAAAGTATTAAATGCTTAGTTCAGCCGATAGAACTTGATGAGATAGAAATTGTTATGATTTCAAGATTGAGGATAAAGTTTGTTATGAGATCCACAGCTAAAATAATTAGAAGAAGATCTAAAGGATGGAATTGAAACATGTTACTGACATAATTTTTGAGGAAGGTTTAAGAAGAAAAATCAATGAAGAAGGATAAGTGGAAAAATTTGATGGTTGATATGAAAATGGTTTATCTGTCTATATAAGAGATATGAGTTTCTTTAATGAAACATGTCGGAAGAAAGAACACTACAGAGATTTTGCATGAATATAGATTCATGCATGCTTGATTAGACTGGTTGAAGGAGAACCAAACTATAGAAGAGTACCGAGCGTCAGAGAGCTATTACCGGGTGAAAGTAAGTTGAGGAAGTGAATTGAAATATTGATTAGAGGATTTGTATGGGCTTAGAATAGATCTAAACATATGTAAGTTAAGTTGTATTGTAATCAGATCAACTACTATTTTAGTTTAACCATTGATATAGAAAATCTCCTAACCGAGTGGACTTAACCATCTTATCTTATGCCCCTATGTCATTCAAGGAATGTACATTGTTGTCTTATTGACCCCATAGTGAATGTTGTTTGAAAGTTAACTATTAGTCATAAATCCTCTAACAAGATCACACCTAATAGTGTGTTTGTAACCTTTAACAGGGTTGGCTCTTCACCAAGCTCACTTCAGAAGAGTGAAAATTATTTTGGGTTACCAGTCCCAGGTGGTTTTCCCTTAGCAGGGTTTCCACGTTAAATCATTGTGTTATGTGTTTTTGTGATGATTTTTTTATTGTCATACTTTACATACTACATATTTGATTTGGTTGATAATTACAGTGAGTTAATTAATTGGTAATCGGTAAAAGGCATAGACATTTTAATAGTTTATGTTATCAAGTTGCAGAATTTATTGGAATTGTTTTAAGTATTACATCTTTGTATTTGGGACTGTAGCATAACTGATCTAACTAATTCACCCCCCCCCTCTCATTTATTCTAACAATTGGTATCAGAGCATTGGTTTCTTGGAACAGATTTTTAAGGACTTCAGTGGAAAGATTACAAGATGTATAAGAGAGAAGTGACGAAGCTAAACAAGGACAATTTTAGTACATGGAAAAGTCAGATGAAACTTCATCTATCTGGAATTGGAGAATCTTCTATACCTTTACTGGAGAATGGCTACTAACAACCACCTAGTCCTTTGACTCTTGATCATTTAATAGACCGACATGAACACAACATCACTATGATCTACTAACAACCACCTAGTCCTTTGACTCTTGATCATTTAATAGACCGACATGAACACAACATCACTATGATCTACTAACAACCACGTATTCCTTTGACTCTTGATCATTTAATAGACCGACATGAACACAACATCACTATGACAGAGATAGTGGCTGCTCTTACTGATGCTGAATTTCAAGACATCAAGGATTGCAATACTTCAAAGGAAATGTGGGAGAAACTTTCCCTAGTACATGGTGATGATGCAAATGTGATGAGAGCCAGAGATGAAAGCTTGAGAGGTAGATTTGATGATATGAAAATGAAGGAAGGAGAAAACATAGTATAGTACTCAAACCAAATTAAAGAGGTTGTCAATGCTATGCGTGGAGCTAGTGGTACCGTTGATGAGGATACTGTGGTAAGTAAAATCTTGAGAACACTTTTGTCTGTCTATGCAATCAGAATATTTGAAATTCATGAAATGAGGTCTGCACCTAATAGCACACTTACTCTTGATAGTCTGATTGGAAAGTTAACCACTTTTGAGCTAAACAATTATGATAACAGTGTTGTGCCAACTTTTGAGTCTTCTTTTATGTCTTCTCTTAAGATTGGTAAATCTAGTAGTAAGCACACTATAAGGAATGAAAGTGATAGAAATAATGATGATGAGCTTGATGAATTAGAATCACTAATGGCCTAGAGACTGCCTAAAGGTAAAGGTAGATATAAGGGTAAACTACCTTTAGCCTATTTTAACTGCAAAGAAGTTGGTCATGTTGTTGCTAGATTCCGAAATAGGAAAGAAGATGAGAATGACAGAGACAGATCCAGAGGTGGAAGCTATGGTAGAAGATATAACAGAGATAATTGATAGTACAACAGAGACAACCGAGATCACAAAGATAAAGGTAAAAATGTATGCTACTTTTTTTAGGACAATGATACAGACACTGACACCGATGATGATGTTGAGGTAGTATTTGTTATGATGAAAGATGATTCTGAGGAAGAGGAAAGGTATGTAGAAACAACACTCATTTATAAAGTTAGTAAAAATGATACTTGGATCATAGATAGTGGCTATACACATCACTGATGGAATATGGATGAAGTGACAGAGAGGGGGGGTGAATCAGTCAACCATAAAACACTTCACAATTAATTCTTTCCAGATCCCTTAGGATATCTTAACAATGCTATCTGTATTAGCACTCGGTAAATAGATTGCAGTAATTTTGAAGATGCAGAAAGTATTAGCAAAATTATCTTTTAGATATTCATCAGCACTGGTGTATGATTAAGATAGCAATTAAGAACACAAGAGACACAAGATTTAACATGGAAACCCAATATGGGAAAAACCACCAATGTATCTAGATACTGATTTTCACTTTTCTGAAGTGATGCCCGGTTAGAAGCCAACCCAGTAAAAGGTTACAAAACACATTGTTAGGTGTGACCTTGTTAGAGGATTTTAAAACACCCTGCTAGGAGTGGCCTGGTAAGAGGTCTTGAAAACAATTCAATGGAATTGTCACCTTGTTAGAGGATTTACAATATGGTTGTTAAACCAACTCGGTTAAGAGATTTAGAATTCACTGTTACAATGATAAGAAGGTAACAATGAAGAAATGACCTGTATAATAATGCAACTGTCTTGCTGATTACAGATCTCTATTCTGCATATGTGTGATCCTTCCCGATCGAATAAATCTGTGCTGCACCTCAAGGATATCTGAACATCCTTCACAAATTCGCACACACCTTTCCTGTCTTTCTTCTGTAAATCTTCTGCCGTATTTCTTGTTTATTTTTCACATTTGACCTTTTATTTATATGATTTTAGATTTGTCAAATCGACATTATTTATTATAACAGTCGGCTGAATTAAGCAAACTCTATTTGCAAAAATCCTTCAAGGGCCGATAGTGCTCAGTGACCATAACTTTCTATAATCTTTCGGAGACCAAGGGAACTCGGTAAACACCGACAATCCTTTACCTTCGATAACCGACTGAACTCAGTAAACACTAACTTTTCTTTGACAACCGATTGAACTCGGTAAACACTAACTTTTCTTCGACAACCGACTGAACTCGGTAAATACTAAATTTCCTTTGGTAACCGAGTGAACTCGGTAGACACTGATTTTCTTTGATAACCGAGTGGACTCGGTAAGCACTAATCTTCCTATCTGGCAGACCGACTGAGCTCAGTAGGAACTGATTGTTGCGGACTATGACATTGTGTGACATCAAAGACAATACATAATTTGAGTAGCAATTTCCTTCAGACAATTGTTTCCAACAATCTCCCTCTTTGGCATTGATGGCAACACAATATGTCATAGCATAGGAAATTTGAAAGAGTTAGCTCGGTTCAGATTCAAATCTCCCTCTGTCAGCAAACTTCCTGTATCCTGAAAATTCTTCCTTCTGACTATTGAAAATTTCTTGAAGTAATAGCAAAGACATAGCAAACACTCCCTCTTTGACAACACATGCCAAAGACAATTCACAAATTACCGGTGTAAATTAATGTACCTCAAGTACTGATTCATATGCAATGATTCCTTGAATATGCTGCATCAACTGGTTGATTTTCAATCATTTTCTGGTTGATGCATCACTAAAACTGTATTTAGTGAGCCTCGGATAGGGGAATGACCCCTAGCTTACCTCTTAGATACACAAATGCATCCTTAGGTAATGGTTTGGTAAAAATGTCTGCAATCTATTCTTTTGTATGAATATATTCTAATCTGATTTCCTTATCCTGCACCAATTCTCTGACAAAGTGATATTTAATAGCAATATGCTTGGTTTTGGAATGCATCACTGGATTCTTAGAAATGTTTATTGCACTGGTATTGTCACAAAATATAACAATTGGTTCTTTGATTTCAACCTTAATACCTTCTAATAGCTGTTTAAACCAAACAATATTTGAATAGTTTACTGCAGCAGCAACATATTCTGCTTCAGCTGTGGATTGAGATGTGCAATTCTGCTTTTTACTAGTCCAGGATACCAGTCTTTTTCCAAGAAAAAATGCTCCACCACTTGTGCTTTTTCTGTCATCAATGTTTCCTGCCCAATCAGCATCAGTAAACACTTTTAAGTCTAGATTGCCTCCAAATTTATACCACAAACCATATTCTTCAGTTCCTCTTAAGTATCTTAAGATTCTTTTGATTGCCATCATGTGATTTTCCTTAGGTTTTGCTGAGAATCTAGCTACTATATCGACTGCTAAGGCAATATCAGGTCTTGTATGTACTACATACTGCAATTTTCCAATCATAGATCGGTATAGGGTCTGATCAACTTCTTTTGAATCATCAATTTTGGTAAGTTTTAGTCCAGTACACATGGGTGTACCAACTGGTTTTGAATCTTCCATACCAAACTTCTTAAGTATTTCCTTAATGTATTTTGATTGAGTAATGTATATACCATTCTTGCTTTGCTGAATTTGAAGACCAACAAAGAATTTTATTAAACCAAACATAGACATTTCAAATTCTTTGTTCATTTTCTCTGAAAATTCTTTGCACTGATCCTCATTCCCTGTAAATATAGTATCATCTACAAATATTTCTGCCAATACAATTTTGTCATCCGATCCTTCTTTAATATACAGATTGCTATTATCATTGGCTCTTTTGAAATTAATCTGAATCAAATAGTTATGGAGTCTTTCATACCATGCTCTAGGAGCTTGTTTCAAACCATACAATGCTTTGTGTAACCTGCAGACCATGTCCTTTTTATCTGGATCAACAAAACCTTCAGGTTGTTCAATGCAGACTTCTTCATCAAGAATTCCATTGAGAAATGCATATTTTATATCCATCTGATATACCTTAAATCCTTTGTGTGCTGCATAAGGAAGTAGAGTTCTTACACCTTCTAATCTTGCAACAGGAGCAAAATTTTCTCCATAATCTATACCTTCTTCTTGAGAATAACCTTTACATACCAGTCTAGCTTTGTTTCTAGATACTTGACCATCTTCATTTAGCTTATTCTTGAATACCCATTTTGTTCCAATTACATTCTTATCTTTAGGTCTAGGTACAAGAGTCCAAGTTTTGTTCTTTTGTATTTGTTCTAATTCTTCATTCATTGCTTCAATCCAACTTTCATTTTCCAATGCATCTTTGATATTTCTAGGTTCAAAATCAGTAAGCAGACATGTACCTTTTAGCTTGCTTCTTGTCATAGTACCATCTGATTTGTTTCCAATGATTTGATCCGGTGTATGATGTCTTCTGACATATTTGGCTAGTATAGGTTCCTTGCCTTTTGAATGATTCCTGCTGTTGTCTTCTAGGATCTCTTCTTCAGGTTGCTCGGGCTTGGTAGATATTTGCTCGGTAACTTTAGGCTGAGACTCGGTCTGAATTTCTTCCTGTGACTCGGTTTGAACTTCTTCCTGTGACTCGGTTTGTGACTCGGTAACTATGCTCGGCTCGGTAGATATAGTTTCCTTATTGATAGTTGTGCCTGCCAATGTTTCAGGTTCAATGTAAATGAATCTTCTATAGTTCTCAGGTTCCCTTTTGCTTTCTTCTTCAGTCTTTTCTGCAAATTCATCAAATTTTACATGTATACTTTCTATGACTTTGTGAGTAGATAAGTTCAGACATTTGTATGCCTTGCTTTTGCTAGAATATCCTAGGAATATTCCTTCATCACTTTTCACATCAAATTTATTTCTTCTGGATTCTTTTAAGATATAACACTTGCTACCAAATATTTTCATGTAACTTACATTGGGTTTATAGCCATACCATAATTCATAAGGAGTTTTGAATGTGTCTTTCTTCAATTGTACTCGGTTCAAGGTATGAACTGCAGTGGTGATAGCTTCCTTCCAATATTTTATAGTGATGTTCTTTTCTATCATTAGAGTCCTTGCACAATCCATAATAGATCTGTTTCTTCTTTCTGCTATTCCATTCTGCTCAGGAGTTCTAGGAGCTGATACCTATCTTTTGATTCCTCTTTCAATGCAGAAGTTGTTAAAATCATGGGAGATGAATTCACCACCTCTGTCTGATCTTAAGCATTTCAATCTTTTCCCTTTTTCCTTTTCCACTCTTGCTAAGTACCATTTGAACTTTTCAAATGCTTTTGATTTTTCTCTTAAATACATAACAGTCATCATTCTAGAATAATCATCAACGAAAAGAATAAAGAATTTATCTCCAGTATAGCTTTGTATTCCAATAGGTCCACATAAATCAGTATGCACAATTTCCAAAATTTCTTTAGACTGATAGTTCTTACTGTTGAAACTAGTTTTACTCATTTTGCCAATCTGACAATTCTTACATAGACCAGTATCAGGTTTCTTCAAAGTAGGAATGCCTCTAACCTTCTTGAATTTGCTTATTTTTATCATGTTATCAAAATTCACATGACATAACCTTTTGTGCCATAGCCAACTTTCTTCAATTTGAGCAATAAAGCATGAATATTCACTGAGATCAAGATAAAATAAGTTACCTTTTGTTTGTTTGCCTGATCCAATGAGTTTTCCTTTTTCATCCAGCAGTCTTGCTTGACCATTCATGAATTCAACCTTGAAACCAGTGTTGATTAGCTGTGCTACACTTAGAAGATTATGTTTTAGTCCTTCAACCCAATAAGCATTATCACATATGAGTTCTTTGGTTAGTGAGATTCTTCCTTTTCCTTTTATTCAACAAGGTTCATTGTTTCCAAATCTTACATTACCACTATCACAGTCTTCTAGATATTCAAATTTTGTCTTGTCACCAGTCATGTGGTGTGAACATCCACTGTCTATTATCCATATATCATCTTTGCTTATATGAGAAATAAGTGCCATCTTATCTTCATCATCATCAGATTCATCTTTTATAGCAATAAAAACAATTTCTTCTTCACTATCATCAGAATCTTTAGCCATAAAACATGATTTCTTACCTTTATCCTTGTATGATTTGAAATTCTTTTTGCCATAGTACTTGTGACTTCTCTTCTCTTCCTTGACTTGCTTGTTTGGGCACCTAGCTGCAATATGTCCAATTTCTTCACATGAAAAATAGATTAAATGAGTTTTACCTTTATACTTACCTTTCCCTCTAGAGTACTTCTTTGCAAGTAATGCTTCTACAATTTCAAGATCACTATCAGAACTTTCTTCTGATACTTCTTCACTTTCTGACTGAACTTCTTTAATTTTCTTGTTGTTCTTTAGTGAAACCTTGGCCTCAAATGCTGATTCGATATTTTTGGAACTAGGAACATAGTTGTCATAGTTGTCTAATTCAAAGGCTGTCAATCTTCCAACTAAAGCATCCAAAGTTATATTGTGGTTTGTTTCACATCTTCTTTCTTGAATAGCTGATACTCTTATTGCATAGATAGGGAGTAATGTTCAGAGTACCTTACTTAGAACAGTTTCATCTGAGATTGTTCCTCCAGAAGCTCTAATTGCACTTACACTTGCTTTGATTCTTTCAACATATTTTGCAATGTTTTCATCTTCCTTCATATTCATCTTGTCAAACTGTCCTCTTAGGCTTTCTGCTTTGGCTCTTTTCACATTTGCATCACCACCATATATTTTCTTCAATGCCATCCACATTTCATATGTAGTAGTGCAGTCTTTAATATCATCAAATTCTTCATAGCTGAGAGAAGATGCAATGTCTATCATCATGGTGTTGTGAGTCTTTTTATTTGCAATGTCTTCAATAGTTAATGCGCCATTAGGAATTGTGTATTCTTCATCAATGTATTTGCATCCTGAATCACCAATGGAAGCTAGATGAAGTCGCATGAGACCTTGCCATGCTGAAAAGTTATCTCTGTTGAGCTTTGGAATTTCCCTCTTGTAAGACATCCTGATCTTTAGCTTAGGTCTTTGAAACCCTTCCTGCAAGCACCAAAAGCTCTGATACCAATTGATGGAATATGGATGAAGTGACTGAGAGGGGGGGTGAATCAATCAACCATAAAACACTTCACAATTAATTCTTTCCAGATCCCTTAGGATATCTTAACAATGTTATCTGTATTAGCACTCGGTAAATAGATTGCAGTAATTTTGAAGATGCAGAAAGTATTAGCAAAATTATCTTTTAGATATTCATCAGCACTGGTGTATGATTAAGATAGCAATTAAGAACACAAGAGACACAAGATTTAACGTGGAAACCCAATATGGGAAAAACCACCAATGTATCTAGATACTGATTTTCACTTTTCTGAAGTGATGCCCGGTTAGAAGCCAACCCGGTAAAAGGTTACAAAACACACTGTTAGGTGTGACCTTGTTAGAGGATTTTAAAACACCCTGCTAGGAGTGGCCTGGTAAGAGGTCTTGAAAACAATTCAATGGAATTGTCACCTTGTTAGAGGATTTACAATATGGTTGTTAAACCAACTCGGTTAAGAGATTTAGAATTCACTGTTACAATGATAAGAAGGTAACAATGAAGAAATGACCTGTATAATAATGCAACTGTCTTGCTGATTACAGATCTCTATTCTGCATATGTGTGATCCTTCCTGATCGAATAAATCTATGCTGCACCTCAAGGATATCTGAACATCCTTCACAAATTCGCACACACCTTTCTTGTCTTTCTTTTGTAAATCTTCTGCCGTATTTCTTGTTTATTTTTCACATTTGACCTTTTATTTATATGATTTTAGATTTGTCAAATCGACATTATTTAGTATAACAGTCGACTGAATTAAGCAAACTCTATTTGCAAAAATCCTTCAAGGGCCGACAGTGCTCGGTGACCATAACTTTCTATAATCTTTCAGAGACCGAGGGAACTCGGTAAACACCGACAATCCTTTACCTTCGATAACTGACTGAACTCGGTAAACACTAACTTTTCTTCGACAACAGACTGAACTCGATAAACACTAACTTTTCTTCGACAATCGACTGAACTCGGTAAATACTGAATTTCCTTTGGTAACCGAGTGAACTCGGTAGACACTGATTTTCTTTGATAACCAAGTGGACTCAGTAAGCACTAATCTTCCTATCTGGCAGACCGACTGAGCTCGGTAGGAACTGATTGCTGTGGACTATGACATTGTGTGACATCAAAGACAATACATAATTTGAGTAGCAATTTCCTTCAGACAATTGTTTCCAACAATCACATGACTGGTGATGAAGATAAGTTTGATCATCTTGAGCACTATAATGGAGGTTCAGTAAAAATGGGTAATGATACACCTTGCATGGTTAAAGGAACAGGATCTTTATTGATAAATGATAAAATCAAATGTGATAATGCTTATTAGGTAAAAGGACTGATTTATAATTTGCTAAGTGTAGAACAACTTAACAACTCAGGACACCGTGTGACATTTGAAAGAAAGAAGGTGAAGATATATGATGAGAGTGGAAAGCTTGTCAAAATAAGAGGACAATCAAAAGGTAACTTATTTTATCTTGACAATGCTGAGACTTCTTTTTTACTGGTGAAAAATGAGGATGCATGGTTATGTCATGTAAATTTTGATAACATGATTAAGATAAGTAGAAAGAGAAAAGTTAGAGGATTGCCTAGCCTAACTAAACCAGATCATGTTATGTGTCATCAATGTCAGAAAGGGAAGATGACAAAATATAGTTTCAAAAGTAAAGACTATTCAACAAAAAGAATCTTAGAGTTATTTCACACTGACCTATGTGGTCCCATGAGAACTTAGAGCTACTATGGTGATAGATACTTTATTCTTTTTGTTGATGACTATACTAGATTGATGACTGTTATGTTTTGAAAAGAGAAATATGAGGCATTTAAGATGTTTAAATGGTACAAAGCTAAAGTAGAAAAAGAAATTGGAAAAGAACTGAAATTATTGAGGTTTGATAGAGGTGGTGAGTTTATTTTTGATGAATTCACTAACTATTGTAATGAGCATGGCATCAAAAGATAGGTTTCTACACCTAGAACACTGCAGGAGAATGTGATTGCTGAAAGGAGAAACAAATCTATTGTTGATTGTGCAAGAACACTGATGATAGAGAAAAATGTTGCATAGTTGTATTGGAGAGAAGTAGTTAGCATAGCTGTATATGTCCTGAACCGAATAAAATTAAACAAAGACACAAACAAGACACCCTACGAGTTATGGTTTGGTTACACACCAAGTGTAAGTTACTTCAAAAATTTTGGTAGAAAATGTTTTATTCTAAAAGATGATAGGAATGGGAAATTTGACTCTAAAGGGGATGAGGGAATATTTCTTGGATATTGTAGTAAAAGAAAAGCTTACAAGTGTCCGAATAAAGTTACTAATAAGATGATTGCAAGTGCCAATGTCAGAGTTGATGAATTTGCTAACAAAAATGATGAAGAAAGCAATAAGGAGCCAACAGAATATGGTAGATTTGTTTATGTTGAACATCTAGAGTACCTACCAAAGCCACAAGCTGAGTCGATCGAGCATCAAGAAAACAAAATTGAGGAACAACAAAGGAAAACCGAGGATCAGGAAGAAGCTGTCGAGAAAGAAAATGAACCTGAATAGAATGAAGAATACATAATAGATCAAGTGCTAGAAATATTTGTTAGAAAACATCATCCTGAGAACCAAATCATTGGAGACAAGCAAGATGGGATGCTGACAAGAATTAAGTTAAGACAAAATGCATGCTTAGTTTGTGAGTATGAACCGAAGAATGTTAAGGTTGCACTTGAGAATGATTAATGGATCAATGCTATGAATGAGGAGATAGAACAAATTGAGAAAAATAAGACATGGACTTTAGTACCTAGACTGAAAGATAAAAATGTTATTGGTACTAAATGGATTTTTAGAAATAAGATGAATGAGAATGGAGAAGTCACAAGGAACAAAGCTAGACTTGTTTGCAAGGGATATGCACAAGAAGAAGGTATTGATTATGGTGAAACTTTTGCACCTGTTGCTAGACTGGAAGGAATCTGCATGTTACTTGCATATTCTGCACATAAGAAGTTCAAAGTCTATCAAATGGATGTTAAGTCAGCTTTTCTGAATGGAATACTAGAAGAGGAGGTCTACATAAAACAACCAGAAGGGTTTGTTGATTTGAATAAGAAAGACATGGTATGTAGACTACACAAGGCTTTATATGGATTAAAGTAGGCACCAAGAGCATGGTATGAAAGGTTACACACTTATCTTTTAAGTATTGGTTTTGTAAGAACTAGTGAAAATATCAATTTGTACATGAAAGGAGGATCTATTGATACTATTTTGATTGCTAAAATATTTGTGGATGATATAATCTTTGGAGGAAAAGATCATTTTTGTAAATCATTTGCTGATGAGATGAAAAAGGAATTTGAAATGTCTATGTTTGGAGAGATTAAATTCTTTCTAGGCTTGCAGGTTATTTAGCAAAATGATGGAATTTTCATCACATAATCAAAGTACATAAAGGAAGTATTGAGAACATTTGGCATGGAAGATGCTAAACCAGTAGGAACACTAATGGTCACAGGCTGAAAATTAACAAAATATGATGAATCTACAAAGGTAAATTAGACATTGTACCGATCTATGATTGGTAAATTGATGTATGTAGTACACAGTAGGCCTGATACTGCACATGCAGTGGGGATTGTGGCTAGATTTTCTACCAATCCAAAGGATTCACATATGGTTGCAGTGAAAAGAATCTTGAGATACCTGAAGAAAATAAAGGATTATGGTATCCTAAGGAAGGCAAATTTGAACTAAGAGTCTACACCGATGCAGATTGGGTTGGAAATATAGATGATAGAAAGAGTACAATCGGAGGAGCATTTTTCTTTGGTGAAATATTTGTAACTTAGACAAGTAAGAAAAAACCTTGTATTTCTCAGTCTACTGTCGAAGAAAAGTATGTTGATGCTGCTACAAACTGTTCAAACATTGCTTATATCAAACAAGTGTTGGAAGGGATGAATGAGATAATCACTAAGCCAATAATTATATATTGTGACAACACTAGTGCAATAAATATCTCTAAGAATCTTGTAATGCATTTGAAGACAACATATTTCAATTAAGTATCACTACTTAAGAGAACAAGAACAATAGAAGAAAGTAAAACTGGAATATGTTACATCAAAGGAGCAACTTGCTGATATTTTAACCAAGCCTCTATCAAAGGACACTTTTGAATACTTGAGGACTAGACTTGGGGTTTGTACCCTGTCTACTGGTCCCTAATGTGATCTGTAGGTTGCATCAGCCTAATCTTATCAGAAGATCATTCATGTTGATGCAACATAGCTCACACTTTGGATTATGTCTAAAGTTGTGAAAGATTTGAGGAGCTAGAACAGAGATTTGCATATCAGTATGCATAGATACATTATTTGCACCGAACAAAAAAGAGTTACTTGGCTATTGTAGAGCTGTATGTTTTATGTTTTTCTTTGGCATTGTTGTCAAAGGGAGAGATAAACAGTGGAGAGATAAACAAAGAGATCAATGAAATGTCTATCTAAGGGAGAGATAATCTAAGAAAGTTAGGGAGAGATAATCTGAGAAAGTCAAGGAGAGATTTCAAGATTTGTTGCTAAGAACAGAAGGAATCTGAGAGCTAAAAAAGATCAAATCCACAGAGGAAAGTCTGCAATTGTAATGCTGTTATGTAATGTAGTGATTAAACATATTAAAAATCAAGCTAGGGAGATCTTACCGAGCTACAAAATTTACTTTCATAGTTGTAGAATACATGTTTGGTATGTGCATGGCATATTTCATTTTTGCTTGTATTGCCATCAATGCCAAAGGGAGAGATTAATGAACTACAACTGATTGAATACCTAAATGACTTGAAGATTAGTGATTAGAGATCACCATGTTACTGAAATGATATGTAAGATAATTAAATTAGTCATTATGTTGTCATTGATGTCAACTAGTTTTGACAGTACTTATCATGTAAGTTACAAACATCTAAACATCTGTAAAAAGGAGAGAAAAGATGAAGAACTGAGATATCTACATGGAAAGAGATGGATATGATAGATGAGGATAAGGAATACTTTGGGTAACTTGTTGATGGATCTATGATCTCATATTGTTGACTTGATTATGTTGCATTAATCTATTATGAAGAAGGAAGAAAAATTGTACAAGGCAATGTGGTCGGTAAATGAAGCACTTCAGTATACACTGAGCTAGTGTAGTGTATACTGAGGGACAATATTAACCGATCTTGTGTTCGCCGATGCATTTTTTTGTTAACCGAGTATGGATGAAAGTATTAAATTCTTAGTTCAACTGACAGAACTTGATGAGCTAGAAATTGTTATGATTTCGAGATCGAGGATAAAGTTTGTTATGAGATCCACGGCTGAAAAAATTTGAAGAAGATCTAAAGGATGGAATTGAAATGTGTTATGGACACAACTGCTAAGGAAAGTTTAAGAGGAAAAATCAACGAAGAAGGATAAGAGGCAAAATCTGATGGTTGATATGAAAATGGTTTATTTGTCTATATAAGAGATATGAGTTTCTTTATTGAAATATGATGGAAGAAAGAACACTGTATAGATTTTGCATGAAAATAGTTCTCATGCATGCCTAATGAGATTGGTTGAAGGAGAACCGAACTACAGAACAATACCAAGCGTCTGAGAGCTATTACTAAGTGAAAGTAAGTTGAGGAAGTGAATTGCAATATTGATCAGAGGATTTGCATGAGCTTAGAATAGATCTGAACATCTGCAAGTTAAGTTGTATTGTAACCAGATCAACTACGATTTCAGTTTAACCATTGATACAGAAAATCTCCTAACCGAGTGGACTTAATTGTCTTATATTATGCCCCTATGTCATTCAAGGAATGTACATTGTTATCTTAAGATTGACCTCATAGTGAATGATGGTTGAAAGTTAACTGTTAGTCTTAAATCCTCTAAAAAGGTCACACCTAAAAGTGTGTTTGTAAGCTTTAACAGGGTTGGCTATTCACCAAACTCACTTCAGAAGAGTGAAAATTATTTTGAGTTACCAGTCCCAGGTGGTTTTTCCCTTAGCAAGGTTTCCACGTTAAATAATTATGTTTCTATGATGATTATTTTATTGTCATACTTTACATGGTGCATATTTGATCTGGTCAGTAATCATAGTGAGTTAATTAATTGGTAATCGATAAAAGGCACAGACAGTTTGTTAGTTTATGTTACCGAGCTGTAGAATTTATTGGAATTGTTTTAAGTGTTACATCTTTGTATTTGGGACTGTAGGATAACTGATCTAATTGATTCAACCCCCCCCCCCCCCTCTCATTTATTCTAACAGAAGATGTCAAGAATACAATGAATATTATTAGATGGTTTAATAGGGGGATTGTGAATCACTCTAGAGCCACAAATATATGGAAATAATGTGTCAGCAGTTGGAAGACTCTGTTATAAGTTGTTAAAAAGAAGGCCTTGGATAGTAGGAGAGTGGAATCGTAAATGCATAATAGGATTTTTATGGTTGAGAAAGTGTTTCAATAAAATCTTACCAATTTAGATAAACTATAAGCCATAAATTAATCCAGAGATGTCCTTAGGAGATTTCATACTAAAAAGATCCAAGGAGCCAAACCTAAGGCCAGGCTTAACTGGATTAACCATGGTTACAAGGGATCAAGGCACCTTTTTTAAATACTTAAATATAAAGAATCCAAGGAGAGAATATATTTCTTGTGTGAACATGGTAACATTATCAAGTCCCAAGAGGACATTCTACAAGATTTTTCTTCTTATTACTCAAACGTATTCTCTTTTGAGGACATTGGGCAAGGTATGGAGTGTACAAGGGATAAGATCAATAGTATCATTCATAGTAAGGTTTTAGAGGAGGATGCAAAGCTTCCTAATAGACCTATTTCAATGGCTAAGATCAATAAGGTTGTCTAGAGAAGGATTAATGAGAAGGTCCCGATGCATGATGGTCTTCCAGTAGAGTTTGATAATATTGAGTGGGTTGGAGAAGATCTCCTATAGGTTAATACTTAAGCTATTGAGAGGAAGTCTTTGGTGACTAATATCAACTTGTGACTTATCAAGCTCATCCCTAAAGAAGGGGATATATCCTTGATTAAGAATTAGAGGTCCATTTTTTAGGAATGGGAACACTGAGAGGGGGGGTGAATCAGTGTTCTATATATTATTACTTTTTCTGATATCTTGAACTTTAACTTTATTGCTTAAGTACTGAAATGAATATCAATGCAAGTAAGATAAACAATTATAAAAAATAACACCAAATATGATCATGGGGAAACCCAAATAGGTAAAAACCCCGATGGGAATTGACACCCACTAAGGACTGTACTAGTGTTTTATGATCCTTGTTAGAAGATCTTACAATCCTGTTAGGAGTTGATCTTTACAATGCTTTTAGTACAGTGACCTGGTCAAGGGTCAGACCCTATCAGGAGTCTTTTAAAATAACCCTATTAGGGGTGGGGACACATTTTCCTAGAGCTCACTGCTCAAGTGGTGAAGGCTACAACCTTTTGGATCTCAGATACACACTATATTTGCAAGGTGAACTGTTGTTGTGACACTACTTGTCTGATCAGTTCCTTTTTTACGCTGATGCTTTAGCCTCTAGTAAAGAACTACAACATTCTAACTACCTTTCACATACTTCTTCTCTTCTGCAATCAACTCTATATCTCATACATCCTTAATTACAAAGGCACATGTCTTATTTATATGCACTAACAAAACTATTCACTAGGTTGGCCTTCAACCTATTACATACAATGCTTCCAAATGAATTGGCTCAAGCATGTTTACAAAAAATGATATTAACTTGTCTATAACCTAAATACAATAGGTGCATAGCCTTTACAAAAAAATATATTATAAGCACTAACCAAAATACCAATAGTCGGTCCTATGCTCTATTCTGTTCTGTCACTCACTGTCTGTGTCACTTCATCTGGTTGTAACTTCTTCGTGCTAACTCATATAATCATGAGCTCTTAGACTTAGCATGATTCCATACTCATAAGATTATCTTCAAGGGCACATGCCATAACTTGGTCATAGACACATGTGCTGATGCTCTGTTCATCTGGTAGTCCATTAACTATCCAGTCTTCCATACTTAGCCATTTTCCTGATCTTCTAAGTAATGCGCTGACTCCAAAACTTCATATGAATTTGTTGCCATAATGACAACACTAAATCATAATAGTATAGTCAAATTTCCAACAATCACCCCCTTTGTCATTAATGGCAACAAAGTAATGTGGCAAAGTTACTAACTGTATCTTTATACAAAATGTTCTAGCATGTATTCTATCTTATATCTCCCTTCTACTATACTCCCCTTTACATCATATACATAGCTTCATCTTCTCCCTTATACTATATACTATACTCCCCCATTGACATTAATGACAAAGATGCACAAAAATTGAACTTCAAGTACTTATATTGATAATACATCATGATATGCAGTCTGAAGGTTTGCAATTTCTTGTTGCCAAAATGCCTTCAATGCATCTACTATTTGGAGATGGGCGCACAAAGAATAAGTCAATTTCTCCATCTTCTCCAAATCTGAACTCAGACCTTGATCATATGTAACCATAGTGGCATCTATCTCCTTGATGTTCTGATTTAGCACATCTAATGAGGGCACAAGTGCATGTCTTAATTGTGCTTGCCTAGCCCTTATCTTGGTCATTTCTTTCTCTACCTTCTCAATTTTATCCACTTGTCCTTGGTAGAAATTGTTACACGTATTTACATCTATGGAGGGATCTTCTATATATTTTCTTACTTTTTCTATCATAGTTTCTGCATCCTGAATCTTCTTGGAGAGGTCTGTAGTTAATTTGTTTTTATCCATATAGTCAACATTGTTTTTGATAGCCTTTAGCTGCTATCTCCTTCAACAATGCTTGAACAACTTTTAAAGAGCTAAGGTCAAGTGTGAAGTTACTTATCAGCTCACTTAGCCTCTTCTTCAAATACTTTTCTTCTGCTACTTTGGTTGCTGATTCTTCTAGGATAGAGAATTTTTCCTTGAAGCTTGTTAAGATGGTACTAACATCATCTACACAATGTACTTTTGTTACCTTCTTCTCTTCTGGCAATAGACTATTTAGGATGTTGACCAACTCAACAAATAATGGATTTCTCATCACTTTCTTTTATTTTGACTTTTCCATTGCAAGGACATTGATCTTAATCAAGTCTTCTTCTCCCCATGAGTCTAAACTTGTTGTGTTAGGAGTCAAACTTGACAACAATGATGGCGTAGGGGTAAGGAGTGAACTTTGACTAACATCCATTACCTCAGTCTTTATAGACACTAGAGTTACAATAGTGGGTATACATATAGGTTCATCCTTTTTCTCTTTATCTTCTTTCTCCTTTTCTTCTTCCTTCTCTTCATCTTCCTATCCTGTCAGATCCTCAATCAGCACATCTTCTTGCTGCTTAGGTGAATTATCACTGCATAGTATTTCTACCTCTTATGTACTCACAAAGGCTTCCTCAAATTTGTCTAAGTCTAAATTTCAATAGCCGCCATTAATATCTCCACATTATCAATCATTATTGCATCATCTTTATGTGTTCCAGGCATGGGTGCAGATTCCATTTCATTGGTGGGAACTATCACTTTGGGCAATGAATCCTATGGACCTGTCATAGGTACATTTGGGATCTTTGATGCTCTTATTTTCTCAGAGGCTACTTGAGTTGTAGGCATAGTGGGAGGATACATGTGTCTATCTAATAACACCTTCTCAAATGCTTCCTTTGTTTCCTTAGCAACCAATTCATAGTCTTTGTTCATGATCCACAAAGTTCTTAGTTTGTTTGTTAGGTGAGGTGTCACCAAACCTAATAGTAATGTTTTCTCATCAATTGAACAAATAGGAAGGTTTTCATCCAATATCTTCTCCCTTATCCTGAAGTCTTCTTCTATAGCTTGTCTCTTCAAGGAGTCAAGTATATTCCATACTTGATCAGGAATCACTGTCTTAAGTTCCAAGACTATTTTCTTGAACTTGATCATGTGTTGGATAATCATACTATGGATTTTTTATTTAACAATCTCATTGTATTTACAATAAAACTTCCCTACTTGATCAATCCTTTCTTCATCTATTATCCTTGTTTTCAATACTTGAAAACTTGGTTTGTAACCTACCCCAAGAGGTGCTTGAATGTTCTTCCTTTGACTTCTGGTTGTCCTAGAGGATGGATGGCTTGTGCCGGTCTGCTTCTTCCTCTTAGGCATACTGCTATACTCAGGAGGTGGTGTGGTCTCCAAGTCAATTGTATCTATGGGCACATGAGTGATATCATCTGTCTTACTCTTGTTTTCCTTTGGATCATCAATTTTCTCAATTTTTACTTTCTTCTCTTTAGGGTCATCAATCTTCTCTATTTTTGCTTCAAAAGAGGGTGTGCTCTCAAGTTGCATTACAATCTTGGCTTCCCTAGCCTTTTCTAGGTCATCTTGTGTCACACCATGAATCTTCAATATCTCAAAGGTGATCTTAGAGGCTTTCCTCTTGGTCGCAGCACTATTTAGGACTAAATCAACCTGTCTAGTCTTTTCTTCATAGGTGCCCCACCTTAGTTCATTGGGATCCTTTGGTGCTGATAGGAGGACTTGTGCATATGCTTCTAGAATGTGTTCCTCAACTTCATAGCCAAGTGGATGAATTCACTTAGTCCTAGGTTCCACTGCTTCCATGCATGTTATATCAGTCTCAACCATAAAGAAAATACTATCTTTATAATTCTCAACTATACTTTCAGGTATCCTATACCTTCTTTGCATCCTTATCCTGAATGTTTTGATCTCCAATTCTATATATTCCTTCAAGGTACTCTCATTTGATGCCTTAAGTGATATTTGTGGCATTGTAGGTAAAATTTTGTCAAGGTATAAATCTGATACTTTACCAAGTATATGGAATTACATGTATATTATCAGTGACCCAAACCTAAATATCTTACTTTTATAGGCATTGGCCTGTAATGGAGCGGTTGCTGCTTCTCTTTGTAATAGCAAGATCTTGTGTTCAATTCTCAAAATGGGAGCTTAAATAAACTTAATGTAAAAAAAATATCTTACTTTTATCATTCTTGATAGCTCTTATATTGTCCATCAATTGTGCGTGCAAGATCTCTTACAAATTGAATTCACCATTTTCTTTCACAATCTTGATGGTTGCTAGAATAGTGGCTGCTAGAATAGTGGTCGTGGACACACTATTGACCATGTTAGCATGTTGGAAATTGTATCCTACTATCATAGACATCAATTTAATGTCTTTCTCTTCTATAGGTTCAACTGTCATTCCGTGCTTGTCACTGCGGGTCTTATAAGCCTGCTCAACCAATTTTCTGACATCCTTGCCTATAGGAAGAATAGCGCATGTTTTAGGAAGACCAGTCATCTCATGAATGAGATCAGTGGTTATTCTAACTGGTACTTCTCCTATCTAGAATAGGTCATCATGAATTATGCTTAAAAGAATGTTAATCCATTCAGACTCGTAAAACTCATAAGTTGTGGCATACTCAATTATAGGGTTGTCTTCTAGGTACGTGAACTCATCAATGAATGTTTTTTCATGATTCATCATGGTTTCTAGGTGTGACCTAATCCTTTATGCTCCAATAGGTTCCTTCTTGCAATAAATATATACATGTATGTCCTCTACGTGCATAACTCCCATAGAGTCCTAGAAAATGCTCCTTCCAAGTCATCTAGGGTAGACTTGAAGGGATGCTTCTTAAAAACATATATTTTCCTTTCAACAACCTCAGATACAATAGGAGTAGCCATAAATTACTCGATCACATTTATATAGGTTTTTGAATGAATTCTGAACCATTACGTCTGAACAAGGGTTTCGTAACCAAATTTCTAACTTCTTCATTGATAAACCAACTGTAATCCTTCAACTCTTAACTGCTAGATCTCCTATGCTACCAAAGGCTTGAATTCGAATGTAAATGTGTAGATAAAGTATCTTCGATGACTATAAAAACAACTTTCCACCATTAATGCTTTCTGCGTAAACACAAAATCCCACAGAGAATTCTAATCTTCCTTTCTGCTATCAATTAGGTAGTGCACTCTTGCATATTGCATTGACTAGTCTCTAAATAGTTATATCCAAAGGCGCATACTCTAAGAGTGAGTATACCAACCGCCCAGGGGTCGAGAGCTAATCTAGCTCCCCCTATGACCATAACGGTCATTTAACCATAAATAGGAGGTGCGTCCATTGTGGATGCATCCTCAACTATTTCATCAACATTGTCTGACTTTTCTTCCTTCCAAATCATGCTTTCATCTTCTATAGCTTGCACAAACTTGACTTCTCCTGCTTCATCCAATATTGATCCTTCTGACTTTTTAGGTCTTTCCTGTCTTTGTGCTTTTGATCTGCAGAATGTTGCGATGTGTCTAGCCTTGTTGTATGAGTGATAAATAACTAGAGACCTTATATTCCTCGGTGCATTGATGTGGGTTACCATTTTTCACTGTCTAGCTGTGTGACCATTATAATTACATATCTGACATGTAATGTTCTGAGGACTTCTAACATTCTACTGTAGATGACTTCTCTAATTTTTTGGAGTCTAATTTCTTTGATTTGATCTATAATTCATAGGTCTATGGCCAAAATTATTGCATGAATAATAGTAGCCATTGAAAGGTCTTACCTCTTTACAATCTCTTGCAATGTTACCATTCTTGTTGCATGCATAACAAGTTTTGTTTACTGGCTTGTGCTCATCTTTAAATGGTTCTATATTAGCTTCAGTCTAATTTCCAATCCTCTTAGCTTTTGTAGATCATTATGATTCTTTCATTCTTCCTTGCATATCATCAATCTGAACTTGGGCTTCATTGAATCCAATCCCACTGGTATCTCCTTTAATCTTTTGTGAATACAAATGTGACTCTATTAGATCCTTGCTTGTGTGCAACTTGTCAATGTGATTATTTTCTTTAGTCAATTCTGATTCAACTTTCTTCTTGATGTTTTCTAGCTCCAATATTTTTATGTTTTCTTGCCTTAGTTCTTCATCCAGTTGTTTGTTTTCTTTGACCTGTTCTTCATAAGCTTCTTGATATTTGAATAGCTTTTCATCCAACTCTTCAATCTGATCCTTTAGAGATTTGTCTTCCTCATTAATTTTTTAACCATTTTTCCCAAATCACTTGTGGAACAGTCTTTCAAGTCTTTTTTTTTTCTTGATGATTACTTGAGAACTACTAATCTTATCTTCTAGTTCTTCATTTTCTTTTTTAGATCTGTCAAGATCTTCAAGAGCTGCATCAAGATTCTTCTTCAGATGTTTCACTTCTCCTATATCCATGATCTCCTCAAGTGGTTAAACTTTTCTTTAGAGGACCAGAGCTTTGATACCAATTGTTAGGAATGGGAACACTGAGAGGGGGAGTGAATCAGTGTTCTATATATTATTACTTTTTCTAATATCTTGAACTTTAACTTATTGCTTAAGTACTAAAATGAATATCAATGTAAGTAAGATAAATAACCATAACACATAAACCCAAAATATTATTATAGGGAAACCCAAATAGGTAAAAACCCCAGTGGGAATTGACACCCACTAAGAACTGTACTAGTGTTTTATGATCTCTATTAGAAGATCTTACAATCCTATTAGGAGTTGATCTTTACAATACTTTTAGTACAGTGACCTGGTCAAGGGTTAGACCCTATTAGGAGTCTTTTACAATAACCTTGTTAGGGGTGGGGACACATTTTCCTATAGCTCACTTCTCAAGTGGTGAAGGCTACAACCTTCTAGATCTCAGATACATACTATATCTGCAAGGTGAACTTCTGTTGTGACACTACTTGTCTGATCAGTTCCTTTTTTGTGTTGATTCTTTAGCCTCTTGTAAAGCACTACAACATTCTAACTTCCTTTCACATACTTCTACTCTGTTGTAATCAATTCTATACCTCATACATCCTTAATTAAAAAGGTGCGTGTCTTATTTATATGTGTTGACAAAACTATTCACTAGGTCGGCCTTCAACCTATTACATACAATGCTTCCAAATGAATTGGCTCAAGCATGTTTACAAAAAATGATATTAACATGTCTATAACCTAAATACAATAGGTGCATAGCCTTTACAAAACAATATCATAATCTCTAACCAAAATACCAACAGTCGGCCCTATGCTCTGTTATGTTTTGTTGCTCATTGTCTATGTCACTTCATCTAGCTGTAACTTCTTCATACTAACTCATATAATCGTGCGCTCTTATAATTAGCATGATTAAATACTCAGAAGCTTATCTTCAAGGGCACATGCCATAACTCATTCATACACACATACATTTATGCTTTGTTCATCTAGTACTCTACTAACTGTCCAGTCTTCCATACTTAGCCATTTTCTTGATCTTCTAAGCAATGCGTTGACTCCAAAAATTCATATGACTTTGTTGCCATAATGAAAACACTAAATCATAACAGGATAGTCAACTTTCCAACACCATTACTCTCTTAAATTTTTCCTATAATATTTTGGCTAAGGTACTTGCATTGAAATTGGAGGATATTCCACCCCAGGTCATAAATCCAACCCAAACAGGGCTTGTGAAGGGTCGCTAAATTCTTGAGAATCCGATCACTTGCTGGGAGGCACTAGGTTGGGATAAAGACTCCAACCAGTAAGTGTGTGTGATTATTTGGACTTTGAAAAGGAATATAATATAATTTAATGGAAGTTTATTATCATGATGCTCCAAAGTCTGGGTTTTCTTGATTATTTTTTGTCAAATTGTATAGAGGTCAATGGGGCTAGATCTACTCCTTTTAAACTCACTAGATCTATTAGATGAGCATGTCCATTGGAACCTACACTATTGGTAGTTGTAGCTAATTCTTTATTTTACCTCCTAAGATATGATTTACGCTCTCCAAAAGTCCAAGGCATCCTTCTTACTAATGGGGAGGAACTATCTAATATCTAGTTTGTTGATCACACAACTATCGTTATTGAAATGGTTGAAGACAATGTTTGTAACCCAATGAAGAAGTTGGATTTATTCTATGTTACATCAAGGAGTAACTTTTCCCTTCCAAAATCAATCATATTACATTGGAAGGATTCTCCTCCTCTATGGTGTAGTAAGTTCTCTATGGCTTAGAATGGCCAGAATCACTTAGTGAGGTATCTAGGGATTCTATTTTATATCAATGCTAACCTTAAGGAAATGTAGGATTGGATCAAAGGAAATATTGATAAAGAGTTGAGTAAATGGAACACATAGTACCTCTCACTGGTTGGAAGGTTTCAAGTTTCCTAGAAGGTACTTTCATCTTATACCGTCTACTATGCTTTTGCTTGACTATTTAGTAAAGCCTAGTTCAATTATGTGCTAAAAAAGATCAAAGACTTACTGTGGTTCGATGGTAAGGGAGTGAAGAAGTGATACACTCTAAGATGGAAGTCATGTACTATGAGTAAAGAGCTGGGTGGATTGGGATTAAATGATTTGAGGGTGTAGGGCATTACTCTTACTATCAAATGGGTAGCTAAAGCTTCTCAAAAAGAGGAGCCCTAGAAAGTGTTGTTCATAAACAAAATTTCTAGGGATACCCATTTGAGAGACTCTTCTTGGAAAGATCTTCACATCAACGACCTTGTATTTGGTAATTTTGACATTAAATTTGCAGGGTCTAATGTTTTTAAGTCAATTTAAAAATGTTGGGGCAATGTAAGGCACTTGGTTAGAAGCAACAATATTTTTGATGAAAACAATAGTATTTGTTGAAAAAGATCTATGTGGTGTAATTTCCACCATTGAGAGAAACCTTTTCTCTCATACAAGGATGTTCTTCCCATAGTTTTCAAAAAGGGAATCAGAGTCTTTGCTGATATTATTTAGGATAGTATGCTTATTATTTTCCCGTATGATACTTTGGGTTTAGTGACTTACAAAGAGGTTCAAGAGGAGCCCAAAGTGTTTTTATTTAATTCTCATAAAAAGAAAATAAGATTGAGAACCAAGAAGAGTGAGAAGAATGGGGAGCTTGATCCCCAACCTAGAGATAATGTTGAAATAACTGTTAAGAAAAAGAGAGGGTAACCTGCTAGCTCTTCCATTAGCAAATAGCCTTCAAAGAATCATAGATAGAAGCTCCCACACTTCTATAAGAGCTTTAATTCTCCCATTGTTACATATCCTTTATGTTGAGCATGGATTTTAAATGTTCATCTTGGAATGTCATAGGGTTAGAATTCCCTAATAGAAAATATGTCATTAGGAGGTTCTTATGATGAAAAGAGATATAGATGATATCCTACTACTTCAAGAGGTTAAGCGGTGGGTTTCTCACTTGACATTAATTTGAAGTGCATTTGGAATGAGAAAAGGTTATTTTCACCAAACATCATTAGGGAAAGGGTCTATAGTTGCTATTGTTTTAGGCCCTTAATGGAGAAAATTTATTTCTAGGTGGGGCTGCTCCCCTTGCAAAAGAGAAGTGTGTATCACTCTAAATTTCAATGGTGTAGAAATTGGTATTTGCAATGTATATGCACCCAATGATCATAAAGATAGGATAGAATTGTGGAAGTGGTTGTTGCATTTGAAAAATATCATATGGATCATGGGAGGGGACTTCAATATGATTGAAGGACCTTAGGACAAGGTGAGAGGAAGTAAGTTTGACTGGAAAGGGAGTGAAAATTTCATTTGGTATAAGATACTTAACAAACTTAATCGTTTTGATCCTCTAGTTGGTAATAAATCTTTCCATAAAGGTATATGACACACATGGTCTAATTTTTAGCACGGAGGTAGGAGGATTCTTACAGTTTGGAAAAATTCTCTCTAAACAAGGTGTTTAGTTTCAAAATAGACTCCAATGGGAGTAGTGTGAATGTTATCCCCTACACTCTTTTTGATCATCATCTTAATGTTAGCACTATCTTTCTTCTTGAGAATGCTAGTAGTGAAAATAAGAGGATTGATGGGTTTTATCTTAACATTAGGATCTTGAAAGATGAAGATGTTAGGACTATAGTGAAGATTATTAGATGGTGTAACAGGTAGGTTGTGAATCACTCCAAAGTCACCAATAGATGGACACAATGTGACAGCAGTTGGAAGAATCTGTTCCAAGTTGTTGGAAAGAAGAAGGCCAATGATAGTAGGAGAGTGGAATCATAAATCATAACAAGATTTTTATGGTTGTGTATCATCAAAAAATGTAAGAAATTCCATTTAGGACCAGTTTAGCCCTCCGAGTAAGTGGTTTGCGGTCATTTCAAATACCTTGAATGGGTCTTTGACTTGGATCTGGCTTTTTCCCCCTGTTCTACTTCTCTTTCCACCTATTTCTAGCCTATTTCTGGCACCTGATCCTAAGAATCTGAGATTCTTGACCTCAGGGTCAAGGTCAACCTTCTAGGTCAAGGTCGATCTCAACCCTGACCTAGGTCATAGTTGACCTTTACCCTAACCCTGGGTCTAGATTTCAAGTTTTGAAAGTTTCTGGATGTGGGGCTTTGAAAAGTTTATTTTCCCGCTTCTGAGTCGGTTGTTTTGGATTTCAGAATGATAAAATCTTAAATTATATTTAATCTAGGTCCATTTCTAGGGGTTAAGGTTTAAATGGGAATTTAATTCTCCTATGTTGGCCTCTCTAAAAGTTTGCGCTCTAGAATAGTATAAAAGGAACTCTTCCTCTCTCATTTTCATATCCATCATCCCATTGAATTCAAGCATAATCTCTCAAGCAAGTGATCAAGCAATTATCAAGAAAGCAAGAAGGAGAAAGAAAGAATTCAACCATTCATTCATCTTTAAGCATTCAAGAATTCAAGCATTCAAGATCTAATTCATCAAGGAGATCCATTGGTAGCCATTAAAGGATTCAATCTCTATGGAGCCCCTTTGTTGAAGATTTCTCCATCGATGTCCATTCAAGCTTCTTCCTATTCCAAGATACATTCAAGATTGGTGGTTCAGATCTAATGAAATTTATTTGAGACATCCTACATTCATTTGGAGCATCCATACTTGTAGCTTCAAGGATTTGAATCCTCTGCGAGGGTTTCAACATAAGCAAGGTGAATTGTTCCATTTACTTTGTTTATTGCTGCAATTTCAAATACACTTCAAGGTTAATTCCAAAATTGGGGTTTGATCAAGGCAAACCCCTCATCCAATAAACAAAATCCTTTTTCTTGTAGGTACAAGTGTGGGATGGTGAATTGCAGATCAGATATGAGTACCCTTTTCGGTGAACTTCTAGGATACATGAACAAAATTTCCATCGGAACAGTGCAGGTCAAGGTAGACATAAAGGGGTAAGATTGTGCCCTGGGGTAAGATCTTACCCCTATTTTGGGTCAAGGTCAACCTTTCTCAAAGAAAGAATGTTTCTAGGTTTTCTCTATTTTTGTGTTTCCAGGCTAGATCCGGTTGCAGAATTTCTCAAAACTGAGTACAGACACCAGAAAATAGTATTTTTCAGATCTGTCATATTTTGAGGTTAGTACTTATCTTCAATTCAATTAAGATTTATGTATTTCCTTTCCATAATGAAATATAAGGTTTTCTCCTTTCTTCATATACTCCATCAATTGATTCATTTATGTATTAACCATCTTCTTGTGGTTAATCAATTTGGATCTTTCCTTTGGGAATTTGGGGTTAAGAAGAAAATCTTATCTTTCCCATTCCTTCACACACCATATATATACATATTTTATATCATTACATATTGGTACACACACTCAACACATCAATCATTTTTTTATATTGTACGGTTTGATAAAGTGATTCAAGAACATCCTACCAATTTAGAGTCACTAGAAGCTATAACTTAATCTAGAGATGTCCTCAGGAGATTTCATAATAAAAAGATCCAAGGAGCCAAACCTAGGGCCATGCTTAAGTGGATTAACCATGATGACAAGGGATCAAGGTAACTTTTTTAAATACTTAAATATAAATAATCCAAGGAGAGGATAGATTTCCTATGTGAAGATGCTAACATTATCAAGTCCAAAGAGGACATTCTACAATCTTTTTCTTCTTATTACTTAAAAATGTTATCTTTTGAGGACATTGGGAAAGGTATGGAGTGTGCAATGGATAAGATCAATAGTATCATTCCTACTAAGGTTTTAGAGGAGGATGAAAAGCTCCTTGATAGACCTATTATGGTGGCTAAGATCAATAAGGTTGTTCGGGGCAGGAGCAATGAGAAGGTCCCAATGCCTGATGATCTTCTAGTAGAGTTTTATAAAGATAATATTTATTTGGTTGGAGAAGATCTTGTTAGGAATGGGAACATTGAGAGGGGGGGTGAATTAGTGATCACTGTATTTTATCTTTTTACTTAATCTCAAACTAAACTTAAATACTTAAAACTGAAATAAACATCCACATAAACATGAAACATGAAATCAACACATAACACCAATATGGTTATGGGGAAACCCAAATAGGTAAAAACCCCGGTGGGAATTGACACCCACTAATATTCTGTACTAGTGTTTTATGATCCTTGTTAGAAGATCCTTAACCTTGTTAGGAGTTTCTTTAAAATGTATTAAGTACAGTAGACCTTGTCAAGGGTCAGATCCTGTTAGGAGTCTTTTACAAAAAACCCTATTAGGGGTGTGGATACATTGTCCTAGAGCTCACTACTCAAGTGGTGAAGGCTACAACCCTCTGATCTTAGATACACACTATATCTACTAGATGAACTGTCATAGTGACACTGCTTGTCTGATTAGTTCCTTTGATGCGTTGATGCTTTGACCTCTTAAAAAGATCTAATACATCTTATAGAATTATCACACACTTCTTCTCTACTTATCTTGACTCTATATCAACTCTCATACTAATTACAATGGGCGCATCTCATATTTATATGCGCATATAAAATAAATAACTAGGTTGGCTCAAGCGTGTTTACAAACAAGTATAATTACATGTTGGTAACCTAATTACAATAGGTGCATAGCCTTTACATCATAATAATATAACCGCAAATAAAAATGCTAACAATCGGCTACTTACTATGTTCTTCTCTAGCACACACTGGCTGTGTAACTTCAACTGTCTGTAACTTTGTCATACTTGCATATCTGATCATGCGCTCATAGACTAAGCATGAATATACTCTAACAAACTTATCTTTTAGGGCACATACCATAACTCAGTCATACGTACGTGTGCTGATGCTTTGAGCTTCAGGTACTCTGTACACTGTCTAGTCTTCATGATGCAGGAGCATCTTGGGTGTAGGAGCAATCTTACATCACCCAAAAATATTTCTATTTTCTTTTCAATAAGGGCTATCTTGTGCAGAGTTGCTATTTTTTGTAAATTTACTATTTTTAGTAATCTCAGAATGTTCTAATTTCACAGGTGGAGGTTCATTTTGGTCGTATTAGCCTACCAGTAAAGTTTCATTGCCGGATCAAGTCTAGTCTTGAAGATATTGAAAATTTTTGGTATTGAAAACAGGGTATAGAAACTTCAAACTCAATCTTGAAGGCTTTAGAGACCTCGAATAAGGTCGAAACTTCGGCTGAATGAAGCTTGCTTATTTAAGTGTTGTAGAGTGCTTCATGCCCTTTTCGAAATGGGGTCATATAGTCAATCGGGTCAACGGGTGATGACTTATGCTCTCTGAAAGTTGGGCCACCTAAAATGACAGAAAATAATTTTCCTTCAAAATTTCTGTTTGGGTTTCAAAAGTTATTTTGAGCTAACTTTGATGTAATAAATTGAAAAATAAAATAATTCTAAGTTTGGTCGGCCCTAAGGGCTAAATTTTTGGAACCTTCTCGGGCAGTGGAAATTGCCTATATAAGGAATGTTGTAAAGGAATGCCCATGTGCCTTTGCATATTGTAATTCTAAAATTTGTCATTCCATATTTGTGGAGATAATAAGAAGCCCATTTTTTGTTCTCGCAAATTATTGGTGTTTCTCTGTTTCTATTGTGTGTTTGTGGTATTAAGGGGAGCACCCTTCATTAAGTGGTATCAGAGTAGGAGTTCCTAAGTGTATAAATAGATCACCAACTCTGAGGTAGTTTGCAACAGGACTATGGTTTAAGGTTTCAGCAAGCAGCGCGAAAATGCCTCCACGAAGGGAACATCGTGGAAGAGTTGGTGTTGTAACACCTGAGGTTAGGGCATTGCAGAGACAAGTGCCAGCATTGCAAGAGGAGATTCAAAGAGGAATGAATCTTAATGTCAAAGATGAAAGCGAGGATGAAGCTGAGGGAGAAGGAAATTCTGATCAGGAAGGAGAAGTCAAAGTTTTGAATCAAGAAGAAGAAAGAATTTTCTGAGCCATTTTAAAGATCAGGAAGAGACCTAAGATTGAGATTCTAACATTTTTTAGAAATATTAACCCAGAGGAATTGATCGATTGTATCAATGAATGTGAAGAATATTTTGACTATAAAGATATTGAGGATCTTGATCGAGTCAAGTTTGCGAAGGCCAGACTGAAGGGCCATGCAAAGATCTAGTGGCATGTAATGACCCCTTTTTACCCCTAGACTGAAATTCCATCAGTTAGGCATAAATTAGGAAATCATCTTACAATTGTGAACAAATTCTATGTTAACCTTCATAAAAAACATATCTATTAAACTTAGACGGGTATTTAGATCCCTAGGATATAGGGTTCTTCATTCTTCGTATACTACAATCACTATGGGTTGGAAGACTTATCATGCTCTGGGCACGTGAAACAGGCTACAGCGGCTTCCCTCAAGGCCTAACCCTAATATTGGGACAACCCGACATGTGCCCGAAATTACTCCGCCTCTCCCTTCCATCGGGCTTTCGACCCCAAAGTATTGTAGAAACAGAGGGAAAGGTGAACTCTATATTGTATAGTTTAAATACCAAAGATTAATTCTTGTTTCTATTTATTGCTATATTCTCCTATATTATGAGAAATCCAAATATATATAGCAAAGGTATTGAATTTACGCATATATATATATATATATATATATATATATATATATATATATATATATATATATATAAAATAAATTGTTTATTCATAGTATGCTAATTCGCATTAAGTTAATGGCATGTTGACATTTCATAATAAGTAAAACTGTCATATCAAATACATACTGCTTACGGTACAACCCGTAAGTCTCAGGCGTACCTATCAAGAATATTGTATGCGCTTGACTGCGTACGGTGCAAGTATAGAGACCAACGTCCCTGTGGTACTTCATATCAGACAGTACTATCTACACCGTGGACTTCACAACTCTGTTTTGCTTTAGTTACGTGTGATTGCATTTTCTCTTATGTACAAAATATATATTTGTTTTGCTAGCGGTTGGTACATCCTTAAGTACTAGTCCCAAGGGTACAGACGCGACCTTGTGATGCCGACAGGTCTTTTAATTTAATTAGTATATGATAATTTATTTGTTAATGTTGTTAATTTAGAATGTATCATTTTGTTTGTTAAATAATGGTGTTATTATTTAGCAATATATATTGTTGATGATATTATTAATATTAATTAATAATAATATGATTATTCATTAATGTATATTATTAATAATATTATTAACATTATCAAATTGATTATTATTATTTTCTATTGTATATTTGAACACATTAATTATTGATTTAATTAATATAATATTGGTTATTGATCTAATTGATGTATATAAATTAATTATATCGATTAGTAAATTATAATGATATTAATAATATTAATTATGTAATGATTTATATTTAATATTTACATAATATACAATATATTCGTTATCAACGTTCAATATATCAATATTATCAATGTATATTGTTTATCATTTAATTAACAATATCATTATCTTCAATATTATTAAATATTATATTAATATTTTAAGAGTAGATTTACTATTATTAATTTATTAACATCTATATTATAATGTATAACTATAATACTTGTATGATAGTTATTTACTAGGTTCTATCTAATAAGGGGGTCATGACATGGCAAGAGATTCAATTGGAGTTAAATAGAAGAGGAAAGGATAAAATCACAAGATGGGATTAGATAGTGGATAAATTGAAGTGATAGTTCATTCTTGTTGATTATGAGCTTGACCTATTGAAGAAAATGCAAAGTTTGAAGCAAGTAGGAAGATCTGTTCAAGAGTATACAGAGGAGTTCTATCGAATCCTTGTTAGAATAGGCCATGTGGAACCTGATAAGGAGAAAGTTGCTCGTTACCTTAATGGGTTGAGGCTGAGCATTTAGGAGAAGTTGAATCTGGTTCAAATGAATAGTATTGAAGAGGCATACTATTTTAACCTAAAAGTAGAAGAAAAGTTGAACAAGAAGTTTGATAGTAGACAAAATGGAAGAGATCGCGGTGGACGATCTAGTGGATGGTCATATGGAGGCCGAAATGAAGATCCAAAAAAGAAGGATTAGGCCAGTAGTAGTCAGAATCAGAGAGGAAACAATTCCAATCATTTCCATGATCAGACCAATAGAGATCAGAGAGGAAGAGGACAAGGATCTGGAAGAGGAGGCTTTTGTGGAACATGTTTTCACTATGGAGAAGGTCATAGGGCATTTGAATGTCCTCAACGCCAAGGAAGGGAAGATAGGAGGAATGAAGGCCAGGCCAGAGTTGCACATGTAGATGAAGATGCTAGATCATCAAATTCTAAAGATGTTGAAAGAGGAGAAACATTCATTAATAGAAGAGTCCTGCTGAGTGGTGAGAATGAACATGAGCAAAGGAGGAGCCTGTTTTGCACTAGATGCAAGTGTGAGGGAAAATGTTGTGATGTGATTATTGATAGTGGAAGCACTAAAAATTTGGTGTCAAAAGAGATGGTGACAAAGTTGAAGCTCAAGAGATAGAAACACCCACATCCATATCGGATTTCCTGGGTCCAGTATGACCACAAGGTCATGGTCAGTGAATAGTGCCTAGTTAAGTTCAAGATTGGCTGGTACCATGATGAGGTACTATGTGATATCATACATATGGATGCATGTCATATGTTGTTGGGTAGACCTTGGCAATTTGACAGATGTGTTGTACATGATGGTCGTGTGAATACCTATTCCCTGACAAAGGATGGAGTGTGACATAAGCTAAAGCCATTGAAGGAGATTGAAGAAAAGGTATGTGGTAATGCAAGAATAACTTTTGTTGATGGAAGAAAATTCCTAGATGGTATGAGGCATGAGCATGTGTGTTTTTCTTTAATTCCAAAAGCTAGTAAAGAGGAAGTAGAGGATGTACCTGTAGAGGTTGCAAATTTGTTGAATGAGTTTTCAGATATTGTATCTGATAATGTACTTGATGGATTACCACCTGTAAGGAAGATCAGTCATTAGATGGATTTGATTTCAGGAGCTAGTTTTCCAAACAAGGTAGCAGACAAAATGACACCAGCAGAAAGTGAAGAGTTGAACAAACAAGTATATGAGTTATTGCAGAAGGGGTTGATTTGAGAGAGTCTAAGTCCCTGTGTTGTACCAGTGGTATTAGCACCAAAGAAGAATGGAGAATCAAGGATGTGTATAGACTCCAGGGCAATAAACAAGATCACAATCAAGTATAAGTTTCCATTGCCATGAATGGATGATATTATGGACTATTTGAGTGGAGCTGTGTATTTCTCAAAGATAGATCTGAAGAGTGGATATCATAAGATTCAAATCAGAGAAGGAGATGAATGGAATACTACCTTCAAGACAAAGGAAGGACTGTATGAGTGATTAGTCATACCTTTTGGGCTAACCAATGCACTGAGCACTTTCATGCGGCTCATGAAGGAGGTTCTGAAAGAATTTCTAGGTAAGTTTGTCATTGTTTACCTAGATGATATTTTGATATTTAGTAAGACATTGGAGGAGCATATGATGCATATTCATATGGTGTTTGAGAAGTTGAGGGAAGAGAAATTGTTGATAAATTTGAAGAAGTGTAGTTTTGTGAAGAAAGAGTTAGTGTATTTGGGATTTGTAGTTTCAACAAAAGGTCTAAAAATGGACCCAGAAAAATTACAGGCTATCCTTGAATGGCATACTCCAAGGAGTGCTATTAAGGTAAGATCTTTTCATGGTTTGGCTAGTTTTTATAGAAAATTTATCAAAAATTTTAGCAATATTTGTGGACCCTTAACTGAAACAATGAGAGGGGATAGAAAAGAGTTCAAGTGGACTAATGGGGTAGATAAGAGTTTTAAACTGTTGAAATAAAAAGTTACAGAACAACCCATTTTAGCACTTCCAAATTTTAATAAGGTGTTTCAAATAGACTGTGATGCTAGTGGTACTACAATAGGAGCTGTTATGAGCCAAGAAGGTAAACCTGTTGCTTATTTCAGTGATAAGCTAAATGATGCCAAGGGGAAATATTTTGTTTATGATAAGGAATTTTATGCTATAGTTCAGGCCTTAAAGAAGTGGAGACATTATTTGCATCTTAAGAAGTTTTTTTTGTATACTGATCATCAAGCTTTGCAATATTTAAATAGTCAAGGAAAGTTGAATCAAAGGCATTTGAAATGGGTTGTGTTTTTGCAGAGTTATACATTTGTTTTGTAACATAGGAGTGGAAAGTCTAACAGGGTTGCAGATGCACTTAGCAGAAGATAACTATTGTTGAAATAAATGTAGATTGAGGTGGTTGGGTTCAAAGAACTCAAGAATTTGTATCCAGAGGATCCTGATTTTGGTGAATCTTGGAAAGCTTGCACAGAACCTGTTACTCTAGATAGAATGAAGTGGCTAGATTTCATCATTCAGGATGATATGCTATTCAAAGGGAGCCAGTTGTGCATTCCACGAAGTTCTATGAGGGAGAATCTCATCAAGGAGAAGCATAGTGGAGGATTGGCTGGACATTTTGGTCGTGATAAAACCC
Organism: Chamaecyparis obtusa; assembly: GCA_027943335.1. Taxonomy (NCBI): domain Eukaryota; kingdom Viridiplantae; phylum Streptophyta; class Pinopsida; order Cupressales; family Cupressaceae; genus Chamaecyparis; species Chamaecyparis obtusa. The sequence goes on from BSBK01001778.1 coordinate 251,898, forward strand.
CTTCTTTGGTTAGAATCATTATTGGCCATAGTTGCAGCAAGATGTCAAGAACTTTGTACAGAGTTGCAAAGTATGTTAGATGGAAAAAGGAGTGAAGTAGAATATAGGGTTGTATCAACCATTACCTATACCAGAGAAGCCTTGGGAGGATATCAGTATGGACTTTATTCTTCGTTTACTATGGACTCGGCGGGGACAAGATTCAATTTTTGTGGTGGTTGATAGATTTTCAAAGATGGCACATTTCATTCCTTGCCAGAAGACTAATGATGTTGTTCATGTAGCAGAATTATTTTTCAGAGAAGTAGTGAGACTACATGGTTTGCCAAAGACCATAGTTTCTGATTGAGACACTAAGTTTGTTGGATATTTCTAGCGTACATTGTGGAAGAAGTTGAAGATAGATTTGAAGTTCAGTTCATCACATCATCCACAGACTGATGGACAGACAAAGGTGGTGAATATGAGTTTGGAGATTTTTTTGAGATGTTTGGTTGGAGACAAGCCAATAGGATGGGATTTTATTTTACCACAGGCAGAATTTGCATACAATAATTCTATCAACAGGAGCACTAGTAAATCACCATTCTAGATTGTATATGGAAATAGTCCTAGAAATGCATTTGAGTTGAGAAAGATAGATAAAGGAGAAATAAGTATTGTTGAAGCTGAGAATTTTGCAGAACACTTGAAGAACATCCATGAGGAGGTGAGGAAGCACATTACCAAGATGAATGCACAATATAAGGCTAAGGCAGATGAGAAAAGGAGGCATAAGGAATTTTAGGTTGGAGATGAAGTCATGGTTGATTTGCAAAAGGAGTGATTTCCAGTTGGCACATATAACAAGCTAAAAATGAAGAAGTTTTGACCATGTAAGATACTGAAGAAGCATGATTCAGGAAATACCTATGAGGTAGAATTGCCTACTGAGCTGAATATTTCACCAGTGTTTAACATTTCAAATTTGACAAAGTATCATGAAGGAGGTGTTGAAGATGAGGTTACATCAGCACAGTGGAGTATTCCAGCAACCAGTTCAGCTACCAAAGATATTGAGGACATACTGGGTAGTCATGTTGGTAGAAGCACAAGGAACGGGACATATGAAGAGTATTTGGTCAAATGGAAAGGATGACCTATTGAAGATTCATCATGGCTAACAAAGGAGGAGGTTAACTATCTTGGTTTTCCTCTGCACACCTGAGTCGTGATAGGGTCATTTCTCAAATTACCCTGGGTGTCTGATGCAGGAGCATCCTGGGTGTAAGACCAATCTTGCATCACCCAAAAATATTTTTGTTTTCTTTTCAATAAGGGCTATCTTGTGCAGAGCTGCTATTTTTAGAAATTTACTATTTTTAGTAAGTTTTTCGTACAATCTCAGAATGTTCTGATTTCACAGGTGGAGGTTCATTTTGGTCATATTAACCTGCCAATAAAGTTTCATTACTGGATCAAGTCTAGTCTTGAAGATATTGAAAATTTTTGGTATTGAAAATAGGGTACAAAAACTTCAAGCTCAGTTTTGAAGGCTTTAGAGGCCTCAAATGAGGTTGAAACTTTAGCTGAATGAAGCTTGCTTATTCAAGTGTTGTAGAGCGCTTCATGCCCTTTTCGAAATGGGGTCATAATAGTCAATCAGGTCAATAGGTGATGACTTATGATCTCTGGAAGTTGGGCCACCTGAAATGCGAAAAATAATTTTCCTTCAAAATTTATGTTCAGGTTTCAAAAGTTATTTTGAGCTAACTTTGATGTAATAAATTGAAAATAAAATAATTCTAAGTTTGGTCGGCCCTAAGGGCTAAATTTTTGGAACCTTCTCAAGCGGTGGAAATTGCCTATATAAGGAAGGTTGTAGTGTTGTCTTAGGCAGTTCGAGACAGTTCTAGGTAGATCTAGGTAATGATTCGAGGCTTTGTCCTACAGAATATTGTAAAGGGAATGCCCATGTGGCTTTGCATATTGTAATTCTAAAATTTGTAATTCCACATTTGTGGAGATAATAAGAAGCCCATTTTATGTTCTCGCAAATTGTTGTTGTTTCTCTATTTCTTTTGTGTGTTTGTGGTATTAAGGGGAGAACCCTTCATTACTTCAACACTTGGCCAATTCTAATCTTCTCATCAAGTGCGCTAACTCCAAACTACTATATGACTTTGTTTCCATAATGACAACACTATAGCAAGTCATATACACTAATATAGCCAACTTGCCAACAGATCTCCTACATGTTTATACTTAATCTATTGAGAGGAAGTCTTTGGCAACTTATATCAACTTGGGACTTATCAAGCTCATCCCTAAAGAAAGGGATATATCCTTGATTAAGAATTGGAGGCCCATTACTCTCTTAAACATTTCCTATAAGATTTTGGCTAAGGTTCTTACATTAAAATTGGAGGATATTTTTCCCCAGGTCATAAATCCAACCCAAATTGGGTTTGTGAAGGGTCAGTACATTCTTGAGAATCTGATCACTTGCTAGGAGGCACTAGATTGGGCTAAAGACTCCAGCTAGTAAGTGTATATGATGCTTATGGACTATGAAAAGGAATACAATATAATTGAATGGAAGTCTATTATCATGATGCTCCAAAGTCTGGGTTTTCTTAAATATTTTTTATCAAATGGTATAGAGATCAATGGGGTTAGATCTACTCCTTTTGAACTCACTAGATCATCTATTAAACAAGGGTGTCCATTGGAGCCTACACTATTTATAGCTACATTTGATGCTTTATTTTACCTCCTAAGAGATGATTTAATCTCTTCAAAATTCCTAAGGCATTCTTCTTCCTAATGGGGAGGAACTATTTAATGTCTAGTTTGTTAATTACACAACTATTTTTATTGAAATGGTTGAAGACAATGTTTGTAATGCAATGAAGAAGTTGGATTTATTCATTCTACATCAAGGAGTGAATTTTCACTTCTCAAATCAATCATATTACACTAGAAGGATTCTCCTCCTCTATGGTGTAGTAAGTTCTCTATGGCTTAGAGTGGCTAGAATCACTTAGTGAGGTATATGGGGATTCTATTTTCTATCAATCCTAACCTTAAGGAAATGTGGGATTGGATAAAGAAAATATTGAAAAAAAGTTGAGTAAGTCCAGAACACAGAGTACCTCTCACTGGTTGGAAGGTTTCAAGTTTTTCAGAAGGTAGTTTTTCATCTTATACCATCTACTATGTTTTTTCTTGGTTGTTTAGTCAAACCTAGTTCAATTATGTGAAAAAAAGATTAGAGACTTCTTGTGGTCCGATTGTAAGGGAGTGAAGTGATATGTTGTGAGATGGAAGTGGTATACTATGAGTAAAGAGCTGGGTGGATTGGGCTTAAAGGATTTGAGGGTGCTGAGTATTACTCTTGCTATCAAATGGGTAGCTAAAGCTTCTCAGGAAGAGAAGCCTTGGACAGAGTTGGTCAGAAATAACATTGCTACGGATACCCCTTTGAGAGCCTCTTCTTGGAAAAGTCTACACATCAATGACCCATTATTTGGTAATGTTGACATTAAAGTTGAAGGGTCTAATGTTTTTAAGTCAATTTAAAAATGTTGGGGCAATGTAAGATAGTTGGTTAGAAGCAACAATATTTTTGATGAAAACAACAATATTTGTGGAAAAAGATCCATGTGGTGGAATTTCCACCATAGAGAGAAGCCTCTTTCTCTCATACAAGGATGTTTTGCCCATAGTTGGTCCAATAAGGGAATCAGACGCTTTGCTGATACTATTTAGGATGGTATGCTTATTAGTTGGCTGGAACTAGAATGTAGATTTGGAATACCCCAATCTCATTGGAGGACATACTGCATGCTAAGAGTAGCTTGCAGATCACTAAATTTTCCTAGACAATGTGGCAGTTGTTCCAACAAAATCTCTCTCATGAGATGGTTGGATGGTACCTTTTTCCCTTAATCAAATCCAAATGCATCTACAAGATTCTTACTGACAATAATGAGATCTTTGACCATCTTAATGGTGCTTGGAAAGTTACCTTGGACCCCCTTGACCAAACATTTGTTAGACTTATGGCATAGACCTATGGAGCCTAAAATTTTATGTTTCATGTGGTGTCTCCTCCTGCATAGGTTGCCAGTCAAGAAGCCTAATGAGGAACCAAACATTTATTCATTCCATAGATGTTGTGAATCTGTCTCCCATATTTGTTTTGAGTGTTTTTTGCAAAAGAGGTGTGGGGCTTATTTGGTTTGATCTTGAACATTAACTTCACTGTACTTCATGTTATCATTGGGAAATTCTCTAGCCTAAACAAAAGTAGTAATAGTTTTTGGTCTATATTATCTGTTCACATTTTATGGTATATTTAGAAATCTCATAATGATGATATCTTTAATGGTAGAGGTAGGAACCTTACTGAGTCTATTCCTAGACTCATATATCATAACATCTATGTGTAGGTTACAGTTCTAAAGAAAGAGGAGCAAATGCTCTTGGAGCTGATCAATGAAGGCACTGCTATGATGCTGAAGAAGGAAATAGCCTATGGGTACACTTTTGCTAAACTAGTAGCTAAGATGGATGACTTTGACATAACACTAAGACAACTCATAAAGTAGCTCAAAGAGAAAAGAGACAAAGTTAGGTAGGAGGTTGTTAACATTGTGCCAGCCATCCCAATTGTAGATGTTCCTCCACTGGCAGATCCTCTTCTGATAGTAGCAAAAATGGCTGATCCACATGTAGTGTTTGAACACAATGGCAAGATCCTCAAGTGGCTTGAAGGCACTATGGGCTGGACAGGTTGGGTTGCTAGGTGATAGTGGATGTTTCATTCATAGATGTCATGAGTTGTTATGGTTGAATATCATGTTTTTTAGTATCTCCTTTTGATACATGTAGCTTCATGAGCAGTCTGTAAACTATCCTCCTAGTATGGAGATGATATGCTTTTTGTGATGCTAGTTGACCCTAAACTATTGCTAGTATTAAATTGATGTTTCTTTTATTATAATTAATAGTAAAAAAACATAAGGCACCACTGCAATGGTAGAAGAAAAGATTGTTAATTGAATCATTAAATAACTAAGCGTAGCTGCTATGCATATTGTCAAACCAAAATCTTTTATGATCTGTCACAACATTTGACCCTCTTTAGTACCCTTAATTGGTTTCATTAGAATGTGTATTATTTAAGTTGTTTATCTGTATATAATTTGTGATATGTTTATTTATTTAATAGTTGATGTTGTTATCAATAAAAGGTTATATGAACCGAACAAAAAAAGATTATATGAAGAATTATTTAACTATGCAGTTTAAGAATATTAACAATAAGTTAATTAATTAATTTATAATCATAAATGCATTACAGTTTGTTACAAATACTTATAATGTGAGATTGCATTTTTCAAAGTTAGGAATAACTTTAAGAAACTTCCTTTATAAAAACATATAAAATTTTGGCAAATCTTTCATTTTCTTGAAAAAAGAAGTTCAATTTTATTGGTGAATCTCTGAATTTTTTGAAAAAATAAATCTTATTGGTGTTTATTTTTTTATCACATTTTTTAAAAAAATAAAACATTGAAGAATCTCAAACAATAACAAGAAATTCATTAACCACCATGGTGAATACTTCTATTTAAAAAAAAAACTTTTATAAAATCATTGGGCTAAATGTGGAAATATTAGATGGGTTTAAGAAATAGACTCCATAATATTTAGTTGCTTCCATTTATTTAAAATATAATCTAATAACCTTCATTGTATTGTGTGAGATAAATGCATTGATATTTTTTAATTTTAAGGGGACCCAAAATTGCTTCGAGATCATTGATTTCTATTGAGATCAGCAATTCAAGAAAAAATTTAGCCCCCAAAAGCATTGCAAATCAAATATTAACATTTTTACCTCATGGAATATAATGAAGATCACTAGATTGTATTTTAAATTAATAGTGGCAACTATATTGGTGGCAATACCAATAACTAATAATTATGATATATTATTAGAAAATTAATTTAGATTTCTACAATAAGTTATAAAATGTAGGTAAATTGAATCTAATCATGTATCAAATATTGTAGCGAATATTTGAGTGCAATTTTTTTATAAAATAAATTATTTGACAACTTAAATATTTCTAAAATAAAATTTTGTAAAAAACTAGCAATTTAGATTGCCTTAAATCATGAATTAGTAGGAACCAAAATTGATTGAAAGGAGATGCAAAACTTATACCAAGTTAATGTGTAGTCATCAAAAAAAATGTAAAGCTGATTTTTGTGAGTGATAGTATAATAATGAATATTGATACAATTTATTACCACAGTATTTTCTAATTCCAAAAACTCTAGAATGTTACCACATGCGTTAGAAAGATGTTATAGACCATGAATAATGAAATTGGGTGTTGTCATGTTGTACCTTGTAGCAGTCTAGAACAATTAAGATATCTTTGAGATTGTCTAAAATCTCTTCTTATATGAAGTTTTCTAAATCACATGATAAGATGTACAATCATCGTGAATTTTAGTAGGAATTGGGATACTTCAATAATTTCTAGTTTTGTTTTTTAAAATTGTAAACACGAAAAAAAATAAGTAAAAGAAAATAGTTTGTTTTGTAATACAAGATTTCTCTTAACCTTAAGATTTTAAAAATAGTTTTATTTTTAAAACTTGAATCCCTTCTTTTAAAATATTTCATTTCCTTTCATTCTACAATCTTTCTTAGAGTTCCTATTTGTCTTCTATTTCTTCCCATCTTCTTAAGAGATTCACTCCTCTTTTCACTTTGGAGAGACTATATTTTTGTATAGATGTGAACTATATTAATTCTAAATTATATTTTTGATACATTGAGTGTTCCTTTGAAGGCAATATTTTTCTAAAATTTATAATACAATCATAGGACTATTGACATTGATCAAAAGTGTAAGGAAACTTTTGAATACGGTGCATGTAGATTTTGAAGTAGCCAATCCTGACCAATAAAAGATCTTACTGCTAGCTCCACATGAACACATGGAAGGTTGACAACTTTGCCAAGCTTCTCCTTATTATATTCTACAAAATCACGTCTCTCCCAAAAGCAGCATGGTAGATGAAATCTCCAAGGGCCCGTTTGGTGCATGAATTAATTTATCTTGAATAGGCCTATTCTAGAATAAGGACCTATTCTCGGATTAATTAATCCTCAAAATGAAAGTTGGAATAATCTATTCCGTGTTTGGATCCCATAATGTGGAATTGGAATAAGGATTATTTTTCATTTTTTAATTAATTTGAACAATATGTATTTTTAACTTATTAAGAAATTATAATTATAAAAAAAAATTCTTGCAAATTTTAATTTTTAAACTTATCATTTTTGTTGCTGGTTTTTAAATTAAAATATATATATGTATTTTTAATTTATATATTTTTAAATTAAAATATGTATTATTAACTTTTTAAAAATAAGATTATAAAAAAAAATTATTAAAAAAATTATAAATAAATAAGATTATAATCCCTTAACCGTTCATGACCCGAAAAAACTTCTACACTTTTTTGTAATTTCAAATTCATGAAAAGCTTATTCTAGAATAAAAAATGAATTCCAGGTTTTTTTTGGAATTAATTAATCCAAGTATTGACCCAAAAATGGGGATTAATTTTCTAATTCAGAAATTCAAAAAATGGCCACAAATGACGAATTACTTAATTCTCGCATTAAATAATGACTATTCCAGGAACCAAACGGGCCCCAATCATTCGCCCTTACTGCAAATTTTATAACCTCGAACACAATTGTACGCAAAAAGGGAAGATGGTTATAAATAGCCATAAGTAGAAGTTGACCATTAATCATAATTTTGTTGGAGATTGTAATCACAATTATTCTAATAATTATGTCAAATGTCTTTATACCTTCCACCATATCAAAGGTCAAATAAACCGCAGTTAAAATATGTCAAACCAAATTTGTTTATGAGATGTACGTATGTCAAAGAGTTCTAGTTTGGAATAAATAATTAATTGTACATCGGACCCTCTCTATTCTATCTTTTTACTTATGTTGTTTTGTTTTCCTAATTCACCAAAATAATTGAAGAGATGGCAACATTATTCACACTATGATCTATGTGAAATGCTAAGTAGAATCATTTCATAATATCCACAAACTTTTTGTGTCTATTCTCATTAAGTATAGTTTCTAATTTGTTTCCTCTATGTTTAAGTCGTTTTAGTCTTATTAGCATATTCTTTATGTTTCTTTTATCCATTAATAACATTTAGTTTATTGTTTTCAAATAGGTATTATGATTAGATGTTATGTAAAATTTAAAATAATGTATTTATATTCAATTTTTTAAATATTATTTTTACATAATATATCCTATGAATTATATATGATATTCATTGATCTCATATATTTAATGGATTATTATAATTGTGGTGGTATTTATTTTTATTAAAGACATTATGATTTATGTTTATGGTTTTCTTAATATTATTTATATTATTATATGTGTAATGCCCACCCTAGTATCTACATAGTTTGGATTAACAGGATCAGTACTTTGATACTTTGGATTATATGAACATGGACTATGTTATTTCATGATGGACATTTGATTTCATATTTATTGGTTAATAGAGTTTATTATGAGATATTAAATGATTTGAAATGAAACGATGAATGGTTAGAGAAGTATTAATTGTGAAATGTTTATACTTGATTTATATATTTATATTGTTCATGGATCTAACCCTGCTAACCTAACGCAGACCAGGGTAGGAGAATCCAATGAAGGACAGTCCAACCTTACAGCTTCAGAATTACACAAAGGAAATACACAACCACAAGACAAGATATGCTTCAAAACATGATTTTCATTAACATGCCCGGCTGTAAGGCCTTCCGAGTTAGGGCCAAATTACAATAAAAAATTACAATTATGCAAGATCCGCACACATATCCAATACAATCTCATCTAGTTCAGCTCTGAAAAATAATCAGCAACTGATGGAAACCCTAAGGCAGATCTGAACTTGAACTCGCAAGCCACCAAACAATCTCCTTGTCTCCAAGCCTCAACCATTAGCTTTGCAAATACAAACTATTAGATAGCAATCTGATCTGCAAGACCATGCAAGATCTTTTCCACAACTTCACCAACTCCAGCTTAGCACATCACAACACTGATGCTACCAAGAATTACTAGGAGCCACCCCTAAGTGATCCATCTCCTCTCCTAAATAACTACCCAACCATCCCTATAAATACTAATCATCAACCACAAGTCAACTCGATGAAAACATTAAATCTTCCTAACAAATATTAAATGCAATACAAGTCGGATCCAAATTGCCTTACAAATAATTAAATCCAACATGTCGGCTTGAAACAACTACCAACAATAAATGCACCAAGTTGGCCCAACAAATCACACATAACTCCAGTTGGTAAACCAGAATAATCGAGCAACAATGAAATAATCAAGCATGCCAAGCATCGCTGAGCACCAATATCAACCAAGCATCATAGGCATCACCAAGTAACACTTTCACCGAGCACCAAAAGTTTCACCGAGTTTCTTTTGTGACTGAGCTTCCTTTAATAACCAATATAGTTAGTTAAGGTTGCAACCAAGCAAAACCGGCCAAATAACATACCACCTATGTAGTTTCATCGAGGACCAAGAATGTCCCTACATCACCCAAGAATGCTCCTACATCAGACACCCCAAGTTTGAAAAGATGTTCATATGTGAGAAGAACATCTTCCGGGATTCAACACATAAACCCTGAACTAGTTCTTCACATACAAGTCCTCCACCTTTTCAGCTTGCATACTCCTCCACTTCTGCTTTCTCTATCTCTTCAAGTCTTTTCTAGACAACACACAGGTTGATTCTCCAAACTGATCATTCATTTTCTCTAGATCCACCAACTCAACTCAGCTACCAATACTCAGGCTTCTCCTACTGAGCGTTGTATCCATCAGAGGCATTAGGGAAAACTTCTTGTTATCCTTCTTAACAGTAAAAACATTTCTTACATGGTCATACATAGCTCTACAATCATATTACCAAGGTCTACAGAACAATATATCACAACTATTCATCTTCACAATGTCACATAACACAAGATCCTTATACTGGCCAATCTGAACATCAATGAAGCATTGTTCTCTTACTTCCAAAGTATGATCATCTTGTAACCAACCAATCCTATAAGGACATGGATGTTTCATTCTATTCAAACTAAGTTTTTGAACCATGCCTTCAACAACAAGGTTATTAGTACTACCACTATCAACAATAACATTATAGAGATTACCTCCAGACTTGCATCAGGTCCTATACAAGTTACTCCTCTAACAAGGTTCATCCTTTGTACCGAGAAATGTTCATCGAAGCAGCAAGTTCTTAGATTCAGGTTCATTCTGAATGTTCTCATTTACCACAGTAGTTCGTCAATTAACCTTCTTCTGTGTACACTCAAAATAATGGTGTCCTTCCTCTCCACAGTTATAGAAAGTACCCTTAAAGATAACTCTACATGTCTTCTTCTTTGGTTCCATAGGTTTATGTTCATCTTCTACATTAGTCAATTTACTCTTCACCAAGTGATCAATCTTTTCCTTCCCTTGGGAGTTACTATGTTGTTTCCTCTTCAACTTATCTTCTTCCTTCAGAGCATACTAATAAGCATCTTCAATAGAATCAATCTTTAGCATTCCAAGCTCATTCTAAATATTGAATCTCAAACCATTCACATACCAAGCTACCTTTTCCTTACCAATCTCTCGGTGTCCAGACCGAATAGTAAGTTTGTATAACTCCTCGGTATAATCTTCAACATACAAATCCTTTTGTTTCAGATTCTGCAACTTCATAAACAAGTCAATCTCATAATCAACCAGTATGAACTTAGCTTTCAACTTAGTCACCATCAACCTCCACTGATTGATCTTCATTTCACCTTCATCTTCTCTATCTCTTTGTGATTCTTCCATCAAAGAGTAGCATGTCCTTTCAACTTTGTCTATGCCAATATCACCCAAAGAGGATCTTCAATTTCTTCTAGCTCAAAGAAATCTTCAAGTTCTTGGGTTTCAAGGTACCAGAGAAAGTAGAAACTTCCATTCAATAACTGTTACTTAACTGAGCTCTAGATCTAGGCAACTGAGAAGTTCTATCTTCACCAGATCTATCCCTCTGGTTATCACCACTAGATCCAGTAGCTTCAAAGTCTTTAACAGCTTCTTCATAACCATCCTTAGTACCAACATTCTAAGGTACACCAGTAACAACTCTCATGATCTTGGCGACCATGTCATTCTTCATCGATTCCATCACAGATCTAAAATTTGATTTAACCTTCTCTGTAATCCTAGATTCTACAATATCACAAAGGTCATCAATTACTCTAGGGTTCAATCTTCTTGGAGGCATCCTTAAAGATAAGAGAAACTCTTTGCAACAAACCCTACACTAGTCACCTTGTGGCAATCTCCAAGTTGTATGCAAGTCAGATCTCAACCTGCTACCTTGCAAAATAACTAGGGCAAGATCCACAAGTTCAGTGCCATAGATCTGTAATCCAGATCATACAATCTCTTCACCAACCAGATCAACTTTGAAAGATCAGCCTTGCTAGGTCAACCTTCACTTCACAACAAGATCAAACTTCAGCTCTAATAAGAACTAGTACAACTTTAGCCCTCCACAAGACCAAACCTTCAGCTTTGATACTACCTGACGTAGACCAGGATAAGAGAATCCAATGAAGGACAGTACAACCTTGTACCTTGAAAATTACACAGTGGAAATACATAACCACAAGATAATATATGCTTCAAAACATGATTTTCATTAACATGCCCGACTATAAGGCCTTCCAAGTTAGGGCCAAATTACAATTCTACAAGATCCACACATAGATCCAATACAATCTCAACTAGTTCAACTCTAAAAACAATCAGCAACTGATGGAAACCCTAAGGCAAATCTAAACTTGAGCTCACAAGCCACCAAGCAATCTCCTTGTCTCCAAGCCTCAACCACTAACTCTCCAAATACAAACTATCATATAGCAATCTGATCTGCAAGACCATGCAAGATCTTTTCCACAACTTCACCAGCTCTAGCTTAGCACATCACAACACTGATGCTACAAAGAATTACTAGGAGCCACCCCTAAGTGATCCATCTCCTTTCCTAAACAACTACCCAACTATCCCTATAAATACTAATTATCAGCCACAATTCACCTAGATGAAAACATTAACTCTTCCTAACAAATATTAAATGCAATACAAGTCAGCTCCAAATTGCCTTACAAATAATTAAATCCAACATGTCGGCCTAAAACAATAGCTACCAAAAATAAATACACCAAGTCGGCCCAACAAATCACACAAAACTCTAGTCAATAAACCAAAATAACCGATCAACAGTGAAATAATCAAGCATGCCAAGCATCATCGAGTACCAGTATCGATCGAGCACTACAGACATCACCGAGTAACACTTTCACCAAGGACTAGAATTTTCACCAAGTTCCTTCGGTGATCGAGCTTCCTTCAATAATTGAGACCATCGGTTAAGGCTGCAACCGAGTAAAACTGGCCAAATAACACACCACCTATGCAATTTTACTGAGGACCAAGAATATCCTTGCATCACCCAAGAATGCCCCTACATCATAACCCTATTATGTTTTGATGTTTACACTAGTTTATGTGAGTGTAGGATGAGGAGACGAAGTCATAGTTACTCCTACATGAGATCCACATGATGTCGCACTCTCCCTCCTTGTTTTCTATTTTTTATATGTGTGTGTGTGTGTGTATGTATGCATGTCAGTTGGTGATGCAGGATGCAAGTACCAGACATCGTCTCCAATTGGCTACACAAGTCTGAGCGTGCCTTCAAAATTCTCAAAGTCTTGTAGTGTGGAGATTTTACCAAGCTACTCCCAAGGTTACCTATGGACTTAAATTCATGTTAGGAGGTTACCCTGGATTTGAATGCAGCTTTGTGATGTTATTTTGTGACTTAGGTTTTGATGTTTCTTTGGAATTAATGTTGTGAGTTATGATTATCCTTGAAACTATATATATGTATTTATGATATATCTGTGCTTAAATGATTGTATGTTATATAGGTATGTGTATATGTGGGTGACACGAATATACCCATGCATATATAAATAATATTATGTATGTATTTTAATTGCTTGTGTAAATGACTTCTTTAGTGTTTAAATAAAATGTATTAAATAAAAATTGAAAATATTAAGAGGTAATAAAGAAAGGTCTTTGTGTACCTAAAACTAGCTAACTAGGAGGGAGTTGAACTCGAGACCTCCTAGAAGTTAGGCTAGTTGGTTTCCAATTGTGCTATGTGTTTTCCTTGAAAGCTTTTTGTTTATTCTTCTTGTTATAGTTTTCTTGGAGGCTATTTTAATTAAATTTATTAAAACTTTGTTAAGTATTTACGGGAATGATTGGTTTGATTTTCCAACCAACTATGGAAGTTTGGTAAGTTGCTTCCCATAAAGAAACTCCTCCAACCACATAGTTGGGGGTTAAATATTTATATTTTGTGTCATTTGGGGAGGAGAATTTTTAGGGAGATTTTGAAGTTTTTTGCATTGATTTTTCCAGAAAGTTCATTTAAAGTTTTTATGTGAGGTTGAGAGTTCTTTGGTTTGGTGAAGGAAATGGTGTGTGGATTATTTGAAGATTGTTTGCTAGAGGAAGCTATCCAAGAGGCTACCAACTCAAGGCTTGGATATTTGTAGAGGGAACTCCAGTCATTGGAAGAGGATTCTCCGCAGGACCCTAGGTAGGGTCTAAATTGGGATGAATCTCCATTCTTCCTTGTATTCATGTGTTAATGAATGTGTATTCTATATAGTATGATTTTTATATGATAGATATACTATGATTTTAAAAAGAAAATTTTAATATTATGTTTTATGTGTGTTCATTTATGCTTCTGGGAAGTAATTAAGCATGCTTGTATGGTTTTTGGGGTATGAAATCTTTCTTGGAAGTTTAGGAATGCTTTTGGATTATGTATAAGGGTGTATTTTATTGTTATTGAATGGATTAGGAAGGTTTAGGAAGAATTAGGAAGGGTTAGGAAGGTTTAGGGAAGGGTTGCAGTCATATTTCCCCATTTTTACTTATGCAGGCTTCTCTGTGATTTGTAGTTTTTATTTGATTATATTTGTCTGAGACTTAGGTAGTGTTGAGGATGTTTTTTGGATATGGTACTGAGGTCCCTGTATTAGGTAGACCTCGAGGAACCTTTCCGAAGAACACTTCACGCCTAAAAATGTCAATTTTTGGCATTTTCGAGAAGTTTTGAATTCAGTTTTATGAAAGCATCCTATAGTGTCGTACAACATTTTACTCATACCCATATGACACTTGGTCACATTTTGTATGGGCATGCATACATTTTCATATAGGTTCCTATACAAAGTCATTTGGAGTTTTTATGGGTTTCAGGGGCTCAAAATTTACAAAATTTGGGCTTAGAACCTCTATAATTTGTTCCATGTGATTGGGTTGCATTTTGTATCACTTATGAATGTCTATTCATGGTTTTTTTGGCATTATAAGATGTTACTTATGTGATTTTAGTACTTGGATTATGTTTGTGTTCATAATATGAGGCTAGAACTCATCTTGGTGGCCTGGGTGCACAGGAGGGTTTCCTAGACCTACAAGATGAACCTTTGGAAGGGTAAAAGCACAATAAGTTGTCACTATTTTACAAAGGATGATGCTAACAAAATCAAATTTCTTCAACTTCAATAGTATAAAAATGACATTTATGTTTGGAATTTGAAGATTATGTAAACTAATTAAATGTAATAAAATGGATGACGTTTATGATTAATATTTTAATAATTTTTTTAAATAAGAATTTATATTTTTTTTAATTTTTAAAGATGATTTTTTAGTTGCTAAAAAATGCTAAAAATTAGGAGTCTAGTTCCTACCAAAAAATTATATGTAAATAAACAATTTTTCCCTAATTTCAAAATATGTCATAAACAACATATATAGCTAGTGCATGAAGAAATAAAAATTGGTTTGTGACCTATATTTTCACTTTTATAACAATTCAAATTCCAACTCACTGAAATTGATAGTTTTCATCTCGCAACATATTTTTCATAACAAATCTATTCCAATAAAAAAAGAAATATATATTCTTTAAGAGGACTCTCTCCTCTAGTGCACCATATTTTTTTCAAATTTATTTAATATGATTTACTATTTTTTTCTTTCTCGGAATCAACATCTTCTTGACTATTAAAATACCGACTTGCAATATTTTTAATTACAATAAACTATGTCTAATTAAAACACTATTAAATCTATATGAGGATATTCTTGACTCCGATCTCTACAAAAGGGTTTTTTTTTAATTTTAAAATATCATTAAAAAGATTATGTGTTATTGAAATGCCACTTTTCTAAAATAATTTTATTTGTATGGTAATTGGACCCAAAGTGGTATAAAACATGCATTTAATAGACATTTCCAATTGGAAAAGTTAAATCACTTATCTAACTTAGCTAGAACGAATCTAGCAAGACCATATGTTTAACCAAAATTAATTTTTAGTTAGAAATACTAAAATTCAGCCATGATGATAAGTTAGCCTAAAAGGTGACACCTGATTGTGCTTTTACCTAGAAGTACTTGATGGTTTCATGGCATGTGTGTAGGTGGATAGGGGATTAGGTACCCTAGGTGAGTGGCCCTCCATAGGTGATGAAACCCTAAAGTGGTTGCCATAGAATCCTATGGGTGGGTTAGTAAAAGTTGATAACCTAAAAAAATAAATTTGGGAATGGGGAGAAACAAAAGATAATAAAAGACACATAATAATTTCCACCTAGTCATGTTGGAGTACCGGGACCATAGGTAACTGCCAGGGAGGATCCCTATTCAGAAAGAGGGTACCAAGGTTACATGGTTGCCAGGGAGGATCCCAAAATATAGGATATGTGATGAAACTCACCTAGAGGGTATGCTAGAAACCTAACCTATGTGTATAGTAAGTTGATATTTTGTTAAGTCATCTATTTGTTTTCAAATTATGTTTTGTAAAGCCTTAGATTGCTTTAGGGCCTTGTGAGTATCTTGGTTCTATCTCCTAGCAGGGGGTGGAACTTCAATACTTTCACATGGTTGGGTGGCAAATATCTTTCGTGGTCTTGTTCGTGGTTCATGACTTGGATGGATGTAGATTTCATGCAATGATAAAGATCTTTCTATTTGTATCATGTATTATTAAAGGAAAAGATGTAAAGATATTAATGTAAAGCCTTTGGGCCATTCATGTGCTTATTATTGTAATTGGATTCATTACCAAAAATTGTATTTGAAAAGAAAAGCAATATAATCAGGGTAGGATAGTTCTAGGGCTTTATTTCAAGTAAATTTATTATTTGAAAGTTCAAAGTTGAAATGAAAAGTGTAATGTTGTAATTATCTTCTCTATCTCTTCTAAGTTAAAATAAAAAGAAAGGTTTCCCTATATAAAGGTTTAAATGTGAATTGTAAAGGAAGTTATTCAATGTGTAAGGGAAAAGGAATGGAAATGATTTAGAAAGTAAGGGATATAGTTTTAAATGAAATATTACTTTCTATCTCTCTCTCTCTCTTAAATCTGAAATGTAAAAGTAAAAGAAATGAAATTCAATTTGAATAGTAATGTTTATATGTTGGTAAATGAATTCATTAAGGGAACCTTAAGGAATGTACTTGTGAATGTAATAATGAAATGATATAATGTTAGAAAAAAATTTGTTAGTTGCAATTTTAGGTCAAAAGATCTGATTCCTTATGGGTTCCCTATCAAGGACATTACATTTGGTATCAAATCCTTGGTTGCTACACTGGGAGCTCGGGGTCTATTTACATTTGAAACTCAAAAATTTTCAATACATTGAATACTCCTTTTAAATTAGCACCTAAAATTGATATTACACCACTCTTCCAGGATGCCTCTTGTTACTCGCAGAAGAGCTAAGGATAGAGTTCAAGAGTCTCCCTTGAAATTTCTCTCAAAGAGTTCCCATAGGAAATATGAGGGAGAATGTGATCAAGACAATCATAGAAATGAGAGTCAGAGTAATGAATCAGAAGGAGCCCAAATTATACGATTGATGCAATAACTTTTGTATAGACTTGACAACCTTGAATATAGAGACAATTTTGAAGAAGGAAACCAAGCTCAACACCAAGATAAGGAAAGGGATAGAAGCCCTAGTAGAAGGAAATTTATGCAAGAATCCAAGGACATGGATACTACTCACATGAGGGACTTAATCAAGGTCAAGGTGCTCCTTTTCTATGGCAATGAAGGGGGATCTACAATGAAAACTTGGTTGTTCGACCTTGAGAGGTGTTTTTCTATGCACCATTTTAGCAGTAATGTCAAGGCTAGATGTGCTATTATGAATCTAAGGAAATTTGCATCTACCTCATGGCATATGGAAGAAGACAAACTTCAAGTCACTATCAACATTGTTTCTTTGGAATTGTTCTGAGAAAGCTTTAAGGATCGATTCATGTCTGATCAGTGGAGACAGGGAAGAGCAAAGGAATTTCACCACCTAAAACAAGCGAACATGTCGATGGAAGATTATGAAAGAAAATTCTATGAACTTAAAATGTGTTGTAGATGGAAAGATTAAAGAAATTTTGAAAGCTGGTATCCAAGTTTCCTGATCATCACAAGGATAAAGAGGCAAAGAGAATAGATAAACATTCCAAAGAGATATGTTGGTCAAATCAAGATGAAAGAATTGATGAGGAAGGTAAGGAGTCAATAGATATTTGATGATCTCTAGTCTGTATCAAGGGTTTTATCAAATACGTATGATTAATATAGATTCTTATCCTCTTTAAATTCCTATCAATTTTATAAATTACTTGGATTTCCATCACTTTTTATTTTCTCATGTTGGAATAACATGTATGGAAAGGGATGCTTAGGATTTGGAACAATCATCAAGGTAATGTATGTAAAAAGAAAAAATCTAAAAAATGTGCATAACTTCGAACAAGGTGCACTCCATGAACTCTTTGTACCTTTTGTTCTACTTTTGGAAAAATTCAATTGGAACACAACATAATTTTGGATACCTCACATTCTTTTGAACAAAGCTATTATGCCTATACTCTCACCTTTCTCAATGAAATCAAAATTTTGAAAGTACCCTAGTTCCATTAGATTAAAGGTCTAAAAATGAACATCATGTCTATTGTGTTTGGATAATAAGGGTAATAGGGATATGCTCTCATCCTTATTAGTGTGATCAAAATCCTAGACCCACCTTTATCTCATTTTTATTTAAGTGGTGCATTCTTTTTCAATCCATAGTGATCTATCCTCCTGAGAATTGTATTAACAAGGCTGGTAAGAGGGACAACCCAAAGTGGGATACAATTATTTTAGCCATGGTTATCCAACCCACTATAAAATAGAACACCTTTATCCTTAATAGGGTGAATGAAAAAGAGTGATGTAATAGCCTTCCTCTAGTAGTCCTCACGGATTGGACAAAACCTTCTTGTCATGTGGTGGGAAGATCTCAAAAGAGAGGTAAAAGAAAATATCTTTGAAGAAAATCTTGACTAAATCCTTGTTAAAGTAGTAAGCATACCTATTTCAGCCATGTAAAGCCAAATATGACCTTAGGTAGATTGCTTGGAGTGTTTTTCATGTGGAGGCCATGTTAAATAATCAAGAACATATACTATTTGTATAGTTTCTAAGGCTATAAAATAATTTTTCTTGTGTTTTTTGAGTTTGATGATATATAATTGTTGCAGATTTGTCAGCAAGCCAGTGTTGACTGTATTTTTTTCATTGATGACAACATATGGTAAGCAGTATGCATGGAATCCTGATGGAGAGATCCTTGAGCATATGTTTCCTAGATTTTTTATCAACATGATATCATAAGCACAAAGGTTGATTCTAAGTGTAGACAATTATACAGTTGACTATTTTAGTAAGTGTTCCTGACAGGTCCCAAGAAGAGTTCAGTATCTGATTTGTAGTACGGTTATGGTAGAGCCTTGCACATTTTCATTTGTGTTGTAGACATGATAAAGAAGCTATTTTCATGAACACAATGTCCGATAAGCAGTACAGTATGAGTTATGATGTTTGTAGTTTCTGGTTGCAGTTTCTTGAGTTTATCTGACAAAGCTGACATTTTTTTTATTGTTGTAGTAGTTGCACCTATCAGTTTTATATGTGTGCTTGGATTGGTGTTTGGAGAAGAGTTAAGAATGTTTTTTTTAAGAGCACATGATGTAATTCATCATGAGAAGAAAGATTTAGTTGATATGGTGGAGCCGACAGTGTGAAGTGACGTGTCTACTCATATGGAGTTGAGCGGTCCTAATTTGTGTTGTGTGCTTAGTAGAGCCAACTGAGATTTTATTGGAGAGTTCTATTGTTTCTCTAATATGATTTCAAGATGGTTCTAATAGGCTGACTTGATTATATCATTTAGAGGAAAGATATTTATAGTTCATCATTTGTGATTGCTAAGTATGGCATTCAATTGAAAAGAGCAGAGCAAAGAAGAAGGTGCAAAGTATTGTACGATCAATAAAAGATCTATGTGAAAAATTAGAGAGTGTATGCTATTCATTGGAACTAATCAAGATGGAAGGTCTACCTCGCAGTTCACCAAGATCTAGATATAGTGTGTATCTATTAAATAGAAGGTTGCAACCTTCACCCCTTTGAGCAATGTGCTCCCAGACAATGTGTCCCCACCCCTAACAGGGTTAATTGTAAAAGAATCCAAATGGGGTCTGACCCTTGATTAGGTCACTATACTTATTGCATTGTAAAGATCAACTTCTAATAGGGTTGTAAGATCTTCTAACAAGGATCATAATACACTAGTGCAATTCTTAGTGGGTGTCAATTCGCACTGAGGTTTTTACCTATTTGGGTTTCCCCATAATCATATTTGGTGTTATGAGTTGTGGTTATTTATCTTACTTACATTGATATTCATTTCAGTATTTAAGTAATTAAGTTAAGATTCAAGATATCAAAAAAAGTAATAATATATAGAACACTGATTCACCCCCCCTCTCAATGTTCCCATTCCTAACAATTGGTATCAGAGCTTTGGTCCTCTAAAGACAAGTTCAACCACTTGAGGATATCATGGGTTTGGAAGAAGTGAAACATCCAAAGAATAATCTTGAAGCAGATCTTGAAGACCTTGATGGATCTGAGAAATAAATTGAACAACTAAAATTAAAGGTTAGTGGTTCTAAAGTATTCATCAATAAACTAAGAAAAGATTTGAAGGATTGTTCAAATAGTGATTTAGGTAAAATGTTCAAAAATCTGAATGAGGAAAACACATCTCTGAAGGATTAGATTGAAGAGTTGGATGAAAATATATTTAACAATCAAGAAGCCTATGAAGAATAGGTCAAAGAAAACAAGCAGTTGGATGAAGAACTAAGGCAAGAAAACATGAAAATCTTGGAGCTAGAAAACATCAAGAAGAAAGTAGAATTAGAATTGATTGAAGCAAAGAATCATATTGATAAGTTGCACACAAGCAAGGATCTAATAGAATCATAGTTGTATGCACAAAATAATAAAGGAGATACCAATGGTATTGGATTCAATAAAGCCCAAATTTAGATTGATGATATGTGAGGAAGAATGAAAGCATCATAAGGATCTACAGAAGCTAAGAAGACTGGAAATTAGACTGAAGCTAATATAGAACCATATAAAGATGAGTGCAAGCTATTAAACAAAAATTTTTATGCTTGTAACAAGCATGGACACATAGCAAGAGATTGTAAAGAGGTAAGACCTTTCAATGGTTATTGTTATTCATACAATAAGTTTGGTCATAGAGCTATGAATTGTAGATCAAATCAAAGAAATCAGAGTTAGCAAACTTAGAGAAATCATCCTCAGCAAAATGTTAGAAATCCTCAGAACATTACATGTTAGATATGTAATTATAATGGTCATACAGCTAGACAGTGCAAATTGGTAAATCACATCAATGCATCAAGGAATATAAGGCCTCCAACCATTTGTCACTCTTGTAAAAAAGTTGGACACATCTCTAAGTTTTTTAGATCAAAAGCACAAAGACAAGAAAGCCCTAATCAGTCACAAAAGTCAATTTTGGATGAATTTGAAGAAGTCAAGTTTGTGAAAGATACAATAGATGCGAGCTTGATTTGGAAGGAAGAAAAGATAGATAATGTTGGTGAAATAGTTGAGGATGCATCCACAATGGACTCACCTCATATTTATGGTTAAATGACCTTCATGGTCATAGGGGAAGCTAGATTAGCTCTAAACCCCTGCACGGCTGGTATACTTACCCTCAGAGTATTCACCTTTGGTTATTGCATTTTGGTTACTATGTGATGCAGTATGAAAGAGTGCACCTCTTGATTGATAGTAGAGATGGAGATTGAAATTATCTGTTGAAAACTATGTTTATGTGACAAGCATTAATGGAAGAAAGTTATTTTTAAAGTCACCAAAGATCTTTTATTCACACATTTGCATTCAAGATCGAGCATTTGAGAGCATAGGAGATCAAGGCAAGTTTGATGCAAGAAGTGATGAATCTATTTTTCTTGGTTACTCTACTAAAAGAAAATCTTATAGATGTTTTAATTTGAGATTGAAGAAGATCATTGAAATTTCTCATGTTAAGATTGATGATAAGTTCATGATTCAAGAAATATATCATTATTATGCACCCATGATTGAAGAAGAACCTAGACCTACCAGTAGTGAAGCAGTTGTTGAAGAAATGTTTGACAACATTGATGTTCTATTCAATGACCCTGAAACAAGTGAAGAAGAAACACAAAAGGTAGATGAGAGATTCACACCTAATGTTCCTAAATTCACATCTAGATATCATTCAAAGGAAGACATCATTGGAGAATAGAGAAGAAAAGTCATGACAAGATCAAAAGCAAAGAGTTCAACAAATGATGAACCGATATATTTAATTTCACAAATTAAACCTTTAAGTGTTGAAGATGCATGTAATGATTCAAATTGGCATGAACTAATGAAAGAAGAGCTAGATCAGATAATTAAGAATGATACATGGGAATTGGTCCATAGGCCTAGTGATAAGAATTTAATTGGAACTAAGTGGATATTCAGAAATAAGATGAATGAAGATGGTACATTGGTGAGAAATAAAGCAATACTAGTGTGTAAAGGACATGCACAAAGAGAAGGAATTGATTATTTTGATACATTTTCCCCTGTGAGTAGATTGGAAGCCATAAAGTTGTTTCTATCCTATGCTGCATTCAAAGACTTTAAGGTATACTAGATGGATATCAAGTCAACATTCCTAAATGGAGAGTTGAAAGAAGAAGTTTACATAGAGCTGCCTAAAGGATTTACCTTATCAGACAGACCTGGTATGGTATGTAGATTGAAGAAATCCCTCTATGGACTTAAGCAAGCCCCTAGAGCATGGTATGAAAGACTTGATGGGTACTTGACCAAGATTGGATTCAAGAAAGGAGCAACAGATTGTAATTTATTCATAAGAGAAAAATCTAATGGATTTTTGTTGGTTGCTATATTTTTTGATGATATTATCTTTGGTGGTAATGATAAGCTTAGTGTTGAATTTTCTAAGGAGAGGTAGAGCGAATTTGAAATGAGCATGATTGGACCTATCAAGTACTTTTTGGGACTAAATGTGAAGTAGACAAACAAAGGTATTTTCATTAATCAGTCTAAGTATGTGAAAGAGATATTGAAGAAGTTCAAGATGGATGATTGCAAGCCAATAGGTACCCCTATGATAATAGGATGCAAGCTTTCAAAAGAAGATGATTCAGCACTAGTAAACATAACCTTGTATAAGTCTATGATTGGTAAACAAATCTATCTTACTCAATCTAGACCAGACATTTCCAATGCAGTTAGTATAGTTGGAAGATTTGCAGCAGAACCTAAACAAAATCACCTTATGGCAATAAAGAGGATATTCAAATATTTGAAGGGAACTATAGACTATGGTTTATGGCTTCCTAACTCATAAAATGTAGAGCTTCAGGTGTATATAGATGCAAATTGGGTAGGATGCGTGGATGATAGGAAGAGTACCTCAAGAGGAGCAATATTTCTTGGAGATAGACTTGTCACTTGGACAAGTAAGAAGAAAAATTGTATTTCTCAGTCCACAATAGAAGCTGAGTATGTTGCAGTGGCACTAAATTGTTCTACAATTGTTTGAATGAAGCAGATGATAAAAGATTTTAATATTCAGATTGATTATCCTATTTTTATTCATTGTGATAACACTAGCACTATCAATATGTTAAAGAACCCTATGATGCATGCAAAGACAAAACACATTTAGATAAAGTATCACTTCCTAAGAGAGAAAGTTGCATAGAAAGAACTAAAGTTGGACGATGTGAGTACAAAAGATTAGCTAGCAGACATATTCACAAAGCCTTTTCCAAAGCATACTTTTGAGTATCTTAGGGAGAAGCTGGGAGTAATTCCCTTCCCTAAATTTGATCAGAGTTTGTAGGAGTGCATCAGTCCTCAGTGACTGATGAATGGTTGACTACTCTACTTCAGGAGTAGTATCAGTTCTTAATTATTTGGTGCCCTTTTCCATTGATGTCAAAAGGGGGAGTAATATACAGTCATGAAAAACAAGAAAACAAGAAGAAAGGGGGAGTATGTTAGGAATGAATGTTGGATGTTGGTAGTCATTCTTTAGTAGTTTTTGTTGCATTCATGACTATGATTGTCATTGATGTCAACACAGTGATCTTCTGGAGACTAGCAGAGAAGCAGATAGTGTTTTGATTAGCACACGTGGGATATTGCAGATGCAACTATGTGATGTTGAGGTTATATTATTTGATATGTTATTTATCTATGGTTAAGAGCACGGATAGAAATTCATTTTTTCATAAAAGTTATGAGCATTTTGGTGGAAGCAGTATTCAGGCAGTGTTCCTGAGTAGTGGTTTGTGTAAATCGGATGATATCTCCTAATCAGGATGGAATCTGGTTTTGTGTAGTTAAAGGGAAGGTGGAGACACATTGATAGTGATGTGGTTCATAGCACAAACTTTGAGGTCACATGAGTGAAGAGTTATTACATCTAGAAGCCAACAGTTTTGTGTAATTTTGATGTAGCGTGTGGAAACTTTTATTTTGTATTTGTGTGTCAACTCATCTGTAATTATTTGAGTGTGGTATAAAGGAAGGAATGTTTTTCTTTATTGTAGATGAGTAGAAAATGTGAAAGAAGTGTAAGCATGGTATGGTTGAATGTGAATGTAAGTATGAAGTGAAGAAAAGAGCTAATGAAGTTGTGAAAGCGAAATTGTGAAGGAAGACATGCAAAGTACAGAGATCTAGAATTGAGATCTGGTGTAGCAGTGAGTGCGGTTTGGCATAGTAAGAAGGTAAAATATTTCATATTATTCTGCTAAATAATATTAAGGCCATTTGGACAGTGTGTTCAGTGATCTTACCCTGAAGCTATTTGGGCAGTGGGTCCTTCTGTCTTCCATAACTCCTAATAGGGTTAGAATCTTTTAATAGGGATTCAAAATCTCCTAATAGGGATTCATATGTACTGAATGTATTTCATAAGACTCCTAATAGAGTCCATCCTTTCACAAGGAATATTTATATTAGTGCATCTTTTGTGGGCATCATTCCCACCGGGGTTTACTCTTTGATCAAGAGGTTCCCTAGTCAACATATCTTGTGTTATTGTGTCATTGTGTATGAATATCTTTCTATGGTTGGTAATTACATTGCTTACATGGTTAAATGTTGTTGAAGTTGATAAAGGTTATAATTATCTGATAACTGATTCACCCCCCCCCCCTCTTAGTTATCTTGGTGGACTTTACTTTCTAACAATTGGTAACAGAGCAGCAAGTCCTTGAAAGAAAATTTTAACAGCTTAAGGAGATCCATGGTGAATTTCAGGAAAGAAAGCCCTAAGTTTGATAGAGTAAATTATGACAGTTGGAAAGAGAAGATGAAGACACATCTACTATGTTTAGGACCAGGTTATTGGTTGATTACAAAGAATGAAAAGACTATCATTGGAGAAGATAATCTTGAGACAGGATCTAAAGATGAGCTAGATCTATTCATGTGTAACATACTTGCAAGAGAAGCACTTTTGATAGCACTTCCAGAGAATGAATACAGTCAGGTAAAATGTTTAACAAAAGACCATGAAATTTGGAAAGCTTTACACTCTACTTTTGATGGTGATGAACATGCAAAGAGAGCTAGATTACATAATTGGATATGTGCATTTGAAGATATAAGAATGATGGAAGATGAATATGTTAGAAGCTATATTGGTAGAATGTCAGAAATTGTTGCAGGAATAAAAGCTTGTGGAGGACCAAAGACAGAGAATGAAGTGATATGGAAAATTCTGAGGACATTGACTCCTGTATTTAAGTAGACAACATAGATGATTGAACAAGTTATACCTTGTACTACAAACTTTACAAGAGAGACTCTTCTTGGAAGATTGGAAGCAGCAGAAATGAACCTGAGGGTATCAGGAGACTTACCTAGAATGGAGACAGCATTCAGTGCTCTTAATATTCATCCTACTTTGTCAAGAAATACCAGTGTGAGTGGAGATTATGCCAGCAGTAACAGATCTAGAAATGAAGAAGATAAGAAGATTGAAGAAGGTATTGCCTTGCTTGTGAAAAGAGAACTAGATGGTAAGAAATTTTTTAAATGTTGGACTTGTCAAGAATATGGTCATTTTGCATCTAAGTGTCCTAAGAGAGTTAAGAAGTATAGAAATAATTTTAAGCCTAGAAGATCTAAGGAATGTTATTATGCTAATGATGAAGATCTTGAAGCTAGTATAGAAAGAACTTTGAGTGAAAGTGATACTGAGATTAATGATGAAATAGGATTTGTAGCAATTAAAGAAGAGAATTCTTAATCTAATGTTAAGGAGGAAAAAGCATTAGTTTCCCAAGTTGAAAAGAAATCTGATTGGATTATAGACAGTGGTTGTTCACATCATATGATTGGTGACATGAAGAAGTTCATAAATTTTAACAACTATAATGGAGGAATTGTTAGAGTTGGTAACAATGCACCTTGTTTGATTAAAGGTATAGGATCTATTACTCTTGATGGAAAGACTAATACTGATGATATTTACTTTGTTGATGGATTGAAACATAATCTTTTGAGTGTTGGACAGTTAGCGGATAAGGGATATCAAGTCTAGTTTACTGAGAAAACTTGTGTGATAAAGGATAAAGATGGAAATCTGATTGGAACTAGATCTAGAACCAAAGGTAATGTATTTCAATGGAATCCTACTGAGATGACATGCTTGATTACTAAAATTGATGATAGTTGGTTGTGGCATAGAAAGTTTTGTCATATAAACTTTGATAACATTGTGAAAGTAAGTACTACATTTGCAGTAAGGGATTTGCCTAAAATTATGAAGCCTACTAACATGATTTGCAAAGAATGTGTGATGGCTAAGCAAAAGAGAAGTTCATTTCCTAGTAAGAAGTTCACATCGACAGAGAAGTTGGAGATTGTTCATACAAACTTAAGCGGTCCTACCAGGACTAGAGGATTCTATGGAGAAAGGTATTTTATGATTCTTGTTGATGATTTTACAAGAATGATGTCGATTGCATTTCTGAAAGAAAAATTTGAAGCATTTGATAAGTTTAAGAGCATTAAGAATAAAGTTGAGAATGAATCTGGAATGAAGATTAAATGCTTGAGATCTGATAGAGGTGGAGAATTTACTTCTAGAGAGTTTAACACTTTTTGTGAAGTGAATGGTATTAAGAGATAGTTTTCAGCCCCTAGAACACCTGAACAAAATGGTATTGTAGAGAGAAGAAACAGGTCAGTGAGTGAAGCAGCAAGAGCTATGTTATTTGAGAATGATTTGGCGAAGACATTTTGGAGAGAAGCAGTGAATACATCAGTATATACAATGAATAGAGTACAAATCAGAGCAGATATAGACAAGACACCTTATGAATTCTGGTTTGGATAGAGGAGTTCTAACTCAGAATAAGGTACATTTATGTTTGATTTCTCAAATTGAACCTAAATCTACTAGTGAAGCTTGTGAAGATGAACATTGGATTAATGCTATAAAAGAAGAACTAGATCAAATTGAAAAGAACAAGACATGGGAATTGGTCCCTAGACCTAAAGACAAGAATGTGATTGGAACTAAATGGGTATTCAGAAACAAGATGAATGAACAAGTAGAAGTAGTAAGAAACAAAGCAAGATTAGTTTGTAAAGGATACTCGTAGCAAGAAGGAATTGACTATGAAGAAAATTTTGCACCTTTGGAAAGAATTGAAGCAGTAAGAATGTTCTTGGCCTATGCATCTTTTAAGAAATTCAAAGTGTATCAGATGGATGTGAAGTCAACATTTCTAAATTGAGAATTGGAAGAAGAAGTCTACATTGAGTAGCCTGAAGGTTTTCCTTTGACTCAAGAAGGAGACATGGTATGTAAATTGAAAAAAGCATTATATGGACTAAAGCAAGCACCTAGAACTTGGTATGCCAGACTAGATAAGTATTTGTTGAAATTGGGATTTACTAAAGGAACAGCTGATAGCAATATGTATACAAAAGAAATTGAAAATGGTTTGTTGATTATAGTTATTTTTGTTGATGACATTATCTTAGGAGGAGAAGATGAAGCTAGTGATAAATTTGCTGATGAAATGAAGACTGAATTTGAAATGAGTATGATTGGTGAGATGAAATACTTTTTGGGATTACAGATAACATAGAATAGTGATGGTATCTTTGTATGTCAGAAAAAGTACTTGAATGATTTGCTGAAAAGATTTGGAATGGAGAACTATAAACCAGTTGGAACACCTATGGTTATAGGACATAAACTATCTAGCAAAGATGAAACACCGGTAGTTGAGCAGAAGAAATACAGATCCATGATTGGAGGATTGTAGTACTTAACACATACTAGACCAGATATACAACATTCAGTTGGAATAGTAACAAGATTTCAAGCTGAACCTAGAGAGTCACATTATGCAGCAGTAAAAAGAATACTGAGATATTTAAGAGGTACAATGGACTATGGATTGTGGGATGAAAAATTTGATGATTTTACCCTATGTGCATATACAGATGCTGATTGGGGAGGTAGTGTTGATGATAAGAAAAGCACCAGTGGTGGAGCCTTTTTTCTTGGATGAAGATTAGTTTTTTGGCTAAGCAAGACGCAGAATTGTATTTCACAGAGCACAACAGAAGTAGAGTATGTAGCAGCAGCAAACAATTGTAACTAGATAATTTGGATGAAGTAGATGCTGAAGGATATTGGAATTAGGTTTGTTGAGCCTGTTGTCATACATTGTGACAACACCAGTATAGTTAGTATGTCTAAGAATCCTATTTTACATTCTAAGACTAAGCATATAGAGATCAAGTATCATGTTGTAAGAGAGAAAGTTGTTGAAAAAGAAGTCAGACTAGAGTACATAAGCACAAAGGAACATATAGTAGACATATTTACAAAGCCTTTGCCTAAGGATACATTTGAGTATCTAAGAGGTATGCTTGGGGTTATGCCCCATCCTACTTTTGAGTAATGATGCAGTTGGTTGCATCTGTCCAGTGGTATATGAGCCCTATCTTTCTGGATTGGATGTTGGTACTTCCTCTATGGGGGAGTATGTGAGCTGAGTCATGAGGACTCTTGTGAATGTATTTTCTGAATAGTGTCTATTGAAATTGAGTTGTTGTTGACATAGTGATGAAATTTATGTCATTGATGTCAATGGGGGAGAATTGTACATGAAAAACCACTTGTACCATCTGTTGGAGAGAACTGAATAGGATAATGAAGCAAGATTTGAAATGTTTGTCAGAGCAGTAGTATTGGACTTTTGGAACATTGGATGTTTTTCATCTATGTTGCCATCAATGCCAATGGGGGAGATTGCTAGGAATGAATGCTAGATGTTGGCATTCATCCTGTAGTAGTAGTTGTTGCATTCATGACTATGATTGTCATTGATGTCAACACAATGATCTTCTGGAGACTAGCAGAGAAGCAGACAATGTTTTGATTAGCGCACATGGGATATTGCAAATGCAGCTATATGATGTTGAGGTTATATTATTTGATATGTTATTTGTCTATGGTTAAGAGCACAGACAGAAATTCATTTATTCATAAAAGTTATGAGCATTTTGGTGGAAGCAGTATTCAGGCAGTGTTCCTGAGTAGCGGTTTGTGGAAATCGGATGATATCTCCTAATCGGGATGGAATCTGGTTTTGTGTAGTTAAAGGGAAGGTGGAGACACATTGATAGTGACATGGTTCATATCAAAAACTTTGAGGTCACATGAGTGAAGAGTTATTACATATGGAAGCTGACAGTTTTGTGTAATTCTGATATAGCGTGTGGAAACTTTTATTTTGTATTTGTGTGCCGACTCATCTGTAATTATTTGAGTGTGGTATAAAGGAAGGAATGTTTTTCTTTATTATAGATGAGTAGAAAATGTGAAAGAAGTGTGAGCATGGTATGGTTGAATGTGAATGTAAGTATGAAGTGAAGAAAAGAGCTAATGAAGTTGTGAAAGCGAAATTGTGAAGGAAGACATGCGAAGTATAGAGATTTGGAATTGAGATCTGGTGTAGCAATGAGTGCAGTTTGGCATAGTAAGAAGGTAACATATTTCATATTATTCTACTAAATAATATTAAGGTCATTTGGATAGTGTGTTCAGTGATCTTACCCTAAAGCTGTTTGGGCAGTGGGTCCTTCTATCTTCCATAACTCCTAACAGGGTTAGAATCTTTTAACAGGGATTCAAAATCTCCTAATAGGGATTCATATGTACGAAATGTATTTCATAAGACTCCTAATAGAGTCCATCCTTTCACAAGGAATATTTATATTAGTGCATCTTTTGTGGGCATCATTCCCATCGGGGTTTACTCTTTGATCAAGAGGTTCCCTAGTCAACATGTCTTGTGTTATTGTGTCATTGTGTATGAATATCTTTCTATGGTTGGTAATTACATTGCTTACATGGTTAAATGTTGTTGAAGTTGATAAAGGTTATAATTATTTGATAACTAATTCACCCCCCCCTCTCAATTATCTTGGTGGACTTTACTTTCTAACAAAGTATACATAAAACAAGAAAACAAGAAGAAAGGGTGAGTATACAGAAAACAAGAAAACAAGAAGAAAGGGGGAGTATACAAAAAACAAGCAGAAGGAGCATGGAGTAAG
Source organism: Chamaecyparis obtusa (assembly GCA_027943335.1). Classification (NCBI taxonomy): domain Eukaryota; kingdom Viridiplantae; phylum Streptophyta; class Pinopsida; order Cupressales; family Cupressaceae; genus Chamaecyparis; species Chamaecyparis obtusa. The sequence continues at coordinate 282,258 of BSBK01001778.1, forward strand.
GGGGAGTATTCAGTAAGAGTTGCATTAGTAGGAGGATTCATCCTTGGGGGAGTTTTGTTGAGGAAATGGATAATTTTATAAAATAATTGTACTTTTGGATTGGTGGAGTTTTTCATTCCATATGTTGCCATCAATGCCAAAGGAGGAGATTGTTGGAGATTTACAAGCAAGCTAGTGCTGACTATATGTTTGCCATTAATGAAAATATATGGTAAGCAACATGTGTAGAAGCCTGATGGAGAGAGCCTTGAGCATATGTTGCCTAGATATGTTATTAGCATGATATCATAAGCGCAGAGGTTGATGGTAAGTGTAGACAATTATACAGTTGACTATTTCAATAAGTGTTCCTAAAAGGTCCTAGGAAGAGTTCAATATGTGATTTGTAGTACGGTTGTGGTAGAGCCTTGCACATTTTCATTTGTGTTTTAGACATGATAAAGAAGCCATGTTCATGAATGTAGATTCTGATATGTTGTACAGTCTAAGTTATGATGTCTATAGTTTCTGGTTACAGTTTCCTGAGTTTATCTGACAGAGCCGACATTGTTTTTATTATTGTAGTAGTTGCACCTATCAATTTGATATGCGTGCTTGGATTAGTGTTTGGATAATAGTTAAGAATGTTTGGTTAAGAGTGCATGATGTAATTCAGCATGAGAAGAAAGATTCAATTGATTTGGTGGAGCTAATAGTGTGAAGTGACGTATCTACTCATATGGAGTTGAGCGGTCCTAATTTGTGTTGTGTGCTTAGTAGAGTCAACTGAGATGTTATTGGAGAGTTGTATTATTTATCTAATATGATTTCAAGATGGTTCTAATAGGCCAACTTGATTATATCATTTAGAAGAAATATATTTATAGTTAGTCATTTGTGATTGCTAAGTATGGCATTCAATTGAAAAGAGCATAGCAGCGAAGAAGGTGCAAAGTATTGTGCCATCAATAAAAGATCTATGTGAAAAAGTAGGGAGTGTATGATATTCATGAGAACTAATCAATACAACAAGTCTAACTCATAGTTCACCAAGATCCAAATATAGTGTGTATTTGTTAAACAAAAGGTTACAGCCTTCACCCCTTTGAGCAGTGTGCTCCCAAACAGTGTGTCCCCACCCCTAACAAGGTTAGTTGTAAAAGACTCCTACTAGGGTCCGACCCTTGACTAGGTCACTATACTTATTGCATTGTAAATATCAACTTCTAACAGGGTTGTAAGATCTTCTAACAAGGATCATAATACACTAGTGCAGTTCTTAGTGGGTGTCAATTCCCACCGGGATTTTTACCTATTTGGGTTTCCTCATAATCACATTTGGTGTTATTTTTTGTGGTTGTTGTAGATCCCTATAATTTTGTTGACCGTTAGTGCTTCACACTTAGTCATTTATCTAGGCAATGATGGTCGGTCATCACTGCGACTGAGTCATTTTGTTAAGGCTGAGTTTTGTATTATATACTTTTCGAGCAGTAGTACTGTCGAGTAAAGTCATGGTCACTATATGTTTGTAATATGCTGAGAGTATAGTTGTTGCTGAGTTACATATATCAATGATTACCGAGTGATAGATAAGTTCAATCGATGCCGAGTACAGTTACTGCCGAGTGCCAGGAATAACTTTTGCCGAGTTAACCAGGAATGACATAAAAGTTTCAAATGGCACAATGATCGAGGTAAACCATTTTTTGGTAATAATAATGTTTTGTATTTTGTCTAATGAGGTAATTATGCATCTATATTATTATCATTGATCCCTATGTAAAGCCTAGAGCCAATCACAAAATTGTATAGTTTAGGCAGCAATAGAAATAAATCTAAACCATAGATCTTGAAATGGTAAAACATTTTTGTTGTTATATAAGGGCAAGATCTAAACCCAGAGAAGTGTGTGTGAATCAGAGAGATAAGATTGAATTAGTATGAGAAGATGATTAGAGAAGTATATTTAGAATAGCTAAGTATTCAAACAGAGTTCAATGACTGAGCTAAGCAGTGAAAGGACATAATCAAGAAAGATCAGATAGAAGAGATCAAAATATAAAGTAAAGAGGAGATTTGTAATCTGCATACTAGTGCAAACTGAAAGATCAAATACTAAGACATTTTGACCAGTGTATCAGGGTAAATCTCTTAACCAAGTAGTCTTAACAGACTTTTTGTAAATCTCTTTATCGAGTGCTTACTTTATTGTAAGTTTATAAATCCTTTACCAAGGTAGACTATACACGTCTTTTAGCTTTTGACAGAGTAGACCTTTCACAGGGTAGATCATGATTTGATCACATTTTGTAAGCCTTAATAGGAAAAACTTATTACTACAGTAGTGAAGATTTGTGGGTGTCATCCCCACCGCAGTTTTACCTTTCAAGGGTTTCTGGGTTACCAAAATCATGGTGTTATGAGTGATTTTACTTATGCTGCTTTATATTTTTTGTTGCTTACTATGATCAATTTTTTCTTATGTCATGCATAAAGTGTTACCAGTTCAAAAGGATAAAAGTAGGTAATATTTGATTCACCCCCCCCCCTCTCAGTATTACTTTCCCACTTATGCTTCCAACAATTGGTATCAGAGCAGAAAGGTTTCTCTTAAGGAAGTCTAACCACTTGAGGAAAAAGATCTTAAAATGGAAGCTTATAAACTAGGGAAGATCATTGAGAATAAAAATATTGAAGTACAACTAGCATTACAACAACTAGAAGCAGTGAGAGGAGAATTGAATAAATCCTTGAGCAAGAGAAGAGAGATTGCAATTCAACAAAATGAGCCACAGTACAAAGAGGAAGACATCTCTGGACTATTTGACAATGGTAACTTTGTCGAGAGTGATAAAGCCATAAAAGAACTACTGGAGAAAAATATCATACTAAATGATGACATCAAAACTCTAAGGAGAGAACAAGAAATTCAATCTGTCAAACTTTGTGAATTAGTGGAACAGAAAAAGAAAGTTGAAGATGATAAGACAATGGCTAAGGAAGACAAAAGACAAATTGCAATCAAGCTAGATGAAAGAATAAGTGACATGTAAAGGTTGACTAATAATCAACTAGACATGGTAAATCAGCTACTGATGGTTAATCAGGAATTGGGCAGGAAAGATATGGAAATCAATCAACTAAGGTCTGAGAATGATCAATTGAAACATGATTTGAGAACTGAAAAGGAGATCAATGAAAGGATGAACAAACCCAATGAAGCTGCAAAATATTTTGAAGAGCTGTTAAGATCACCTAGAAGATCCGGTGATAGATCTGGACTTGGACTGAATGAACATTCATCTACTGAAGAAGGAGAATCATCATTGAATGGAGAACAAAAGATTGCTAAACCAAAGAACACCAAGCCCACTTGTTATCACTGTGGAAAGCCAGGACATACAGCCAACATATGCAGAAGCAAACATGGTAAGTCTGATTCTAAGCCTAAGTTTAATGGACATTGTTTTAACTGCAAGAAGCATGGACATCAAGCACATGAATGTAGATCTAAGGCTAGCAATTCATCCACCTCACCCAAGTTTCAAGGAAGTTGTTTCAATTGTCAGAAATATGGGCATAAAGCATTTGAATGCAGATCTAGACCAAGGTGATCATCAAATGAACAAACCAAGGCAGTCACAAAGCACAACTGTTACAATTGGGATTACAACACTTGGTATAATTTCCATTATTGTGGTAAATATGGACACATCAGAGCAAATTGCATGAAGACTCATTTTAGAGGAAAATCTAAAAGATGGATGAATGGAAGCATGGTCTGTTACAAATGTAACAAGGTTGGTCACTTAAAGAAAGATTGTAGATCACCTATGCCAAGCAATGATAATAATCAGAATGAAGGTGTCCGTGAGAAACTGAAGGGTCATATGGAAAAGACATGGAGGAAGAAAGAAGAAGAAAACTCAAGCAAAGCTAGCACATCTGCGATCACCTAATCCAATGGATTAGGTGATCACACTTCTTCTAATTAAGCTTGAAAGGTATGTTCAGAACTAAGTCTTGCAAAGCCTTATCTTTCATCAGTTCCTAGCATAGAAGTGAGCAAAAGTCCACATCAGCATAGATAAAGATGCATTAGGACATATTTGAGAAAAATGAGAATTTCATTTTTTATGCCAAGCATTAGTGTCTTGACCGAGCTATCAATGTATGTCGAGCATCTTCTATGGCCGAAATGCTATGTACACTGAGTTGTATAGCAACGGTTATATCAACCGAGCTTGTGAGTTTTTCAAGATAGTTGTAATCTACCTAAACCTATACGGAGCATTTATGAGGCCCTAATCCTATTTTTTTAGATTCTATAAAGTGGAAAGTTGCTGCTAATTTCATTTCACCAAGCTATTTGAGATTTTAGAGAGTGATTTAGAATTTGAGCAACCAGATTAAGCAAAGCAATTCCAAATTTTCTCAGCGTGCCATTGGCAAAATTCATCTACAGGGTTATTGACAAAAAGGTACTTTACTGAGAAAATATTTTCTTTTCAAAAATTACAATTTAAAATGGCATCATCTTCATCCACACCAGTCAAGAAACAAGGGATGGAAGTTTTCAATGTGCAACTCGTAAGGAACAAAGTTTGCAAATCGAGGGTGTTCAAGACAATGTCAAAAAGTGTTGTTAAAGGAGATTTGAATGGAGCCCTATCTTCTATTCTAGAGAATGTGTTATTGATGAATGACGTTAGGTCTTTCTATATGTGTAAAATTGGAGAAATTGGTGATTATGAGATCAGGGAAGCATATGACAAATTATGTGTCAATGGAGTGCTAAAGCCAAAACATAAGGTTGTTGTCGATCAAGGGTTAGTTCATGCCCTAAATTTCCTGCAAAATTTCAAAGTGGAATGGATAAAGATCATTTTGGGTTGAGTACATGACATGCAGTTATGGCTGGAAGATAGACCAGTTAAGATCACGAAGGAAATGATACACAAGATCATTGGTTACCCTACAATTGACAGAAAGAGAACAATGAAATGTGCAGGAAAAGAGGATATTCAAGCTAATACACAGGTAGTTTGGAACAAATGCGGAATGACAATTTCCACTATTACTGATCTAGAAATTGACTTCGCTGTTAGAGTCATCTCGCACAAATTTTATCAATCCAGTCGGTTGGACATTGTCCCCTATATGGCAGTGGACCAGGCATGGAAGATAATTAAGAAAGGGCACACATATGACCTTGCTAAGCTCCAGCTAACTCAACTTGCTGAGAACTTGAACTCCATCTGAATGGCGAAGAATTCTATGTGTAAGTTTGGTTCCCTACTGATCTGTCTATTCTTTTATGTCAAGAAGTGTTTTCCTACACATGGGGATGTAACATGGGATAAGAAGAAGCCCATCACTATTCAAATAAATGATTTTATAAACTAGATAGGTGATGATTTTGAAGGGATAATGGATAATTATTTCATTGAGTTTAAGAAGAAGATGAGAAATAGGACTAGAGTCCCTATGTCTTTGATTGAGAAATACAGTAAGGATATATGTTTTCTGGTAGACACAGACTTTACCTATGCATAGGTATTCCTACCTAGGGTTTCATGGTTAATGTCTTTACCCTATGAACTCAACATAGATGAAGCCACTGTTGCAATCACAACCCTCTTAGTTGACAAAATTGATACTAAGGCACCTTACTTTGGAACATTTAAAGAAGCCAAATCCAAGATCTCTTTGGGATTATTGGCTGCCACCACTGAGAGGAAAAGAAAGAAAATAGTGAAAAATTTGAGAAGGATGCACCATTAGAGTTGACCCAAGGATTAGGAGAAGATGAACCGAGTGCAACTAGTAGTAGTGAGAAAGAAGAAGAAGAAGAAGAGAAGAAACCAGTAATTGCCGAGTCCCCGCCAAAGAGAAGAGTGTTGAAACATAAAGTGTCAAAGACACCATCACTAAGGCCTCAGACTAGAAGAACTGCTACTGAGACTCCTAAGAAGTCTCCTGCATCTGCCAAGTGAAAATCCACACAACCTAAGTCAGTATCGACTAAGGATATGAAGAAGCCAAGAAGGAAACTTGTTTTAACACAAGATGATGATGAAGGAACAAAAAGTGATGAAGGAATAAAGGGGAAGGTTACACAACAGGGTGCACATCAACTCACTATTGATGAATTATGGTTTAAGATTACTAGCATTATTGCAGTAGATGAGGTGAAAAGATTAAAGTTTGGAAAAATGAGCATTGGAGATAAAGAGAAAGTTGAGGATGCTATTCTTGAAATGTTATGCATTTTCAAGATGTTGCCAATTGAAATTGAAAATAGGATTCCAAAAGAATTATGCAATAGGGTAGCATAGAAATGGGAGTATGCTCTACAAATAGAGAAAGAAATAAGGGAGAGTACATTAGCACAAGTTGAATCCACTCTCCCCCCTGCAGACATCAAACAGATAATTGAGCAATACAGAGGCAAGTTTGATCCTAAACTTAAAGCCTATCTCATTCTTCAACACAAGGTTGAAGATGTTGTGACACAAGTATGCAAAAGGATAGAATAGGGACAGGTAACAAAATTTTGAATGTGTATATATATCTCAGGGGGAGTACTAGGCTAGTACAAACATACTTTTGTAATTGTATATACCAATGTCATGACAAAGTGTTTTTACCACTAATGTCAAAGGGGGAGATTGTAGATCTCTATAATTTTGTTGAGCATTAGTGCTTCACACTTAGTCATTTATCTAGGCAATGATGGTCGGTCATCACTGTGACCAAGTCATTTTGTTAAGGCTGAGTTTTGTATTGTATACTTACCGAGCAGTAGTACTATCGAGTAAAGTCATGGTCACTATATGTTTGTAATATGCCGAGAGTATAGTTGTTGTCGAGTTACATATATCAATGATTACCAAGTGACAGAGAAGTTCAACAGATGTTGAGTACAGTTACTGTCGAGTGCCAGGAATAACTTTTGCCAAGTTAACCAGGAATGACATAAAAGTTTGGAATGGCACAATGATCGAGGTAAACCATTTTTTGGTGATAATAATGTTTTGTATTTTTTCTAATGAGGTAATTATGGAGGTAATTGTGCATCTATATTATTATCATTGATCCCTATGTAAAGCCTAGAGCCAATCAGAAAATTGTATAGTTTAGGCGGCAATAGAAATAAATCTGAACCGTAGATCTTGAAATGGTAAAACACTTTTGTTGTTATATAAGGGAAAGATCTAAACCCAGAGAAGTGTGTGTGAATCAAAGAGATAAGATTGAATTAGTATGAGAAGATGATTAGAGAAGTATATTCAGAATAGCTAAGTATTCAGATAGAGTTCAGTGACCGAGCTAAGCAGTGAAAGGATAGAATCAAGAAAGATCAGATAGAAGAGATCAAAATATAAAGTAAAGAGGAGATCTATAATCTGCATATTAGTGAAAACTAAAAGATCAGGTACTGAGACATTTGGACCAGTGTATCAGGGTAAATCTCTTAACGAGTAGTCTTAACAAACTTTTTGTAAATCTCTTTACCGAGTGCTTACTTTATTGTAAGTTTATAAATCCTTTAACAAGGTAGACTATACACATCTTTTAGCTTTTGACAGAGCAGACCTTTCACATGGTAGATCATGATTTGATCACATTTTGTAAGCCTTAACAGGCAAAAATTATTACTGTAGTAGTGAAGATTTGTGGGTGTCATCCCCACCCCAGTTTTACCTTTAAAGGGTTTCTGGGTTACCAAAATCATGGTGTTATGAGTGATTTTACATATGTTGCTTTATATGTTTTATTGCTTACTATGATCAAGTTTTGCTTATGTCATGCATAAAGTGTTACTAGTTCAAAAGGATAAAAGTAGGTAATATGTGATTCACCCCCCCCCTCTTAGTATTACTTTCCCACTTATACTTCCAATAGTTGTTTATCTTACTTACACTGATATTCATTTCAGTACTTACACAATTAAGTTAAGATTCAAAATATCAAAAAAAGTAATAATATATAGAACACTAATTCAGCCCCCCCGCCCGCCCCCCCCCCTCAGTGTTCCCATTCCTAAAAATAATATCAGAGAAAAAAATCCATTGAATATCAAAATTCAGCTAAAAATCCCCAAAATTCACAAAGTTGGAACAAACTCAGTCATCATAGCACTTTTATCTATTCAAACAGTGCCTTTACTCAATCAAACAATGCTTTGTGCTCACCAAAATAGTACCTATGCAAATTCAAATAATGCTTTTACACAAGAAAAAAAAATAGCACCTATAAATTGTCAATTGAAAATAGTGTCCATACTTGTTGAATTTTTGAGCTAAAAGTAGTTATAGATCTAGATACCCTTTTGGGAGATTGTTCAATTTCAATCAAAATAGAAATGAAAATTATCATTTTTTGGATTGTCAAAACAATCAATTCATTTACATTGGAGTTTAAAAACATCAACTTATTGTGGAAAGGTCAAATTTTCATTAATTTCAAGAATATAAATACTTTCTACATTAATCAAAAACACTATGAAACTTTCTACATCTCTATTTCTTTAGTGACGTTACATTGGAGTTCAAACTTAACAAATTCTCTTGGAAATGTATTACCTTGGGAAGAGTCACAAGGTTATGCCGGTAAGAAAAAGGACTTGTCAATCAAGTATAATCCCAAAGGATTATTGAATATTGAAGATATAAATCCTCAAATAAATACTCTACATCAATCACCTCAAGTGGAATCTAACCAACAAGAAAAATCGAGTCAAATCAACAAACTAAACATGTCCAAACAACCAAGAGTTTTGAATCCTTGGGATGAACTTCATGGACATGCCAATAACAACAAAAATACTAATAACAAAAATTAAGAACATGAAGAAGTAACTAAAGAAAAGGTGCAAGGGGCATAACAAAATGCTCTTTTCTTGTAAGTAATGTAAAAAGTGTTGGAAAAGAACAAAGAAAGTTAATTTTTGACCTTGGCTAAATTAGGGGTTAAACTTCCCCATGATTATGATGTTTCTCAACTAAAACAAGAGGAGGATGAAGCCAATCCTCTAGGGATCTTAAACAAGAACATTTTATCCCGTTAATCCCAATTAATAGACAACATGTAAAAGGAAGTTTCTCCAAAGAAATATACCATAGAAGATATTTTTCCTTTTCTATTCGATAAAAACTTTGTCATGATACCTTTCCCTACTAATGTGGTATTACCAAAACATGAAAAATACATGGGTATGACGAACCCTCAAGACCATGTCAAGGAATTTTGTACATTAATCATGAAGTTCATTCATGAACAACATACATCGTGAGATTATTCCCAAGAAGTTTGGGTGGGCAAGCTTTGGAGTGGTTTTCCAAATTACCACCTGGAATTCAAACCTTTGAAGAACTAATTTCAAAAAATTTCAACCAATATTCATATAATATTGAACATGAGGTCACCATGTTGGATTTGTGAAACACAAACAAAGGTATGGATCATCATTTTTGAATTTCCTAAAATGTTGGAGGAAAATATTTTCAAAATACCCAAGAAGTGTGCTAGAAAAGGAAAATATGGATATTTTTATCAACAATTTAAACAACGAAATGGATTTTTGGTTACAACTTCAATTCCCTCCCACATTTGATAAAATGATTGAGAATGGAATCGAGATATAACATTCCTTAGTGAGGAAATTCTAATTAAATATTTTTAAAAATAATAAAGTGTTTTCCAATAAAAATAACATCAATTCATCAACCAATAATAACAATGATAAACCAAAATTTTGGTTGATAAATAACAACAAGAACTTAGTTAATGATGGAATGGTAGAAGCCAACAATATCAAACCAAAACCATTTAATATTTCTAGTGGTTCCAATAATCAGACCAACAATTTCAATACACCCAATAATAACCCTTTCAAAAACAATACTAACAACAACAATCAAGGAAAAGAAAAACCTAAACCACAATTTATGTCCCAATTCACTTCTCCATTAAGAATGAAGTTCACTCCATTGCAAGAAAATCTTGAGGTAGACCTAAAGACTCTACTTACAAATAAAATCATTACTCTACTGGAGTCAAGAGGGTATGAACTCCAAGTCAAACCTTCATGGTGGAATGACTCACACCATTTGGAATACCATAGAAATAAGGGACATAAAAAAAATGATTATATGAGACTCAAGCATGTGGCTCAAGATCTTATTGATGATGGAGCTATTGAGGTAGATGGACCTAAAAAAAATAAGGATCACACAACTTTCAAAACACCCTTTATAAACCATGAGAAAGGAGAACCCTCTAATTCTAATCAAAACAACAAGAAAAGAAATAATAATGTCAACTTTTCTCATAACGATGACAACACTATAAATTCTTTATCTGGTTTTGAAAACAACATCAATGTCATTATGATCAAAGAGAAACAAGAAAAAGGGCCCATCAATGTAATTACTAGGGGGAAATAATCTAAATTCACTTTACAAGGGACCTATAACAAGAAAAACATGTCTAATCCTTCATTGTTTGCTTTCAAACAATATAATCTAGTGGATCAAATTCAAAATACTCCACTCAAATTTCAATCTTGGAGTTGTTAAAACTTTCATCTTTTGATAAGGAAATTTTGGAAAAAGCCTTGGTTGACACGATGGTCCCTAATAATTTAAATGTGGAACAATTTCAAAATATGGTTGGTCACCTTATTGCAACTCATTTCTTATCTTTTTCCAAGCAAGATGGTATGTCTTTGAACCATCCTCAAAACTTACCCTTCCATATTGAAGTTCTTATACACAAGCATAGAGTCAAAAGAGTCTTGATAGATGAACGTTCTGGTTTGAACATATGTACTCTAAATCTTGTAAAAGCATTGGGTTATTCTAAAAATTTTGTGGATCTAAAGAGGAAGATAACAATTAATGCCTATGATTATGAAGAAATATCTTCAAAGGGTATGGTTATTCTACCCATTTGAGTGGGACCTATTTAAAAGGAGACATTTTTCCAAGTATTAGACCTCAATTTGACCTACAAAATATTTTTGGGTAGGCCATGGATTCATGAAATGCAAGTCGTACCTTCTACTTATCACCAATTTTTAAAGTTTCCTTACTTGGTACAAGAAATAAAAATCAATGGGGACCTTAACCCTTTCCAGTGTTGTAACAACATCAAATTGGTTATGGATTCTTTTTTACTATACAATATTGAAGCTTCTACATCAAATTAATTCCAAGAACAAGCTAAACATGAAGCCCCTAGTACAAGGCTGATATCCAAAGAAGAATAACAAGATGATCACACTACTCCAAATAGTGAAAATACTAGCATAGTGACATCAAAAAAAGGTAAAGAGAAAGTTGGTCTCTTACATTCAAAGGAGGAAAATTCAAAATCCTCCAGTTCTAATGTTTCCAATCAAGGAGAAAAGGATAAAAAGGTACAAATTTAGAAAGAGGAAAAGAAAATGAAACCTAATACCAAAACATGGACACATTAATGAGATACTTTGACAATATATGTATTCTTCATCACAAAGGGGTAGGAGAATATTCTCTATCTATGGTAAGCTTACCCATTTCTCCTAAGTCACATGGAAAACCATGTGTTGGAAATCTATTATGGGAAAGTGATATACTAATAGCGGGGAGTGAATCAGATATGTACCAATTGTTCCACTTTAACATAAACCTACTTGCATAACACAAACATCAAATTGAATACTAAAATAGATCTAACATCCTAATCATAATCCATTAAAATGAAACATAACACAATGATTTTGGTTACCTAGAAACCCTTGAAAGGGAAAACTGGGGTGGGGATGACACCCACAAATCTTCACTACAACAGTACTAAAGTTTTCCTGTTAGGGCTACAAGTTTGATCATAAAATGATGATCTACCCTATGAGGGGTCTATCCTGCTAAGAGCTTTAAGACTTATACAATCTACCTTGCAAAAGGATTTAAACTTACAACAAAGTAAGCACTCGGTTAAGAGATTTACTTAGGTTTGCTAAAACCACTCTGTTAAGAGATTTAGCCTGATTCACTTGTTAGAATGTCTTAGTACCTAATCCTTCTATTTTCACTATGATACTGATAATAGATCTTCTCCTTCCAATATAGATTTGATCTTCTCTATCAAATATATATGTGTTATGTCCTTCACTTCTCTACTCGGTCACTGAACTCTATTTCTAGTAATCAATATACTTCTCTATTTTTCATGTATGAGATCTTCTTCATAATCATACTCTTATGCTATGCTCCTTAATATGTTTTAGGGTTTAGATCTCATCTTATATAAGCAATAAATCAACTCCATGAATTGAGATCTACGATCTAGGTTTTCTACTTTTACCACTTAACCATTCCCTAATTCTGATTGGTTACATGGATTACATAGGGATTAATGATTACAAATATAAAGCATAATCACCTCCGTGACTTCCTCAACAAAAAATAAATATCATGTAGATGTCGGCCAAAATGGTTTACCTAAGTTTTTGTGCCATAAAAAACACATATGTCAAATCTAGCTTACTCAGCATTAGAAATCTTTGGCACTTGGCACTCATTTTTCTTCACACCCTGGTGCTTGACATTGTCATATCTACACAACTCGGGATAAACTGGCTCAACTAATACTTAAGTACTCGGTGACCACTAACTTTCTTGGTAGTAACTACTTCTTGATAAATATACAATATACATGACTCGGCCTATACATGATGGCTCAGTCATAGTGATGACTGACCAAAATTGCCTAGAAAATTACTAAGTGTAAGACACTAATAGACAACAAAACTTAGGGATCAAAAATATCCCCCTTTTACATTAGTGGAAAAAACACATTGTCATGACATTTTACATTATTTCTACATGAGTACTTTGTAATATCAAAAACTTCTATATGAATACTCCCCCTAAGACTTGACTCTATCTTCAAAAGTATTTTACATATATATACATAAGACTCCTTTTTGACATACAACCAAATATATACATTTTCAAAAATAGTATGTCATACCATTATTCCACTATGTCTGTATCTTCTTTTTTCTTTCTTCTCTGATATCTAATCATTTCATATCATTTCCATTTCCCACTTATATCATTTCCCCTTTCCAATATTTTGTCATGTCATGTTATTTCCCCCTTATTTTTTGTCACTTGAAGTTCTTGGGGTGGGGGGTTTTGAAATATTTGTCCAAGAATGGTTTGTGAAGCTACATTACCATCCCTAATGCATTTTCCCAACCAAACCTTATAGACTTCAAAACCTCAGACTTTATTTCTAGCTTGGCAACTAGCTCAACTAGGCTTTCGGCAATAGAAAGATGAGGGTCTTTCAGTACTAACTCATTTTCTGTGACTAACTCCCTCTACATAACCTCAAGATGAGGTGTCAACACTCTTTGTATAGAGATTATTCTAGCCCTTATTTTACCATCATTAGTCACCAACTCAGCTAATCTACCCTGGGCATGCAGTAACCTGGTAAAATAAATAGAGCTGGAACTTGCATCCATGCTCAGTGAGTGACCTATAGACTTTAAATCTATATGTAGTTTGTCTATCAGATTCTGATTATCCTTTGTAAATTCTTCAACATTGCATAACTTTTTTTACAAAGAATGTGCATTATGTACAACTTCTTCTAAGTTTTTTATTAAGGTAGTGAGTTCTACCTGTTTGACTGCAATGTCAGTGGAGACCTTGTTCAACACCTTTGTCTCAAACTTCCTTTCAGACCACTATAACAGCTTATCATTGGCCTCGATGTTTTCATTATTCACCTCCTTGAAAATATGAAAAATTTTCTCCAAAATAGGTGTAGATTTATTTACATCATCCATCTCAAAAGTATCAATGAAAATACCTTTTATCTCATGTAATACTTGCTTTTACTGATGTTCTCTTCTCAATTCTTCCTATTTACTCTTTTTCTTTAGTAGATCCTACAAGATTTGCATATGTTCATAGCTCAAGTTATCAGTGTCCCACTTAGGAATCACTATAACTTCTTTGAGTGTCACATGTGTGGCAGGAGATTTCTCCTTCTTTTGTGTCTTCTTTCTAGGTGTGTTTCCACTCAGCATCTATATAAGAGCTTTGATTGCCTCTTGTTCTTTGGCCTCTTGTTATTCTTGTTCTTTCTATTTCTCATTCTTTTCTTTTTACATGCCTTCCACATGAGGACTTATCACAACTAATGCAAACTGATCTGCTTGCTCTTTTAGAGTCTCCTTGGCAAGTGTAACCTATGGTGTGATTATCGATTTGTCTTGTTTCTTGGTATGAACACTTGGTGATGCTAATAGATCAGTTGTGACCATGTGTGGACTTTCTTGTGTAGTTTCAATAGTTGAAGTACTCTCAATCCATGGATAATCTTGTACATGTATTAATACCGGATTGCTGCTTGGTAGAAATTTTTCTGATACTACCTTGGCTTGTATTTGTTTATGTATGTCTTCCTCGGTCAATAAATTTATCTTCACTGGAGTATCCTCAGTGTTATCAACAATTGTGATCACATCCTGTGACTCACTTACTTCATCCATCTTTTCTAATTCCTTCTCCTCATTCAGTGGCTTGACAATATCTTCCTTATTATCTAGTTCTATTCCACTGGATGTACCTGCACTCAGTTGTGCACTCTTGTCAACTATAAGACCAAAAATGATTTTCCATATTCTTGTGCTCAATTGCACAATCTCTTCAACCTTGTATTGTAATATGGAATATTCTCAAAGCTTAGGAACAAATCCATTTCTATACTTCTCCATATATTGTTTGATGTATTCAGTGGATAAGTCAGGCATGACTTGAACAAGTGTGATCTCCCTTATTTGCTTCTTGGTCATCAAAGTATATTCCTATTTCTAAGCTATCCTCTTATACAGATCATCAAGAATATGGTTATCCAACTATAATGGTGTCATCTTAAATGTACAGAACATCTCAAGCATAGCTTTCTCTACTCTCTCTTTATCCTCAATGCTCAGTTTCTCAAATTTTATTTATTTGAATCCTGCTAAGCTGATAGTTCTTTTTATGTTGTGGCATATCTCATCCATAGTTAATTGCTTCATTTGAGGTAATGTCTTCTTCTTGATATTCTCATCAAATTTAGTTTCCTTATCATCTTTTTCCAAAATCAACTTTCTTCTTGGTTTCTTCCTTATATTTCTCGACACAACCTTAGTCTAAACTAGTTTTCTTTTCCCTGATGTAGGTGTTTTCTTTTGTGGCTCGACAGCTAGAACATTAGAAGCTTCCCTTGTTCTTGATGCAGGAGCATCCTAGGATTCTTGGTAATCCTGTATCAACCAAAAATATGTTTGTCTTTGAAGGAAGATTGTTAGTTTTGATCCTTGTTTGATGGAGTTTTGCTCGGTTTCTGTGGTTACCTAGGTGCTCAGTCTCTGAAAGAATGCTCGATAACTAAAGGTGTTAGTTCACTAGGCACTTGATAATAAATGTGTTATTCGGTCATGCTTGGCATGGTCGGTTGACTGGTGCTTAGTTATTTCCTCTGTTGCTCGGTGTTCTTGCTTACCGACTGCATTGTTTGGATGAATCAACTTGGCTGACTTGTGCATTTAATTTGGGTCACATTCCTCATGTGATGGATTGACCGTTGGATGTGTGGGGACCTAGATCTGGCATGTTACATTAGCCTATGGGGATCTGGAGGCTGACTTGGTGAAATAAATATTTGTGAAGTTATTTATAAGCCGACTGATGTTTGGCATTTAATATTTGTATATTTGGAAGCCGACTGGCTTTTGGGATTTTAATTGTTTGTAAAGCTGACTTGTGGCTGGGGTTTAGTATTTAAGGAGATATTTGGGTAGTTATTTAGGCAGTAGTAGATGGTGGATCTATGAAACCAGAGTTAGTAGCCTACGAGCTTAGGAACAGGAAGATTGCTTGGAAGTTTGAGTACAAGTTTAGATCTTTCCTGGTTGCCTACCAGTGTGTTGTGTGTTTTAGACCTAGGCTAGCTGAGTACTGATAGTGTGGAAAAGATTTAGACCCTGTGAGATCTTATCGACTGTTATTTGTTTTGTAATTGGCCAATACTGGGAAGGCCTTACAACCTGGCACATTGCATGTAATCAGTGATTTGGTGAATAGAGATTTCTGTTTCATTTAGATTTGTCATTATTCTTGTTTGTTTCTACTGCATATTGGTTTGGATGCAAGGTTGGTCAGTCCTTAATTGGATTCACCAGCCTTGACTACATTAGTTCTAGGCCTAAGTACTGGGGAAGGAGTGGGCATAGTGTTTTGTATTTTTTTTCTTAATAGGCTTGGTAAATGATGTATTCTTTCCTTTCTTAATTACCACAATCTCCTCCTCTTCACTCTCTTCTAACTCACTAGTCTTGTCCTCTCCTAACCCTTGAGTTAATGCAAGAGGTGCATCTACCTCTTCTCCCTCTCCTAGCATATTTTCTAGGTTTTTTCAATAACTTATTTATTTTTCTTTCCATGGTAAAATATTTTAGTCCCATGGTTATTTTGGACTTTACCTCTTCATATGTCCCAAATGACTTAGCTTTTCTATCTATCTCTTCTTCTAACAAGTTTTTTTATTATTGTTGTTGTTTCATCTATGTTAACTTCATAAGGTAATGGCCTTATCCATGATACCCTTGGTTTAAACGCTTGCGCATATGTGAAGTTGGTATCAACTAGGAAACATATGTCATTATAATACTTTTCCACAAGTGATACTGGGATCCTACTTCTTTTCCTCATTTTCTTCTTAAATTCCACAAAATAGCTATCCATTACACTCTCAAAATTCTCACCCATCTAATCAATAAATTCTCTAATCCATAATGTGATAGGTTGGTTCTTATACCACG
Organism: Chamaecyparis obtusa; assembly: GCA_027943335.1. Classification (NCBI taxonomy): domain Eukaryota; kingdom Viridiplantae; phylum Streptophyta; class Pinopsida; order Cupressales; family Cupressaceae; genus Chamaecyparis; species Chamaecyparis obtusa. The sequence continues at coordinate 299,113 of BSBK01001778.1, forward strand.
CAACATCCCCAATAGTAGGAAAACTATTCTGCACATAGAAGAATAGATAGATGAGTAGATAACCAAACTTACACATTGAGTTCTTTACTTTCCTGATGGATGTGAGGTTCTCGACAAGTTGTGTCAGTTGTAGCTTGGCAAGGTCATATGTATGATCCTTCTTTACCATCTTCCAATATTGGTCTACTACTATGCACAAAACACTTTCCAACCTACTGGATTGGTAAAATTTATGTTCTATCACCCTCACTACAAAATCAATCTATGGATTTGTGATTGTTGAAATGGTCATTCCTTCATTTGTTCCACATCTTCTAGGTGTTAGATTTAATATCCTCCTTACATTGACATCTCATAGTCTTCTTTCCTATAAGGATAGGGTAACTAGTCACTCAATGTATCATCTCCTTGGTGATCTTAACTAGTCCACCCTCCAACCAAATTTTCATATCATGTACTCAACTCAGTACAATCTTGATCCATTCAACTTTGAAATTCTATGAGAAGTCAAGAGCATGCACCAGCCCTCAGTCGGAAACCTTCTGGTGTTCAGCCTTCAACACCCCATTGTGACACAATTTATCATAGGCTTCTCTTAGCTCATATTCTCTAATCTCTCCAATCTTACACTTATAACATGTGTGTACATCATTGATCATTAAAATCTTAGGAGGGATTGTTGATAGGGCACTCGTGAGATCTCCCATAATTGCACTCTCATGAATGACCTAGAATTTATGTGGCTTACACACATCATTCCTCACAAGTTGTACATTGAATGCTTCATTCCCTTGTTTCTTAACTGCAACAGATGATGAAGATGATATGTCTTCAAATTATAGGGTTCAATTACAGAAATAGATAACTTGGTAAATACCTTACACAAGTAGTTCTCAAATGTTTGTGGATGGCATGATGTGAATGATCTCTACAAATCACACTTAGCACAAAAGGTCTTGATAATCACTCTAGAATCTCTCTTGAAAGTTCTCAAATCATTGGTAAAATGAAAATAAATGGTAACTTCCCACTTTATAGACTTCAAACCGTCAGATTAGGGCTTCATTAATGATCTGTACACTTTCTAGGTAAGATACAGTTGTCTCATCAATCTCATGTTAACTCGGTTAACATAAGCTCGGTTGATACTACCATTCAGCTCAGTACATATCACATCTTAGCTACCACATAAGTGACTCGGTCACTATGGGCTAAAATACTGATGCTTGACATCAAATATACAATGTAGCTCCTTTCTCAAATCTGTCCTAATGCATCTAAATCTATGTATATATGGACTTTATCTTATCAAATGTTAGGAACTGATGTAAATTAAAGCATTATAAAATTCAATTCCTCACATACCTTCTTTGCTTAGTTTGAAGTAGTGTGATCACCTGATCTATTGGATTGGGTGACCTCAGGATCACTAGCTCCACTACTGCTTGTTTCCTCTTTTTTCTTCCATGTCTTATTCATCTAATTTCTCATTTGATCAATAATTTCTTCATTCTTGACTTGTTCATTACTCGGTATATGTGCTATGTAGTCTTTCTTTAAGTGACCAATCTTATTGCATTTGTAACAAAATAGATTTCCACTCATCCAACTCTTGGATTTTCCTCTGAAATGTGTCTTCAAATAGTTTTTTCCAATGTGACCATATTTACCATAATAATGACAACTATACCATGTATTGTAGTCCCAATTGTATGTGTTACCTTTCCTAGGTACTTTGGTCTATTGATTGGATTTCCACTTAGCTTTGGATCTACACTCATGTGCTCTATGTCCATATTTTTGATAGTTGAAACAATGTCCTTGAAATCTAGGTGAGGTAGGTAGATTACTGACCTTTGTCCTACATTCATGTGCCTGATGTCCATGTTTCTTATAGTTAAAACAATATCCATTGAACTTTGGTTTAGGATTAGACTTACCATGTTTTCTTCTACAGATGTTAGTTGTGTGTCCTAGGTTTCCACAATGATGGCATGTGGGTTTTCTTTTCTTTGACTTTGCATTCCTCTGTTCTCCACTCTTTGATGATTCTCCTTCCGTAGTGGATGACATGTGCTCATCATGTCCAAGTATAGATGTATCATTGGATCTTTTAGGTGACCTTAACAGTTCTTTAAAGTATCTCATAGCTTCATTAGGCATATTAATTCTTTCATTGAGTTCTTTTTCAGATCTTAGTTCATTCTTCAGTTGACTGTTTTCTAATCTTAGATTTGTGATTTCCACATCTTTCCTGCCCAATTCTTGGTTAGCAAGTAGCAATTGATTTACCATGTCCAATTGATTATTTATCAACCTTTTCATGTCACATGTTCTTTCATCAAGTCGCATAGATATATGCCTTTTATCTTCTTCAACCATTATCTTATCTTCTTCAACTTTATTTTTCTATTCAACAACTTCACAGAGTCTTACTGATTGTATTTCTTGTTCTCTTTTCAAATTTTTGATGTCCTCATTCAATATGTTATTTTTCTCTAGAAAATATTTTATGGCTTTGTCACTTTCAGCAAAGTTACCACTATCAAATAGTCCTTTAGTATCCTCTTCTTGGTATTGAGTTTCATTCTGTTGTATTGCTAGTTCTCTTCTTCTACTTAAGGATTTATTTAGTTCACCTCTGGCTACTTCAAGTTGATGTAATGCAAGCTGAATGCCAATCTTCTAATTCTCTATGATCTTTCCCAACTTATAAACCTCCATCTCAAGATCTTTGACTCATAAGTAATTAGACTTCTTTAAGAGACTTAGCTCTGATACCAATTGTTGGAAATCTATTATGGGAAAGTGATATACTAAGAGGCGGGGTGAATCAGATATCTACCAATTGTTCCACTTTAACATAGACTTACTTGCATAACACAAACATCAAATTCAATACTAAAATAGATCAAACATCCTAATCATCATCCATGAAAATGAAACATAAGACAATGATTTTGGTTACCCAAAAACCCTTGAAAGGTAAAACTAAGCTAAGGATGACACCCACAAATCTTCACTACTACAGTATTAAAATTTTCTTGTTAGGGCTAAAAGTTTGATCATAAAATGATGATCTACCCCATGAGGGGTCTGCCCTGCTAAGAGCTTTAAGACTTATACAATCTACCTTGCAAAAGGATTTAAACTTACAACAAAGTAAGCATTTAGTTAAGATATTTACTTAGGTCTGCTAAAACCACTCTATTAAGAGATTTACCTTGATTCACCTGTTAGAATGTCTCAGTACCTGATCCTTTGGTTTGCACTATGATGCTAATGATAGATCTTCTCCTTCCAATATATATGTGATCTTCTCTATCAAATATATATTTGTTCTGTCCTTCACTGCTCTACTCGGTCACTGAACTCTATTTCTAATAATCAATATACTTCTTTATTTTGCATGTATGAGATCTTCTTCATACTCATTCTCTTCTGCTATGCTCCTTAATATGTTTTAGGGTTCAGATCTCATCTTATATAAGAAATAGATCAACTCCATGAATTGAGATCTATGATCTACATTGTCTACTTTCTCTACTTAACCATTCCCTAATTCCGATAGGTCACATAGATTACATAGGGATTAATTATTAAAATTCTAAAGCATAATCACCTCCATGATTTCCTCAACAAATAATAAATATCATGCATATATCGGCCAAAATGGTTTACCTAAGTGTTTGTGCCATAACAAACACATATGTCAAATCTGGCTTACTCAGCATTAGAAATCTCTAGCACTTGGCACTGACTGTTCTTCATACCCTAGTGCTCGGCACTATCATATCTACACAACTCAGGATAAATTGGCTCGGCTAATACTAAAGTACTCGGTGACCATTAACTTGCTCAATAGTAACTACTGCTCAGTAAATGTATAATATACATGACTTGGCCTATACATGATGGCTTGGTCGCAATGATGACTGACCAACATTGCCTAGAAAATGACTAAGTATAAGATACTAATAGATAACAAAACTTAGGGATCAACACCATGTACCTCAAATTCTCAAATGTACAATGATAATTTTGTAAGGCATAGTACACCAATGGAGGTAGAAGATGATAATGAAATTATATATTGGTTATACAAAGATGAAGATGAATCAAATCGAAGGGTTCAACATATTAGCATTCCCACACATCAATATGGAAAAGGATTTCAAATAATGAAAAAAATGTGTTTCCGAGGAAAAGGTCCTCTTGGTATAAGAAATGAAGGATTTTTTGAGCCCATACAAACCACTTGGAGGTCTAGCCAAGATAAAATTGGATTAGGGTACCATGAGAAAGGAAATAATGAAAATAAAATATCTTCCATGTATGATAAAATAGCCAAGGTATAATCCTATAGTGATGATGATTCAACAAAGTAGGAATGGGATTCCTTATCTGAAGAGTCATGCCAAGAAAAGAAAGTTGATGTGATCCACTCTTACACACCTACATCAAAAGAAGCACCAAGTTTAAGCTATTAATGTTGGAAATTTGGCTGAGTTGATTATATAGATGTTGTCATTATGGAAACATATGATCTACATGAAGATCGCACAGGTCAGAGAGGAAGTATGACAGAGCGCAATGTGAAATTGTCTAAGTATGAGACAGTGTTTTTACCAGTGAACCTGGACATAGTTTTTGTTTGAGATGTTGATTGGAGTAAGTTTAGTGCTTTCACACTTGAACATAGACTCTATGATTACTATTGAAGACCCATCTCAGAGTGCAAGTCAGTACGACATGTATGGAAGAAGTTATGACAGTTTTACTAAAGATAGTGTCAAGCCGACAGGATAGAATATGAAGATAGAATTGGTAAAGAGTTAAGGGCTTATTTTGTTTATCAAAATAATGACTTAACAATATAAAGGGACTCCTAGATGTTAACCCTTGGATAAATTTATTTGTATAAATGTAATTGTAAATTGTAAGAAAAAAAAGTAATGAAATGTAATGAAGTAGTGACATGATGTGAAATATATGATGCATATGTAATAGCGATTGTGAAAGAGCAGCAAAGAGATATTGATGCAAGTAGTATAAGGTTATGTACCTTAACCTTCTTTTTTAATTAGTGTAGATTTTACATTACTTGTTTGGGTAGTGGGCTCATCTGGTAATCACATTTTGTACTGCCAACTCCTAACAAGGTTGAGGCTTCTAACAAGGCCAATAGTCCCTTAATCAGGACTAATACACTATATGCTTGTAATAGACTCCTAACAGGGTCAACATCCTTAACAGGATACTTTTGATTAGTGGATCTTTGTGGGTATCATCCCCACCAGGGTTTTCCCTTAGCCATGGTTTCCTCGAGAAAAAATAATGTGTTATGAGTTCTTTAGTTTTATTGCTATGCATGTTGTTTAGCTTCTTATGTTATGCATGTGTAAAGATAATCTGTTATATCCATAATTGGGCAAAATTAAAATTTTGTACAATACTAATTCACCCCCTCCTCTCAATATTCCCTATTTCTAACAATTGGTATCAAAGCTTAGTTACTCGGAAAAGAATCATTCAAGGAAAGCCTAGTAGCTTGAGTAAGATCTCTATGGATATGAATCAACTACAGAAGAATCTTGAAGAAGCTCTTGAACAGATTGACTTGCTTACTATTGAAAAAGACACTCTGAAAAGAAAATATGATGATGCAAAGAACCTCATTGAGAAACTCAAAAACAAGTTGGAAGATCTAAGATCTGAAAAGGAATCTGAAGTTTTTATTGAAGATTGTGATGACAATTTAGAAAAAGAAAATGAGATCCTTAAGCATGAACTGAAGATAGAAAATCTGAAGCTTAGTTTGAAAGATGGAAATGGCAAGAATGAAGCAAATCTGAAATCTGAGAATGAAAGTCTAAAGACTGAAAATGAAGGACTAAAATCTAAACTTAGTAAAGTAACATCTGAACTTGAGAAAGTCAATTTGCAGTATGCTAAACTTGAGAAGTATAATACAATTATGAAAGGTGAACTGACTCAATCCAAACAACAACTTGAAAGGCTATATTCAACTAGTGAAAATATTGATGAACAAATATCTTATCAAAAACCATTCTATGATAAGACTGGTCTTGGATTCAACACTTTTAAAGAAAATGATGAAAGCAAGAAACCAGATCTGAAAATATTTGAAAGCATAGATGAGAAGAAGTCTGATGAGATTAACAAGTCTGAAGATACACCTAAAGACGAGGAATCACCTAAGCAAGAGGAATCACCCAAAGGTATGCAAAGAGAATTCAAAGGTAGATGTTTTGCTTGTAATACTATTGGTCATATGAAGAGATATTGCACAGGTAAGCGACTTAAACCTCTTAATGGTTATTGTTATAATTATCATGGTTTTGGACATAGAGCTATTGAATGTAGGAAACCTAAATTTATTAAGAATAATGATGGTAGTAGAATGTTTAGGAATACTAACAATGTAGATAAGAAACCTACTGAAGATATGAATAGAAGAAATGGAGTAATATGTTATAGATGCAACAAGGTTGGATGCATTGCTAGAAACTACAGATCACAAATCAATCAGCCTGGACCAAGATATGGAAACAATGGAATTATTTGTCAGATATGCAACAAGATTGGACATACAGCAAGGTTTTGTAGAATGAACAATAGAGTTTTTCATCCTAATCCTAATCCCAAAAATCATGCAAGAAGAAATGAAGATGCAAGTAACAATCAGAAAATATGTTGTAGTAATTCAGATGAAGTGAAGTTTATCAAAAGCATAGATCAAGGAGACATTCAACATTGAAGGTAATCAAGAAGGTGAAGCATTAAAAGGTAAGAATGAATCTTTACCTGACCCATCTCAAAGTACTTAATTTATGAAAAATTACAGTAGAATAGGAACTTAGATTAGTGTAGAAGTAGATATATGATGAACTGAGTCTTGTGTAGATAATGCAAGGTAGTATATGATGTTCTAATGCTATGGTTAAGAGTGCAAAGAAAAATATTATGTTTTGCAAGATCACAAGAAGTTTTAAGTTTTGCAGGTTAGCAGAAATAGCTTTTTGGAAAGAAGCGGCAAAAGAATTGAATGCAATGTCAAATCTAAGTGAGATTGAATTAATAAAAGGTCATGATCGGTATTATTTGATCATCAAAGTGAATTCAAGTGTTAAGGTGATCAAAGAGAAGTGATTGGAAGCATTTTGCAAGGATTTGGAGAAGAACTTTGTGTCAAATCTATGCAAGCCCTAAAATTGTGAAATCAAGGTATTTTACTTGACAGATCTTTAAATCAGTGAAGGAATTAGAAGAAATCATGGATGTTTCTTTAATACACAATGTTAGAGATAAAAAAAGACCTAAGTTGAAAAGGGAACCGGTAGAACCCTTGGAAGATGATCCTAGGTTAGCTTTATCATCTGTACTAGATAGAGTTTTACATCTTGAAAATGTTAGAAGTTATCTTGGATGCAAACTAGAGACTATTAGTGATAGTGATTTCACCAAGGAATATCAGAAGATCTACAATCAAGATATGACATTGAAAGAAGGATTTGAACATTTGAAAGATAATGAAATCATTAAGTATGCATTATAGTATGAATTTGACAATGAAGAATGTACTAAGATTATCTTAAGTAGAATTCATAATGGGAAGTTTTGGTTAGAAGATAGAGTGATAGATATCATAGCTGATTTGATTCATGAAGTCACTGGACTATCTAAAACTAGAGCCATTCCTTTAAATGAGAAGAACATGAGGAAAATAGTCATTGACAACACAAATTCATCCTATAATGGTAGAGGAATTGTGATTACTAAGATTCAACAAGATGATGTCAGATACTTATGCAAGATCCTAACCACTAAGTTTTGTGCAAACTCAAGAGAGGATGACATGGTAGCTGGAATGATACATGTATCTTATCTGATGTGTGTTGACAAGGTACAAGTTGATATGTGTGAGATTCTGAGAATTCAACTGTTTGAGAACTTGGAAAAGATTAAGAAAACTAAGTATACGTAGTTTAGGTTCTCATCCTTAATCACCTATATGTTTTTTCATCTATTGAGAAGATTTCCTTACACCATTGGAAATGACTGGAATGATGGAAAAACTACAATGGAAAGGATTAACCTAGTGTAAAGAAGGCATGTTATTGATAAATTAAATGAGAGTGTGGTATTGGTAATCAAGACATTTCAGGATATAGTATCTAGCAGATCAAGGATCCCACAATCTCTTGTAGAGAAGTACAAAAATGGCATATGTTTCATGGTTGATAATGACTTTACCTACATTGAAGTAGTAGAACCTAGAACAGAGTTCATAGACCCTCTTGGCTCTGAGATATCTGAGGTAGAGACAAAAGAGTATGTTAGCGGGATACTTAAGTGTAAGTTGGACACTCATTGTAACAGGTTTGGAACCTTTGAGGAGAACTTCAACTCCACAAAGACCTTACTTGAAGAGAAACAATCAAAGAAAAGAGTTGAGAGTACTATAAAGAAAAATCTAAAAGATACAAGGATGATTGAGCATGAGTTATTGGTAGCAAAGCAAATAGCAACAGCAATCAAAGATAGTGGACAAAAAGAAGTTTTGTCTATTCCACCTTTATCATCAATTGAAGCACAACAAGAAGTAACACAAGTGAAGGTGAAAGTGGAAGAAATTGAGAAGGATCAAGAAGAAAAGATATCCACTAGATCCACTTCCTCCACACCTAGCAAAAGAGTAAAAGAGAGTGCTATTGGACCAGGAAAGAGACAGAAAACATTAGTGCAGCCAGTTCCAAGGAAAATTGCAAAAGTCAAAGATGATGACACTTCTATTAAGAAGAAAGCTTGGAAACCTAAAGTTGAGAAGCTTAATGAGTAGATCATTGAGGATGGAGACTTTACAAGAATGAACAAGTATTATGAACTTTATGATTATGTAGAGAGACTAAATTTGGAAAATGCAGTGGTAAAGCATATGATTTTGTCTGATAAGAAGTTTGATACAATTCAGGGTAAGATACCTGATGATTTGTACAATAAACTTGTAAATAGGAAGAAGAGAGCATCAAAGGAAGACACAGCTATTAGAAAAAAATTTGTAAGGAAGCTTTGTGTAGTAAAATATGAAGCTCATTTTAGACAGATCATGAAAGCCTTAAGCACCCATTTGAGAACCAAGAAGAGAACCATTCAGATTATGGGAGGTAGATATGAAGAAGTTAATTCTGAAACAGAGCAAGCAATTATCAAGGTTATGTCAGAGAATGTTGGAGAACCATCAGTTGCAGCAGAGCAAGCAAGTGAAGTAGAACAAGAGAACATTCCCTCTCCTCTAGCCATTAACATTGAAGATGAAGTCATGAATGTAGAAGGAACAAAGATCACCTTCGATACTGATGATAATGTATTCAAGAATTTGGAAAACATTGTTGATAATTCAGCTTTTGAAGAGTAGGAAACTACCAAAGGAGAAGAGACAATAGAGACCACAATTGTAGAACCCTTAGTGATAGAAAAACAAGTACCCATTCCCACAAAAGAATATATCAGTCTTACTCCTGAGACTGGAAAGAAGAATCAGATTGGATCTATGATTGAGCACTTGGGAAAGGAAGTAGATGATGATGATTAGTTGGAATTGATCACATCCTTGAACAAGATCATAGGCAAGAACAAGAAAGTGAAAATCCTTGAAGGATGCCTGAAGGAACTTACTAAGAAGTTACAAAGCATTGTAACTACACAAATTGTACAAGCAGACCCTCTAGAGAAAGCAAAGAAAATAATGAACACTTTTGACAATAAATTCACAAATCTATCTAATATAGCAAAAGTGAAAGCTCAAGTAGCCTATGAAGTTAAAATGCTTTTGAACATCAACCAAAATATCAGGAATGATATCAACAATCTTGATATTTGTATAAAGGACTTGAGGAAGAATTTGTAAATAGGAAAATCTTTGTACATCCAGTGTACAAAATCAGAGACCTTGACAACAAAAGAAGATCAGAAGATGAAGATGAAGGAAGCAAAAATTCAAAATGAAACTAACTTTCTTTCTAACCCCAATGTGAAAGTATTTGATGTTGAGAAGAAAATTCGTAAGTTATATGATGAAATCAGAGTTTTGCAAGATGAAAGAGATAGGAAAATGAAAAGATACACTCTTTTAAGAGAGCACACTTCTATGAAGTTAAGCATTATTGAAGAGAAATTGGAAGAATGTCTTTCAGCTAAGACATCTTTTCAAAAGTTTAACTTTGAGAACCTCCAAGCATGTGAAATAGCATCTTATGGACTGAGCACACTAATCAATGTGGTAGATTCCATTAAGAAATCATGGGAGGAGTTAGAAGCTATAAAGATTGATTTTGCAGATTGTGTTGCAAGCCTATCGACTTTGCAATAATGATTTAAGGTATAATCTTTTTGGATACAGTTTTGTAACCCTCCTTACCTTTATTTTGTCATTGTTGTCAAAGGGGGAGAGAGATATATAGAAAAAAATTGATAAGAATATGATAAGGATTGATACTCTTAGGGGGAGTACTATATTAGAGATAATATTTTTGAGGAGTTATAAGGATAGTATACATTTTATACTATGGCCACAATTTTGAGATTTTGAAGTTGTAAGACTTAGCCAATTTTCTCATATGTTGCCACCAATGACAAAGGGGGAGATTGTTGGAAATTTGGCTGAGTTGATTACATAGATGTTTTCATTATGGCAACATATGATCTACATGAAGATCACACAGGTCAGAGAGGTAGTATGATAGAGCGCAATGCGAAATTGTCTAAGTATGAGACAGTGTTTTTACCAGTGAACCTGGACATAGTTTTTGTTTGCAATGTTGATTAGATTAAGTTAAGTGATTTCACACTTGAACATAGACTCTATGATGACTATTGAAGACCCATCTTAGAGTGCAAGTCATTATAGCATGTACGGAAGAAGTTATGACAGTTTTACTAAAGACAGTGTCAAGCCGACAGGACAGAATATGAAGATAGAATTGGTAAAGAGTTAAGGGATTATTTTTTTTATCAAAATAATGACTTAAAAATATAAAGGGATGACATCCTAGATCTTAACCCTTGGATAAAGTTATTTGTATAAGTGTAATTGTAAATTGTAAGAAAAAAAAGTAATGAAATGTAATGAAGTAGTGACATGATGCGAAATATATGATCCATATGTAATAGTGATAGTGAAAGAGTGGTGAAGAGATATTGATGCAAGTAGTATAAGGTTATGTACCTTAACCTTCTTTTGTAATTAGTGTATATTGTACATTACTTGTTTGGGTAGTGGGCTCATCTGGTAATCACATTTTGTACTGCCAACTCCTAACAGGGTTGAGGCTTCTAACAAGGCCTATAGTCCCTTAATCAGGACTGATACACTATATGCTTGTAATAGAATCCTAACAGGGTCAACATCCTTAACAAGATACTTTTGATTAGTGGATCTTTATGGGTACCATCCCCACCGAGGTTTTCCCTTGGCCATGGTTTCCTCGAGAACAAATAATGTGTTATGAGTTCTTTAGTTTTATTGCTATGCATGTTGTTTAGCTTCTTATGTTATGCATGTGTAAAGATAATCTGTTATATCCATAATTGGGCAAAAGTAAAAGTTTGTAGAATACTGATTCACCCCCCCCCTCTCAATATTCCCTATTTCTAATAATTAATGGGTAGGAGAGCCATACGTACCTACATTCTTAGAGGGAGTAAGATCTAGGTTTACCTTACAAGAGTTAGATCCACAATGCATTGAATAATATTATAGTGAGGAGGAAATAGATCCTAATTCTATGAGCCATATTGAACAATCTAACATTATAGATCTTTATGATACAATGCATGAACCAAGTTATAATGAAGTTGGGAATTTACTTCCCATATACTTAAATCCACCCAATGATTCCTTACCCCTTATCCATCATGAACTCATTAATTGGGATCAAATAGAGACAAATTAAATAAGCACATTTCCAAATGACTATTCTATTATCATGTATCTAAATATTGTTAAACCATTCTCCATCAAGAATCATATCAATAGGTTATAGAGGAGGAAAGTTTCAAGTTCCTTAGTCACAAAAATAAAGAAAATAAAAGGAAAAAATTAAATTATATCTTGATGCAGAGGCTAGTGGTAAACATTCAATATTCATAAGAAATCTCACAAGTTTCATTTGTTTTGTAACAACACTCTCAATCTTCCTTTACAAGGAATCAATCACCAAGAACCCATCCCACATTCCTAGACCTATCAGAGGTCAAATACATCATATCTTGGTCCACTAGACTCCACACCTCAATTTTCATTTAGAAACTCCATATTCATCCTTTCAAACAAGTTCTTATGTCATGCTTGTCTAAGCTTTCCAACTAGTTCTCTCAACCAATATCTTGATCACCTCTTCCAATGGTGATTCCAAACCCTCCAAGGACCTTAACATTTGTTATTTGTCCTATCTCTACTCACAATGCACTCCTATTATGGTATTTTCACTCCAAAACTCAAATTGTCTACTCTAGGCCTTAAACCCCAATCCTTGTAGCCCTAAACGGTCAGTTAGGGCTACACATCATTGTTTATTCCATTTTTTACTATCCATAACAATCATGAGTATCTTTAAATAATAATGGTATCTTTATAATATTTTCCTTTATAGTAAAGCATCAATTTACAATGAGGGAAGGCAATTTAATTTGAATTTATGATTTAGTGCACATTATTTATGTCATCCATGAGGTAATGATTTGTTTCACTTATATAAGATGAATGGGCAATTATTCTTTTTTTGTTCTAGTTCATGTATCAATTGTCATTTTTATACCAAGTATAAAAATATACCATTGAAGGGTGTAAAGGCTATAAATAACACTATGGAGTTAGCTAAGGATGTTCATTGGGATATGAGATTAGTATTTTCTACCATTGATATTCCATGTGTTGAACGAAAGGTAATATTTTTGTTTTTTTCCATTAGAATTCTAAATGTTTGCTTGGCTTGTTGGTTAATAATTTTTCTTTATTTTTTGAGTTATAACTTTTGTATTTCCTAATCTTTTCAAACAACCACTATGGATTGATGCGTTTAGATTTAAGTTGAAATGAGACATGCATATATGATTTAGTATGCATTTGAAATAATTTGTGTGAAGTGTTTGGCAACAGTAAACTAAAAATATAATAAGGTTTGTTTGACCTTGGGAACAAATTTTTGAAACACATTCTTATTGCATTTTAGTTGGGAATACTTTTATTCATCAACTATCATAACCATGGGTGGGTTTTATTGGTTCTTCACATTGTGGATCAATATTTAAAAATGTAACTCAAGGATTGCCTTCCTTGGGGATGCACAACTTTAGGTTAAATCAAGTTTTTCATTTACACTTGTTTATTTTTGTATCCAAATTCAATTTGGAGTATAATTTTGAGGTCAAATGAGTGGCCTTTGTATGTATCCTTTGTTATATATTTTTCACTTTTCACTTAATTTTGTATTTTATAGAAATATATGTTTATAGGTTGACATATGATACATGGTATGATTATTCTTTAAAGGGTGCTATCTCAATGGAAGAGCACATTCTTTATAAGAAGGTGTAATCACCTAAAAATGGTCTATACAAATCAATTGACCTAAATCCTAATCAAGGTGATCAAATCAAGTCAATCTCAAAAAAAATTGTGTAATTGAATTTAATCAATTTAATTGCATAGTTGACCAAACATTAATCATTAATCAAGGAACATTTATTAATTAATTATCCAATCTTATTAATTAAATAAAAGGTCAAAAATCACATGGCTAGTGATATTAATTACAATGATTTAATTAATTATCCTATATTCCATGTCACTCACAAAATGACAAACAACTTAACTCCAATCAATGAGAGACAAGTACAAGGGTTTATCCTTTCCCTTTTCTATCTCAACCATCCATTTCAAATGGAATGATCACGACCATCAAATTCAAATCCAATCAATTATCTCTAAGGAAAATCTATAAAAGCAACCTCGATCAAGGCATTTGAACATCCAGATCCAAAATGTTTCCATTTTCATATAGATCACCATCATCTGCATAATTTCCATCATTCTAGATCATTTCTCATATCAATTCCTATTTGATAACATCATGTAGCTACATCTTTCACTAAATCATCTTGTATCATACATCCATTTCCTATTAAATTCATTACTCATCCTCATCACTTCTATCTAATTTTCATTCATGAAGATGCATTTCATAAGGATATATTCCATTTCATGATTATCTATTCAAAGTAGATAGGTTTATATTTTGACAAAAATAATAATCTAATTGAATCATCATGAATAGAAAGCAATAGGTCGATTTCATTTGGTTTACATTACTTTTGATTGAATTTTGATTTGACTAACCAATTGAGCTAATGATCTATTGAAGTGTTGTAGTTGTAGAATAAAGGTCACAATTATATGTGCACACATTCTTGGTGCCCACTGTGGGGCCTAGCCCCATATTTTCATCATCATTTCTAATGAATTTCATGTTTACAGTTGTTTGATGAAGAAAAAAATCACATACTATGTCATCCTTGATAGCATCTGGGATCTTTAGTTGCATACTATATCATCCTGAGTAATATCTGGGAAAGGTTTCATTTAGGGTCATCCTAGATAGCATCTAGGATCTTTAGTTTCATATTGTATCATCCTGAGAAGTATCTAGGAAAGGTCACATTTAGGGTCATCTTGGATATCATTTGTGATCTTTATTTGCATATTGTATCATCTTGAGTAGTATTTGGGAAAAGTCATAAACACAGTGATCTTGGGTTGCATCTAGGATCTTGGGTTGCATTTAGGATCCTTAGTTTCATTTAGTCAATCTTAAGTCACATTTTTTACTCAATCATATTTAGTATAATTAGAAATTTGTATCTAGGCAAATATAGAGTTTTTAAAGTTTGAATTAGATTTGATACTAATGCTAACAAATTTGATGTTTCTTAGTTCTTCCTTGATAATTTTGATAGCCTAATGATTTTATGTAGGATGTTTGACAAAGACAAAGAAAAAAAACTACTAATGGATTGTCTTGTAGGTTACCTAAGGGAAATTGACTAAACTTTGTGTTTGATGTTATTAAATTTGATTTCATTTCCATAGGAACCTAGTTAAAATGGTCAGTATCTGAAGGACCTTTCATTTGTGTTAGGGGATTAGTCTCTCACTTCTTTTGAGGTGATTAGAAACCTAGAAGCACTTTTGACTCGTCTTGGCTTGGGAACCTTTATAGGTACTCTTGATTTCATCCCAAAAGGGTGAAATTGTAAGAGTGAAATGAGTGTGTTCTTGATGTGCTTGGGATCTCAAATGAGATAGGAGAGTATGCTCTCACCTCTTTGAGGTGATCAAAAATCATGACCCATACTTGAGATTCAATTTTACATTCTTGTTACACCTTAGAGAGCCTATCATGGTGTTACTCACCCAAAAATAATGACTCAAAGTGGACACAGGATAAAGCCAAGCCATCCCATCCACTATAAATAAATGTTATCATGTCAAAATTATTGTAGATAAATGTAGTTAGGATCACTCCTCTAGGGGAGTCGTAATAGTCTAAACAGGAACTCGATCTAAATCCTTAAGCTATTATCCTCCTTTTTATCCTTGGTGCTTTTCTCATGGTGCATAGGGGTTGTGACTCCCTTAGAAGAATTTTACACTTACCATCTATATACCCCTGGTAGTGAGGTGGAGGGTTCTTGGATGTCACTATCTTGAACTCAAGAAAACCACAAAAAGGATCCCCTACCCAAACACTCCTTGAAGGATCTATAATGTGTTCCAATTTCTCAGCATCTCCGCTCAAGATTACCCATTTGATGATGGGGACAATTTACACTAGATCTAGGTATACTTAGTGTAGGCCCATGAGATTAGCATTGCAACCACTCCAAAGGATAACTTGTATTCAATGTGCTTGATTTGTTTATACCCATAAAAATACTTTTTGAAAACATTTCAAGCTTACACTATATGTTTAGCAATTTTAGAGCCAAGAAAATTCTATTTTTTGTCTAAGGTGTGTGTTCATGATCACCTTAACTGAGAAATTCATCTAAAAACAATAAATTGACCCTTCAAAACAGTGGTAGATCATCAATCTAGTCAAAAAACTCATATCTGACATCATCTTGGGTTGTTTCTGGTTGTCTTAGGTCGTATCATGTACTTTTATGGCTTGTATATGAAAAATTCATATCATACCCTATCTTGGGTCATACCTGGCATCTTTGGTTGTATATCCTAGCATCCTAGGTTGCATATGGTTCTTGAGTCGTATAGAATCCTATCTTGAGTCACACCTAGTATAATCAAAAGCTCA
Source organism: Chamaecyparis obtusa (assembly GCA_027943335.1). Lineage (NCBI taxonomy): Eukaryota > Viridiplantae > Streptophyta > Pinopsida > Cupressales > Cupressaceae > Chamaecyparis > Chamaecyparis obtusa. The sequence goes on from BSBK01001778.1 coordinate 315,507, forward strand.
TATACAGTGGGTCACATTTGAGACAAGCACCCCCATATATTCTTTGACTAATCCAAGCATTGATCCTAGTACCCTTTTTGACCTTCTTTTAGGTTATATCATTACAATTAGCAAAATCAAAGCATAAAACCTAACTGACGGTAAGGTGTATCTAATTATATATTGGTTTCATATCACTCTTCATTCATTGTCTTGTTGAATCAATCTCCTTATCTATTTCTAGAGGTCACCACTAGGGAGAATCTAACCCTCATCTAGATTTTTCAAACTGATATCTAGCATCATCAAACTCAATAAAAAACCTAGACAAGATTTTTTACACCATCAACATCTTGAAACCTTTAACATTTGGTTATCATCACATCAATATTTTATCTTTTTATTTTCATGGTTAACACTAGATCCAACTAGTATCACTTTTAGCAAAATCCCAACAATGAATGTCAAATCAAGCTAGTCACCTTTTGTCAAGGTCAAACTTCAAATCAAGAGACAACACCTTCTCAATCATCTAAACAAGAACATCAAGATAATATTACAATGGCTGAAAATAAATGGGCTAGATACTATGATCATAGAAACAATAAAGAAGAGAATCTTATTGCATCCCTATCAATGTAAATTTAATCTTTTCAATCACAAATCTAAGACCTAAAGGAAGAAAAGGATACACTATCAATAAATTACTCATTAAGATAAATTTCTCCTTTTTCTCTTTGATCATGATCTACACATATTTTCATCTCCTTCAAATAAAAAAGATATTCCACAACTTCACATAAATCATATTTTTGATCAAGAACAACTTCACATCAATCCCATCTTTGATCAAGAATAACTTCATGGCCATCCTATCTTTTATCAAGAACAAGTTTATGGCAATCCAATCTTTGATCAAGAGTATATTTTACAACCCCATGATAATCCCATCTTTGATCAAGAGCATGAAGAAGAAGCTACACTAGATCCATTTGAGAATCTTCTCAATCAATCACAAGAAGGAATTGTTATTATGGAAGAAAGCAGTGACCCAGATCATCATGATCTTGAATCCAACATCTCTTTGAAAAATATTAAATGTCCACTAGATGGACACTTTACTCCTTTGGGACAATCTTTTGAATAATCTTTAGAATAATTGCTTGAACACAACCTCTTCATGTTACCTCAAGTGACCTCATGTGGAATTACATTTGTGAGTACCTATTGTGTATATCATCAACATAATGAACATAAAATTTCAAATTGCATGGAAATTGAAATATAAAATTTAAGATCATATTGATGATGGAATAATTGAAGTGGAATATCCTAATGACTCATCTAATGAAGTACAAGATACTAATCTCTGGCATGATCAAAATCTTGAACCTATGTCTAGAAATAGCCCACATGTCGCTCCTACTTCTTCCATCCTTCCTCCATCTCATAAATCTTCACACCTAGTCACAACACTTTCTTCTAACAATGAGCCGAATGATGATACTTTTCATGTTAACTATGTATACCCTCAAGGGATACCTCTAAAATAAATCCAAGCTAATCTGTATCTTTTTGCAAGTCTCTTTTATACTACAAAGATCATAGATCCCAAGATTTCATGTGCTTCAATACCTATCATACTTATTCCAAATAATCCTCCATCGGACCTTTAAGAATAAATTATGCAAATAAAAACTTCTACCTTATTTTTAGAAGTGGCTCCATGTTAAGAAGGTAATACAAAGTGAGAATGAACAAGTCTTATTAATGATCAAGATCAAGATACTATCTAATCCTACCAAATATTTGACCAAGGACCCATATCCCTAGAATCCCATGATGATCCCTTCATACCCTTCGAACTCTTCCAAGATAATACCCTTAGAATTCTTCCAAGATAATACCCTTACACCTCCCAAGCAAGATCAAGATATCCCTTCCATCATCTCTAATTAGCCTATTGAAAGTCAAGAGTGAAATACCATTTCTACACCATCAAAATAGTCAATATCTAAGTACCACATCATCTTCTTGTCACAATCCTCCATATCTACCTAAAAAATCCCCCATTCCTCCTAATCCATTTCATGGTAATGAATCCCCTCAAGCTTTAGTTACTGCTATCAAAGCTACTCATGAGACTATTGGTATAAAGATAAATCTTAAAGATGAGAGCCTTGACAATTTAACTAACTCTTAAGATGGCGATATCCATTTCACACCTTATCTTCCTCCATTTGAACATAAGCAACTACCTTCACCATACTAAAATCCATTCTTTGTCCCTATATCCCAAAGTTGAAACCTTAATATCTTCCATCCATATTGGGTCCTTATATTCCTCCATCCACCATATTTGTCACTCCTATCTCACCATTAACGTACTATACCCCATATTGAGATCAACAAAGACACACATCAAGAAACTTCCAAGCACCCATCCATATAAGGTCTCCATTTCATCTCTATTAATCCATAATTATTGAAATCTTTGGAAGCAATTTGGATGTCAAACAAACAAATAAAAAATACAAAAATCCACTTATATGTGAAGATCACCATGCCCAATCTAATAGACATGGGAATACAAAGCAAAAAGAAATATTCAAGAGACCACAAAGGTCCACCAAGAAAAAAAAAAAGAAAAAAAAATGGGAGTTCCTAAATCCCTCATTGAAGAAATATATTCTAAAGCATCTAAAAGAAAAGAAATCAAGGACTATGTGGATTTCCAAGTATCTATTACAAGACTTGCACACAAAAGAGAAATCAAAGTTTGCATCCAATCTTCCAAAGGTTTTCACTCCATCTCTTTCCAAACATCTTCCATCACCTTCTCCATCAATGCCTCTAGCTATTCAATCCATTTGTTTCTTCATTCATTTCACCACCCTTCAAGTTGTGTGTCATTTTCCTTTCAATATCCTATCCACTATCCAACACCTACTTGTCATACATTCATATCCCTTAACCAATTCACACCTATACATGCTTCTTATCATCCAATCCATTATTCTTCCATCCCTATAATCCAATCCATCATATTAATTCTTAACCCTCATCTACCCTTATCTTCCATATCATTCCCTTACCATCACCCTATCAGAATCTTTGAGCATACTTTTGGCAGCCTTAGCCCATCATAGAATATATATCAAAGGAGTATTATCCAAAGAGCATGAGGCTTGAGTTCCTCCAAAAATAAAAAATAAAAACAAATTAGAAAAGAGAAAAAGTGCCTTGGTGAAAACCTGGTAAATAGGCACCTTGGTAGCAAAAAAATCAAAAAGAAAAAAAAGAAAAAAAAAAGAGAAATAAATCCATCATATGGTGAAAACCACTTCTTTTGGTGCCTTGGGCAGGTACCATGATGAAAACCTGGAAAACATGCATCATGTGTAATTCATTTTCTTACATTCTATACTTAGAGGCAAGTTGCACCCACACTAGTTTATCCATCATAACCTTGAAAGATCCATCATATCCCCCATCCATTTCATACCATGTATCCTACTTACATCCATATTCCCTCTTTCGCCTTTAATCTTGACAAGGTTGACCATATCCATGAGTGTCACATATCTTGATATCCACCATAATTTCCATTAGAATATTTACTTGTTTCATCCATGCCACCCTATCACGATCTTACTTATCTCTTCTCTCTATCCCAGAGTATCCTTGTACTAATCCCAAACCATCCACTCACAGCCTCCATCACTCCTTTATCCTGATCACATGATTCTATACATATCCTATCCAAATTGACCCCTTGGTCTTGATCAAAATGAAGAATATAAAATACAAAATTTATTCTCAAAATCCTCTTGACATGTCCACTCTTTCGAACCACCATGCGAACCACCATGCTTTCATGACATCAAATCATTATCTTATATGTTATCTAGCACCACATCATGAGCCTACATTGTTATATCCTCTTTCTTTAGCTTAGGTAATCTTAAGGATATTGTCCTTGGGAGTCACCTCACGCTTCATCCATCATTTCCTATCTATTTTTTATCTATCAAATTTCTCATCCACCTATAATGCACTACACCTTGCTAGACATTGGGGGAAAACCAATGTGATCTTGATTAAGAACTAGTAATCTCTAAATATCAAAATTAGGATAAAATGTTCCTGAATAAATCCAAAACATCTAAAAATATTTAAAAATCCAAAACAAAAATCTTAAAATCTTTAAAAATCCTAACAAATCTAAAAATCTAAAAATCCAAAAATCATGAAAATCTTAGGTTCTTTCTTACACATATCAACTGCATAGAATCTGCATCTTCCTTTATTCTCATCACTAGTACATATCTGCCATATATTTTTCATTCTTCTATATCTTGGTCAGTTTGGCATCCTATCATCATAGCTTAGAGTCAGTCCACATCTCATCCTTAGGACCATCATATCTAGTTGGGGGCAAGTTCCTAGTCCATACCAACTATCTTCTTGAGTGCAATCAGCCACATTACCTATCAACTAGTAGGTTTTTTCCACTAAACAATGATGTTTCTTCAGCACCACCCAACACAAAATGGTGTTTTTCAACACCACACACACTCAAACAATGGTGTTTCTTAACACCCATCTAACAAACAATGATCAGAAAATAGAAGCAATCAAACACAATCAACCAATGATGTTTCTCAATATCACCTATTACAGATATCTTTGTTATGGATTTGATGATCATGTATTTTGAGTGCCTCAAGGATATCTTTGGACTAGAGGAAGGAGGAAGGGGGCATACAATTTTTATTTTTTTTTGTCTCATATTATCAATTTTTCTTATCATGTCTTTCGAGTGACTTAAGGATGCCTACAGACTAGAGGAACAAGGACAGGGGACATGATATTTTTCTTTGATTTCTACCTATGGGAATGGTGCTAATGATCTGTGTCCATCTAATATTTGTGGGTCTCTGTTATAAGAGCTTCCACTTTTTTGGTATGCCACACATACCTCAACTCCAAATATTTGTACGCCAGAGTGAGGTTGGATCTCTTTTCCTTGTCTATTTTCATCGATAGAATTCTTAATATTGTACAAATTGGAAAAAATAATGCCCAAAGATATGAACGATAAAGGATCATTGTAGGCACATCAAAACATTAGTCTAAGGATATGAATGTATGGGCCATTGCGAACAATAGAATCATTGCACAAGAACATAAGGAAATCATGTTTGTTTACTTTCTTGAAACTAACAACTAACAAAAGTAGTACTCTAGTTCATCATCAGCTTTAAAATCCACCGATATTTGTACTTACTGCTAAAAAAATCTCTATGATGAAATATCTAGCATAAAAAATATCAAAAGAATGACAATCATGGAAGTTTCATAGCATTCTAACATCATATAGTTGTTGCATTCATTTGACTTTAATCAAAACATCTCAAAGAGGGAAATCAATTCTGGTGACATCATCACAACATTTATCTTCAACATGATCATCCTTGCATTTATCATCATTGTTGATCACTATCTTTGTACCATCATTATTGGGAGCTCAATCAAAATCAATTCAACATCCTCTCAACTCAAATCCAATCGTTCAACATCATTCAATTTTCTCAAATACATTTCAATCTCATTTATGAGGGGGCATAATCATAATCATAATCAACATATCATTGCATCTGGAACATCAAATCTTGTCATAAAAAATTGGGGCACTTGATCATTGTAATCAAGATCATCATCAAAATCTGATCATCAAATCAATCAAATCATCAATCGATCAAATCATCAAATCAAATTCATTGAAATCATTCATTGATCAAGTTATCAATCATTGAATTAAATCTTGCAAAATCATCATTCAAATCAAATATCATATTGAATTGAATCAAATCATATCACTAGAGGCACACTAGCTTCATCAGGATCCATATCCAGTTGATCTCTCGTCAAGTATCACACCAAATGTAGATTCAAATTGAACATCATTAGATTGTGAGAAGTTTCATTGAGATCCATATAAAAATATTCACTCAATCCAAGCATTAGTGATATAAGTACTTTTGATCCATCGGCTCATTGGATTCATATCAGACATTAGTGATCAGTGATCTATCACCTTATCAGTCCTTGATCAAGGGCAACATCAGATGTTCTATGAATCAATGTGTTTCCCGCACATTGATTCAAAGAAGGGAAAATGTAATCACCTAAAAATGGTCAAATTTGTGTAATTGAATTTAATCAATTTAAGTGAATAGTTGATCAATCATTAATCATTAATCAAGGAACATTCATTCATTAATTATCCTAGCTTATTAATTAAATCAAAGGTTCAAAAATACATGACTAGTGATATTAATTACATAAATTTAATTAATTGTCCTATATTTCATGTCACTCACAAAAGGACAAACAACTTAACTCCAACTAGTGAGAAACAAGCACAAGTATTGATCCTTTCCCTTTTCTATCTCAACCATCCACTTCAAACAGATTAGTCACAACCATAAAATTCAACTTCAACCAATTTCCCTCTAAGGAAAATCTATAAAAACAACCTTAATCAAGGCATTTGAATATCTAGATCCTTCATCATACCAAAATGATGCCATTTTCTATCTAGATCATCATCATTTGCATAATTTCTAGCATTCTATATCATTTCTCATATCAATTCCTATCTGATAACATCCTACAACTACATCTTTCACTCAATTATCTTGCATCTAGCTTGCATTATACATCCCTTTTCCTATAAATTCTTCACTCATCCTTATCACTCTATCTAATTTGCATTCATGTAGATGCATTTCATAAGGAAGTCTTCCATTTCATGATTGTTTGTTCAAAGTAGATAAATTTACATTCTGAGAGCAATAATAATTTGATTGAATCATCATGAATAGGAAGCAATAGGTCGATTTCATTTGGTTTACATTGGTTTTGATTGAATTTTGATTTCACTAACCAATTGAGCTAATGATCTATTGAAGTGTTGTGGTTGTATAATACATGTCACAATTATACACACACAAAAGGATGGTGGTTTGATTATGTCGTGCCCTAATATTACTAAATATATGACTAGTTAATAGAAAAATAATGACTAAATAAATGAATACAATGAATAAATAAATAACTACCATGACTAAATATATAACTAGTTAACAAAAATTAATGACTAAATTAACGACTAGAACAATGACTAAAATAATAACCAAATCAATGATTAAATCCATGACTAAATAAATAACAAAATTGACCAATCAAAACAACCAATAAATGATAAAAAATGGTTTAGTAATAAATTTGGGCCAAGGAAATATTCTATAGCTAGTGCAAAAGGATAACCAAGGAGAGCATTGTCTCCAATGAAATCGGCCAAAAATAGTGCAAAAGGGTAACTGAGGAAAGCATTGTTTCCAATGAAATATGATAAAACCGATGCCAAAAGATAGCCAAGGAAATTATTGTCTCCATGGAAATCTATAACATAATATGAAAGCAAGCAACCCATATGTCCCCCTCCTTAAGATCGAAACATAGAGCTACACACCTTAAGGAAAAGAAGAACACAAATATCCACCTTCAACACCAAGGAGATAACCTTTAAGCAATAATGTACATGCATCCCTTGCTAAAGAGAAATAGCTCTTTTAGGCCAAGGGAGAGATAGTTGTAAAGGTATCCTTTTGAGGGATAGGAGGAAGAGATCTTTTCTCAAAGACATCTACCTCCAAGAGGAGATATTGAACAAAAAACCAAATGAGGGGAAGGAGAACAAGAATTCACCTATTTTACCCAATTCCTAGGTAAAAAAGGATTCTTGATGAAGGATGACACACTTTAAGCCCCCAAGTAACATATTTATTTATGATGGACATGCAATTGCAAACAAGGAAGAGGTTGTGATCAAGAATACACACCTCTTTCATAATAGAGAATCCATAATTGAAACAAACAATTCCATCTAAGTAGGGATATCATGTGGTAAAAAAATACCACTCCACCAAGGAAAGTGGATCCTTAGAGAGGATAAGAGAAAAAGAAATGAAACCCTTGCCCCCAAGATTGAAGACAAGTAAAAGAAGGAAGGATAATTAAAGATACACACCTTCCTGATTACTAGGTAAGGCGATACTTGGTAAAATATTCACTCAATATGTACCCTAAGTGATAGATATTTTATAATAGACACACACTTTAAGCAAGAAAGAGGTTATAAACAAGGATGTAAATCTCCAGAAAAAGTGAAAATCCTCATTTAGAACAAACACATCCATGCAAGGATGAACATCTGATGCAGGAGCATCCTGGGTGTAAGAGCAATCTTGCATCACCCAAAAATATTTCTAGTTTCTTTTCAATAAGGGCTATCTTATGCAGAGCTGCTATTTATGGAAACTTACTATTTTTAGTAAGTTGGTCATATGATCTCAGAATGTTCTGATTTCATAGTTGGAGGTTCATCTTAGTCATATCAGCCTACCACTTGAGTTTCATTGCCACATCATCTATATTGGTGAAGTTATTGAGGTTTTTGGGTATGAAATCTTTCAGGTCAATTTTGAAGGCCTTAAAGGCCTCGGATCGTAATCGACCCTCGGCTCATTGGAGCTTGTGTGAGTCATGCACTATAGATCTCATCCTGGTGTTTCCCAAAATTGGTTATAATTGAAAAATGGAGCTACAGTTAGAAATTTATGGCCTCCGGAAGTTGGGCTACCTAAAAGCATATTTTATATTTCTTTTGAGCTGACCCTATTGTAAAAATTGTGAAAATAAAATAATTCTATGTATAGTCGGCCTTAAGGGCTAAATTTATGGAACCTTCTCGGGTGGTGGAAATTGCCTATATAAAGAAGGCCCGTAGTGTTGTCTAGGGCAGTTCTGGGTAGTGATTCGAGGCTTTGTCCTACAAAATATTGTAAGGGAAAATGCCCATGTGGCTTTGCATATTGTAATTCTAAAATTTGTAATTCAAATAATAAGAAGCTCATTTCCTGTTCTTGCAAATTGTTGTTGTTTCTCTATTTCTGTTATGTGTTTGTGGTATTAAGGAGAGCACCCTTCATCAACATCATGCTATAAAAGATATAAGTCAACAAAGAAAAAAATGGATCCTTATAAAAGATAAAGAAATAATGAGAGAACCTTTGTCACCAATCATGAAGACAAGAAATTGGACCTACTGTGTTGCTCATAAAGGAAGATTCAGTTTAAAAGCATAGCACCATGCAAAACAAAGAGACCCCAATAAGGTAAACCACTAAAATCACATGATGTGGAGCAACATAATAGGAAAAGAGAATGTCAGTGTGAAACATTTTTAATATCAAGATACATATAAGATCTGTTGTTAAACAAATAAGATGTTTATCAACTAAATTTTAGTAAATTGTATAGATTAAATACAATTAGAAAAAAAATATTTATTGCTATGATGAAAATACAATGAAAATCACCATTATAAGATTTTCTTCTTTTCAGAAAATGACGAAAGGGAAATTGAATTTTGTTATCATATTTAAGTCTCCAAAAGATTATGTTAGCCAAGGTCAAATGGTCATCTAAAGACATTGTGATATTTGATTGTTTTGTCAAAAGAGTGTGTGAGAAAGAGGTTTAGGTTGTGAGGAAGGTGTAATGCCCCGCCATGGAACCTAGGAGAGATTAACCTAAGTTTATAAAAAAAATAAAAATTTTAAAGTTTACACAACAATGTATAACAATGCGAAAGCAATACAATATAATTGCAACTCATACACACAAGTATAACTCAACATATAGATTACAGATCTCAAGGGTTCGTTGACATAGATTGCGTAAATATTAATTAGTTACTTTTGATTAAATAGAATTATAAATCTTATAAATAAATGAATGATAAGTACAACATCATATCAATGAAACATAAATGCAAATGATACCATAAGGTATACATAAGGAATCATCATCCATTGAACAGGTCGTAGGGTATGTAATAACAAATCATGTACAAGGTACAAGTACAATATCCTGAAAGATAAGAGCAAGTCTCCAATAATGATGCACAAGGAAGAATGTAAGAGTAGCAAGGATCATCCAACACTAGTTTAGGAACATCAAAATCTCAATGGTAAAAGAAATACTACCACCCAACCATGCCAAACCAAAGGTACACTCCCACCGTGCTGAGGAGATAAGAAAAGATCCCACTCAGATATCAAACACCAAAATCCAACTCAAAAAACACCTAGGCAAGGGATCCTAAAAGCTCTCTATCTCAAAAAGGTTCAACACCAGCTGGAAAGATAAAACATAATCAACCAGAGCTAACCAACACACTTAGGAAACCTAAGATGTATAAAGGTAAGTGTCATCACATGATCTAACTCTAAGGTTATCCCAACAGTCTCTCTAGACCCTGACGCCCTAGTGACTCTATGCGGTATCGATAATCCTCTCATGCAAATGAGGTACCAAGTATGTCATATCTAGTCCATGCAGGTGGAAAACATCTTCCCACTCCCATCCTAGCCAAGACCTCAATCAAGTACTCAAGCATGGGTGAGGCACACATTATCTAATTAATTTATTTTAAACTCTCAATGTCATTTAGTTATCACTTTATTAAGTCACTTGCAACAAGTTCTTTTGGCAACCACTTGTGGGCCTCGACACCTATTACAAGCCACTCCCCATCTATACACTCAAATAACCTACTCTAATGCTCCAACCAAGAATAACTGAGAGTAGAATAAACCAAAACCACAAAAGGTTCTCATAAACCATAAATCATGATAATCACCAAAGTAAAAATAATGGAGCACAGTAGCAAATCAACACATCCTATAAAAGGATCAAACAATCCATCTCAATATAGACATTTCCAAAGATCATCCATCCCATAATGGAAACCTCAACAAAACAATAACATTCCTCATAGTCTAACATCACAAGACCAACGATAATCATAACATAAATGACATCCATCTCAGAACACAAAGTAATATATCATATTTCATAAGAATAATCATCTAGAACGTAAATCAATCACAATAAATAACATAAGGTGACCAAGTAAATTGAACTCAATCATAATATCAAAGTAGATTGAACACTATAAGGCACGTGATATCACTCACAAATATCACATAGTCATACATGATCCAATCAAGACTTTCAAAATGGTTACAAAGTTTCTCCACATAAAATCAAAGATCAATAGAAAAACACTTCAAATACTCTGTTACCATTTCAACTACATCTTTCACTCAATTATCTTGCATCTAGCTTGCATTATACATCCCTTTCCCTATAAATTCTTCACTCATCCTTATCACTTCTATCTAATTTGCATTCATGTAGATGCATTTCATAAGGAAGTCTTCCATTTCATGAGTGTTTGTTCAAAGTAGATAAATTTACATTCTGAGAGCAATAATAATTTGATTGAATCGTCATGAATGGGAAGCAATAGGTCGATTTCATTTGGTTTACATTGGTTTTGATTGAATTTTGATTTCACTAACTAATTGAGCTAATGATCTATTGAAGTGTTGTGGTTGTATAATACATGTCACAATTATACACACACAAAAGGATGGTGATTCGATTATGTCGCGCCCTAATATTACTAAATATATGACTAGTTAATAGAAAAATAATGACTAAATAAATGAATACAATGAATAAATAAATAACTACCATGACTAAATATATAACTAGTTAACAAAAATTAATGACTAAATTAACGACTAGAACAATGACTAAAATAATAACCAAATCAATGATTAAATCCATGACTAAATAAATAACAAAATTGACGAATCAAAACAACCAATAAATGATCAAAAATGGTTTAGTAATAAATTTGGGCCAAGGAAATATTCTATAGCTAGTGCAAAAGGATAACCAAGGAGAGCATTGTCTCCAATGAAATTGGCAAAAAATAATGCAAAAGGATAACTAAGGAAAGCATTGTTTCCAATGAAATATGATAAAACCGATGCCAAAAGATAGCCAAGGAAATTATTGTCTCCATGGAAATCTATAACATAATATGAAAGGAGACAACCCATATGTCCCCCTCCTTAAGATGGAAACATAGAGCTAGACATCTTAAGGAAAAGAACACAAATATCCACCTTCAACACCAAGGAGATATCCTTTAAGCAATAATGTACATGCATCCCTTGCTAAAGAGAAATAGCTCTTTTAGGCCAAGGGAGAGATAGTTGTAAAGGTATCCTTTTGAGGGATAGGAGGAAGAGATCTTTTCTTAAAGACATCTACCTCCAAGAGGAGATCTTGAACAAAAATAATATCATTAACCAAATGAGGGGAAGGAGAACAAGAATTCACCTATTTTACCCAATTCCTAGGTAAAAAAGGATTCTTGATGAAGGATGACACACTTTAAGTCCCCAAGTAACATATTTATTTATGATGGACGTGCAGTTGCAAACAAGGAAGAGGTTGTGATCAAGAATACACACCTCTTTCATAATAGAGAATCCATAATTGAAACAAACAATTCCATCTAAGTAGGGATATCATGTGGTAAAAAAATACCACTGCACCAAGGAAAGTGGATCCTTAGAGAGGATAAGAGAAAAAGAAATGAAACCCTTGCCCCCAAGATTGAAGACAAGTAAAAGAAGGAAGGAGAATTAAAGATACACACCTTCCTGATTACTAGGTAAGGTGATACTTGGTAAAATATTAACACAATATGTACCCTAACTGATAGATATTTTATAATAGACACACACTTTAAGCAAGAAAGAGGTTATAAACAAGGATGTAAATCTCAAGAAAAAGTGAAAATCCTCATTTAGAACAAACACATCCATGCAAGGATGAACATCTGATGCAGGAGCATCCCGGGTGTAAGACCAATCTTGCATCACCCAAAAATATTTCTAGTTTCTTTTCAATAAGGGCTATCTTATGCAGAGCTGCTATTTATGGAAACTTACTATTTTTAGTAACTTGGTCATATGTGTTGGAAATTGCAATTGAAACAATTGTTGTATTGTCATTGATGTCAAACCTTAACTGGTAAGACTATTGCTACTTAGGAAAGTACTATATCTATTGTGAAAAGGGAAAGAAAGGATGGTAACAATAGCACCTAAGGAAAGGTTGAGTTATCTTGATACTGCAAAGTGTACTTGATTATGTTGCACAATGATGAGACAATGTATTGTTTATCTTAGTAAGATTGAAGACTAAACTGGTAGGCTTAACCGAGCAAAAATGAAGAAATCATGTTTAAGTCGAGTTATGATAGAGTCGACCAAGTTAGTGGATGTTGAGCAAAAATCTAGTGTCGACCGACTATCAGTAAATTTTCGAGGAGGATAGTATATGCCAAGGAAATAGTTTTAGTAGTGACTGAGCATTTTACATGGTGACCGAGTGGATGGTCACAGTATTGACCGAGCATCAGCAATTTTATATTTGAAGAGAATTCAGATTTGGAGCCGACATTGTTGAATTCTTGGATTATGTAAAACATGTTGACTTTATTTATTGATTGTATGGAAGCATTTAATGCTTTGTAAAATGTTTTATTGTAAACCTCTATGAGATTTAAGATGATTCTAGAAGAGGAGACGAAGAACATGAAGCAGGTAGATTCAATGAATCTGACCTAACCCTAAGATCTACAAAGGAGATTAAGTGGCAAAAGATAAGTTAACCTAATAGAGGAAAGTATTAAGGGAATGAAAGCATTAGGTATGTGTATGCATTGGTGAAGGAGATGCTGGAAGAATAGTAAAGTTTTATTGACTGTTCCGAGCAGATCAGAAGTGGAGATGGAAAAGTTTTAAAGTTAGTAAACCAACATTTTTGTACTGAATTGGATTTGATATTTGCAAAGTGAGTTGTATGTTTTCAGATCAATACTACTGCTACTTTCTAACCATTGTAATAGTCAAAATCCTTTTAATAGAGGTTGACCTAACAGTCATATGTTAAATCCTTTGAACAAGGTTGCATTCTAATGAAGTGTATGTAAGTCCTTTGACCAGGCTCACTTTTAATAGGGTTATTGAAATCTTTTAACCGGGTCACACTTGATAGTGTGTATTGTAACCTTTGATAGGGTTGGCTTTTAACCGAGCTCCCTTCAGAAGAGTGAAAATAATAGTAGCATGTTACAAAGTGATTTTTCCCATATTGGGTTTCCACTATAAATCGTGGTGTCAAAACTTGTGTAAATGTTTTGGTTTGAACATTTCTGTGTTTTACAAGTTAGATATAGCTGGATAGTGGACTGTTGAGTTATATGTTTCTATTATTGAATCAGTGATGACCGAGTTTGATTTAGTTGCTTGATCTGATTTTGGGAAAAAATTTTGAAGTTATTTTTATACATCAGGACCCGAGAACAACTGATTCACCCCCCCCCCTCTCTATTGTTCTAAATCATATTAACAATTTTTATCAAAGTTGTGTTGCTTATTGGTGTTTACAGAAAGCAAGTTTAAAGGGACTTGAAGAAAATTATCAAGATGTATAAGAAGGAGGTACCAAAGCTAAACAAATATAACTTTCCTGCATGGCAAAGCTTGATGAAGTTGCATCTGGCTGGTATTGGTGATTCTGCAAAGTACTACATTGAGCATGACTATGTCACACCTATTGCACCTTTGACTGTTGAGGAAATGAGAGCCAAGTAAGAAAATAATCAAGCAATGCTCGAAATTGCATCTGCCCTAAGCTATCTGGAATTTGAGGACATTAAGGACTGCACAATTGCTAAAGATATGTGGGACACTCTTGCAAAGATCTATGGTGGTGATCTATATGTACTGAAAGCTAAAGCCGAGAGTCTTAGAGGTAAGTTTGATGAAATAAGAATGAATGAAGATGAAAACATTGCACAATACTATGGTAGAATAAAAGAAGTTGTGAATGCTATTAGAGGAGCAAATGGAACTATTGATGATGAGACCATAATTGGAAAAGTGTTAAGAACCCTGCGTCCTATATATGCTATTAAGATCTCAGCTATTCAGGAATCTAGATGTAATTCTGCAAATGTGCTTACTTTGGTAGGTTTGATTGGCAAGCTGACTGCTTTTGAACTATCTAATTATGATAATTTCATTGTTGGTAGTATTGGAAATGTTGAATCTACTTTCAAGTCACAGTTAGTCCTGAACAAGCCTAAGAAGGAAAAAGTAAGATGCATCAGTGAAAGTGAAAGTGAAAGTGAAGATGGCAGTGACACTTCTAACGAAGATCTTGAAGATCTAGAATCTCTTATGGCTAGAAGACTGAGAAGAGGAAAAGGAAAATACAAAGGTAAACTTCCTATTATATGTTTTTCATGTAACAAGGTCGGTCATATAGCTACTAGATGTCCTGACAGGAAGGATAAAGATGAAGAAAGAAACAACAGACACAAAGACAGAAGAGATGACAAAGGCTACTGAAGGTACAAAGACTACAAAGAAAAAGGTAAGAAATCTTGTTACAATGTTGAAGAAGAGACTAATACTGATAGTGATGATTTTGAAATTGAGGTAGTCTATGTTGCAATGAAAGATGAATCTGATGAGGATGAGAAAACTGCATTGATTTCCTATATGAACAAGAATGATAAATGGATTATTGACAGTGGTTGTTCACATCACATGACTGGTGACAAAAGTAAGTTTGTGACCCTACATCATTATAAAGGTAAAAGTGTAACATTTGGTAATGATGCACCATGTCCTGTTAGAGGAAAAGGATTGATTAAACTAACTGATAAGATCTCTTGTGAAAATGCTTATTGGGTTGAAGGATTGAATTATAATTTGTTAAGTGTTGCTTAACTCAATAGAATTAGTTACAAAGTGGAATTTCTTCACAAGAAAACTAAGATATTTGATACTACTGGTGAACTAATTGGAAGTGGTGAGCAAACTAGAGGTAATTTGTTCTATCTTGACCTATCTGAAGAAATATGTATGTTTGCACAACTTGATGACATTTGGTTATGGCATAAGAGGCTATGTCATGTTAACTTTGACAATTTGGTAGAGATAAATAAGAAAAAGAAAGTAAGAGGCCTACCTAGATTGAAGAAACCTAAGAATGTAATGTGCAAAGAATGTCAATTAGGAAAAATGACTATGTCAAGTTTCAAGAGCAAATCCTTTACTTCTGAACACATTTTAGATTTGGTTCATACTAACCTTTGTGGACCTATGGGAGTACAAAGCTATTGTGGAGCTAGATATTTTATCTTGTTTGTTGATGATCATACCAGGATGATGCATGTAATGTTTCTAAAAGAAAAATTTGATGCTTTTCAATTTTTCAAGTGGTATTTGGCTAAGGTTGAGAAAGAGACAGGTAGGAACCTAAAATGTCTTAGATCTGACCGTGGTGGAGAATTTACATCAAATTAATTTAATCTATTTTGAAATGATAGAGGAATCAAAAGACAGATGTCTACACCTAGAACGCCTCCACAGAATGGTATAGCAGAAAGAAGAAACAGATCTATTTTGGATTGTGCTAGGACATTATTGATTGAAAAGAATGTGGCACAAAAATATTGGAAAGAAGCTATAAGTATAGTTGTTTACACTCTTAATTAGGTATAGATCAAGAAAGGTACAAATCTAACACCCTATGAATTATGGTATGGGCATGCACTGAGTGTTAAATACTTTAGAATATTTGGAAGCAAGTGTTACATATTGAAAGACAATAGGAATGGAAAGTGTAAGAATTTTCTTAAGGCAAAGAGTAGAAACCAAGATCTAAAAGCTCAAGAGATAGCACAAACAAGAGAGACAAGATAATATGATCAAATGAAGAATTCAATAATGATCAAATGATGGATAATTGATTGATTACATACAATGTAGAAATGCCTCAATATATAGGCAATGCATGATATCTAGAAGATATGCAAGTGATAAGATCACAACTAGACATGGTGGAATCACATGTCCACCAAAGGTGGATCATCCTCCATTGTACATGAAAGTATGTGCAACATGTGCAACAATGAGAGGATGATAATGTGAGAAGATCACTAAAGGTGGATCTCACACACAAAGAGGTATGAGAAGGCAACTATGACCACCTAAAGTGGACATACTCCTAACCATGTGCTAAAATGAAATGCAAACTCCTAGGTGTCTCAAAGACAACTAATTATGCAAATGCATTATCCTAAGTAAACTTAAGTAAGTGTAATTAGTAAATACTGAATTACACCAACACCCCCCCTTAAGTGCAACTTGGGGGAATGCACTTAAGCTCACAATGCAAGATGGGTCCCGGCTACTAGGCCATATTAGGTACCCATGTACAAAATGCAAGAACAATGCAATCTCTCATAAAGCGGAGAAAGAGGAAAAACCTCATGGGAAAAACTCTCCCCCAAAAAGAGAGATGAATACAATAGTAGAATATGAGAGAGAAGACCTCAAATGAGGAAAATATCCCCCCCATAAGATAGAATAGAGAAGTCATGTGACCCCCCCTGATGGAATAGCCTGCACCCCCAAGAGAGCTCGCAACTGAAGAAACTTGCTCTCAGTGAAGGGTTTGGTGAAGATGTCTACAACCTGCTCTGTTATAGGACAATACTACATCTTGTGTGTGTGAAAATTGTACCTAATCTATAGACACAACACTCAGTAAAACATTAGAGGTTAGTGATAATCAAAATCGTGCAAAATTGAAAGCTAAACTAACCAAGCGATTTACTGCCTTCTAATAGGTGCGAGATTAATGTTCTCAGATTGTAATCGAGATCAGTGACCTAGACGACACCTAAATGAAGGATTCGAATGCAATTGATCTAGATATGAGATTGAATGCAATTATTCAATTTTTTGGATTTTTCTATGCAATAAGAATGAATGAAAAACTGATATGAAATTAATCTATATGAAAACTAATATGCTATGCTAATCTAACAATGATATGAAATATGAATGTAAAAATAAGATTGATCTCACAAAGATGTCGATTCGCAAGAGCTTTGATTCTTCAATTCCAATTCTCCAGCGTGATTGTGCAAAATATGAGATGAGATTGTGAAGAGCTGAGCCTTGGTTTTATAGAAATCTGGGGCTTTGGAGATACATGGGAAAAGCCATAAATCACTCAAATTGATTTTTGAGTTATCTGATCATGAAAGATAGTTAATTCTCAAAATCATGCAAAAACATGCAAAAATAACTTTTTAGCTCAAATTAGAGTTTAGATCAGCTTTTTGAACTCCAAAAGGATGTTGAGTTCCAAAAAGTCAATAACTTGGATTGATTTTCTGATTTGGAGTTTAACTGTTTCTTTTGAATATGCATAATAATTAAGAATTAAATAAATAAATAAAGTGATTTATCCTCAACTCAACTGATTTTTTAAAATAAAATAATTAATTTATGGGTTAATTAACTATTTTACCAAACTTTTATTAAAAATTATATTATTAAATAATGACAACATGCTTTAATTAATTAAATAAGAATTTAATCAATTAAAGATAGGAACTTTGATTTATTGTCAAAATTAAACAATACAATTAATAATAGATAGAATTAAATTTAATTAAACAATTAAGTGGCAAGATATTAAATCTAATTAATTAAATATGAAAATATTCAATTAATCAAACTTTAGGATAAATGTGATTTATTGCCAAATAATTATAAAATTAAAGATAATTATGATAATTAAGAATATTACTAAGAATATTCCCCGATGCAGAATTTAAGATAATCAATTATGATTCAATGATGTTTAGATGTGCCTTAGATTAGGACTTTGATGTCAATTTCGTTCAAATTGAAGATGTAGGAGATTAATGAACTTATAGCTCATTTTTGGGGTATTACATTTTGCCCCTCTTTGAATTACTGTGTGAAGCGCAGTGGTTCAAAGATAGTCTGTGTTTGATAAAGATATGAAACTGATTCGAAATTGATAATTGATATGAGACAGAAGCTGATTGATATTGATTTGATATGGAGATAATAGGTCCTGAATGACCAAAGATGATATTCACTATAACAGCAATGAACCGATGATTGCGAAAAAGTGTCAAAACGCCTGATTCCAAACCTTAGGATTGCAAAGAAGTGAGTGACCCGTTCTAGACTTGATTGTCTTAGCAGAACTAGCAGGTATCACATGCAAAGCCTTCAGTCGTCGAAGAACCAAGGAAAGAACACTATGATCTGATGGTTGCAAAAACTGATACAGTTTACAAGATTAGGAGAATACCAGATTGATATGGATCGATGAATCTGATATGCCCCAAGTGATGATAGATTTGCCCCGAGCGATGAGGACTTTTGATGAATCAGCAACTAGACATGATTGTTTGTCTTGATTACTGATGAAAGATATTGATAGATAAAAAAAGATATGATTTCAAATTTGATTACAGACTTTGAATGATGTGCAATACCATGCCCCCTTTGGGATTAAAATTGAAATCTGACAAGAAAAGTCAGCGTTGATAGTTTAGAAGCATGTTAATTGATTTGAGAAGTGGTTAAACATGTTCGAGAACGCATTCTGCATCGTTTGGAAGGTCCTGGAGACCAAATTTGACTAGGTTTGACCATGAGTTGACCATGGTTGACCAAGTTAAAATTTTGATAGTTTGATGTAAGATAATCAGTTGAGTTGAATACTAGATTTATATGATGATTGAAGGTCGATTATGCAAGCAGTAGACCGTCCTGGTTCCAAAAATTTTAAATCACGATTTTGACATAATAAACGACCTCAGATTTCAATTTTGATCCCGAAAATGGATTCAGAACGTCGAAATTAGCCAGGGGTGCAATTTTCATGGAAAATGAAGCACTTTTAAAAATTAGGTCAAAAGCTATATAAAGGCCGGAAGGGTCATTTTCAATTCATTTCAACCCTTTCACTTTAGAGATTCTGTGGAGCCCTCTGAGCGAGAAAAATGGCAGACCAGCGAGAACTGAAGGTACCTATGAGTTCGCACCATTTTGAGCGCAGCCGGAGACATGACAGACCCCGACAGTATGGACATCCGGTAGGTGGACCTCTGTTCCCCCCTGAAAATGCATGTTTTTGATGATTTATAGCATTTTTAATTTTTTCCATACGTATTTTTAGTTTTTGATTTTTGCATCTATAGAAACTCGTACGAGTCCCATTCCAGACTCGTACGACATTTCATTTCAGTTTACAATGTCGTTTCATCCATGCCCAAGTGTCGTATGATAGGGACCCTTGTGTCGTACGACATTTCGTCGGGTCCCTTGAAACTCGTATGAATCCAGGTGAAGTGTCGTACTACTATAAATTATCGTTTGGTATGTTGTGGAATGTCGTAGGACATTTGAGGCCAGTCTGGAATGTCGTTTGAAAAATAGTGTTAAAAATTCATTTTTAGGTCAAAAATCTGACTTTTCTGATCCTGTTGCCTGATTGCGGATACTTTGTCTTACCTTCTGGAACTTCAAAACTGTGTCATTCTGATACCTTTTGCCTGATTTCGAACTGAATTTCTAACAAAACACCCTGTTTCTTTATGATTTAGGTCACATATCTTGACGTACATGTTCGCCATTCTTATCCGGCCACCCAGAGATTGTGTGTCGCCTTGCCAGACCCGATGAGGGTTCATCTCACTACCTGTGGATTTGAGCACCTGATTCATTTACCCGATATTAGGGTAAATCATGGTTTATTGACTGCACTGATTGAGAGGTTTCACTCTGAGACCCAGACTTTCCACCTTCCGACTAGGGAGATCACTGTGACCCCTGAGGATGTGTATAGGATTCTTCGCATTCCTTTTCATGCTCCGCGGCGTCCCGAGTATGTTAGTGGAGGATCAAGGGGACTGCATGCGTTCAGACGACTGTTTGGTGATGAGACCCAGCTGACTGGATCTATATCCTGGGAGACACTTGTGCAAAGATATGGTCAGACACATCGTCTAGAGTGTATCATTGCGGGGATGATCGGAGAGTTGATTATGCCTAGCCGTCAGCAGAACGGCTTCTTGATGGGATGGGCACCTATGGTAGCACTCTTGATGGCTACACCCACTGAGCTTGCTTGGGGTCAGTGTCTGTTGGCTCACTTGTATTCCGAGATGCACAAGGTCATGTATCAGGACTGCAAGACATTTGCATCAGGAGCGTTGGTACTGCAGATATGGGCTTGGGAGCATATCCCAGTTTTGAGACCAGTTTTTCAGAGTCAGCGATAGCCACAAGAGCCGATCATATATACGTATGCTAGTTATGTTACTCAGGTTCGCATGGGTCACACCGAGTATTTCCGCCGATGCTTGGATGACATGACCTTTGTGATCTGGAGGCCATATTTATAGATAGAGGCCTGGCCTACTGCGAGAGAGCAGTTTTCATTCTTTTTCCAAAGCAGGATATTGATAAGATGGACCTCCACCGTCTTGGAGAGATTTTTGATTACCAGAGTCTGGCATTAGTATGGACGCATTCAAGATGTCCCTTAGGATTATACTGCTTATGCCCGCATTGTGCGTGAGATAGGGCTTGGATGGGCACCACAGCTTAGTTATACTATATGTGCTGAGGAGTATAGCCGTATTATTGGTAGGGATTGGGACTACCTTCCGCAGGTGGTTGATGCAGGTGTGACAGATGCATATGTGGCATGGCTTGCTGATCACCAGATTCAGCGATTTTTTGATCCGACAGAGCTGATACCCTCCATGGAGGAGGCTATGGATGTTACAGGGGCTCCTATGAGAGAAGGACCGAGACCACAGGTGGTACACCCTACTCCTCTGAGACAGAGAGCCATGGCTCCTTTACAGAGAGCACCAGGACATGTGAGGCCTCCATGTCCTTCTACATCTATAGCGGGCACATCTTCCGGCACACAGAGATGGAGCAGAGGTGAGAGTGGCACACTGGGGGGGGTAGGATTTGCAGATGATGTTCTAGGAGCTGAGCAGTTTTCAGGTGGGACCAGTGTGGATGATACATTTGATTTGGGTGCTGAGGTTAGATGCTGTAAGGCGCACAGGGTGAGCATTCCTTCACATGCAGATCAGCCAGCACAGGACACAGATATGCCAGCAGCTGATGCAAAGCCTACAGTTCCTCTTACTTCAACTAAGATTATCAGACGACTTAGAGTCCAGGTCCAGGACCTGAAGATAGAGTAGGCCAGATTAGAGGAGAGGCATCGAGAGGCAGATAGGCAACATATAGAGCAGCGCGCAGAGATACAAAGATTACAGGCAGAGGTGATTCATCAGACTGCACGGGCCTCATATTATGTATCTGTGTACTATGTTGTAGTTCCTGCTGCACAGAGAGTGCCTACCTATTCTTAGTATATGGCAGCATCAGAGGGAGCTAGGGCACCGAGAGCGGAGGTGATACCAAATGCACCACCTCCTCCTCCACCAGATGTAGAGGAGCATGCTGACAGTTGACTTCTCTTGATCTGTTACTTTCTCACTGATACTTTGGTGTGTCTGATAGCTCTACGGAGCCTATTCATTTGTACCCTGTGCCAGTAGTGCACCCCTGACTATTTGAGATGTTTGATATATAGATGAGATCGATATTTTTGGTTGTGACATCATGTGTACTTGTCATTTTTGTTATGTATGATGATATCATGTGATGTGAATGCTATGAGTAGTGTAGAATGTATGTATGGATCAATGCAATGCAATGATTTCTTTCATATGTATGAATGTTATGTAGATGTAATGATTATGGGAATATGTATGTTTATGCAATGGATATAACATGTAATGCAATAAATGTTTATGATATGATATGTAAATGCAACGATACACATGATATGTTTTGCAGGTTGATGAAGACAAGTACTCAGTCTTATGTCAAAAAGATGGTTAACCCAGGAGGATCATTGCTTGCGATTTCGTGAAGAGACCTTCGAGTTAGGTTCAGCTCTTGTTAGATTTGAAGATGTGATTTAAGAATCATTTACGCATTGAAGTTCATTTAAACATTGTGAGATCATGCAAATATGCAAAATGCAATGAGACATGCAATATGAAATGCAACCGAAGACCTAGGACCTAGTCACTGATCATATGTCGATTTGTTATCATCATTGAACTTTTAGGTAACCAGATAAATCAATACAATGCCCACTAGCCATGAAACCATAGACATATGAATATCGATTTGTATGCGCAAGAATCAATACAACACGCACTGGTTATACAACCATGGACATATGAATATTGATTTGTATTCGGAATGTCGAAGTAGATATAAGCACCAAGGCACAAACACCAGGATGACCTGAATATCATGTCCATTTTGATATAGAAATTTGTACAAGCATCAAAACATAAACGTTGTGATGACCTAAATACGCCTTGCATTGCAAACACATCAAACAGTCAAGAGATCATTTTAAATCCAATGTGAATTACCCGTAGTGACCCTTTATCATTCACATCCTTAGGCAAGATCGCGTTTCACAGTAGGAGAAAGAATTCACTTCAAAAAGACAATAGTTAGATCAAACTTCCTTGAATTTTCCAGGTATCAATGGTCGAGGTACGCATGGCCATCCAATTCAAGATAGAGGCTCTTATAGTTGGACACCATTTCAATCCAGAATTTCTAAAGACATTAGATTTTCACATACAAGCAGAAGACAAAGAAAAGATTATGCCCCTAGTCATCACTCTCTAAATCCTATAAAGGACATCATTGAAGAGCTCGAAGGGACACAATATGCAAAAATCTCAATGCGAATCAGTAAGCATACAAGGAGATAAAAGCATGAAGCACCGATTGTTTTCAGTTTGTTTGATGTTTGATTGTTGTAGATGCAAAATCCTTTCTGGAGACGAGACAGACAGATTGACTCAACTTGAAGCTTCAAAGAACTTTGATTGGATATGACATGTCTAAGATACATTGGAGGTCATAGGATATGACATTGATTGCCCCCAAGTGTTAAACATTCATAGGATACAGACGCTTGAGCTGATTGGTGTACAAACCGACTTATTGAAACCAGAATATATACAGACTAAAGTAGACTGAAAGCTGGGAAAGACCAAGATTGTGCTGATAGATGGAGCATTTGGAACAAGTGGCACCCGTTTGCTGGGTTTTCACCATCTTAGTAGAGATTCTATTTTTGCTATCAAGGTGCTTGTTTCCAGGTTTTCACCAAGGCACTTTTTTTTTTCTTTTTTCATTTTTTTTGTATTTTTCATTTTTTCAATTTTTTTGTACTTTTGATATTTTTTGATTTTTTTGTGAATCATCAAGGCGCCTATTGCTAGGTTTTCACCAAGATGTTCATTTTTTCAGGACTTGTTCAGATTTTTAAGATTTTTTCAGGACATTTACCAAGCACTGAATGCCTTAGGCGTAGAATTTCTTTAGATGGAGAATGTTGATTGGTTCTCGAAGCTGTTCTCCTTCAGTTGTTGAGAGTTGATAGGCACCAGAGCCAAAAGTAGCAGTGATAACAAAGGGACCCAGCCAATTGGGTTCGAACTTCCCCTTGCGTTCTTGATGTGATTGATTTTTAGGATTTTCTCTCAACACTAGATCACCAATCTGAAATTCTCTGTGTCTGACTTTCTTGTTGTAGCCTCTAGACATTCTTTTTTGATACACTCTGAGATGATCATACGCTGCTTGTCTGTGCTCATCTAGTAATTCCAGTTCTTGTAACCTAGACACTCTGTAGTCTTCATCAGTGACAAGTCCATTCATTTTGATTCTAAGTGATGGGATTTCAACCTCAACAGGTAGTACCCGCTTCAGACCCATAAACTAAAGCGAAAGGTGTAGCCCCTGTAGGCGTTCTGATACTAGTTCTATAGGCCCAGAGAGCTGGATTGATCATGAGATGCCAGTCTCTTCCTATTTTATTCACTGTTCTGTGCAAGATCTTTAGGAGATTTTTGTTTGAAGCCTCAGCTTGTCCATTCCCTTGAGGATAGTAGATAAAAGACCAATGTTGAGTAATCTTGAACTTGGCACATAAGTCATCTAGGTCCTTGTTTTTGAATTGTCTCCCGTTATCTGTGATTATAGAGTGAGGGATCCCATATCTGCAAATGATGTAGTTCAAGATGAACATAGAGATCTGTTTCCCCGTTGCTTGTGTTAGAGGAACTGCTTCTACCCATTTTGTAAAATAATCTATAGCTGTGATTATATGGGTATGTCCATTAGAAGAGTGCGGATGGATAGCACCTATGAGATCAAATGCCCATTGTTGAAAAGGCCATTGTGTAGTAAAGGGAATCAGATCTTTCCCTAGAGCATGAATCAAGTTGCCATGTACTTGACACTGTTGACAGTTTTTAGCAAATTTAATAGCTTCTTTTTCCATTTCAGGCCAATAGTACCCAGCCCTAATAAGTTTTCAAGCTAACGTTAAACCATTCAAGTGTGACCCACATATACCCTCATGGACTTCCTCTAATGCATGTTGAGACTCTTCTCGTTCTAAACATCTAAGCAGTGTACCATCTAGACCTCGTTTGTACAGATCGTTACCAATGATGACATATCAGGATGCAAATCGGATAAGGTTTCATTTCTCAAAACGGTTAAAGGACTCAGGGATAATTTGATCATGGAGATAGGAGAACAGATGTTTGTAGCGGGATGAATCATAACCTACAATGGTGCAGATCATGCGGGTTTCAGGGGAGTCATATGCAGGATAGGATAGGGCTTCCACCAGGAACTCGTAGCATAGCTCATGTTCAGGCTGCTGTAAGAGAGTAGATAGTGTCGCCATTGCATCGGCAGCCTTATTCTCCATTCTGGGTATTTGCTCAAATGTAATAGAGATGAAGTATTTCTTTAAATCATCTACCATTCTCTTGTAAGGATTGAGCTTTTCATCTTTGGTTTGGTACACATCATTGACTTGGTGGATAACCAGTTGTGAGTCTCCATGGATGTGCATCTCTGTAACTCTCCACTGTATTGTCATTTTCATACCATTGAGAAGTGCCTCATATTCAGCAATATTGTTCGTGCAAGGAAATTTTAATCTGAATGCTTTGGGTATCGAGTATCCTTGAGGAGTGATGAACAATATGCCTGCTCCAGATCCATTCTGTGTGTAGGATCCATCAAAGAATAACCACCATGCTCTAGAAGAGAGGTGCATGATAGAGGAATCGGGAAATTCCATTTGCATGGGTGTATCATCAAACAGTGGTGCTTCAGCTAGTTGATCAGCAATGACCTGTCCTTTGATAGCTTTTCTTTCAACATATTCAATGTCAAATTCGCTCAAGAGCATGACCCATTTAGCTAGTCTACCTGTGAGGGCAGCTTTGCTTAGGAGATATTTCAGTGGATCAATTTTAGCTACCAAATGAGTAGTATGAGCTAACATGTAGTGTCTCAGTTTCTGCGATGCAAAGATCGTAGCGAGACATGCCTTCTCTATCATTGAGTAGTTCTTCTCATAGGTCACTAAAGTTCTGCTGATATAGTAGATGGTGTAATACCCAAAAAATGGGCTATAAGTTCATTAATCTCCTACATCTTCAATTCGAACGAAATCGACATCAAAGTCCTAATCTAAGGCACATCTAAACATCATCGAATCCTAATTGATTATCTTAAATTCTACATCGGGGAATATTCCTAGCAATATTCCTAATCATCATAATTATCTTTAATTTTATAATTATTTGGCAATAAATCACATTTATCCTAAGTTTGATTAATTAAATATTTTGCATATTTAATTAATTAGATTTAATATTTGCCACTTAATTGTTTAATTAAATTTAATTCTATCTATTATTAATTGTATTATTTAATTTTGACAATAAATCAAAATTTCTATCTTTAATTGATTAAATTCTTATTTAATTAATTAAAGCATGTTGTCATTATTTAATAATATAATTTTTAATAAAAGTTTGGTAAAATAGTTAATTAACCCATAAATTAATTATTTATTTTCAAAAATCAGTTGAGTTGAGGATAAATCACTTTATTTATTTATTTAATTCTTAATTATTATGCATATTCAAAAGAAACAGTTAAACTCCAAATCAGAAAATCAATGCAAGTTATTGACTTTTTGGAACTCCACATCCTTTTGGAGTTCAAAAAGCTGATCTAAACTTTAATTTGAGTTAAAAAGCTATTTTTGCATATTTTTACATGATTTTGAGAATTAACTATCTTTCATGATCAGATAACTCAAAAATCAAGATGAGTTAATTTGAGTGATTTATGGCTTTTTCCATGCACCTCCAAAGCCCTGGATTTCTATAAAACAAGGCTCAGCTCTTCATATCTCATCTCATATTTTTGCACAATCACGCTGGGGAATTGGAATTGAAGAATCAAAGCTCTTGCGAATCGACATCTTTGTGAGATCAATCTTATTTTTGCATTCATATTACATATCATTGTTAGAGTAGCATTGCATATCAATTTCATCTAGCATAGATTCATATCGATTTTTATCACTCTTATTGCATAGAAAAATACCAAAAAAATAGATTAATTGCATTCAATTTCATATCCATCTTTTGCATTCAAATCCTTCATTTAGGTGTCGTCTAGGTCACTGATCTCGATTACAATCTGAGAACATTAATCTCGCACCTACTAGAAGGCAGTAAATCGCTTGGTTAGTTTAGCTTTTAATTTTGCACGATTTTGATTATCACTAACCTCTAATGTTTTATTGAGTGTTGTGTCTACAGATCAGGTACAATTTTCACACACACATTTCTAGCGCCCACCGTGGGGCCCTGAAACGGGTTTCCAATTCAATTCTATCAATTTCTATCTTTTTCTCCTCGGGATCTGTGCAAAACTGTGATTTTTAATTTTTTTCTGTACATCTTTCGTACGAGTTTCTGACAAATGTCGCATGAGAGCATACCCACTGTCGTATGATACTGGACCCACTGTCGTATGATAGTCTATCGGATCAAGGCTCATTTCATCACAAACCCACTATCGTTTGGGAGCTCAACTGTTGTATGGTAGCATACCCAGTGTCGTACGAGTTTCTGGACTGTCGTCTGAGAGCATATCCACTATCGTACGAGTTTTCGTACCAATTTTTTACTGTCGTTTCATTTTTCACAGCAGAGTATCAGATTTGATTTTTATATTTCAGCTAACTGCTAATTTTGACAATTGAAATTCTCTGTTTTTGATTTCTCTCTGCTGGTTTTGATTGGGAAAAGCGTAAGAATTGCTAAAAATCAGGTAAGATCTACTAAGCGCATTGTGAGGATCACCAGGTATTCTCCTTCATCTAATAACATTTTGATTTGGGCTTAAAATAAATCTCTCATGTGTCTAGCTTGTGTGCGTCTTCTCATGCTTTTATTCTACACACTTGCATAATTTGATACTAGGTTGTAATCCCATAAGAATTCATTAAGTAGTCTTAGAATGCTTGTGATTGTTCTTGATTGCTATCTTGGGTTTTGGACTCGCTAATCCGCCGGCCCCTCATTTCCGCCCCGTGGTTGCAATCTCAGCGCCATAAAGGGGAGGGGTCAACAGGACAGAAGCGTTAAATGTTCCACTTGGCAACCCTTTTGTGCTTTTAGGAACTCACTTGTTTTCTAAGTTGTGGACTCGTTTTTAGCTTGTGTGAGGTGTTAAGTGTTCCACCTTGTGGACTCATCTCATATTTTCTTTAAGCGTTAAGTGTTCCTCTTTCTACTTTTTGGATGCTTTTGGTAGATTTACTTTCAGAACATATATCTGTGCTCACATAGTAATTAGGCCCTATGAACACTATTCGTGATTCTTGAGAGATTGGATTCCTAGTGAAATCTTTCTTGACGATAGAATCCTTATAGGTAGGGAGGATACTTAGTGCATTTCACATTCAACTTGGTTAGTGAGTCTTCTCTTATTGATCGACACATTCTCTCTCCGGAGAGGTTGATAGATCACATGGGGTTGATATCACGAGCTTTGGTGAATCAAAATTGGTTAGTGCATCTTCTCTTATTGATTGATACATTCTCTCCCCGGAGAGGTTAATAGATCACATGGAGTTGATATCACAAGCCTTGGTGGAACAAAACTTTGTCTTAGTGTGTCGGATTAATCTGCTTGCTTTGTTTGGGTTAAAAGTGAA
The DNA here is from genome assembly GCA_027943335.1 of Chamaecyparis obtusa. Taxonomy (NCBI): domain Eukaryota; kingdom Viridiplantae; phylum Streptophyta; class Pinopsida; order Cupressales; family Cupressaceae; genus Chamaecyparis; species Chamaecyparis obtusa. The sequence goes on from BSBK01001778.1 coordinate 344,568, forward strand.
GAGGTGTCAAAACCTTGAATCTGGAGCCAAGTCCCCTTGTGGTATAAATCTGTGAGTCATCTTTAGAGAGGGTTAACCATAGCGGACAATCCCTTCACAGGGAAAACTGCGTTGACAGAACCTCAAGCGGTCATAGCCATTTTCACCGTGGTAGTGACAGCCGCTATATAAATGTCCTTGTGGAAGAAATCTCCACGGATATGGTTCATTGTTGGGTTGTCAGATCTCCCTAGCAGCTCTTGAAGATTAAGTTCTCGGACTGTGTCAAAAACCTGGTGCACCGGGATTGGAGTTCACCCCTTTGAATCATGAAAGTTGCAGAGTCAAACCATTACTAAAAACCCTAGAGAGGCCAATTTTTCATTCTCAGGTATATGTGTGTTATTGCAAAACTTATCAGAACATACACAATTAGTACTCTTAGGGATTAGCACAATTTGGTCGCTTGATTGTTCATGTGCAAGGTTGCTTTTGCCCTTGTTCATTATTTTCAGATGTGCTTGGAATCACTTGCTTGCTGTTCTGCGTGCTTGTTTATCTACTTGGCTATTAAAAATGATCAAATCTGGTATAACCTTCAAAATCTGGATGGTACAAATTTGCAAACAATTCAAATCTGAAAACTCAAAATTTGCAAAATTTGAAGTAAAAATCTTTCTGGAGTCAAAAGTCATTTCAAGAAGTTAAAAGTCGTACAAGTTTTGTCAAATGTCGTTTTAGTATCGCCCATCTGTCGTATGATTGAGAACCCAGTGTCGTACGAGTTTTCAAACCAACAAATCCAAGGAAGTCAAAAACCTGTTAGCAACTGTCGTATGAGTTTTGTCAACTATCATTTCATTGTTACCCAACTGTCGTACGAGTTTCGCAATTGTCGTTTCATAGACTACCCAGTGTCGTACGAGTCTGCAGAGTGTCATTTGGAAAAATTTGAGAGAGTTGTCAGAAATTGTCAAATTACAAGATATCCAATGTTTCCAGCCTAGTTCCAGAATCTATCAAAAATATCATTGTGTCAAGAAATAGAGCAGTAGTTATTGAGAATCAGTACACATGTCTCAAAGAATCAGTACACATGAGGAAGAAATTCTGATCACCGCTATGATGAAGCAACTGCAAGCTATGCAAGTCCAGCTTGACAAACTTGAGAAAGAAAAGGAACCTCTATACTCTTTTCCATTTGATAAAGACTTGTACATGTCACCATGCCCCCAGAAAAAATTTGAGCAATATGATACCTCTTCCATGGAGAGTGACACATCTAGCTTTGGAGACTCTGATGACTATGACGACAGATAATGTAATGATACCTATGACACCTCTGTTCCTAAGAGTCCTCATCGTTCATTCCTGCTTACTACAAATGGGCCGTCACATTGGATAGATTGTGAGGGTGATCCATATGATTCTGATTATGAAAGAGACTTTGACAATTTCTATGCACAATACCTAGATGACACATCTACTTCACTTGAGGAAGAGAAAGTTTTTCATGCTGATTACAAAAGTAAATACTACAAGGATCTTTCCTCTAAGAACTCTCAGGCTGAAAATAAAGATTACACTCTCAAGGAAGATCATGTTAATGTTGGACCTTTGTCTTGTGATGGTTCCCTTCCATCCCCTACTTCTTCCAATACCCATACATTTCCTAAAGCTTCTGAGTCTTTCAAATCTTTCACAGAACCTTCATCTGACACAAGCCCTGATATTTTTCATGTAGTTCCCTATAGTTATCCTCCAGGGCTACCCCTTAAAGAAACTCAAGCTAACCTTCACTTGGCTGCAAATACTTTCAATAATGATAAACCTAAAGAGCCTAAGCCTTTATGCACTACAATGCCTACTTCAGCTGGTCCTTCACCATCTCTTCCAAAGCCATCCATACAATCCCAACATGCTTTCTTGTCCTTAGAAGTGGCTCCATGTCAAGAGGACTCTAAAAATGATGAAGACAAGAACATAAAGAAAGATCAAGATCAAGAACCCTCCATTTCATCCACTCCTTTTCCCGATGTCTCTTATCTGCTTCATGGTTCTTTTGATCCTACAGACCCTTTTTCATGCATTCCACCATGTCTTAAGTCTTCTCCTAAGCAAGATCAAGCTACTACTTACACTGTTGAGCTTATTGACAATCAAAATAACCTTACTACACTTTCACTTTCCAAAGATGAAACTTCCATTAAGGTTGGTAAAAATGGTGTTGTTACTTCCAATGTTAAGCCCATTGATAATCAAGAGAAAAATTATGTGCTTGTGCTATCCGAAGATCCTTGTCAAGATCAAAGTCTTCCATCTTCTTGTTCTACCACTCCATGTTCATTTCCACTTTCTACTCTTCCTAAGTCTTTCCAAGCTTTGAACAATCCTATCAAAAAAGGTGCTCATATTCAAGATGTCCACCATTCTATTGAAAATTCTAATGCTCACTCTAAAGATGCTGATATCCTTGGTTGTCATATAGATGCTGATGAACTTATTGATTATCCTTTTCTGTCTTCCACTTCCATCCTTGGACCTCTTCCACCACTACTAAGAGCTTCACGTCTACCTTCCATCTTGGGTCCTTATGTCCCTTCACTTTCCCCTCCTAACTCTCCTAATTTGCCATCCATCTTAGGTCCTTACATACCTCCATCTCCTATCTTTCCTCAAGATCAACATAGATGCATACCCTTGAATCTTTTTCATCCACCCACCCATCTAAACCAGTCATATCCTCCTTCTTCCACAAGTCCCAAGTCTTTTGGAAGTAACTTGAATGTTCAATACAAGAAAAAAAAGCAATACAAGAATCCATCAAAAAAAGATCACTATGTCTCCTCTAATAGACATGGAAACATAAAGTCAAAAGAGATATCTAAGAAAAAAACTAAAGACAAGTATGGGTTCCAAAATCCATCATTGAAGATATTCTCTCTAGATCATCAAAAAGAAATAAAAAGCCTACAGCTATATGGATTCCAAAGTCTCTCTTGAAAGAGTCTGGTGTTGAGCAAAAAGTGAAATTGACATTCAAGCTTCCAAAGGCTTCCACTTCATTTCCCTTCAAAAATATTCTTTCATTCCATGCGCCTAAACCTCAACCTCTGCTATCCATTCGCCATATTCCTTCACGTATTCCTTCATTAATGATTCCTCCATCCTCTCACCACCCTTCAAGGTATGTGTTGATGTTGAGCTTGCCTTCCTTTCCATCTACCCTTTCACAGTCCTTCCATTCATTATCCTTCTACCTTCTATCCTTTTTCCTCATTTGCCTATTCCTCCTATCTTCCAACCTCACTCGCTTTACATAAAACCTTATCCTCCATTTTTCTCTTCCATCTCCCTTTCCCTATCAGCATCTTTGAGCGTATCATTTTGAATCTTTGGCATATCATGGTTTATCCTTTCAAGGAGAATTATCTAAAAAGATTGCCTTCTTCTAAAAAAAATAAAAGAAATGAAAAAAATAAAAAATTAAAAATGTTATAAATCATCAAAAACATGCATTTTCAGGAGGGAACAGAGGTCCACCTACCGGATGTCCATACTGTCGAGGTCTGTCATGTCTCCGTCTGCACTCAAAACGGTGCGAACTCACAGGTACCTTCAGTTCTCGCTGGTCTGCCATTTTTCTCGCTCAGAGGGCTCCACAGAATCTCTAAAGTCAAAGGGTTGAAATGAATTGAAAATGACCCTTCCGGCCTTTATATAGCTTTTGACCTAATTTTTAAAAGTGCTCTGTTTTCCATGAAAATTGTACCCCTGGCTAATTTCGACGTTCTGAATCCATTTTCGGGATCAAAATTGAAATCTGAGATTGTTTATTATGTCAAAATCATGATTTAAAATTTTTGGAACCAGGATAGTCTACTGCTTGCATAATCAACCTTCAATCATCACAGAAATCCAGTATTCAACTCAACTGATTATCTTTCATCAAACTATCAAAATTTCAACTTGGTCAACCATGGTCAACTCATGGTCAAACCTAGTCAAACTTGGTCTATAGGACCTCTAAACGATGTAGAATGCATTCTCGGACGTATATAACCACTTCTCAAATCAATTAACATGCTTCTAAACTATCAACACTGACTTTTCTTGTCAGATTTCAACTTTTAATCCCGAAGGGGGCATGGTATTGCACATCAATTCAAAGTCTGTAAATCAAATTCTATCGATCGAGTCTATCAATATCTTTCATCAGTAATCAAGACAAACAATCACGTCTAGTTGTTGATTCATCAAAAGTCCTCATCGCTCGGGGCAAATCTATCATCACTTGGGGCATATCAGATTCATCGATCCATATCAATCTGGTATTCTCTTAATCTTGTAATCTATATCAGTTTTTGCAACCATCCGATCATAGTGTTCTTTCCTTGGTTCTTCAGCAATTGAAGGGTTTGGATGTGATACTTGCTAGTTCTGCTAAGACAATCGAGTCTAGAACGGGTCACTCACTTCTTATCAATCCTAAGGTTCAGAATCAGGCGTTTTGGACACTTTTTCACAATCATCAGTTCATTGCTGCTATAGTGAACATTATCTTTGGTCATTCAGGAACTATTATCTTCATATCAAATTCAATATCAATCAACTCCTATCTCAATATCTTTCAATCGGTTTCTATCTTGAAATCGATTTATCTTTTGAATCAGTTTCATATCTTTATCAAACACAAACTATCTTTGAACCACTGTGCTTTGCACAGTAATTCAAAGAGGGGCAAAATGTAATACCCCAAAAATGGGCTATAAGTTCATTAATCTCCTACATCTTCAATTCAAATGAAATCGACATCAAAGTCCTAATCTAAGGCACATCTAAACATCATCGAATCCTAATTGATTATCTTAAATTCTACATCGGGGAATATTCCTAGCAATATTCCTAATCATCATAATTATCTTTAATTTTATAATTATTTGGCAATAAATCACATTTATCCTAAGTTTGATTAATTAAATATTTTGCATATTTAATTAATTAGATTTAATATTTGCCACTTAATTGTTTAATTAAATTTAATTCTATCTATTATTAATTGTATTATTTAATTTTGACAATAAATCAAAATTCCTATCTTTAATTGATTAAATTCTTATTTAATTAATTAAAGCATGTTGTCATTATTTAATAATATAATTTTTAATAAAAGTTTGGTAAAATAGTTAATTAACCCATAAATTAATTATTTATTTTCAAAAATCAGTTGAGTTGAGGATAAATCACTTTATTTATTTATTTAATTCTTAATTATTATGCATATTCAAAAGAAATAGTTAAACTCCAAATCAGAAAATCAATGCAAGTTATTGACTTTTTGGAACTCCACATCCTTTTGGAGTTCAAAAAGCTGATCTAAACTCTAATTTGAGTTAAAAAGCTATTTTTGCATGTTTTTGCATGATTTTGAGAATTAACTATCTTTCATGATCAGATAACTCAAAAATCAAGATGAGTTAATTTGAGTAATTTATGGCTTTTCCCATGCACCTCCAAAGCCCTGGATTTCTATAAAACAAGGCTCAGCTCTTCATATCTCATCTCATATTTTTGCACAATCACGCTGGGGAATTGGAATTGAAGAATCAAAGCTCTTGCGAATCGACATCTTTGTGAGATCAATCTTATTTTTGCATTCATATTACATATCATTGTTAGAGTAGCATTGCATATCAATTTTCAATAGCATTGCATATCAATTTCATCTAGCATAGATTCATATCGGTTTTTATCACTCTTATTGCATAGAAAAATACCAAAAAAATAGATTAATTGCATTCAATTTCATATCCATCTTTTGCATTCAAATCCTTCATTTAGGTGTCGTCTAGGTCACTGATCTCGATTACAATCTGAGAACATTAATCTCGCACCTACTAGAAGGCAGTAAATCGCTTGGTTAGTTTAGCTTTCAATTTTGCACGATTTTGATTATCACTAACCTCTAATGTTTTACTGAGTGTTGTGTCTACAGATCAGGTACAATTTTCACACACACAGATGGCTCTTTCTTTCTTGTTCTCATCATGTTGTGCTAGCAATGCCCCCAGTGATGAATCTGTTGTGGAGACATATAATATTAATGGCTTCCCATGAATAGGAGGCATCAATATAGGCGGATTTGAAAGATACTTCTTGATATGTTTAAATTTGTTCTCGCATTCTTCATTCCATGCAAAGGTCACCCCTTTATGTAATGTTTTTGTAAAAGGCTGTGATATGTCTGCTAGCTGTGATATGAATCTTCTGATAGATTGAACTCTTCCTTGCAACATCCTCATTTGACTGATATTTATGGGAGGTTGCATCTCTATCATAGCCTTGACTTTAGCCGGATCAACTTCAATGCCTTTCTTGGAGACGATGTATCCTAGGAGCTTTCCAGAAGTGACTCCAAAAGCACACTTTTTAGGATTTAGTCGAAGACTAAATTTTTCCATTCTGTCGAGGATCATGCTCAAGTCTGTTAGATGTTCAGTTCTAATCATGGATTTTGCCAAGGTATCATCCACGTAATCCTCCATTGTTCTATGCATCATATCATGAAAAATAGATGTCATTGCTCTTTGATATGTAGCTCCAGCATTTTTGAGTCTGAATGGCATAACATTCCAACAGAAGGTTCCCCACGCACATGTGAAAGCTATTTTCTCTTGATCTTCTAGAGCAATTTTGATTTGGTTGTATCCAGAAAAACCATCCATTAAGGAATACATTTCATAGCCCGCAGTCATGTCCACTATCATATCAATGTTAGGCAGTGGAAAATCATCCTTAGGGCATGCTCTGTTCACATCTCTAAAGTCCGTGCACACTCTGATTGAACCATCTGGTTTTGAAATAGGTACAATGTTGGAAATCCACTCAGCATAGTCTATGACATGGATGAATCCAGCTTTTAGGAGTTTTTCTAGTTCTGCTTTGACTAAGAGTGCAACATGAGGATGCATCTTTCTCAATTTTTGTTTGATTGGTTTTACTCCGGGAGCAATGGATAGATGGTGCATAATGAGATTGGGATCCAATCCTGGCATATCTGAATATTTCCATGCAAAGTTGATCTTTTTTTCTGATAAGAATGTAGTGAATTTCTATTTCTCTTCTTCTGATAGAGATTGTGCTACATGTACCAATTGTGGTTCCTTTGTTGTACCCAAATTGATGGATTGAGTTGGCTCAATCAGAACTGGAGATCTATCCTGTAAATGATTGGGAAGGACATCAAATATCTCATCCTTAGGCACCTTCGAGAGGTTTTCACCTTCAGATACGTCTTTTCTTTTTACTTTTGTCAGTTCTAAGACTGCCACAAAGTGGTTTTCACCCTTAGAACTCTTTTTCTTTTTCTTTTTACTCTTGTTTTTCTGACTAAGATATTTGATGTCTGACTCGGTCATGCTGACGCTCGATTCACTAATGGAAGTACTCATAGGCTCAACTGCATTGAGGTAGCAAGCAAGGGCATAGTCATTCAGGAAGGTATACATACCATGGTTTAGGTTTGTGGAAGTTTGGTCGATAAGATTAGGACGTTGGATAGTCAAAGCGGGAAAGGCTTGGGATAGGGTGTTCACGGATGTGGATATGTCATCATTGGTCCTAACTCGACGCTTAAGTTCAAAGGTGATATTACAGCTCAAAATGTTCAATTCGTGAATAGGCTCAACATCATCATGGGAGTCCTCTTCAGCCATAGGTGGATCAGACACGTTAAGTTCATTATTTTGCTCTAGACCTACGTTGGGTTGAGATACATATTGGTGCATAACATCAATATATTTCTCTGTTATAAGCTCATCTTCTTCTGGAATGGCACCCCATTCATAGTCATTTGACTCAGCTTCTGATTCAGGATCTCTAGGAAATCTTTTAAAATGTGTGAAATCAGGATGAATACCCCAAGAAGGATTACCCTTAGTCTCTGACTTGAATTTGTATTCATGGGAATCAGTGTCAGAATAACTACCCTCTGCTTCTGGCTCAGTTTGATCACCTTCGAGATTAGCTGGTTCTTGTGGTGCAACCATCTCTTGTGCTACAATAGGTTCTTGTGTTTCTACTACATTAATTCTTCTGATAGGATCATCTTTATCATCAAGAAGATCTTTGATCTCTTTAGGCAATTTCTCATAGGGGATAAGTTCAGAGCTATTTGAATCATCATCAGAGGGTTCTGTTTCTTCTTTCTTAAGAAGGGGTTCTCCTGGTGCAATTTGTTCTATGACATGAGAACAACCACCTTTGAGATGATAGGGTTTCTTCTTAAACCCTATGCCACCAGTATCTTTTTTGGCTCTACCAATATGTGAAATGGGGGTCACAAGACCCTTTCCCCTAATTCCTAGAGGTCCTTGACCGGAATATCCCATCTTGGCTATCAATTTGTTTCCTAGACCATATGAATTAGAAGGGATTGTAGGTGCTATAGATTCACTAGGTTGAACAACTTTAGATTCAGAATCCTCTTTATATAGCCATGCCAGCACAGCTTCATCCTCTTTAAATTCTTGTTTGGATACTTGCTCCACCACAAAATGTCTTTTGTATGCTTCCATAGGTTCCTTAGGTTCTGATTTAGACTACTTCAAGGATTGTCCATATGACTTAGGTGAGATTGGGAGAGATGTTAGAGACAAGACTGGCTCTATAGTGTATTCTCCCATCCCATTTTCTTTGATATTGATCTCTTTAGCAATGTCGTCCATCTTAGATGTGGAAGCAACATTTAGCTGCTTGATGGAAGATTCTCTATTATTGGGAACAAGCTTATCGGCACTTTCCTTCAATGTATTGCAAGTTGTACTTAGATCTGCTGGGATAGTAACTTCCACTCCTTCATAGGGAAATTTCAAGCATTGATGGTACGTAGAAGGAATAGCTTGCATTTCATGTATCCAGGGTCTCCCTAGAAGGATATTGTAAGCCAATGGTAGATCAAGCACCTGACATGTGGTATCTTTGATGATCGGAGCCACTCGGATGGGTAAGACAATGGTGCCTTTAGAAGCTCTTTCTTGTTCATCATAGGATTTTATGGTGATATTCTTTCGAGGATCAATAGCCATCTCTGAGAATCCCAACTGTGTGATTAAGTTGTAAGAACAAATGTTGAGGCATGCGCCCCCATCTATCAACACACGTTTGACTCGATGGTTCTGGATCAAGACTTCTATGTGCAAGGGCTGATTATGTGGGTGACTTAGGGAGTTGTCATCCTCTTCTGAAAAGGAGATATATTGTAGAGACGTTAGATGACCAACCATAGTCTGGAACCTGTCTAGATCTAGATCATCAGGAACATTAGAGTCGAGCAAAGCTTTGTCTAGGATATCTCTGTGAGCTGGAGATATTCAAAGTAACTCAAACATGGAGATTTTGGCATTGGTATGCTGGAGTTGTTGGATGATGCTGTAAGATGTAGGTCTGGTATCCTTTGGATTGGAAGATTTCGAGGCAACCTTCTATTTAGAAGCAGATGTGAGATTGAAAGGTATCTTAGGGACATTAGATGAACTTGGTGTTTGTCCTTTCAGATGAGTCTGAGCTTGTGATCTGGTAACCGCATTAGCTGAGGAATGATTTCTATCTCTTCATACAATTGTGATGACATTGCAGCTCTCAGAGAGACATGGTTCAACCATATTGATGACAACATCATTTCTAGGGTAGGCATAGTTGAATTTTGCCCCCATGTTAGGCTGAGAAGTGGAAACTCCCTTGCCATGTTGTGGAAATGGTTTTGTAAATGCTGTGTGATCATTATTGCTGGTAGGATTATCAATCATGATGTCCCCTTGATCTATCAAGTCTTGAATGGTATGCCTCAAGTGGAAGCATCCATTAGTTTTGTGGCCTTTAGTCCGATGGAAAGCATAGAATTCATTATCTTTCCACCAATATGGTTTTGGATCCAGATCAAGTTTTCAGATTGGTGGTAAAGAGATCATGTTATCAGCTATCAGTGTTCTTAGGGAAGATTCCAAAGATTCTCCCAGGGGAGTAAACTTTCATTTATTATCCCATCGTTTGAATGGCTTCTTTGGAGACGATTCAGCAGATTTTTGCTCTAAAGCTTCAATGGATTTCGTGGCAAGGGTGAGATTGTAGGCCAGTGCCTTTGATGGGGTGCAGATAGTGTCAACAACACCATCAGAGATGATACCTTTGTTTCTATTCCTACTCTTGTTTTTATCTTTTGAGCTAGATCTAGATTCAGACTTGTCCTTTTGAAGTGTGATTTCTCCTTTCTTGACAAGTACTTTCTCAATCTTGATTGCATTATCCACCATTTTATCAAAAGATACATGATCTTGCATTTGTAATGGATAGTTGAGCTCTGGAACAAGGTTATTGATAAAGATTTCAAGTTTCTCCATTTCGGGAATTGGTCTAGCATATAGAGAAAACTTCTTTCGCCACCTCTCGAGGAAAGTTAGGAAGGATTGCCCTAGATATTGCTTGAGGTTACAGATATCGATCATAGTGACCGGATGTTGAATATTGTAGGAATATTGTTGATAAAAAAATTTAATCAATTCCTCAAAAGTTTTGATCATAGAAGGTAATCTGGAAAACCACTGAATGGATGCTCCTCCCAAGGATCTAGGAAAAAGACGCATTAGATAAGTCAGTTCATGCATGAATTCCATGGATTACGTACAGAACTCTCTGACATGATCTTGAGGATTAGAGTGTCCATCATATTTGTCATACTTTGGTATCTCCACTCTTTTTGGGAATGGAGGCATATACAAGTCTTTGTCAAAAGGGAAAGGACAAAGGGCCTCCATGGAGAATTCCTTAGGTTCCTTCTCTTTCTCAATTTTATTCATTTTGACCTGCATAGCGTGCAGCTGGTTCATTATGGCCATCATCAAAGTTTCTTCCTCATGCGTGATGATATCTTCGACATTGAAGTGAGGAGGAAGTTTAGCTCCTTCCTGGGCTAATTGCAAAAATTATGCCTCTCTATCCATTTTCAAGAAATGCCTCATCATTCTTTTGAATTCATCGTCATCCTTACACCGATGGATTTTAGAGGGTGTAGGGTCGTGGTCGGCATTATGTTGAGAATGGTGTCCCTGGGATCCTCCTCCTAGAGAACCGTGGTTTGTCCCTGCTTGAGACATGGTAGGAGTTTTTGGGCTCCCTGGAATAGATTGAGGAGGAGTTTGCTGATTACCTCTGTGAGTTGATAGAGGAGGTATGTAACCGGTTTTCAATCGAAAGTTACCGAGACCGTCATCTTCGTAGATACCTGACTTGATGAGTTGTTCAAGAGTTGGACCCAGGGTATTGGTCAAAAGTAAGTTCTGAGATGTTTCTTCTAATTTCTTGTGTGAAGAAGCTCTGGTCTCCACCATTAACTTTGAATGAAATAGAAGAAAAGGAAGAAGACAACTGAAGAACAATTTGATTCGAGAAAATTGGATGACGCAACCTTGTCAAGATTATGATAGTTTTGAAGATCTGATGAGATGTGGGTGAAGGAAACTGTGCCCTAGATGTATGGGATAGATCGCCCAAAAGATAGCAGACACGAGTTCTCAACACTTAGTCTATTTTTGAAGATTGATTGAAGATTGATAGTTATGACAAGGTTTTGACACGAGATAAAAAGGACTCAAATTGATCAAACAGAAGACTAGATTGGATTCAAAAGATCAAACTCAAAAAATGGTAGAATACTCAATAGCTACTGCTCTGTTCCTAACACAATGATATTTTTGATAGATTCTGGAACTAGGCTGGAAACATTGGATATCTTGCAATTTGATAATTTTCTGACAACTCTCTCAAATTTTTCCAAACGACACTCTGCAGACTCGTACGACACTGGGTAGTCTATGAAGTGACAGTTGCTAAACTCGTACGATAGTTGGGTAGCAATGAAATGACAGTTGACAAAACTCGTACGACAGTTGCTAATAGGTTTTTGACTTCCTTGGATTTGCTGGCATGAAAACTTGTATGACACTGGGTTCTCAATTATACTACAGATGGGCAATACTGAAATGACATTTGACAAAAAGTCGTACGACTTTTGACTTCCTGAAATGAATTTTGACTCCAGAAAGAACTTTATGTCAATTTTTGCAAAATTTAAGGTTTTCAGTTCTGGATTGTTTGCAAATTGTACTGTCCAGATTTTGAAGGTTATACCAGATTTGATCACTTTTTAATAGCCAAGTAGATAAACAAGCACACAGAATAGCAAGCCAGTGATTCCAAGCACATCTGAAAATAATGAACAAGGGAAAAAGCAACCTTGCGCATGAACAATCAAGTGACCAAATTGTGCTAATCCCTGAGAGTACTAATTGGGCATGTTCTGAAAAGTTTTGCAATAACACACATATACCTGAAAGTGAAAAATTGGCTTCTCTAGGGTTTTTAGTAATGGTTTGACTCTGCAACTTTTATGATTCAAAGGGGTGAACTCTAATCCCGGCGCACCAGGGTTTTGACACAGTCTGAGAACTTAATCTTCAAGAGCTGCTAGGGAGATCTAACAACCCAACAATGAACCATACCCGTGGAGATTTCTTCCACAAGGACATTTATATAGCGGCTGTCACTACCACGGCGAAAATGGCTATGACCGCTTGAGGTTCCGTCAACGCAGTTTGCCCTATAAAGGGATTGTCCGCTACAGTTAACCCTCTCTAAAGGTGACTCACAAATTTATACCACAAGGGGACTTGGCTCCAGATTCAAGGTTTTGACACCTCTTCACTTTTAACCCAAACAAAGCAAGCAGATTAATCCGACACGCTAAGACAAAGTTTTGTTCCACCAAGGTCTGTGATATCAACTCCATGTGATCTATCAACCTCTCCGGGGAGAGAATGTATCAATCAATAAGAGAAAATGCACTAACCAATTTTGATTCACCAAAGCTCGTGATATCAACCCCACGTGATCTATCAACCTCTCCGCAGAGAGAATGTGTCGATCAATAAGAGAAGATGCACTAACCAAGTTGAATGTGAAATGCACTAAGTATCCTCCCTACCTACAAGGATTCTGTCATCAAGAAAGATTTCTCTAGGAATCCAATCTCTCAAGAATCACGAATAGTGTTCATAGAGCCTAATTACTATGTGAGCACAGATATATTTCCGAAAGCAAATCTACCAAAAGCATCCAAAAAGTAGAAAGAGGAACACTTAACGCTTAAAGCAAATATGAGATGAGTCCACAAGGTGGAACACTTAACACCTCACACAAGATAAAAATGAGTCCACAACTTAGAAAACAAGTGAGTTCCTAAAAGCACAAAAGGGTTGCCAAGTGGAACATTTAACGCTTCTGTCCTATTGACCCCTCCCCTTTATGGCGCTGAGATTGCAACCACGGGGTGGAAATGAGGGGCCGGCAGATTAGCAAGTCCAATAACCCAAGATAGCAATCAAGATCAATCACAAGTATTCTAAGACTACTTAGTGAATTCTTATGGGATTACAACCTAGTATCAAATTATGCAAGTGTGTAAAATAAAAGCATGAGAAGAAGCACACAAGCTAGACACATGAGAGATTTATTTTAAGCCCAAATCAAAATTTTATTAGATGAAGGAGAATACCTGGTGATCCTCACAATGCGCTTAGTAGATTTTACCTGATTTTTAGCAATTCTTGCACTTTTCCCAATCAAAACCAGCAGAGAGCAATCAAAAATAGAGAATTTCAATTGTCACAATTAGCAGTTAGCCGAAATATAAAAATCAAATCTGATACTCTGCTCTGAAAAATGAAACGACAGTCAAAAACTGGTACGGAAACTCGTACGACAGTGGGTATGCTCTCAGACGATAGTCCAGAAACTCTTACGACACTGGGTATGCTACCATACGATAGATTAGCTCTCAAATGATAGTGGGTATGTAATGAAATGAGTCGCGATCCGATAGAATGTCGTACGACAGTGGGTCCAGTATCATACGACAGTGGGTATGCTCCCATATGACATTTGTCAGAAACTCGTACGACAGATGTACGGACAAAAATTAAAAATCATAGTTTTGCACAGATCCCGAGGAGAAAAAGATAGAAATTGATAGAATTGAATTGGAAACCCGTTTCAGGGCCCCACGGTGGGTGCCAAAAATGTGTGTGTGAAAATTGTACCTGATCTATAGACACAACACTCAGTAAAACATTAGAGGTTAGTGATAATCAAAATCGTGCAAAATTGAAAGCTAAACTAACCAAGCGATTTACTGCCTTCTAGTAGGTGCGAGATTAATGTTCTCAGATTGTAATCGAGATCAGTGACCTAGACGACACCTAAATGAAGGATTTGAATGCAATTGATCTAGATATGAGATTGAATGCAATTATTTAATTTTTTGGATTTTTCTATGCAATAAGAATAAATGAAAAACTGATATGAAATTAATCTATATGAAAACTGATATGCTATGCTAATCTAACAATGATATGAAATATGAATGCAAAAATAAGATTGATCTCACAAAGATGTCGATTCGCAAGAGCTTTGATTCTTCAATTCCAATTCTCCAGCGTGATTGTGCAAAATATGAGATGAGATTGTGAAGAGTTGAGCCTTGGTTTTATAGAAATCCGGGGCTTTGGAGATACATGGGAAAAGCCATAAATCACTCAAATTGATTTTTGAGTTATCTGATCATGAAAGATAGTTAATTCTCAAAATCATGCAAAAACAGCTTTTTAAAGTTCAAATTAGAGTTTAGATCAGCTTTTTGAACTCCAAAAGGATGTTGAGTTCCAAAAAGTCAATAACTTGCATTGATTTTCTGATTTGGAGTTTAACTGTTTCTTTTGAATATGCATAATAATTAAGAATTAAATAAATAAATAAAGTGATTTATCCTCAACTCAACTAATTTTTTAAAATAAAATAATTAATTTATGGGTTAATTAACTATTTTACCAAACTTTTATTAAAAATTATATTATTAAATAATGACAACATGCTTTAATTAATTAAATAAGAATTTAATCAATTAAAGATAGGAACTTTGATTTATTGTCAAAATTAAACAATACAATTAATAATAGATAGAATTAAATTTAATTAAACAATTAAGTGGCAAGATATTAAATCTAATTAATTAAATATGAAAATATTCAATTAATCAAACTTTAGGATAAATGTGATTTATTGCCAAATAATTATAAAATTAAAGATAATTATGATGATTAAGAATATTACTAAGAATATTCCTCGACACAGAATTTAAGATAATCAATTATGATTCGATGATGTTTAGATGTGCCTTAGATTAGGACTTTGATGTCGATTTCATTCGAATTGAAGATGTAGGAGATTATTGAACTTATAGCCCATTTTTGGGGTATTACACATCTCAATGACTTGCTCCTGTATCAAATCTCTAATGAAGTGCATATGAACCTCAATGTGTTTGGTCCGCTAATGTTGGACCGAATGTCTGGAGATCGCTATAGCACCCTGATTATCACAATGAATGACTGTAGGTCATGGAATACTGAAACAAAACTCCTTCAGGATATGCTAACGCCAAATAGCCTCTGTAGCTACACTAACAACCCCTTGATACTCAGCCTCAGTCAAAGAAAGAGCAATAGCATGCTACTTCTTACTCTGCCAACAAATGGGGCCTAAACCAAGATGAAACATGTAACCTGAAGTAGACTTGCGACCATCAAGATCACCTGCCCAATCTGAGTCTGTATATCCAACTAACTGAAGTCCTATACTTGCTGCATAGTGAATCCCATGTGTATGTGTACCCTGTATGTAGTGCAATATGCGCTTGGATGCCTTCGAATGAAGCTCATGTGGCTCTTGCATGAAGTGAGAAACCATGCCAACTGCAAATGATATGTCAGGGAGTGTATGTGTCAAGTAGATGAGACTTCCAAAAAGCTATCTATATAAATTATCATCAACAAGAGGTGTGGAACACTTAGCCTCTAACTTGAAACCTGATAGAAATGGAGTGGGTGCAGCCTTGCAATCACTCATGTGAAATTGAGCAAGTAGATCAAGAGCATACTTGGGCTGAGAAAGTGTGATCCCTATTGAGGACTGTGTGATCTCAATACCAAGAAAATAGTGAAGTAAACCCAAGTCTTTCATAGCAAATCTGTCCTGCAAAGAAGACTTGACACTAGCAATGATGGATGAAGTACTCCCTGTAATGATCAAGTCATCAACATAAAGTACAAGTATCAAGTGTGAGTCATCCTACCGAAGAATGTAGAAATTCAAATCTAAATGACACCTAGTGAATCCTACTAAGAGAAGGAAGGAATCCATCTTGGCATACGAAGCCCTAGGAGCCTGTTTGAGGCCATAGATAGACTTCCTTAACTTGAAAACCATAGTAGTATCCTGGATGAATCCCTGTGGCTGCTCCATATAAATCTCCTCATGAAGATCCCCATGTAGAAATGCACTCTTAACATCCATCTGATGTACAACCCAACCATGAGCTACAGCAATAGCAAGTGTCAAATGAATGGAGTTCATCTTGGCTACAAGTGCAAAGGTCTCGGTGTAGTCAATACCACGAACCTGAGAGAAATCTTTTGCAACAAGTCTTGCCTTATACTTATCCACACTTCCATCCACTGCAAATTTGGTCTGATAGATCCACTTACATCGAACCACTTTTCTTCCCTTAGGAAGAGGAACTAAGTCCCAAGTATTATTTCTCATCAAAGAGTTATACTCATCCTCCATAGCTTTGTCCCACTCAGGAACCCCTGAAGCTTCCTTGAATGATTGTGGATCGAAATCAATAGCAATATAAGAATGTGGAAATGAGTTGTGTTGTGACCTTGTCCTCCTAGTGTCTGAAGGATTCCCCACAAGTGAACCTGCTGAATCAAGTGTTTGTTGTGCCCAGTGAGGTCTAGTGGAAGAAGAAGATGATGAAGGAATGTCCTCAACTATGTTTTGACCCTGCAAAGGTGGTGGCCTACAAGTCAGGGTTGAAGGAGTGTCATCTTCCAAGTCACTATCATCACTATCATTATCCGAAATGGAGGAAGTAGGAGGAGTTGAAGAATCCAAGCTAGGAAAATTCTCTTCAAAGTGAACACTCCTCTCAAAGAAGATCTCATGTGTCTCAGGATCCATAAGCTTGTATGCCTTAAGATTTTCGAGATAACCAACAAATATGCAAGGCTTGCTTTGTGGTTCCAATTCCTTACATTTTTGTGGAGGTATTCATGCCCAAGATGGACAACCAAAGACTCTAAAGTGTTTCACAACTGGTTTTCTTCCACACCAAGCTTCAAAAGGAGTAACTCCATCTAAAGCTTTATGAGGAGTTCTATTTTGTATGTGAGTGGCACAACATATAGCTTCAGCCCAAAAGGCTTGATCAAGAGACTTGTCATGAATCATACAAGTGGCCATCTCCTTAAGGGTCCTATTCTTCCTTTCTGCAACACCATTCTGCTATGGTGTGTAGGCAACTGAATGTTGAAGATCAATTCCCTCAAGTGTGCAAAAGTCTATAAGCCTTGAGTTCACATATTCCCTTCCATTGTTTGTTCAAAGAATCTTGATGAATTTACTTGATTTCTTCTCAACATGAGCCTTGAAGGTAAGAAATTTATCAAACACTTCACTCTTGTGACCAATAAAGTAGACCCAAGTGTAGGGTGAAAAGTCATCAATGAAGGTGAGTACATAACGAGCCTTGCCAAATGATGGCATGGGAAATGGGCCCATTACAACACTATGAACCAACTCAAGAACAAATGTTGCTCTCCAAGACTTCCCCTTATCAAACTTCTCTTCGGGATGTTTGCCCATTTCACAACCTGAACATACACCCTCTAAATACTTGATTTGCGGTAGACCTTTGACCATATCCTTGCTGCTAAGCTGTTGAAGATATCTATAGTTGAGATGTCCAAATCTTTCATGCCAAATTTTACTTTGTGAATTTGAGTGTGTCAACAAGGCATGTGAAGGATTCTTAGGTACAAAATTAGAAAATGAGTAAAGCCTTGTGTCATGATTTGCTTTTCCTATTGCCACCATAGAATCATCCGTAAGATTTTTTACTACAACTGAATCAGGTAGGAACTCAACTTTCTTTCCACCTCCATAGTGAGTGATTTGGTAAATTGAAAGGAGGTTTGTGCTAAGGTTTGGAACATAGAGAACATCTTTGAAAGCTCCATTTTCCATCTCAACTTCCCCTTTTCCTTCAACTTCCACTTGAGTATCATCTCCTACATAGATGTGAGGTACCATAGATGGTTTCAAGGAAGAAAATTGTTCCTTTGTTGCACCCATATGATGTGTGGCACCTGAATCAAAGATCCATTCCTCTGAATTAGTTGTACTTGCCACAAATGCTTGCCCTCTACCCTTTGAAGTGGAAGGTGATGAATCCTTTCCCTTGTAGGCATTTGGCAAATCAATGTGATGCTTCTTGATTATGTTTGTCAACTCATCAATTTGTTTCTTGTGGCATTGATGCTCATCATGATTTGGCTTCTTGCAATATGCACAAATTTTCTTCTCCTTCTTAGAATTATCCCCCTTGTTTTTGTTGTTGTTGTTGTTAAGAGAAGACTTTCCTTGTTGTGAGGAGGAAGATTGTTGAGTGTTTGATTGTGATTTGGCCTTCCACTTCTTTTGCTTCTTGTTGGAACCTTTACTATCTTGATTCCCTTGATTCCCATTATTAACCACCAATGCTTTAGACTTTGAAGACTTGAGAATCCCCATACTCATCAATTTTGTTTGTTCTAAGACCAACATTTCTGAAAATGACTCAAATGAAGGCTTAGTGAAGGCACTACCCATTGTTAACTTGTGAGTATTGTAGCTTGAAACAAGAGCTACATACTTAGGAGGAAGATGATTCAACAAGTGACTAACCAACTTTGCATCCTTCATGGGATTACCACAATCATCAAGTTGTGCTCTATAGTCATTGACTTTGTTGAGATAATCTTGAATTGTGTCAAAGTTCCTAGGATCTAATTTGAGGAGATCAGTCTCAATTTTGAATCCCATGTCTTCATCCACTTTACCAAACAAATCTTCAAGTTTATCCCAAGCATCTTTAGCATCTTTTATGGTTTTGATGTGATACATGACAGCTTGAGACATATTCTCTCTTAAGACTCCTAATGCTTTATAATTTTTTCTTGACCAAATTTGTATTGCAGTAGTATCATCATCAACGGGTTTTTTAATTGTACCATCCACATAAGGATTTAAACCTCTAACCATTAACTTGCTCCATACATTATCTTTCCATGTAGCATAGTTATGTGGAGTTAATTTGGCAATATAACCCATGATGCAAAATAAAAAGAGCAAAAGAAAGAGAGACACCAACACACAAGACACCCCCCCAATTCACTCAATCAAAGAACCCCCCCCCCCCAAATGATGATTTTGGCACTTTATAGCTAGTGCGTGTACAATTGCCACTTGACAAAATAGATCAAAGTGGACTTTTGATTTTGATTTTTACAACTGAAAATATGAAGCTACAACAGACTCAAGAAGATAGAACACAAGATCTTTCAAAGATAGAATCAATTATAAGTGCCTTAATAGGCCAAAATCGACCATATTCTGAAAGTACTATGTCTACCCAATATTTCTCCAAACTAATATTAGATATGGAAAGTAGACGAAAAATTATGCACTTTCAAAAAAAATTGCACCTAAAAATGTGTCCGTATGAGCCCGTACGAAGCCTCTGAAGTTGCAAAAATAGGGATCAGACAGGTACAATCACCAAAAACTGAAATTTCTATAAAATTCGTGATCTAAATCCAAAACAAAACACCACCACTGAAAAATTTAGAAAATTTTAGCCAAAATAAAAAAAAATTGCACTTAATTTGGAGTCTAGATGACCAAGTTATGGCCTCGCAAAGTCGAACTGCCAAATCCAAACTACAAATGGTGAGGGTTGGAAATTTTCGAAAGCTGTTGATGTCACCTATTCCACTATGTTAAATTTGATGATTAAATGACCATCATGACAGTGCAAATGTGCCCAATTTTGACGGTCAAATGACCATCAAATTTATCCCCTTGAACGGCTGATGCAATCAGTATGTTAAATTTGACGTCTTGGAGACCGTCACCCCAAAAGAAAAATTGCCCCATTTGATGTCCAAATGGGTGTCAATTTTAATACCATGGAAAGGTGTGAAAATTGCAAAAGAAATTTAGAAAATACCATTTTTGTCACCTGCCACATGGCGGCTTGCGATTGGTTGTCGGCTTTCCATGTCACGTGGTCCGCATGGATTGGTTTGACCTGGGTAGGGTGGCTTCTTCCAGCTGAGCAAAGGGCACGCTTCGGTGGTGGGTCTGCTCAGGTGGGAGACGGGAGGCACCTTCCAAGCTGTGGAGGAGACCGAGATGCTTGGGTGGCGGGGTAGCTTATGTCCTCCACTGTGGCACTCGCGTGGAGCGGCTGACGATGGAGACTGCCGGTGGTGTCGGAGGTTGGGCGGTCTGTAGAGAAGTGCTGGTGGCACTGGGATGGAGGTGGATCTATAGGGAGCCACTCAGGAGGAGAGAAGAGGGGCTCCGCTTGGAGGGCTATGGTGTGGGACTTTTTAGTCCCACATGCACATTGCTAAGGGGTTTTAAACCCTTTATTACTGCAAATGCCCCCCAAATAAAATGAATAAGAAGGGTGGTCTGTAGGCACTAGCACTTGGTCTTGCCCTTGTGCTATGTGCCCGGATTGATGTGCGCTCTTGCGGTCACTGACATCACTGCATATACGCCAAATATGGCA
The DNA here is from genome assembly GCA_027943335.1 of Chamaecyparis obtusa. Classification (NCBI taxonomy): domain Eukaryota; kingdom Viridiplantae; phylum Streptophyta; class Pinopsida; order Cupressales; family Cupressaceae; genus Chamaecyparis; species Chamaecyparis obtusa. The sequence continues at coordinate 365,338 of BSBK01001778.1, forward strand.
AAAGTTTTGCCAAAGAATGTATTTTCTAAAATAGAAAAAATATATTATCTGGATCTGAAAAATAGATGCAGATTACAATGACGGAAATAAAATTAAATTTCAGATCTGAATAGAAAAATGGAAGAATATTACCCAATTTTGTAGATTGGGCCTTAGAGGTCTGATTTGTAAAAAAAATTTGCCTCAGTTTTGACTTTTGCCCAAGGTAGGCAAATTTATAGTCAAAATTTATGGAAATAGCCACCCGGATGCAATGGCAAGGTCCGATCTTGCTCAAAATGCTCCCACAAAATGCTGATCCCAAATTTGATTCGTGACTCTCCAAAAGTTGAAGTAATCGATCACTCTCCAATGGCTATGCAATGCAGACTCCTTTGGCTTTGATACCATGTAAGAATTTGCTTAAGGCAAAGAGTAGAAACCAAGATCTAGAAGCTCAAGAGAGACAAGATAATATGATCAGATGAAAAATTCAATAATGATCAAATGATGGATAATTGATTGATTACATACAATGTAGAAATGCCTCAATATATAGGCAATGCATGATATCTAGAAGATATGCAAGTGATAAGATCACAACTAGACATGGTGGAATCACATGTCCACCAAAGGTGGATCATCCTCCATTGTACATGAAAGTATGTGCAACATGTGCAACAATGAGAGGCTGATAATGTGATAAGATCACTAAAGGTGGATCTCACACACAAAGAGGTATGAGAAGACAACTATGACCACCTAAAGTGGAGATTCTCCTAACCATGTGCTAAAATGAAATGCAAACTCCTAGGTGTCTCAAACACAACTAATTATGCAAATGCATTATCCTAAGTAAACTTAAGTAAGTGTAATTAGTAAATACTGAATTACACCAACATAAAGTTTGATGCTAAGAGTGACGAAGGCATATTTCTAGGCTACTCCACAAAAAGTAAAGCTTATAAGTGTTTGAACTCTAACACTAACAAAATTGTGGAAAGTATGAATGTAAAAAATTGATGAGTATGTAGAAAGAAATGAAGCTAATAGAAAAAGAGAACTAGAAGATTATAGATCCTTTGTGTACATTAAGGAAATAGAAGAGGCAGGTAATAGACCTTCACCTAATGCCGAGTCTCAGGCAAGCAATGCCAAGCGACAAACAGATGATGCTGAGCATTAGGAAAACAGTGCCGAGAGAGAACAAGAACATGCCAAGCTACAAGACAATGCTACCGAGGATCAGGAAGAGGTTATCGAGAATTCAAAAGTTGAATCTGACAATCTTGTTGAGGAACCTAATGAAATAGAAGAGAAAAATGTTGAACTTGTTTTGGCAAAATATGTAAGAAGACATCACAAGCCTGAACAGATAATTGGAGATAGAGACACTGGAATTCAAACTAGAAGCAAGACAAAAGATCCAACATGCTTACTATGTGAATTTGAACCTAAGACAACTAAAGAGGCATTAGAAAATGAAGATTGGATACAAGCAATGAATGAAGAGATTGACCAGATTGAGAAGAATGAAACCTAGACTCTAGTGCTGAGACCTGCAGATAAGAATGTTATAGGAACAAAGTGGGTATTTCGAAACAAGTTGAATGAAAAAGGTGAAATCACTAGGAACAAAGCTAGACTAGTATGCAAAGGCTATGCACAAGATGAGTGAATTGATTATGGGGAGACATTTTCCCCTGTAGCTAGATTGGAAGGAGTAAGAACTCTGCTTGCATATGCTGCTTATAAAGATTTCAAGGTATATCAAATGGATGTCAAGTCTACATTTTTAAATGGTATACTGGAAGAAGAAGTTTACATAGAACAGCCAGAAGGTTTTATTGATCCAAATAGAAGACATATGGTATGCAAACTGAACAAAGCTTTATATGGATTGAAACAAGCTCCCAGAGCATGGTATGAGCAGTTTCATAATTACCTGATACAGATTGGATTTTCCAGGACAAATGACACAAGCAATCTTTATATGAAAGATGAAGAAGGTAGAGGTATTTTGTTGGCCAAAATTTTTGTTGATGACATTATTTTTGGTGGACAAGATGCATTGTGTAAAAGTTTTTCACATGAAATGTAAATTGAATTTGAGATGAGTATGTTTGGTGAGATCAAATTCTTTGTTGGTTTACAAGTATATCAGATGAAGAAAGGCATTTTCACTACACAGTCTAAGTATGTTAATGAAATACTAAAAACTTTTGAAATGGAAGATGCTAGACCAATAGGAACTCCTATGGTTACTGGACAAAAGTTATCTAAGAATGATGATGCTGCAGAAGTTAACCAGACTTTGTACAGATCCATGATTGGAAAATTGCAGTATGATGTACATAGTAGACCTGATATTGCACTAGTTGTTGGGATTCTGGCAAGATTCTCTGCCAATCCTAAGGAAACACACATGATGGCGGTGAAAAGAATCATGAGATACTTGAAAGGAACTACTGACTATGGGTTATACTACAAGAAGGATGAAAAATTTGAACTTAGAGTATATACTAATGCTGATTGGGCAGCAAATGTTGATGACAGAAAGAGCACTAGTGGTGGAGCTTTCTTTCTTGGGCAGAGATTAGTCTCCTGGACAAGCAAGAAACAAAATTGCATTTCCCAATCTATTGCTGAAGCCGAGTATGTTGCTGCTGCAATAAACTGTTCAAATTTGATATGGATAAAATAGTTATTGATAGGCATGAAAGAAGAAATCACTGAACCTGTTGTTATTTTCTGTGACAACACAAGTGTTATCAATATTTCTAAGAATCCAGTAATGCACACTAAGACCAAGCACATAGCAATCAAGTATCACTATTTGAGAGAATTGGTACAAGACAAGGAAGTCCGAATGGAATATGTGAATACAAGAGAACAATTGGTAGACATATTCACTAAAGCTTTACCTAAAGAAGCCCATGAGTACCTGAGAAGTCAATTAGGGGTCCTTCCCCTAACTGAGGTTTCCTAGCCAAGCTAGGAGCACTGCATCAAATATGCTACAACAGAACATTTGACACATTGATGTAGAAGATTGTCACACTTTAGGACTATCCTAGAGCTGTGAAGAAGAAACAAAGATAACAAATCAATCATGAGCAAGATGATAGAGGGAGAAACATTGTGTTGAATAGATATATCTACATCTGTTGGATGTATGTTTGAGTTTTTGCTTTGGCATTTTTGTCAAAGAGGGAGATTGAACTGAAATGATACTATAACACATGATACTGAAAGAAAGGGAGATTGAACTGAAATGAAAGATCAGGATAGAGGGAGATCCAGATACTTCTAACTGTCACAGAAGTGAGATTTACTGATTCTGAATTAGAATGAAGCTAAGGATATTATAAATTTTCTCTGATGGACAGATAAGTTTTTTTTTGGATTGGTTGGTAATCCATGTGTTATTCAGGTGATATCATATGGTGTTGCCATCAATGCCAAAGAGGGAGATTGTTGGAAATTGCAATTGAAACAATTGTTGTATTTTCATTGATGTCAAACCTTAACTAGTAAGACTGTTGCTACTTAGGAAAGTACTATATCTATTGTGAAAAGGGAAAGAAATGATGGTAACAATAGCACCTAAGAAAAGGTTGAGTTATCTTGATACTGCAAAGTGTACTTGATTATGTTGCACAATGATGAGACAATGTATTGTTTATCTTAGTAAGATTGAAGACTAAACTGGTAGGCTTAACCGAGCAAAAATGAAGAAATCATGTTTAAGCTGAGTTATGACAGAGTCGACCGAGTTAGTGGATGCCGAGCAAAAATCTAGTGTCGACCGAGTATCAGTAAATTGCCAAGGAGGATAGTATATGCTGAGGAAATAGTTTTAGTAGTGACCGAGCATTTTACATGGTGACCGAGTGGATGATCACAGTATTGACCGAGCATCAGCAATTTTATATTTGAAGAGAATTCAGATTTGGAGCCGACATTGTTGAATTCTTGGATTATGTAAAACGTGTTGACTTTATTTATTGATTGTATGGAAGCATTTAATGCTTTGTAAAATGTTTTATTGTAAATCTTTATGAGATTTGAGATGATTCTAAAAGAGGAGATGAAGAACATGAAGCAGGTAGATTCAATGAATCTGACCTAACCCTAAGATCTACGAAGGAGATTAAGCGGCAAAAGATAAGTTAACCTAACAAAGGAAAGTATTAACGGAATTGAAGCATTAGGTATGTGTATGCATTGGTGAAGGAGATTCTGGAAGAACAGTAAAGTTTTATTGACTGTTTCGAGCAGATCAGAAGTGGAGATGGCAAAGTTTCAAATTCAGTAAACCAGCATTTGTGTACTAAATTGGATCTGATATTTGCAAAGTGAGTTGTATGTTTTCAGATCAATACTACTACTACTTTCTAACCATTGTAACAGTCAAAATCCTTTTAACAGAGGTTGACCTAACAGTCATATGTTAAATTCTTTGAACAAGGTTGCATTCTAATGGAGTGTATGTAAGTCCTTTGACCAGGCTCACTTTTAATAGGGTGATTGAAATCCTTTAACCGGGTCACACTTGACAGTGTGTATTGTAACCTTTGACAAGGTTGGCTTTTAACTGAGCTCACTTCAAAAGAGTGAAAATAATAGTAGCATGTTACAAAGTGGTTTTTCCCATATTGGGTTTCCACTATAAATCCTGGTGTCAAAACTTGTGTGAATGTTTTGGTTTGAACATTTCTATTTTTTACAAGTTAGATATAACTGGATAGTGGACTATTGAGTTATATGTTTCTATTATTGAATCAGTGATGACCGAGTTTGATTTGGTTGCTTGATCTGATTTTGGGAAAAGTTTTTGAAGTTATTTTTATGCATCTAGACTTGAGAACAACTGATTCACCCCCCCTCTCTATTGTTCTAAATCATATTAACAATATGATCTCAAAATGTTCTGATTTCACAGTTGGAGGTTCATCTTAGTCATATCAGCCTACCAGTTGAGTTTCATTGCCACATCATTTGTATTGGTGAAGTTATTGAGGTTTTTGGGTATGAAATCTTTCAGGTCAATTTTGAAGGCCTTAGAGGCCCTAGATCGCAATCGACCCTCGGCTGATTGGAGCTTGTGTGAGTCAGGCAGTATAGATCTCGTCCTGGTGTTTTCAAAAATTGGTTATAATTGAAAAACGGAGCTACGGTTAGAAATTTATGGCCTTCGGAAGTTGGGCTACCTAAAAGCATATTTTATATTTCTTTTGAGCCCACCCTATTGTAAAAATTGTGAAAATAAAATAATTCTATGTATAGTCAGCCTTAAGGGCTAAATTTCTGGAACCTTCTCAGGTGGTGGAAATTGCCTATATAAAGAAGGCTCGTAGTGTTTTCTAGGGCAGTTTTGGGTAGTAGATCTCGGTAATGATTTGAGGCTTTGTCCTACAGAATATTGTAAGGGGAAATGCCCATGTGGCTTTGCATATTGTAATTCTAAAATTTGTAATTCAGATAATAAGAAGCCCATTTTCTATTCTTGCAAATTGTTGTTGTTTCTCTGTTTCTGTTCTGTGTTTGTGGTATTAAGGAGAGCACCCTTCATCAACATCATACTATAAAAGATATAAGTCAACAAAGAAAAAAATGGATCCTTATAAAAGATAAAGAAATAATGAGAGAACCTTTGTCACCAATCATGAAGACAAGAAATTGGACCTACTATGTTGCTCATAAAGGAAGATTTAATTTAAAAGCATAGCACCATGCAAAACAAAGAGACCCCAATAAGGTAAACCAGTAAAATCACATGATGTGGAGCAACATAATAGGAAAAGAGAATGTCAGTGTGAAACATTTTTAATATCAAGATACATATAAGATCTGTTGTTAAACAAATAAGATGTTTATCAACTAAATTTTAGTAAATTGTATACATTAAATACAATTAGAAAAAAAATATTTATTGCTATGATGAAAATACAATGAAAATCACCATTAGAAGATTTTTTTCTTTTTGGAAAATGACGAAAGGGAAATTGAATTTTGTTATCATATTTAAGTCTCCAAAAGATTTTGTTAGCCAAGGTCAAATGGTCATCTAAAGACATTGTAATATTTGATTGTTTTGTCAAAAGAGTGTGTGAGAAAGAGGTTTAGGTTATGAGGAAGGTGTAATGCCCCGCCAGGGAACCTAGGAGAGATTAACCTAAGTTTATAGAATAATTTTTTTTATAAAGTTTACACAACAATGTATAACAATGTGAAAGCAATACAATATAATTACAACTCATACACACAAGTATAACTCAACATATAGATTACAGATCTCAAGGGTTCGTTGACATAGATTGCGTAAATATTAATTAGTTACTTTTGATTAAATAGAATTATAAATCTTATATATAAATGAATGATAAGTACAACATCATATCAATGAAACATAAATGTAAATGATACCATAAGGTATACATAAGGAATCATCATCCACTACACAAGTCGTAGGGTATGTAATAACAAATCATGTACAAGGTACAAGTATAATATCTTGAAAGATAAGAGCAAGTCTCCAATAATGATGCACGAGGAAGAATGTAAGAGCAACAAGGATCATCCAACACTGGTTCAGGAACATCGAAATCTCAATGGTAAAAGAAATACTACCACCCGACCATGTGAAACCAAAGGTACACTCCCACCGTGCTGAGGAGATAACAAAAGATCCCACTCGGATATCAAACACCAAAATCCAACTCAAAAAACACCTAGGCAAGGGATCTTGAAAGCTCTCTATCTCAAAAAGGTTCAACACCAGCTGCAAAGATAAAACATACTCAACCAGAGCTAACCGACACACTTAGGAAACCTAAGATGTATAAAGGTAAGTGTCATCACATGATCTAACTCTAAGGTTATCCCAACAGTCTCTCTAGACCCTGATGCCCTAGTGACTCTATGCAGTATCGGTAATCCTCTCATGCAGATGAGGTACCAAGTATGTCATATCTAGTCCATGCAGGTGGAAAACATCTTCCCACTCCCATCCTAGCCAAGACCTCAATCAAGTATTCAGGCATGGGTGAGGCACACATTATCTAATTAATTTATTTTAAACTCTCAATGTCATTTAGTTATCACTTTATTAAGTCACTTGCAACAAGTTCTTTTGGCAACCACTTGCGGACCTCAACACCTATTACAAGCCACTCCCCATCTATACACTCAGATAACCTACCCTAATGCTCCAACCAAGAATAACTAAGAGTAGAATAAACCAAAACCACAAAAGGTTCTCATAAACCATAAATCGTGATAATCACCAAAGTAAAAATAATGGAGCATAGTAGCAAATCAACACATCCTATAAAAGGATCAAACAATCCATCTCAATATAGACATTTCCAAAGATCATCCATTCCATAATGGACACCTCAACAAAACAATAACATTCCTCATAGTCTAACATCACAAGACCAACGATAATCATAACATAAATGACATCCATCTCAGAACACAAAGTAATATATCATATTTCATAAAAATAATCATCTAGAATGTAAATCAATCACAGTAAATAACATAAGGTGACCAAGTAAATTGAACTCAATCATAATATCAAAGTAGATCAAACACTATAAGGCACGTGATATCACTCACAAATATCACATAGTCATACATGATCCAATTGAGACTTTCAAAATGGTTACAAAGTTTCTCCACATAAAATCAAAGATCAATAGAAAAACACTTCAAATCCTCTGGTACCATTTGCCTAAAAGCCAACTTAATTCCCTAATTACAATCAATTAAAGTCTTAATACATGGAGAAGTATCCAAAACTAATTTATAAATTCCTATTGACTAAAGCAATCATCTTGTTGACTAAAGTCCATTTGACTACAAAAGTGTTCATATAAATGTCTCATACATAACTATCTAGTTAAAATAAAATCTCATGCAAAAATAAACACTAGTCTTTGATCATAAAATAATGATATTAACTCTTTAATATATTCACATATAATTTAATATTCGAATTAAAAATTTCATCCTTAATAAATATTAACATTAATTAATTAGAAAGAACATTTAATAAATATTAACTTTTCACTTAAATAAATAATATTTATTAATTAATAACTATCAACAAATGATAATAATTATATTATTTTTTTTTGATGGTGCAATGCGAAAATGTGAACTATACATGTGAAAAGGACCTATGCCTTTAACAAAAGGCAGATTAACTCAGGTTTGATTCAATACTATGCATCTAAGCCTGCGAATGCCATCTACAAGCTGGAAACTAGGGCAGAACATCCCTTTTCGGTCACGAAGGATGCTAAGAAGCAAGGCAAAAAAGAATTTTCCAGCTACTGTTTCAATTGTTACCTTTATGGCCATAAGAGGAAGGAGTGCAAGATACCGGTGCAGCCCGATAAATCGTATGATCATCTCAAGGAATTTATAGCCAGACAAAAGAAATTAGCAGATGAGAATGTGGATTTGGAATTGTGTGCACTTTCCAGCCATGCAACTCCAAATCCCTCCATTGTTGATCCAGATACAAATAAATGCTCCTCTTTAAACCCTAAGGAAGATCCAATACCAGATAATAAGAGTGTATCTAACGAAGGAAAAAAGGATAATGCTAGGGTTTTAAAACCCAAAACTAGGGTTATCTCTAGAATTACTGAGCTAAAGAAGGATAAGAGGTTGAAAGTTTTTTCAGTTAAATCATTGGACAGGCAAATTCTTACTTTCACACATATAAAATATGCGAAAATCAGAGGAAATGAGGTTGCCAAAGCGGGAAATTCTGAGCTCTATTACATATCCAATAAACCCTTACCTGAGGAAGGCAGGAAAGCTTCGCTTGCCTGCTCAACAAGAGATGAGCCTGCTTGGCAAATAGTTAAAAACAAGAAGAAGGCACTCAGGTCTCAACCTTTCCTTAGCCCTTGTACTTTATCTTTGAATAATTCCTTTGATGCACTTAAAGAGGAAAATAAGGGCAAAAGAAAATACTCTCCCCCCTATAATAGGACTGGAACCTTTGTGGATAAGGGATTTAGGGTAAAACAGAATAAATTGGATGAGGTCCGAACACAAATGCTATACCCTTATCTCGCAAAGACTCCAACCTCTTCCAGGGGTAAAAACAATCATAATGGCATAGCTTTCAATTGTAATATGCAATCGCCGCACAAATCACAGTACTATCCTCCACATCGCAGAAGGTTGGAGCGGCTTCCAGCAATTATGAATAATAATAACAGGAACAACAGTGAGAAGTATAATGGAAAGGAAGCACTGAAGTCTCATGAAATATCTAAGCATGCAGCCTACTCGCCACCTCATAGGTGAACTATCCATCATAAGGCAGATAAGGATAATCATAATATTATTATTTTGGATAAAGACTCCCTTTTGCAGCAGCAAAATTATCTATCAGATACGGGGGTAATTTGCTTCTGGAATGGTACGGGAGCTCCTATTAATGATTTGCTGGCAGAATTATCAACATTATTACCAAAGGAGGTAAGTATTGCTCACCTTATGGATCACTTCACTTACATAGATTGTAAAGAAAAGGTACTGAAGAATAGCATTATGGATAATAAGAACATTAAGTTTAGGAACATTCCTTTCTCTCTATTTGATTGGATGCCATTATTCAATCCAACCCATTTAAAATATTTTAGAGTAGAAAAAGCAGTCGCTTTAAAAAACCTGCCCTTGGAATTATCAAATAAAGAAATTATTTGTTTAATAGGTAATAAAATTGGAAAATTTATAAGGAATATTGAACCAACTCATACTTTAGTAGATAAAACAATCATTGTGGAAATGAACTATCACCAAAAATTCATTCCACCCATTCGTTTAAACTTTGGCTATAACACTGTCATAATCAACCCAACCATTCTTGAGAATTATTTAGAAGTTAAACCTAATGCTCATAAAATAAGTAAAAACAAAAATTTATTAACCCAACTTGATAAAACAGTAGAGATTGAGTTTTGCAAGAATACAGGTGGTTTCTATTTACAACCTATTAAGAACCAATCTCTAGGTAGGCCATACTCTGCATCACCACTCGACACTTGTCTTCTTAACACCCCCTCTATTCATTCACAACATAAAGAGGGGATACCAAATTCCACCCGTTCCTCTGCTCGGGAGACAGATATAGATAAAAAGATGAACATAGCTACACTAAATAATAAGAGTTCTGTTGAAAATGTGAATAGTAATATTAACCCTGTCCCTTCCAAGACTCTCAATAACACTCAGAGAGACACAATCCCTGCAAATCTATAGGAAGAGGAAGCCTTTTCTCCAAACACTGATGACATATTAAACAGTAAGGGAGAGTCTAATAGCAAGGAAGGTGGACCAGTATGTATAGAAATAGAAGAAAATACTCAAATTTGTATACAATCTGATGTTAATAGTTCTGTCCATATAATAGAAAAGCCTTTGTCACCAGAAGGTGACAATATAGCAGAATTAGTAGAACAGATAAATAAAAAGGAAGAGGAGGTTAATCAACTCATTAAATATTTAGGAGACTCACTAACAGAGGATCTAGGGGATTTGATCCTAGATGAGATCTGTGATTTTGATGAACTAAAAGTTCAAAAAGAAATCCTAATCAAACAATTACAAGAATGTATGAGAGAAGATAATCAAGATGGGGATAGTAGCCTAATTCAGCCACTCCTCACCCCAGGTAAGGAAGTTTCAGAAAACAAACAGTTAAGTATTAATAAAATTAAAAATGACCAAAATACTGATAAGGGGGTAGAACTTTTTGTCTCATTACCTCCAGAAATAGAAGCCTTAAACTTGGAGATACTAGTTAGATCAAAAGAGATAATAGAAATCTATGGTAAGGAAATTATAGATAGTATAGAACCCTTAGCTCATACAACTAGCCAACAAAATAACCCGGATAATCAGGCTAATTCAATAATAGGATCTTATGAAGACTTGGTTAAAGATACAATTGAAGGTCTCTTTGGAATCACAAACAATAATAGAGAACTGGGAATAGATCTGACCAGAGGCAGCCTCAGTACTCCTAATATTAATAAACTCAAAAAGAAAAGAGGTAGGAAATCAAAGGTAGAACTAAGATCTCTAGATGGCAAGGCAAACAATCAAAAAAAGATAGCTGATGTTCTGATAGCAGGGAAGGGGGTGCTCCTTCCCAAGGAGCAATGAAAATCACTACTTGGAATGTTAGGGGTCTAAATGCCCCTAACAAACAAAGATTAATCAAAAGATACTTAAAAAACTTTGAATCTGAAATCATTCTTTTACAAGAAACTAAACTTAATAAAGAAGAAAGTTCTAAACTCGGTAAAAGACTAGGCATATGGAAGTCAGAATATGCCTGGTCAGCAGGGAACTCAGGTGGCCTAGCTGTACTATGGGACCCTCCTAAAGTGATGACTTCACCCCCCCTTATTCATGATAATTGGGTGTCTCTAACAATTAAAAGCCTTAGATCAGATCTAAAATTTGATCTTATCAATGTATACGGGCCTATCCCTAATGAAGGAAAAAGAAGAGTTTGGCAGGAGATACATGCCCTCCTATCGAATAATCAAGATTCCCCCTTTGTTATAGGTGGAGATTTCAATGCTATCTTATCCCTTGAAGAAAAATTTGGGGGATCTCAATTTATTTCACAAGCACACAAAGATTTCAGCAAATGGGCAGCGAAAAATCATTTAATAAGCATTGATATGATTAATGGAGTTTATACTTGGAATAATAGAAGGATTGGATTCAACTACATAGCAGAAAAGTTAGATAGATTCTTTATTAGAACAAACTCTGATAATTTTAATCATATAGTTAATGCTGAAATACTCCCAGAAGCAGGATTGGATCATTTCCCTATTAGAATCACCATTACAGAGAATTCCAAACCACTGAGGAGTCCATTTAAATTCGAATTCATGTGGTTCCAAAATCCAAGATTTATAACCCTCTTAGAGGATTAGTGGAATCACATCTCGGTAAAAGGATAAAAAATGTTTTGCTTAACTGCAAAGCTAAAAATCATCAAACATAAGGCTCTAGAGCGGAACAAGAACAACTTTAATAATATATTCAATGAAAAAACTAAATTAGAAAAAGAAATAAATGACTTAAACAATATAGTAATAGAGCAAGGGATGAACGATACCAGTTATCACAAGGAGAAAGAATTATTGTCTAATTATAATGATACTCTCCTCAAAGAGGAAATTTTCTGGAAGTAGAAATCCAGGGAGTCGTGGCTTAAGGAGGGAGATAGTAACACCAAATTCTTCCATAATTCAACTAATTATAAAAGGAGTATTAATAGAATAGAGAAAATTAAGAATCCCGAGGGAGATATTACAAAAGATCCTGTCCAAATCACTTCTATTCTTACAAAATTTTATATATCCCTCCTCAACAACATGGAAGCAGTGGACCTCTTAGCCCAAAATGAAATGCTTAAAGCCATACCTAAATTGATCACTGAAATGGATAATAAACTCTTGAACAATAAGCTAACCATAGAGGAGATCAAAACTGTAGTATTCCAACTTCATCCAGATAAAGCTCCGAGACCAGATGGTTTTCAAGCTGGTTTCTTCCAAAAATGTTGGCATTTTGTTGGTAAGGAGGTTTGGCAGGCAGTAGAAGCAACCAGAAATTCAAGTTCTATTCTTAATGAAATCAATAACACCTTCTTTACTCTTGTTCCAAAGAAGAATGATAGTTCTGACCTAGGGGATTTCAGGCCGATATCCCTTTGCAACACCATTTATAAGATTTTGTCCAAGTGCTTAGCAAATAGACTTAAAACCTATCTGCTAACTATTATTTCAGAAGAGCAGACAGGATTTGTAGCAAATAGGTCTATTTTGGATGGTATTATTATAGCGCAAGAATTAGTACATTCGGCTCAATCAACTAAGGAACCTAGTATCCTTATGAAAATTGATATACAAAAATCATATGATAAAGTAGATTGGCATTTCTTATGTAAGTGCATAGAAGCTTTTGGATTCTCGAAACAGTGGGTTAATCTTATCTTTAACTGCATTTCGACCCCCAAAATTTCAATTCTTATTAATGGAACTTCGGAAGGCTTTTTTAACATCTCTAGGGGTATTAGGCAAGGAGACCCACTATCCCCTTTTCTTTATGTCATTATGGCAGAAGCATTAGGCAGGACAATTACAAAATACCAAGAGAAAGGTAGAATTGTGGGTTTGAAGGCCTCGAAAAATATGCCTAATATCACCCATCAACAATTTGCAGATGACACGATCCTACCAGGCTGTGCCAACAGACAGGAAGCGAGTGCCTACAAAGAAGTTCTTATCTTATATGCGAAAGCCTCAGGGCAGTGTGTAAATCCTTCCAAATTTGAAATCTTCTTTATCAACACTCGCTCGAGTATTGAAAATGATATATGTAGTATGATGGGATATAAAGTTGGGAAGTTTCCATGCAAATATTTAGGAATAGACCTTGATAAAGGTATCCTGTCATCCAAATTATGGCAACAGGTTATAACCAAAGTCCAAAATAAGAAAATCTCATGGAAAGGCAATTGGCTAACTAAAGCAGGTAGGACAACAATGATCAAATATATTCTTTCAGCCATACCCACGTATCATCTCTCCATTCTTCCCCTCCCGATTAACCTTAAAAAGGATTTAGATAAAATCTTTAGAGAATTTTATTGGCAGGGCCCTACAGAGGATAAAAAACTTGCCCTGATTAAATGGGAATCCCTATGCAAACCAATTGCAAAGGGGGGCCTAGGTATCAAAAATTTAATATGGCAAAACCAAGCCCTAGGGGCTAAACTTATCTGGAGAATGTACAAAGAATAAAATAGTAAGTGGGCGTCTATATTACTAAACAAATACATCCTGGATTCGGAACCCATTAACATCTTCAGGTCCCACTCCCATGTTAAAGGCTCAAGGATATGGAACTTTATTAAGGACTACAGACCGCTTATTAGCAAGCATCTTTCCTGGGATGTAGGGTCTGGTGACCAAGTTCTTTTTTGGGATGACTCGTGGGCTGGCCTTGCGCCCTTAAACAAATTGGGTTTCTCCAAAGAATTTATGGATGAATGAAAAAGAGGCTTAGGGCTATATCTTAAAGATTACCTTTGCAATTCTGAAGTTTCTAAGTGGAGTGATTTAAAAGAAATAGATGATGGTTGGTATGAAAAACACACTCTCCTAGCTTTACTAAAGGAAAGGGAGATTAGTATAAAGAATAGATCGGATACTCTAATATGGGTAGGATCAAAGAACGGTAACTACTCTGTTAAAGAAGGTTACAACTCTATCATCAAGGATCAAAATATGAATAATATAGACATACCTCTAAATCTCCATTGGAATAAAGTCTACCTCCCTAAAGCGGGAATGTTTCTTTGGGCGGCTTTACAAGATAGAATTCTCACAGCATATAGGCTGACTAAGCTTGGTTTTGAAGGACCATCGAGATGTCCTCTATGTGAAAAGCAGCCTGAGGATGTTAATCATATCCTTCTTAACTACCCTTTCTCTCAAAAATGTTGGAACTGGTTATATCATAGTTTAGGATGGAAATCTGCCCAGCATTATGACCTAACTAGCAACCTAAAAGCTTGGCCCTCTCCTTATAAAGATAATTTATATAAAGATATCTAAACAATAGCACCTTCAATTGTTGTATGGAAATTATGGAAAGAAAGAAATAGAAGGATTTTTACGAACCAAAAGTTAACATGGAATTCAGTAACAAATAAGATAGAAGCATCTATAGTAGAAATTATTAACAGCAAACTAAAAGAAAAAATGAGTTATGAAGATTCCTTCAAGAGTTGGGATAATAAGATTAGATGCAAATGGCCAAAATTAGCTATTCCCCCCCTTTATGGTAAGGGAGGACCTAAAATAAAAAATGATAGAGCTGCCTGTAAATGGATACCTCCCAAAGACGGGTGGTTCAAAATCAATTTTGATGGTGCATCACGAGGAAACCCTGGGATAGTAGGTGTTGGAGTGATTATTCGCAATTGGAAATCAGAAGTTGTTGCTAAACTCTCGAAGCCCATCAACCCTACAACAAACAATATGGCTGAATGTATAGCAGCATTAGAAGGGCTCAAATTATGTAATAGTCTCAACATTAAAAAAATAATTATAGAAGGAGACTCACAGGTGATAGTTAATGCCATTCGTACAAAAAAAACTCCCAACTGGATGCTAAACTCAAAAATAGAAGAGATAAATTTATTATTGGATAGATTGTCAAAATATGAAGTAAATCATATCTTTAGAGAAGGCAATTCAGAGGCGGATGAGCTAGCCAATTTAGGGGCAGATGGGGTGGTAACAATGGAAAAGTATGCCGAGAAAATGATTACTAACTTATAAAATAAATTATATACCCCTTAATTTATAAACATTTTTAGCATATATAACAAGAGCAGTATTAATATATCTGATATCATTTAGATTAATTTTGGTTTTTAAGAAATACTCTTAAAGGAGATTAATAACTGCAAATTGGACAAGAATATACTCCCCCTTTCGGAATAACAATAGATATATTATTGACATTTGATACATGATCTAAGTAGTAGAGTATATCTAAAGGCAAGTGACTGAGAACTTAGACAATCCATGGCTGCGTAGTATCTTTATTTATTAAATAACAAAAAAGAACTTACCCTAACTCATAATAGTGTAAGGCTTAGATTTCATAACAACAAACTTCTTCTAGAGGGAAATCACTTTACACTTAC
This sequence comes from Chamaecyparis obtusa, assembly GCA_027943335.1. Taxonomy (NCBI): domain Eukaryota; kingdom Viridiplantae; phylum Streptophyta; class Pinopsida; order Cupressales; family Cupressaceae; genus Chamaecyparis; species Chamaecyparis obtusa. The sequence goes on from BSBK01001778.1 coordinate 381,095, forward strand.
CTCCTCGTTTATCATTGAGGATAGTGGCAGACAGTAACTATTCACTTAGATTAGTAGAGCTCTGTTATTGGAATCATTATAATTTACACCCCTTGGTCCTTATACTCTAGGTAAAAGAGGTGTAGAAGCCCCCATACCATATGGTCTGTTTCATAATTAATCCGAGTACCATCCTTGCTATCGGTGCAGTCTTAAATTAACCTATAGCTATATTAACTTAGCATTATCTAGACATTTTAGACTAGTAACTATTTATGATACTAAGAGGTAGTAATATATATGGCATGCCCTCGGATTAAGGAATACTAATCATAAGAAAATAATCTCCTTCATAGCACTACTCAGGCGTAATTGTATCCGTATTAAGTCAGTCCTATACCTACAAAGGTTATGTTAGAAATTATAAGTCTCTTAATAGCTTGACAGGGGACTGTAAAGGCCTTTTAAAAAGAAAATACCAATCCTTCATCATAATAATAAGTATCATACCTATATAGATAAGGATTAATAGGTAACATCCTTCATAGATAACTGTGTTTGAGTTTCACTTTTTATTAATCATTCTTCAGATCTTTAAAGCTAGGCCTCATATTGAGTTGTAGTTTACTGTCATTAGCTAGCTAGGTTAACCATCTCGAGCCATGATTGCAATTGATATAGTGCTTTTAACAATACTGCACGTCTAGTGTTCGATTCATTGTACTTCTTAGTAGCTGGACCTTTCTGGCCAATAGTACTCATCTAGTACTTTCTCCACTATCTTGGTATAACTGCTATCATCTCGGGTGTTGGATATATCCTTTTCTTCATCCTTCCTGGCTTTAGAAGATACCTCTATCTCTTAATCCCTTGAACTTATTAATATATATATATATATATATATATATATATATATATATATATATATATATATATATATATATATATATATATATATATATATATATATATATATATATATATATATATATATATATATATATATATATATATATATATATATATATATATATATATATATAGCTATCCCAGATGTCCCATTCATCATTTCTACCTCTTAGAAGTAACTGGAAGCATTTAGTGATATTAGCTTGCTTTGAGATCACTCTTCATAGCTCCTTGACATATGTGTGACTGGACTCTAGTTCTTTTATCCCCTTGATAGTTCTGGGTTGGCACTGCAGACCTTCTATGTTTGAGATCATCTTTAACGGGTGTTGCGTATAGTTGTGTTTCCTGTAAGCGGATACATGGAAACCAAGCTCTCTACTTTTCACAGAGGTAGCACTAGGGCCATGGCCTTTAGGGGATGTATTACTCTAGAAAGATGGAATGAGATGCTCTTGCCAATGGATGATGCAACCAAAAGAGCTTTGGAAAAAATATTGGCTGAGAAGACTTTTAACTATGAATACACGTACAAGACCAATGGCAATATAATAGGGACCTTTATTGCAGTAACTTTCTTAGCAGGAAAGGATAAGGAGGAAATTATATAGGTATGTAAGAAGATTTTTAACAAAAACTATCTCATGGGTTTGGAAAAAATGGTCTACTCCATTGATGAAAATGTAACTACAACTCAGCCTAAAGCCATAATGAAAATAGCCTTATCAAAGCTATACAAGATCCCTCTTGAACAAAGGTTGCCTTTGCTAGTGTTTAAGGAGGAACAGCTTTTCGAAGCCACTTGGCCATGTATGATTAGAAATGTAGAATTCCTATTCAATGAGATTCTTCAGGTGTACACAAATACTGAGGAACAACTGGACTACTGGAGAAATGAAGGCTTTGATATCCCAGTGAATTTAAACAACTATAAAGATGACAAGATCCAAGTCATAGCTCCAGATATTAAAAGGTGCACTAGACGTGCTAAAGTAGAACAAGAGGAAGGGGAAAGTATCATATTAATGAGGAAATATAACCATGAATGGCTGAGTACCAAGGTATATTGTAATATTAATGTATAAATTTCTATGGTAGGTTGGGTACTAGGAGTTATTCACTAGTATGTAAATATATTTGCTCCATACAACTGTATAAATATGGAATAACAGTAAGTTGTACAGATAGTTTTCAGTTTCTCTAGTCCTCAGTATATAGGCTAATGCAAGTAGAGGTCATGATCTGCAGTTCATATTACCAGTACCAAACTCCTTTCATAGGGTTTTTCGCATATTATAGAAGATATGTTAGTAGCAAGATCAATACATGTAAAGAAAGACTGTTCATACAATATAAATGATATTTTAAGTACTCTGTCTCCACTCCCTTATAATGAATTATATGCAAGATAGAATAAAGAATCATAAGAAAATAGTACGCTATGTATCAACTTATGGCAATTAGATTAAACTGTTATTTCCATACTCATGGCTATAAATGTTATCAGTTAGAACTGTTACCATTTAGTTTTTTATTTTTTGAGCGACTCTCTCAAAGGTGTATATATAAACTGTCAAAGTGAAATAGATATAAATATATTGCCATCCTGAATTATGTAGATAAGCATATGCCCAGCGTCCAGTTTAATTTAACTTAACATCACATATGGAAAGATTATATATTCACTGTTTGTAATCTTAGAATAAAACAGTGAGTACCTACGAAGATAAAAATGCAGTTTCATTTGAAGGTATTGTCCACTCACTTCAAATGAGATCTCATACTTTTAGATACTCATAACAGAAATTTAATTAGGTTAGTTATGATATAAGTATACTTTCAAGTAAGATCAGATGTTAAAAGAAACAGGTAATAACGAGCAGGTTGGCTCGAGGTATAATGTACATCAATAAATTTAGGACCACAAACTAATCCTTAAATTGGTATTATATATATAATATTTAATGATACCCATATAATATGTATATAATACCAACATACCATCTCAGCTACTGCTTCTACTAGAATATATAAATAGATGGGCTCGTTCTATATATGTATTGGACAATAGACTGAAGGCTTTATTAGAGTTTTGGGTTTCCAATGTCATGACAGTGTAAAATAGTGACTCTGCCTTAACCACAGTACCTAATACTTTAAATTTTTACATACTCTATTACTGGACAGTCAATAAACAAGCACATCACAGAGAGGAGTTTGGAGCTATCTTGTATCCAGCATTAGTTATGTATGACAGTTAGATATAGGCTTGCTTTGATATCTGAGGTTTAACAGATCCAATTCACTTCAGGCTCTCCTGACTTAACATGTCTAAGGAATTGGGGATGATTGGGTAGGGTATAATAATTAATGCAAGGATGATTCTTTTGCACATATTTATATTTAGCAACTAATTTATGCTTATAGATGTGTGTATGGAAAAGCACTTCAAAATAAAATGTACCCTTGGGTATTTTGATGTGCTTTCCTATGCATATTTTTATTTCACCTATATATATATATATAGGTATGCATACCCATAGGTTAATTCTAGACTACTGCATATTATTATACCCTCCCTTCTTTCCATGATTTAGAAGTGAGTGCTACTTTTTGTAGTATCAGTGGATGTTGGGGACAACCAATAGCTTTGGGTTGTTCTCTAGAATTCTGATCTTTAGATATAGTGTGAGGGTTATAGGATTTCCCCTCACCCTATATTTGTAACATCTATATGTGCACATCTTTGTTGACCTTCCTATATTTTATAGGCATTTTTTGGATAAGGGCACGTGAGCATACAAGATGGACAGGCTAACTCAGAGATCTCTTGAGGATTGTTAGGTTTCTCTGGGTTTGTTGGTTTTCTCTTAGTCAGGGCGGATTTCCACCATTCCTTTTAGCAATTTTTTTTTTTGTATAGCTCTTTTAGGCTTTTTGATATGTGCTTACGATAAATTGGCTCTTAGTAATTTGGCTTTTATGGTATTTTTAAAATTAGGCCTCTAGTAATTCGATATGATTATTGCAGGTGTTCTAATGTCATGGTAAGTAGTTCGTAGGTTCCCTTTTTTTAGATGCTAGAGTTTACAATTTAGAGTGCTCGTAGATACGATTAATTTCAGTAACAATATCAGGGCAGCAATGGTGAAACCAAATCTTAAGATTAATTATATCCTAATTCATATTCTCAAAATTATAGGATCACAACTTTAATGCTTAATCTTTTACTGGTTTTATAAAACACTGACTATGATCTTAGATTGAAAATCTGGATCGGATATGCTTATATTCTTGAGTTATCTTTATTCACCTCATAATGAATAAGTTTCAGGATGAAGGTAAAGGGGTTTTAATTTTTTCCACCTATGTTCAACTTTAATCTACCTCAATCTTAACAATGTGGTTTCGAAGATTTGTTGTATAGCATTTCAGGAGGACTTTGTTAATTGGAGCTATTTTGGAAGTGGAATTTCAGAGGAAATTATCAAAGCTTCTACATAAACGATATTTCTATTGCTTCAAACAGGAAATGCGTCCACAAGCTACTGTTGTAATCAAATGTAACTCAATAAATGGAATAACATAAATTCTCCATACAGTGGGTATGCCCACTCAAACTATGTATGTATGAATAAAATCTCGATAAATATCGAGTCATGGGTATGCCCATGAAACTGTGTATTAGTATTAGGACTTATAGTCCCGGGCATGGCTGGAGGTTTTCTCTACCCCACTCTTTCCTACCAGCGCCTGCATTGAGCGGGGTTTTTTGTATCTTTATTTTTAATAATAATAAAAATTTCTATGGCTTCGGCCTTTTACCGAAAAAAAAAAAAAATTATCAACAAATATTAAAAATATCTAATATTTATTTAATCTAAAAATTAATTTACAAATTAAATGATATAAATAAATGAAAGACACCCAAATCAAATCTAGTAATGAAAATAAAAAGTATGTAAGAAGGAGTTGGGCTCACCAAAATGTAATTGAGGTGAACCTATATTTATAAATGTAGAAATGTAGTGATGATGTAAATATGTATGAATACAATGCATACAAATTAGATCTAGATACCAAATTAGAACTAAGATGTAAGAAGTCAAGCCCGCCAAAATTTAAGGTAGGAATTACAATAGGGTTTAGTAGGATGCGTGGACAAACTAGGAAGCTTAGTCCTATCTCCCTACTTACATTGGAAGGAAGATGATCCACTAGAATCAAGATGACTCGAGTGCTAGGTGGATGCAATGATCTTCTACTATAATAGACTATAAATATGAAAATTAAATTGGGAAATGCATGATTTGGGGATAGATAAAGAGGGGAAAAAATGAGTTTCTACATGTACAGGATGATTATGGACTAATAGACCATTTCTGAGACTAGATCTAAGAACCAAAGATTGTGATTGACTTGCAAATCAAATTTTGGGTTGAAATAAGAGGATAGGGGTGACTTACTCACCCTAGACCAAGACATGGGTGACTTTCTCAGCCTTGACCCAATACTCAAGTTAATGATATCATTTGTAGAGTGTAGCCCTTTTGTTGATCTATTTGTAGTTCTTATTGCACATGTCACGTATTCCTACACATAGAAACAAAGGGAAAGGGTTGTGTAGAAAGGGTTTGCCTAAGTCAAGCCCCAAATTTGGAATTAACTATGAAATAGAAATGAAATGTACTTGAAAGGAAAGCGTGTTGATATGTAGTGAAAGCTATATATAAGAAATAAGATGTCTTATACTTCAATGATATAATTCTCTTTGAATGTGATTTTTATAAGTGTTGATACAATAGAATGAATCTAAAAAAACCTAAAAGGAAATCATAAAAGACATGCTTGCATGAAGGTTGTTAAAGTTTTCAACAATGAATAATATGGTGGAATGAAATGCCTTGAACACTTGGTTCTTGAATGCTTCTTTTGGCTTATTGAATGCTTGAGATAATGAATTATTGAGAGATATAAATGCTTGTTGATGAGACTAAGTTACCAAATTGAGGGAGGTAGCATTGTTTATATACCTCTCCTATCCATTTCGGGGTGAAAAATTTGAAGGAGGTTGAAGAGAGTGTAGGAATCCAGATAAAATGAAATAACCATTACACAATTCAAATTTAGGGCCAAACATTAGGGACATGGGTCACTCTTAGGTCAGGGGTGACCCAAAGTCACCCCTAACCCACTCATTTTCCCTTGTCTATCCAATGTGGACCCAAATTTGGACTTGAGATATAATTTAGTATTGGGGATGCCAAAAATATATGTGGAATTGGGTTGGGATACGTAGGAGGTCACACGTACTAAAATGGGGTCTAGATAAGGAAGAAATAGTTTAGGATACAATTTACAAATGCTTTAATTTTTATCTCTCTCTCTCCACTTTTCCCAAAACAATCACAAAGGGTCAGCTTCTGAAATCTTGGAGGTTTTTCTATATAGTGCTACTAAGTCCCCCCCATATTTGAAAATTCCCATAAGGCTATTTCTCTAAGCATCAGTTCTTTATTTAGATCAACAATATGTTCTATTTTTTCATAAAAATGGGACTATTTTTCAATGATTACAATAATGGTACACCAATAAAAAATATAATGACTTAGTATACTCTCTTACAATTCCTCAAATATCCACTCTAGTCAATTAACCAAATGGAGCTTTTGTCCTCTGATTCCAATGACCAAAGTGGACTTTTTCACTTATCATAGTATCCTATAGGTTTTATCCCAAATAAGATTGAACACAATATGCTTGAAAACACACAACACCCATGATGTTTACAATTGCAAAGATTATTATTTTATATGCTTTCTTCAAAAGATCAATTAGTTGGCCAAGGTCTAAAGTTAAATGCCACACACTATCATAGGTCAACCTCATAGCCTTGCAATATCTCAACTATGCCATAATTTTTTAACCATTCCACACTCTATCATTGTTCCCTTCATCTTATTATACGTTGATCATTTCCCAACCTTACTTTAGTCTTGAGATGCATTGACCTACATCCCTGATCCTTCACACCTAAATTCTCCGCAACTCTCTACTCCATGCTTTAGTTTAGGCTAGTCAACTTCCTATAACCTTGAATCATGGTTCCTACGTACATATTGGGCCTCACCTTTGACCCCTAATGTTAAATCTTCACCAACACTTCTACATGCATCAAGTATCATATTTGATCCCTAATCCCTAATGATCCTTTGACATGCATTGAGCAATAGGTCCCAACCTTGACCTTCATAATTCCTTGAGTGAATAACCCCTCATAGATTTTTTATAAAAGGGACATGACATTCAATATCTTCTTTCTATCATCCTCCATCATTGACTTGTTTGATTTTTTGATCATGATAAGGATTAGGGCATGACTTTTCTATATGCTTGATAAATGCTTGAGATAACATATTCTTCTACAAAAAATCCTCTACCCATATTTTTATTGCTTATGCCATACCTTGCATGTATTTATTCCAACACAATGAACAACATTTGCAAACAAAGAGTGTATTTTCATTTGTAATATAGTCCTTATAGGTCACATCCTTCCTTTTAATCCACTATCATTAACCCATCAATCTTCTTATCTATTATTAGTAATCCTTTAACTTGTTGACATTACTTTCCATCCACTAGATCAATAGTCCTTTAATCTATCCATCTAATTTATGAAGCCCCTTATCCTAAATCAACCTATCTCACATCCTTGTTTCTATATTTGGTGCTTCCTTGTCATTAATTATCATATCAAGATAATAATCCAATCTAAAAGTAACTGAATGTTAATCTAATTAATTTAGTGTAATCATCACAATGAATCCAATGTAATCCTTGATTGGTTAATCCACTACAACCAATCCTTCTCCACAAACCTTGCCGATAAATCTAGCCAATCATACTATTTAAAGCATTCAACAATTTTTTCTAGCATTATTGCAAAATCTTAATCAAATCAAGTCAATGAATCCTCATCACTTAGATATATCATTTCCAATTCTCATGTTGTTCTTAATATGCATTATTCCCAAATAAACAACAACATCCTTATTAGTCTTGAAATATATCATTCTCACATCAAAAAATGCTATCATCATAATCATCAAACAATCAATCATCAATTTTCAACTTGACCTAGGGCAACATCATGTTTGTCTTTGTCTCATTATATGCATGCTTTCTTGGTTTTATTTTGTGTGCATGTTGCATGTATCTTTCATATATACATAAATCATTGCAATAAACCTACTATATATATGTAGTGATCTTTCATATCATGGTGACATCAATTATTTGTTTGTAGCCTTTAGCCCTTTATGTATTTGACACATTATCACCACAATCTTTATATCATGAAGCATAACTTTAGGTGCTATATCAAACATCAAGTTGCTCACACCATTCAACATGGATATACTTTCCTTCCTTATTTAAATCATGTAATAACCTTTCCCCCATCCTTCCTTTCCATCCATTTTGAGAATCTACCCATGTCCTTCATACTTGCCTATCCCTCGAGGGTCATAATCCCATCCTTTCTATAAGCCCCGTAATAATTTTGAGCTATTCTCCATAATCTCTCTCTTATCTATTCAACCAACCTGATTTAAAACACTCATCTTTCATCAAATCTTCACCAGTGATCTCCCTCATTAGAAACCTATGAATCCACCATCTATGAACCATTTTGAGATCTTGATTTCATGCATCATTATTCTATCTTTTTGAAATCAATCACCCTCAATAGTAAAATGTCATGCTGCTAGTTTGAGATAAAATGCATTATTATAATTTATTATTTGTCAATTTTTATGTTTAAATAGAGGTTCTATTAAATGATAGATAAGAATGTAATATTTATTTTTTAAATTCTATTTTTTTTCACATTTCCAGGTAAATGTGATTATTTATAGATTTTTAAGATAGTTGATCATATTTAGAGATTAATGGTTGATATTGGTTGCAAACTTTATATCATGGTAGACTTCTAAGATAGTTTTGTGATAAATAGATTTAGAAAATGAGACATTTTTGGAAAATAAGAGATGGTGATGATAAGAAGAAGACTTTTTTTGGAAGATGAAAATATCATTTTTTGGGAGTTATGTGAAGGGCTAATATTTTCTAAATTGAATTGGACAAGACTTATGATATGTGCAAGCTTTGACTTGGCTTAAAGCATCCTTATGATTGTGCAAGTGGGTTTATTAGTTAACTAACTAATTTTAGTCAACCAATGATTTGAAGGGGAATTTGTGAATTAAATAAATAGATTGTATTTATTTGATTTTTAAAAGATATTGATACGGAGAATAAACTTAATTCAATTAATGTTGAAGTTAGAATTTATAGAAAATAGCTTAAATGATATACTAGTTAAATAAATGATTGAAATTTAATTACTTAATCATGAGAAGATGGGTGGAAAGGTTAATTAAATAGTTGATTATATACAATTAATGTTGGAAGGAGATAAAACTAGATAAATCTAATATAAGGTTAGGATGTGGACAATTTAGATTAAGGTATAAATTATGAAAATTAAAAAAAAAACTAAATTTGTGAAAAGCATAAAATTTAATCATTATAAAAATTGTTGAAAATCAATAAATAAAATTATCTATGAAATTGTCAATGGTTCCTTGTCTACCAATGAAATTATAAGATTTTTAAAGAACTTCTAAAGATCAAATTTTGCTGAGTGTAAAAAACTTCGACATCATAAAAAGAAATTACGTTGAAACCATGTCTTCAACAAATTTTAACAAATAAAACCCTATAGTAAATAACTACACATAAATACATTAGTATGAAACCCTACATAAAAAAATATCAAAAAATTCTTATCCAAGATAAAGTGCTTAATATGAAACATTAAAATTCAATCGTGGAGCACAATGAGTCACAAAGTAGTTACGTAGCCATGTAGTTCAAAAGTTAATCCCTTGAAATTTGATTAGACCAGTGAGCTTTCTCCATTCACGCATGCCGGAGGTAAAACAAAATGGATCAACACGAAGCAAACATAACAATCCATATTAAACATTAATTAAAAGAAGAAATCCTCTCGTTGACACGTGACAGATAGAGAGAATCTTTGAAGTGGGCATTTATTAACTTGTTAGATTGTGCCACAGGAATGATGGCACCCACAACATTACCTAAAAAGCTTTGATACACAAAGAATTCCATGCATTTATCCCATCAATTTTATACTGTAATTTGTCTCCTTCCAACCTTGCCACCTGCAAATTCCCAAATTGCACGGCCCAACAAACCCACTCTCACAATGACGTCACTATCTCAATAAAAATAACTTTTTTTTTTTGGACAAATTGATGTATAACTAGGCTATCAGTCGTCCTGAGGCGCTTTCCATCTTGATATGCGATAAAAAAAGAAATTCACCGCGAAAAGTATTAGTGGAAAAGTGGCCGTCGCGGAAAAGGCTTTCGGAGTTCTATGATGTTGTCATTCAACGGTTCTTGAAGTAAATATAGGCATCATTGATTGTCCCCAATGAAGGCTCTGTGGTTGCTGAAAGGTCGCCCTAGAATTCTCGCACTCTTAGAAGGAGACCACCCTTCAGTTGCAGCCGTTACCGATCTTTGAACAGCGCAGAAAGCTCAGATTTTTCTCTGTTTTAAGCACACAGTAAGTTCAATTCTCGACTTTACATTTGCTTTAGTCAAATTATTTATGTTGGCTTTTGGGAATCACGGTGAGAGGTACAGGGATGAATTCAATTCGGTGTTCTAAGCTTTCATGGATTGTTTGCTGTTACTGTTCTTTGTGGGTTGTCTTTTAGTTGGTAATGTTTGGGTTAGGTGCAATTTCGTTTTGTGTGTCTTGACAGGGTAAGTGGTTTGAGTAGGCAAGTTTGGATTCTTAGTGTATGTTTCAGAAGACATGAATTTTATGCTTTGAAAAGACTGCTATGTTTGGGGATATCAAAATTAGGATACCCTTATACCTAAAGTACTTTGAATTTGAAAATGGCTATGTGCATAATTTGATTCTGCCGGTGGGCCATGCATGTTTCTTGTGATGGTTGGGAGCAATTAGGAGGACTTTATTGAATCTGGGGCAGCTTATAGAAAGGGCTCAAAGTTTAACCCATCCTTATCGGAACTCCTCAAGTCAAAGCTTCGGTTTGGAGAAGTCCTTTGGCAGGCTGTACGAGATCTGGTGATTGCCCCTGATAACATTCTGAACCATCCCTGTAAAATCCCAATAGTTTGAACTTTGGAATTGGGAAAGCCCTCTTGCCCCACTTGAGAGAACTTGTGCTTGATATCAAGTATGTAAGTGTTCTGCATTAATGGCAGTTTGTAAGTGTTTTAATTCAGTCCCACTTTTAGTAGATTGCTGCAAAGTTCAATTCATTACAATTGCATTTTTTGAGTTTCTCTTCTTGGTATACACCTTAGGGAGAGAAAAGGGAACACGGGTAGAGAAAGCTTTAAAGATGTGCTATTTACAGTAGTTTTAGGTGTATATTTTACATGCAAGTGAATTAAAACTACTTTTTCGTAATTACTTATTCATCATTGGCCCAACTTATTTGATATAAGTTTTACAAATATACATTGACTTTATCGTTTAGCAAAGTGTTAACCCTGCCATGTTATGATTGAAGAGTTATTTTTATATAGGCAGCTTCAGAAGAGTTGCTGGGAAAGCAGCTTTGGTGTGGCAAGATATTTCTTTTTGTTTTGTTTGTCATTATTGTGGCCTTTATGGTTTTATGTCTAAAATTTTTATGGCTCCTGAGTTGGGTTATGTGGTTGTCATAAATTCTTAGGTCTTAAGCTCTGTTTGAGCAATTGTCTGCATGATATGTATATCTATCTTGCCCTAACGATTCTGACATTTCCAGTTTAATGGTATATTGTCATGAAATTGTTACTTTAGGATTAATAGTATTCTACAAAAGTACAGTGAAAAGCTATTGAAAGGTAACTATAGAACCAAAATATGTCAGTTGGTTGCAACTTGCATCATCTTCAAAAGCATAATGCAACAAGCTGTATTTTATTAGCCTTTATTGATCTTTTTCCTTCCTGCACTTAAGGTATAGATTCACATTTGTGCTCGTAGAAGTAATTGTTCTGGCATTCATAATGATGCAGCTTTCTTTTACAGTCAAATTTTGCATTTCAATATGGTATCAGAAAATATCAATGCATTCAATCTGCTAACTTTACAGCAGACTGGAGTTTAAGGCTCATATTTTTTGCTCTTGCTTTGTGTTTTTTAGAGATTGTTCAAACTTCATATCTCTCTGATCTCAATAGAATGCCTCCACAATTCTAGAAATACTCTTATACTGCGAGACATTATTCTATACTGATATTATGTCATAGTGTATTCTTCTAGTTCTCAAACCATTTTCTTGTTCAAACTTCATATCTCTCTGATCTCAATAGAATGCCTCCACAATTCTAGAAATACTCTTATACTGTGAGACATTATTCTATACTGATATTATGTCATAGTGTATTCTTCTAGTTCTCAAATCATTTTCTTTTTGGCTAGCATACTCTAACCCATTACAAGTTGGAGCCATTATTGGATGTCTTCATACTATATTCATGTTGAACATTTTCTCATGTTAAAATTCAACAGTCTGATGAGATGGTCTTGTTCATTACTGTTCCTCCTTTTGTTGCATTTGAAATTATAAAAATAGTTTTAAAAGTTCTTGATGGAGCTATTGTCATTGTTTCTTTCTTTCAATGGGCAACATATTTTTTTAATTAAAAAGGAGCTTTGCAAAAAAATTACAAATTATGGTATTCAAAAAAGAACTCAATGGTCCAAAGATTTAATTGCCTAAGAGATGTAATCAAAATTGTGGCCAACTTGACCTCACTTTTTAGAGGAACATTTTGAATGTGAAATGTTAACACATTTGAAGCTTCAATAACAATTGGGTTGGAAGGGCACACTGTTGTTAAATACTGAGCTAAATGAACTGCGATTTCATTCTGATGTTACTGTGTCAGCTTGCAAGGCATCAAAAATCCATATGGCCAGGAATATCAAAATTAAAGATTGCCTTTCATTGGAAAACTGATATGGCACCGGATCAAATTCCCATAGGAGGTTTCACTTTCCTTTTTCTGATGTTTGTAATTTTCTGCTTGTTTCTTAACCTGCATGCCTTTTCATGACTGGCGAGTAAAGTGTTTAGTATTTTTATTTTCCACTGAGGAACCATCCAGACTTCATTGATTGGTTGTCGTATTGCCCCTCAATAGCAAAAGTAGAATTTCTTTTTTAAATAAAAATGTGACTTGGAAATAAGTTACATTTTCAAAGCGAGGGAGGCCTCTTCAAAAAGGAACACCACAGGGACCCGACCTTATAATGCAATTGCATTCTCTGCTCCATTGCTGTTTCTGTCTCTTTATTCTTGATCTATCCTTTAGGCCAGTCTGGTTGGTTTTTTGCATCTAGTTTTGGTGTAGCAGCTATTTTACACCAGCAGATGGATTGTGGCCCCATCTTATCACTTAGGCTCCCATATTGATCTTTAATTCGTAAAGCTCAAAGATGTCTTGGACATTAAAATTTGCACTTTTAATATTGTAAAAATATAGCAACCTTCACGCAGTAGATTGCTTCTCTTATAACATTAGAGTGAGTTTACTCTCAATGAGTTGATGACAGATGGAAATCCGCTAGGATGCATTACAAAACAAATTAGCTTTGTACTGATGCAAACATGAATCTGTAAATTTGTGGCACAAGGTAGTGTTGGTGTGTGTTTTATGACACAGACAACACAGAATAAAATACCAAGGGGGTGGTACTCTATCCTCTCTTGAACAAAATCTCCAATGTGCTAAATAGATGAACTATGTGATCACAAAGGTTGACTCCAAGGTTCCAAATGCATGTGGTTTTTCTGTTTAGGAAAGACTCTCATTGTAGGATAATTTGCTGAAAACCTCCAAGGGGACTTATGTGGTTATTCAAGATTTCATTTTCAACTTTTTAATTTCCTTTCTTTTTTGGATTTTCTGGTTTTAACACTTATGAAGATTTCTAAAAAAAGTACAAAAGAGGAGGTTTTGAGAAGATAATTCTAACCCTAAACTAATTCTATGAACAAATCCTATGAAATTTGGAGACAAGATTGCAAAAAATGGAATCTGAAACCTATCCTTGCTTCACCAAATTCAACAACTCCACAAGAAGGGTGCAATCTTCTAAGGTATTCTAAGGATTATTACATCACAGATATTCACCAACATTTGAACAATGAATATAGTAATGGAAGTTTTTTCTATGACAAGTTCAGACTAACTTTGCACAATAGTTGAAAATTATCCAACTATCAAAAATATGAATGTATTGATTCTACAATGAACATTCTCATCAAATCCTTTATTCACTTTAACAACTTAAAAATAAAATCTACTTTGAGAGACAAGAAACCATGCAACTTGTAAAAGATATTAAATTCACCAACAATTGAACAATGAATTTACTTAAGAAGTGTTTTCTGCAACAATTTCTCTGAATCTCTCTTTACAAATGAGAGGAGTGGGGTTTATATAGGAGTTCAAAAAAAATGAAGAGCTAAGATCAATTTAAGATTGACGGCCAAGATTTAGACAACTATACCCTAATTAGGGTTTACAATGATTATCTAGTGAGAATCAATGAAAAATGAACAACTCAAATGGAGCTTATCCTTTCCTTGGCAGCATATTTGATGAACCTAGACACCACATGCACAAAATTATCTGATTGATGGAAATAGGTGGTTGCCACCTCAGCATGCTTATACCTTTGAATGAAGTTAGCTTTGAACAATTCTTCTTCAATTTTGGGAGTTTGGGATTTTGGAAAAACATTCTCAAATATCATCTTTAAACCTCCTTGAATTCGGAATTTTCTCCCTTTTGAATGCTCTTCTTCGATCCGGGATTTTGGACTTCTTGGTGTGAACTTTGAAATTTGGAAGATGTTTTTGAAATCTTCCATTGTCCATCCCCTCTTCTTCTTGTCTTGAAATTCTTCGTAGGTGATGAAGTCCTTGGTTATGTTAGTTTTCCTAATCTGGAAATGGCCTTATGAATTTTGGAAATGATGAAGTCCTGTCCTCGGAAATGCACTTTCAGGTCTGATTTTCAAGAAATTTCGCATACTTAGGCAATTTTCACCATTGCCTTCTTAGTGATTTCACCCTCTAAAAATCCTCTCTCCAAGGTTCACACCTCTCTCTAGAAACTTATACCTCTTAGTTTCTTTGGATACTTGGTGATTTCAACCTCAAAGGACTTTGGACTTCATGATTTTCCAACTTTTCTCTGGCTCCAGAGAGCGCATTTCATCTCTTGGTTTGCATTTTTCATTTAGGTTGTCAACACTTTTTCAGGTCATACTAAGCTGTGAGGACTTTGCTTGTGCTTGTGGATTTCCAATAACTTTCCTTGTTTAAAACCAGGAATTTTCATAACTTAAGGAATTTTCCATGACTTTTTGGAATTTTTCATGTGGATTTGACAAATTTCTTCGCTGTAATGACATCTACCTCATTGAATCTGCCCCAATTCTGATTTGCAGATTGAAATTCTGAATTTGGAATGAAAAAATCTTCAAGTCTGCAAGAATCGTCTTGAATCTGCAATCAGATTAGAAAACAGTTAAAATCCTTTGAGAAAATAGTCTGAAAATCACCTTCAATTTTGAGAAAGATAAGAATTTCAACTGAAAACTCTTCTAAAATCCTTGATCTGTGCTAAGGACTGATGAAACTCAGTCTGAAAATTGTTCAAAATATTAACTTTACTTCTGAGATCAGAGGAATAATGCTAACTCCAGAGCTGTGTTCTCTTGTTTGTGAAGAATGAAATGACAAGCTTATGTATTTATAAGCTTTGTGAATGCCAAGAAGAGATCGATTTGCTTGTTTTATTGCTTCCTTCCTGATTTTGTTTTTCTTTCTTCTTCACGGTCAATCCCTCTTGAAAAAAAAACACTTTGCTTTTTTCCTGATTTAATAAATCCCTTCGCTTTCTTCTAGAACTCTTTGAAAAAAATCTGCTTTGCTTTCTTCTAGAACTTCTTGAATAAAGCTGCTTTAAAGTAATTTGTTTCTATATTCTTTTTATTTTTAAAATCCATGCTTGGTTTGCTTTCTTGCCTTAAGTCAATCTCTTTATTTTTACTTTCCTTTGATTTGTTTGTACACTTAGGCAAATTTTTTAAAATACCCAAGCTTGGGCGGACTTGATGGGGAGTTAGGGATTTTCCAAACATTTAGCAATTTTCAAAGCCTCTTAGGCTGGGTGGACTTTAATGCATTTGAGAAATTTTCCATACTTAGCAAATTTCATAGCTCTCATAGCTGGTTGGACTTAATGTGTATTTCTGGAATTCGTCTCAAGTCCCACCTTGATCGGATTTCATGTGGTGTTAGGGCTTTCTCATGTTGGAGAAGTTGGACTTTGCCCCTTGTCAAGGTATTTCACATCTTGAAGCGGACTTTGTTTAGCATTGAGGATTTCATTCATTTCCAAGTCAGACTTCTCATGCCTTTAGGAATTCCCTCCTTCCTCGATTGGACTTGGCATGGGTTTGAGGATTTTCCTTATGGGAGAGGGCGGACATCATGTGCAATCAAGGAATTTCCAAATTCACGGGCCGGAGTTTAGGTTGATTAATGGAGTTTCAAGCATAAATATATTTTATATAAATACTGTTAGGATGTAGGATGTTTGAGAGTGGTTTCAGATCTCGAGGAGTTATAATTGACATTATAGATTTTGGAAGATCCTAAAAATTTTCAGACTCAACCAAATTTCAGTAATCAACACGCTTTCATCAGTGTTCTTTTCCACAGCTTTCTTTTCCAAGATTTCTAATAAATTTGTTACTAGAACAAGGATTTTTCAAGAATTTTCACATTTTTAATGCATTGCTCATTTTGAAATCCAAAATTTTTCACCATTTTTCATGCTTTTTCATGAAATCCTAGATGAATTTGGTGTTGAAAACATGAATTTTACACTTGGGTGATTTCTCACTTTACTCAGTTGCAAACGTAACCTTCACCCCTCCTAAAATAGGAACTTCTAAAAATAGAAATTAAAAAAGAATGCAAAAAAGTAGGCAAAAAAAACAAACAAACCCCGATTGGCCTAAAAGTGCCAAAAACGGAACTTTTGAAAATGCAAATAAGCAGAAAAAAATAATTTTTCCTAAAAAGGAGTTGTCAGAATTGACCTCAAGCAATGCCGATCTTTGTCCCTTGGCCCTTTTGAACAGCTTTGTGGCATCAGAATACTCATTTGGTCATGCTTTTTCACTTTTACTTTTTAATGACACTCCTGAACTTGGAAAAACTGTAAAGTTTGATTGAACTCCTAAACTGTGCATTGGCAAGAGACGGAGACTGAAACTGAAATACTTAAACAAAACCTTAAAAAGCGAAAAAGTGGGGGTTACCATTTGCAATGGGGTGATGTGTGATTACGTCACAACAGGTAATATTTTGACACTTTAACTGTTTGGAAGTATAATCATATTAGGAAAACTCAGAAAACATGTATGTATTGAACAACTGATACATGCATTTTAGCAATGGTTATACACTGGTACATGTTTGCAAGTGGTAAACTTTTTTCATTCCATAGAGAGATTTAAAGATTCTAAAGCTAGCAATACTCATTTGGATTCCAGGTTTGCTGTCTACTCTGTATTGGAGAAGCCATTCTCACAAGTTCATAAAATATAGAGTTAGGCATCTATATATGTTAGCAATTAACACAATCTTTAACATGTTTGCAAGTGTTCTCTCAAGAAAATGAAATTGGTTCCATGCATAGAGAAATTAATGATCTCAAGTTAGCAATTTCTGTTTGGATTCCATGTTTTACACCTAGCTCACTTTTGCTGAAGTTTTTCATTATGGAGTTAAGCGCTAGTGATTTAAAAATTTCCTAATGCTGTAAGGAATTTGCTGGGCCCCTTATACTGAACCCAATTGCAAGCCACCATCATCATAGAAGGATTGAAATTGTATCAATGAACTTGATTAACATAGAAATGGGTTTATTTCTAACAGTGGAAATCATTATCTGTTGCTGCAGTAGGAAGCAAGTAAGATTCTGAATGGTCTTCAACCATGTGTGATCATTTGAAAATTGGAAAGCCATCAGCAGAAAATAATGAAGCATGTGCCGTATAGCATTAGTCTTCATTAATGGCTCTTGATTTTAGTTATATAAGGTAAAACAAAAATCTCTCTTATCAAGCTTGGAATGGGCATAACAAATTTTCTCACTGGAGAATGCAATCTACAGCAAACATGATTAGTAGTTGATGGCTCTGATTATTCCAGATTTGTCCATTAGACTTTAATGTTCAAGAGCTGAAAATTTCAATTAGAAGCTGTTAATGAAAGCATTTGGAGGTTCACAAATTTTCGCATTTGACAGTCTCCAGCTTTCTATGGCTTTCTGCCATCTGTAGCTGACAGCCAAATATAATTTTTAGATTGAAAAGGTTCTCTCAGGTAGATTTTTAGATGCTGAATTAAGGAGTCCCATTCAGCCTTTTATAGCTTATAGAGCTTCTAATATTTTTCAATGTTCATTCTTGTATTCTTCAATCCTGTAGACCATGTCTGGTTATTTGTTATACACAACACATTTTTGTTCTTGTGCATCCATAAAATCTACTTTAATGTGCATTATTGCCTAAAAAGTTATTATGAGACAGTGCATAAAATTCAAGTTTTGTCCAAGTCAGAGAGTGGATATTCTACATCAGGTAGAAATGCATCCCTGAGCGGGAGGGACATGTTATGTATCTTAATGTGTTATGTTTCTTAAAGAAATGGATAGGTTTTCCAACCTAGGAGAAAGCCAGAAAACATCCTTGGCCTTTCTAGTTTGCAAGATTGCAAGGAGGTGCTGAGAATATTTCCTAGCTATTTTACTTCCTAATATGTCAAAGAAATTCGCTTTTAAGCTGCAATATGTCACACAGGCTGCAAACTTTAAAGATATTGTGTTACACAGTCAAAGGCTTTTGTACATGAAATAAGACCATATTCTCCTGTAAAGAATGGCTTGCACTTCTGCAAGTAAAATAGCTAGGAAATATTAGGAAGTCCCATATTCTTTATCAATTACACAATAACCATCTAGGATGGCATAACACATTATGTTAGCTAGCGATACACTGCATTTGTGGTTATTTCTGTACTTTTCCAAAGAACTTTATATTTGCAAGGGAAATGCTTTATTCTTTTTGTCATTATTTTCATCTTCTACATCTTTTTTGCCCTCATATTGTCAATCTTTAAAACCCTCAACATCATTGACATCCGCCATTCGCCTTTTCCATCTGCATTATTTATAATATTGCCAACTCAAAGCATGAATTTAGGTTGAAAGTACCCAAGTGGATACACTTTCCTTCTCAAATGGTAAAATTGCTTGAGGTGCTTGTGGGTTCCATTGCCTTATGATTGTTAACAATGCACGTGAGAGAAAGGTCATAGAGGAATTGACCAATCATGAAAATTGGCCATCAGAGAGATGACCTAATACATACAATTAAAAATTTCTCAAAAATACAAATATCTAAATCTAGAATCTTCAATTTGGAGGTACTTTGACAGTTTTTAAGTCCTCAACTTGATATACAGCTGCAGAGGTGAGGATTTAGAAATCAGCACACAGACAGATTTTATGTTTGTAGGCTCATAGATGAAGACACAGTTCAGGTCATATACAGTTATCATAATTGCATCTGTGGACTTGAATATTAACATGGAGGCAAGACAACATTGAAGTTGCCAACTTGAACAAAAATACAAGGACAAGTCTCCTTGTTTCTTGCAAAATTTCTGGATGTGATAAATTTGACACATACAGATGTGCTATTGAGTCTTAACATAAGGAGACAAGTCACTAAGCCTAAAATTGAGTCACACTTTTGATTCTTACGAAGACTTGGTACAAGTATCCAATGAACTTTGACTTTAGTGAAAGATATAACATGGACATGGTGATCAGAATTTACATCCATGAAACTTTTTGTATTGTTTATGACTTATGCATGATTTCATTCAAACAACATAGTTATAGACTTGGGTAACAATGATATAGGATCAACTTTATTTATAAGGGATTATAACTGGTGTGGAAAACAGCTGTGTGCTTTATTTGTTTTTCAATGTAAGTCTTCATATATCTTTTTTAATCAAAGGACATTTGTCTAAAAGTATATTTTGCAACTGATTAAAAAAATGTACAAGACATGCTTCCAGAACCCTAGATATGAGAGTATTGACGTAAGTCATTGACAAACTGACTTGTCAATATAGGAAAAGAAAGTGGGGTTTTACAGATATGTTAAATTTAGTAATTAGTTGCCCCAATAATGAAGAAATAACTAATAAGAGATACAAATTTATTATTTAATGAATGACATCAAGCTAAGTGGGCTTGATCTTGTGGGAAACTCCATGGTTAAGATTGCTTGAGATGGAGCAGCAGTGCAATAGGTGACCTTGTGGGAGGTTCCAGTGCTTCAACCGTATGACCATCACCTATATAATGAATTCGAAGCGGACCATGTGTGCTCATGGGTTGATGAAGGTTGACTTGAAGCTACAAGTTGAATCCAGATAGAACGTCACATACTTGGATACACGGTGAAAACACCATATATGTGATAATGGCATCATAGTTTAATGTGGAGGGAGATATTTGAAATTCAACAATGGCTCTGTATTTTGCATGTCTTTGCTGACACTGATGATTAATGATTATGCCTTTAATACTCTTCTTATCATCTGTATCTCTTTTTTTTGGTGTATAAACGTGCGCCAAATCTTTGAATCATAATCAACCCCACATTATCTCCTATTTTATTTACTGAACATATTATTTATAAATGCTGTTTATTATTTTCTTCCAACCTTTGCTGAGAAATTCAAGAATATTGTCAAGTTTGTGTCTCGTTATTATGGAGAATATTTATTATTACTTTTGGATTTTAAAATGTGGAATTTTTCCTGGTCAGACCTATTGCGGAAAACAAATCTACTTCTCATAGTCGAGTGAAAGAGGTATTGAATGATTTATCAGAAAACACGCTTAGGTATGGAGAATTTAGATGGTTGTGGTTCAATGACAATGTTATGTGACATCTCTATGTAAAGAATCCCACCCTTGTTCTTGCTCCATATTAATTCCATTCAAGAGTTTTTAACTTTTTTCCTACCTGGCTTTCTCGAGAGAAACTTCTTTTCTTGCAAAGATTAATTTTATGCCCTGTGAAGTAGTTCAAGTTCCAGAAACACAATTGAAGCTTCTTTTTTCCTACTGTGCTTCTGTTATTCACCAATCCATGTTATCCAAACCTATACTTGGAACTACAACATTTCAGATTCTTTGATTTACCATTCCAGTTTTCTATGCTTACTTTTTGAAGTGGCAGTTCATTTGTTAGAGGATATCAAATATATGAACTTGAAATAATATTCTCTAATTTACCACAGGCTTTTGCTGTACTCAAGTAAAGAAATTAAATATATTGAAAATTCTCTTACATTTGGAAGATTTCTTTGCAACCAAGTTCCTCTGCACTGATGTTACATTGAAGTTGTTAAATGCAAAGCCTTTTTCTTAATTATGTTTTTATTACAAATTGTGTTTGAGGAATTCTAAGCTCATTGGCAAGTGTTGTTATTGAATATGACAGAATTGTTGATTCAGATTGTATATCTGGGGACTACGCGAAACATCCAAGCTCCAGGTGCATGGGCATCGCAAGCTTGCTTTTAATCAACCATTGAGGCAGTATATGAGTTTGATAAATGCATAGATTTGGTGGGAAACTAAACAAACAATATAAAGGAGAAAATATTCCCCACTATTGCTTCCTTACCTTGAACGAGCACAAGTTTTGAGCCTCAGAGATAAGTTTAAGAAGTAACCTGCAAACTTTTTTTATGGTGTCTGGAGATGCTGTGAATTATTCGAAAGAGATGCATTTATATCACCATCCATTCTGCCTGAACAGTCAGAAGGTGCGACTTGCTTTGGAGGAGAAAGGCATAGATTATGTGTCTCACAAGATGAATCCGTTGAAGGGCAGAAATCTGGATTTGGACTTTTTTCGCATGAACCCAACTGGGAAAATACCAGTTTTTAAGAATGGTGACATCATCATTTTTGATACACTTACTATCATTGAGTATGTATCTGTCTTCACCATTCACTTTCCTTTTATTTTAAAATTTGTACATTTATATATAAAATGCACAAATGATTGCCTTAAAGTAGTCCACAATTTGAATTCAAACAGACATTTCAATTGTTGCGAGGTTGTATAACATCTACCTTTGATTATTTTTTATTGTTTAGAGCAGTGTCTCTTTTTGTCAGACCTTGTTCAAGTTTTGTTTATATTCTGAAGGATGTGGATCACTTTAATGCCCATGAAACTTCAGGTACATTGATGGCATCAATGAACCCTTGGGGGGAAATGATGTAGACCATAGAAGAATGCTAGTGTGGATGCAGAAAATAGATGAATGGAATCCAAAGCTATTCACCCTCAGCAACATTCCTCACAAGTATGTCTCATTCTTTTCAAGATTCAAGAGACAAGTTGCTATAGCAAGAATGGCTGAGAGTCCTGATCTTGCAGACAAATATCATCTGAAACTTCGAGGTGCTTATGCAACAGAGGAGCAACTGAAGGACCAGGATGCTGTGAATGAAAGCACAGAGAAACTGGTACATCTTCTTGATGATGCCGAAACCCAACTGGCAGAATCAGAATTTCTAGCAGGTGAAAAGTTTTCAATGGCAGATGTGATGTTTGTTCCAATTTTAGCACGTATTGAGTTGTTGAATAAGGAAAATGAATATATTGGCATAAGAACACATCTTTTAGATTACTGGAATCATGTCAAGGAGCGTCCAACCTATGGTGCTGTTATAGGCAAGTATTTCTCAGGATGGAGAAAATATAAAAGTGTTTTGAGTACCTACTCTATTGTTTGGATTCGAAATGTATTCAAAAGGTACTGATTGTCATCTAAGAGCTTTCAGATTTTCGCTGAATGATTGCCATTGGAGATGTGTTGATTGTTATTGATGTATATAACGTTAAACATAAGTTCATAAAGTGTTTTAAACATTATCCACAGTTCCAGGAAGCCAATTATTCGGACTTTCCTCTTTGGTCATGTAAAATGTAACTTCTAAGAGGACATGTAAAAATAAGATTTTTATTGTTGTTAGTGTTTGAATAATTTGTGATAATAATCTACAGCGAGGGTATCTCAGTTGTTCGTATCTCAGTTGTTCTATATACTCAGAGACCAGTTATGAAAAATAGTATTTTCTTTAATTGTATGTTTTTCTGCTCTTCTTACTATATATAAATTTGAGATCGCCCATTCAATTGATAAAAATGTTTTGATGAATATAAGAGATTTGATTGCTGCAATTTATCTGAATCCTCTTGCCAGGGCTGTGAATTTGAAATTGACAATAGACTGTGTCCATTTTGATAGAAAGACATTTTTCATGCATTAAATGTTCAGTCTCGTGTATAATTAGAGTTTAATGATATGGATTTTGGATATTTGAGAATGCACATATAGTGAGCTATGACCTTTTCTTTAGTATGTTATCCGATATGCCTTGCACTAGTAATTCGAATTCAGTAGCCAATTAGAGAGCTGTATTTGTTGATGATGTTTTCAAACTGAAGTTTTAAAATTTCAATAGAATCAATTTGTGGATAAAGTACTATAATTATTAAATCTGATTTGGCTAGGCAGTGCTTGGTGAAGATAGTTTTATCTCATCATAAACTGATTTTGAAAATTATTAAATCAAGTTTAATCAGGTTGACTTGAAAAATTATAAAATTGGCTTAGGCAGTGCCTTCACTATTAATTAGATGCAGAAATGTTTGATACAAAGGATTAATTTCTACCCACCCGAAAACTAGCAGCTTGAACGTAGACATCCATGTTTCAAGATGAAGTTCGGAACTGTTTTGCAGAGCCTCTTGTTTTGATTTCTTCTGGCACTTGGTGCGTCTTGACAGCGAGTTGAATCTTGCATGCTTTTGGTGGATCTTGTCACTGAGTTGACTCTTGCATGCATAGAGCACAAATTGCTAGAAAACAAAAGCACAATGAAGCTGATATAAAGCAGATTGCAGTATAAAAACAATATCTTCATGTGAAATAAACAGCAGAAGAGATGGTTGCAACCAGCTTTTGGAACTCTCGAAGTTGGTAGGACATCAAGATGCCAAATGACCAACACAATACGTGAAAAGCACATTGACAATAACTACACATTTTCACCAATTGACGTGTAAAACCAATATCCATTGATCTAACCTTGATTTGATGGCATGCTAAAACAAGTTTAGGTCTCAATCCTAAAAGTTTTCTTTAGTCGACTTTTGACTCTTCTCTCAGAGATAAGAGCTCAATTTTCAATCATCTGGTGGTGTAAAGGTGTTATTGAATCTTGGGCCACATTTAACATTTTAAATGAAGTGAAGCACATTGGACTCCTGATTTTTGATTGGATGAACAAGAAATTATCTTAACATTTTTAGTAAACCTCCTGTGACTCACTTCACACTACTGAGGTAAAACATGACCCAATAATCTAATTAGAAAAAGTGCTTGGGATCATTTCTCAACTCGACATTTTTTTTAAGACACCCACCGTTCATCAATTGATCAAATATAGCAATCAATGAACTTTTTTAATTCAGCAATAAATCGATGAGACGTTTAATGGGATGAGAACAACATTACTTTAGCCTTAGAAAATTGCCAAAAGATTCAAAATACTCTGGGCTTTTACAGACAACTCTATTGAATCCACAAGAGCTTGCTTCGGTAGTTTCTGAAGAAGCACAACCTTGCGAGCAGGGCTGAGATTCGACATCTGTCATGGATTATTTTATTGATTTTACATGTATTTTACAATATTTAAATTAATCATTATGCTACATGCTTCGGCTTTTGAAAAAGTGTCACATTTTGCTTGTTGAAGGTTAAATTTTCATTCATAGTACATATTAGTACCAAATAGCCCTAGCACTATCACTTATGTAAATTAAGAAAACGATTAATATGAATTTTTCAATTGCATGACATTCCAAGATAATTCTATCTTCTGGTCATTTATCATACAAGAATTTTAATTTTGGGAGTGAAGCATATTGATCAGTCTTTTTTCCTAGTACTAGCAATGGGACAGCTGAGATAAATCTTCTTGCAAATGGATTACAAAGAACACCAATTTTCTATGGTCTCAAGCTACTTCATTAAAATACAATTCAATGCACATGTGGGATTATATAGTCAATTAATCATTACACGCAATCCTCATTTCTGTAGTGTTTTGCGACTAAGCCGACATCTGCTGTCACTGTTTAACTATTTAAACAGTGTAGATAACGTTATGAAGCACATTATCATGCATCTCTGCACGCATGAGTTCTTATATTAATTTATATTGTTAGTTTAGCTGAAACACTACCTATGCAGTGATTGATTTTAATTAAGTTTAGGTCACTGCAAAAGATTTGCAATGGTGAACATGGGTAGATATTTTCTGGATGATTGTTTATTCACGAATAAACATATTCCCAGTGTTCTGCTATTTGATTCAGATTCTTTTGGAGAATTGCAAATATAAATTTCGAGTTTATAATTGATGATTGTTGCAAACAACCCGTAGAGTATTTGATGAATGTTTTTAGCCTATCAATCATCTATCGAAGAAGAGGAGTTTATGCCACAAGATCTTTCCAAGTTCGGTTTACTTGAAACAAAAATTTTAGTAGGTGTTCATCTGGGTAGAAGATAAAAAAATTCATATGCTGGGCTGCACCATGCACGTGAGTGAACAAGCTTAGTATAGAGTCATTTTCTTGGAAAAAAAATTAATTTCTATTGGCAAATCTTTCAAATTTTTAGGGAAAAAAAGTATTCTTATTGGCGATTATTTTTTAATAATAATTTGTTTTATAGAAAATATTGATAGATCTCAAATAATAAAAATAAATTAATTAATCACCATGGTGAATACTTATATTTAAAAATATAGAATTTTTATGAAAAATTATTTGGCTTAATGTGGAAATCTTTGATGGGTTTAATAATCTCATTGTATTGTAAGATAAATGTATTGATATTTTCAAATACTAATGTGGCCCAAAATTTCTTCAAGACTATTGATTTATAATGAGATCAACAATCCAAAAGAAATTTTAGCTCCCATAAGTATTACAAACCAAATAGTAACATTTTTACCTCATAGAATATAATGACGGTCACTAGATTATACTTTAAGTCAATAATGACAACTAAAAGTTGGTGATAGACCCTTACAGTAACTAATAATCATGATATATTATTGGAGAATATATTTAAATTTCTACAATAACTTATAAAATTTTGGCGAATCAAATCTAATTATGTATCGAATATTGTGGCGATTTTTTGAGTTCATTTTTTTATAAAATAAATTATTTTACGATTTAAATATTTTTAAATCAAAATTTTGAAAAAAGGTGGCGATTTAGGTTGCCTTAAATCTTGAATTATTAGTGAAATTTGCATTTTCAAATTTCCAAAATTAGCCAATTGGCAAATATTAGCCACTAAAAATTACTACGAGGCCCTATTCGAAGGTTATCTTGTATGAACAAAATTTACAAATTTAGTCTGAGGAGCTTCTTGTACACATTGATCTGTATCTCAATCATAATTTTCTATTCATATTTATAACCCTAAATGTCCAGTCCACATTTTCTGTTGAGAGTTGTTGGATTGTAATGGTTCCTATGTGTTTAACTTTTTCCACTCTTTCAGAAAACTATTGTAAACAAGTTAGGCTAGAAGGAACCATTAGAGATGCCAATATAGATGGGAGTTAAAAAATTGTTTATTCTCATGAAATTTAAGATATATCTTTTGATAACAAGGGACTAGTAATTTGGTATAAAAGGTTAAATATTTTTTTGTTTGTTAGAAAGGTTTTAAATTAATGTTAAATTGTTTTATGTTGAGAGTTAAGAATTGAGGGGTAGAAAATTCATTTGGAGTATGGTTTTAGCATTATCTCTTATTATTATATCTTAAAGAGATTTAAACCTCAGTAGATTATGTAATGGAGGAACATATCACCACCTAAACCAATTGTGCGCAACTAATTGAACTACAATTCTTTGATTTTGTTTAACTTCTAATTTAAATTAAGTTTAACAAGTATAAGAAACAATAAAATTTACTTAATTATAGGTTAAGAGTTGAGACTCGCATTATAAGAGAAATTAGAAACTTAAAAATTGAGAAAAATGGAATTGGCTTAATTCATCTCAGCATTCAATAGATAGTTGTCTAATATTTTGATCATATTTTTTGATATGTATATTATGATCACTTAAAATTGGATATATTGGTGGTAGATTATGAAATCTAAACTAGACCATTCTCAAAATTTGTGTAAGATTAATTGCCAAAGTGATCCTATGATTTGAAACCATGGCCTTGGAATTGTAGTTGACCCTTTTATGCAGTTATGAAGTACCTACATAATCTTTTTTGATTGTTGTGCTATTTTAAATAAAGTAAAATGAGTTGTATTAAGAAGCACCATAGAGCTTGCAAAGCAAAAATGTGGAAGTGTACTACTCTCTCGTGATTTGCTCAAGTCCTGAAAAGAAGTTGCGAGTGTAAAAGAGACAATGGAGTTGGACATCGAGCTTTCATGTTAAAAGGGAAGGTTGTTTCAAACTTTAAAAGTGCTAGTGGTTTAAATATGTCAATATGTTGCCATTAATACATACATTACAATATGATATGTTGATGTTCTCTAATCTAAAATGGCATTATATAAGGTTAACCATTTCTTATTTTGCAATCTCCACCTCATATTTTTGTGTTTAATTCGGTGCAAACTCCTCTTGTGAGTTTTTAAGACCATTTCCATCTAATTCTGGTCTTATCCATGATTATAGATGTATAATGCAAGCCATCCAAGCTTAGGAATAGTTTGTTTGTCATCTCCATCAATTTGGACAATTGTATAATCAAGGACACCTATACCTCTTTAAACACGAGTGTAAAACTATTTAAATTTTAAAAATCAAAGTTACTTGCATTTTGTGCCCTAATCTATACTATATTTTCAATGGTAACTTTTCCATAAATATTAGTATAGACTTGTTTTAAAACCCTTTTCAAACCATTCACTCATAGAACATTTACAATTATAAAACTTACCACCACTTATGTCCACCAACGTATGGGTGGATTGTAAATACTATACAAAAAAGAGTAGAAGATTGAAATTTGAAGATTGTGTACCTACTTTGTAGCATTGAAGCCATATATTCCATGTAATCTTATTACCATCTATTTCATATCCATTTCATCTCCCCTTTTGTTCTTACGAAACTGAAATTTGAAAATCCTTACCTTAGCTTCCTTCTTTAGATCTATAAACTTAGCTCCCTTCTTTAGATCTATAGCTATTTTCTTAATTTTCCCCTTGTTTGCATCTCCTCATGTGATCTCTACTTTTTTGTCTGACTCCTATCCTTTCACACACCACCCATGCTTAGCTATATCTCCTAGGTCTTGTCATTGTGTTCACAGACATCTCCACAATCTGATTTACAATTTACCACTAAGTTTTCATGCACTTGAGCTTATTGATCATGTTTTGGAGGTTGAAATAAACTTAGCTCAAGTCTACTCACTCAAAGTTAGACGTACATGTTATATACGCAAGATTACCACCATAAATTCAAGATAAACAACTCTTATAAATAGAACTATTGGATCCTCAAACACTTGCCCAAAGGTTACATTTACTCTTTTAACACTATTGCAACACCCCCTTGACATTTGCGCAAAATAAATAGACATAAATAGTAGTTTGCTGATGACTAAATGACCAAGCACATGACTCTATGTGGCATATGTTATAATATAACTTACAAGTGAAAACATGTTGTGAATTGAAAACATCTAAGTACATCATAGTGATATGTTATAGATGAAAATGAAAATAACCATAAAAGAGATGCAAATCATTACAAAATATATACGTGAAGAACCCATGTGATGAAAAGTCATACTCAAAGAGAGCCAAAGCTTGTCTCAATCCTTTAATAGAGTTACTTCAATACAATTTCTCCCTCTGAATTTATACAAAATTTATCCTACTTCAAGCTCCAATATATAACGAAAAATAATACAATAACTATATAAATGGATTTCAATGCATTGGACTAAAACCATGATCAAAGTGATATGCATGCAAAAGATATGTTATGAAGTTTTTGTTGGAAACTGCAATTGAAACAATTGTTGTATTGTCATTGATGTCAAACCTTAACTGGTAAGACTGTTGCTACTTAGGACAGTACTATGTCTATTTGAGTGTTGCTAAGGGGATAGGCAAGGTTGGCAAAATAGCACCTAAGGAAAGGTTAAGTTATCTTGATACTACAAAGTGTACTTGACTATGTTGCACAATGATGAGACAATGTATTGTTTATACTAGTAAGACTGAAGACTAAACTAGTAGGCTTGACTGAGCAAAGAATGGAAAAATCATGTTTAAGCCGAGTAATGTTAGTGTCGACCGAGTTAGTATATGCCGAGCAAAATTCTAGTGTCGACCGAACAACAGTTAATTACCGAGGAAGACAGTGTAAGCCGAGGAAACTTTTTAGTAATGACTAAGCTTTCTACATGAAGACCGAGTAGTTGATCACAGTATTGACCGAGCATCAGCAATTTTATATTTGAAGAGAATTTAATTTTGGAGCTGACATTGTTGAATTCTTGGATTATGTAAAACGTGTTGACTTTATTTATTGATTGTTTGAAAGCATTAAATGCACTGTAAAATATTTTATTGTAAATCTTTAAGAGATTTGAGATGTTCTAGAAAAGGAGCCGAAGAACATGAAGTGGGTAGATTCAATGAATCTGACCTAACCCTAAGATCTACGAATGAGATTGAGCGGCATAAGATGAGTTAACCTAATTGAGGAAAGTATAAAGGGAACCTGAGCATTTGGATATGCAAGTGCATGGGTGAACAAAGAATGCTGGAAGATCAATAAAGTTTTATTGACTGAATAAGCAGAAAAGGCTGAAGGAGAATTGTGGTGGTTGCTTGAAGAAAAGTTCCAAGTAGATCAGAGATGGAGATGGCAAAGTTTCAAAGTCAGTAAACCATAATTAGTGTATAGAATCAGATCTGATATTTGCAAAGTGAGTTGTATATTTTTCAGATAAATATTGCTTCCACTTTCTAACCATTGTAACAATCAAAATCCTTTTAACAGGGGTTGACCTAATAGTCATATGTTAAATCCTTTGAACAAGGTTGCATTCTAATGGAGTGTATGTAAGTCCTATGACTAGGCTCACTTTTAACAGGGTGATTGAAATCCTTTAACCGGGTCACACCTAACAGTGTGTATTGTAACCTTTGATAGGGTTGGCTTTTTATCAAGCTCACTTCAGAAGAGTGAAAATAATAGCAACATGTTACAAAGTGGTTTTTCCCAAATTGGATTTCTACTATAAATCCTGGTGTTAATACTTGTGTGAATGTTTTGGTTTGAACATTTTTGTGTTTTACAAGTTAAGTTACAGCTGGGTAGTGGATTGCATTGTTATATGTTTTTATTATTGAATCAGTGATAACCGAGTTTGTTCTGGTTATTGGATCTGATTTGAAGAAAAGTTTTTGAGATTGTTTTATACATCAGGACCTGAGAACAACTAATTCACCCCCCCTCTCTGTTGTTCTAAATCATATTAACAGTTTTAGGGAGTTACAAGCATTTTTATAGAATATTCAAGAATTTTTATATGAGCTTGGTAATCCAACTTCACAAAAGTAGATAAAGCCCACTAAAAGACTAAATAATAACTCACTATATCTAGAAAGGTTACCCCCTTCTTATATATAGTCCAAGATGTTTTCTTACACCCCATACACTCTCAAAAGTGCTTCTTACACCACTATAAATGGTGAGATTCTCTTCCACTTCATCTCAATTGTTTGAATGGTTGGGAGATTGTTGAGCATGTCAGAGATTGTTGATTAGACCTTGTTTATGTGTGCTGACATTAATGTTTTGTCATTGATGTCAACATACTATTGATGTTGTAGATAGTGTGTGTAGTTTGTTCGAAGAAGATGATTTCAGTTGATCAGGTGATATATTGAAGATCTTTTGTTGTGATTATAGATGATGTTTCAGATATGCTTGTAGTTGATTCTGGTCAACTTACATAAGTTCGCATAACAGATTGAGTGTGTTATGATTGATTTATTAGGTGCCAATATTTTAGTATTAATGTGTTCTGAGGTCGAGTCTTTGCTTCAATGAGGATCAGTATGATTGATTCAGTTAATTTGAAGGCCTGGTGGTATTCTTGGATCATTTTATGACCATTTTTTATGGTTCACATTGATCGTGGTGATCACATTTGATGATTTGTTAGCATGTTGGCATTTATTCATTTAGGTCCTAGCCGACTTGGTGAAGTAACGTGTTGTGATTCTTGGTGTGGATTTGGTGAAGCTATTACGTGTTCAATAATGAAGATTTGGTTCCTATTTAAGTCTTGGCCGAAATGATTTGGATCACATTGTACTTTGAGCATAAAGTTTATATCATTTGTTCTTATAGTTCTTAGTGTTGAATGATTTTAGAATAACTGAGAGGGGGGGTGAATCAGTTTTCCTTAGGTCCATATGTACTAATTCAACTTTAAAACTCTTCAGAAAACTTAGATCTATTCATCAATTCACTCAGTCTCTATAGAATAAATTAGTAACATAAAACTTGCAATCCACTATCCAAAAGTAATCAACTTTCAGAATATAAAACTTTCAGCAACATTCACATAAGGAAAACACCAGGATTTAACGTGGAAACCCAATATGGGAAAAACTACTAGTAACATGCTACTAATTTTCACTCTTCTAAAGTGAGCTCTGTGAGAATCCAACTTTGTTAAAGGTTTACAATACGCAATGTTAGGTGTGACCCTGTTAAAGGATTTAATCACCCTGTTAAGAGTGGTCTAGTTAGAGGGCTTAAGAACATTCCATTAGAATGTCACCTTGATTAAAGGGTTTACAAAATGACTATTAGGTCAACCTTGATTAAAGGATTTTAATTGATACAATGGTTAGAAAGTAATAGTAGGTTCTAATCTGAAATATAAAACTCACTTTACAAATACAAATCCAATTTGCTCATATGCCGATTTACTGACTGGCCTTCATTTCCATTTCCATCTCTGATATGCTCAAAAATCTCTTCACACAATCACATCAACTTTGTTCAGCTCTTCACAGCTCTTCTTTAGCCTTTTGCTTAGGTTCATCATTCAATAATATCAACCTCTTGCACCATACACATAACCCCATAATTAGGTCATCCTTATACCTCCTTGATCAGGTAGATTAATCTTTTTTCGCTTAAGCTCTTCTGTAGATCTTAGGTTTAGGTCAGATTCATTGAATCCTTCCATCATTTTTTTCTCCTCCTTTTCCTTCTAAATACATCTTCAAAATTCTCCTTGAATTCAAAATAAAATAGTTTACGATGCATTAAATGCTCCATATCATTCATTAATAATGTCAACACATTTTACATATCCCAAGAATTCAACTATGTTGGCTAGGATTCTCAATTCCTTTACAAACTATAAATTATTGACACTCAGTCAATATTGTGTTCATCTCCTCGGTTATCACTAGATAACTCAGTCATCGCTAAAACTTTTCTTCTCAGCAAATACTATCTTCAGTTGGTTAATTCTCTGCTACTTGGTAATTACTGATACTCGGTCAACACTGAATTTGCTTGGCTTATACTAGCACTCAATCAATACTAGCATCACTCAACTTAAACTAAATTTCTTCTCTTTTTCTTGGTTAAGCATGTGTTTCAAATCTATTGACTTCTTCACTTAGTGTTAAAGATAAACAACACATTACCTTGCCAATGTGCCAACTAATCAAGTACCCATTGTAGTATCACATAACTCAACCTTTCCTTAAGTCTTCTTGTTATCTCCTCTTAATCAATCAAAAGATATGGTACTCTACTAGATAGCAACTGTCTCACCAGTTAAGGTTTGACATCAATGACAATATAACAATTATTTCAATTATAGTTTCTAACACTTAGTTGACCTTGTTGTGAACTATTCATTGTAATATATATAAATGGACAATCTTTTTGTGATTGAGGTGTGGGTGTGTGAAAAAGAAAAAAGGAAGAAGGATGTTTGTATTCTACAATTGAGAAAAAAATTGTACTTCATTGGAGTTGTATTTGCATTACAAATGCTATAAGTCATTTTGGTCATATTGGACAATTTGTCCACTCTTGAATTGTAATCAGTGACTGATCAATGAAACCGATTGAGGGCTAGATCGTTATATTGTGAGAAGTGAGCTCTAGGAAGTAGGCTTGTGAATGCATGTGCATTCTTGTTTTGTTTTCATTTTCTCTTAACCCAAATTTACTTTTAACATAGTACATATATCTAGTAGATTTGAATCCCACCAGGATTTTCTCTTAACCAAGTTTCCTCAAAAACAAATTTGGTGTTCCATGTAATGTTTTGTGGATCTTGCATGACTATTTTTATCATTAATATCTTTAACTAGTTTGACTGGTTTAAATTTTTAATTTTTAGCACACAAATGATTCACCCCCCTCAATTATGTGTGCCTCCTTTTGAGCCTAAAAATTGGTATCAAAGCTAAGTCCTTTTAAAAAAGCTTAATCTCTTGGAGGAGATCTAACATGGAAAGCATAAGGAAAGAGAGCCTTAAATTTGATGGAAGCAATTACTTGATATGGAAGGATCATATGACTTCTTATCTAATATGCATGGGAATGAATACTGGGATATCACAAAAATTCCTTACAATATTCCTAATGACTTGTCTAAGGCTACTGTTGATGAAAAGAAGAATTCCCAATCAACAATCACAACTGACCGACTATAAGTAGCCTTCTCCAAAAGATATAATCAAGTCGGCCTATTAGAACCTTCTTGAAATCAAATTAGAGAAATAATGCAACTCTCCAACAACAACTCCAACGGCTATACTAAGCACGCAACACAAATAGGACCGTGCAACCCAATATGAGTAGACGCGTCACTTCACACTGTCAGCTCCACCAAATTAACTAAAACTTAACTCTCAAGCTGAAATACATTATGCACTCTTAACAAAATAACCTTAGCTCATAACCAAACACGCATACCATAATGATAGGCGCAACTATAGAAACAATATAAATATTGTCAGCTCTCAACAAATAATCTCTTGAAATTGTAACTAGCAAATAGAAACATCATAGCTCAACTTCAACTGCACAACTAACTCTGAGCTCATGAACATAACTTCATTATTATGTCTACAACATAAATATAAACGTGCAAGGCTCCATAGTAACCATATTATGAATTACATACAAAACTCTATTTGCAACACTGTCAGGAAAATTGCTATTACAAACAACTACACAACTGTCTGTACTCAGAATCAACCTTTGTGTCTATGATATCATGTTGATAACATATCCATACAACATATGTTCAAGGCTCTCTTCATATAACTTAAATGCACACTACATACCATATGTTGTTATCAATGACAAACATACAGTCAACACTAGCTTGCTAGAAAATCTCCAACAGAGATAAGTTCCAGCTTCATAGGAGTTAAGATGCAGATTCTAGATTTTGGAGATTTTTGAAAAAATTTCAGACTTATCCAAATTTCAGGCACAGGAGGTTTCCATAGATGGAATGTTGTGTTAATGCACATGGAAGTTTGTATCACCTATGTATGTTCATTACTTTCTTTGTTGATGTTATATGGTGTTACTTATTATGTTTTTGCACTTTCATATACTTGAGCTTAGTTTATGAGGCTAGGACTCGTCTTGGTGGCCTATGTGCATGGGAGGGCTCCCTAGACCTATAAATAAGTTGTGGAAAGTTGTATTTATGCATGTGGAAAGTTCTATGCTATGATTTAAGGTGTCTTGTTATAGACACTCTTCCAATGGTTCATTTTATGTATATGGCTAAGGTTAGGACTCACTCTAAGGGCCTGAGTGTGTAGGGGAGTTTCCTAAACCTATGGATCAGGACTTGGAAGTGTTATATTGTATCTTTGTCTTGCGATGGGGTAAGGGACTAGGAACCATAGGCAAGTGGCTCACCATAGGTGTTGGAACCCTAAAGTGGTTGCCAAATGATCCTATGGGTGGGTTTGTAAAAAAGTGATAACCTTAAAAAAATTAACTTGGGAAGGGGGGATTCAAAAGATGATGAAAGAAAATATAATAATGGCCACACAGACTTGATTGGAGTACCGGGACCAGGAATAATTGTCAGAGTGGATCCCTATTCATAAAGGGGGGACTGGGGTTACATGGTTTCCAGGATGGGTCCCAATACATAGGTTGTGTGATGACACTCACTTAGATGGTCTCCTAGAACCTTGACCTCAATGTTATAGTATGATGATATTTTATATTTTTATTCTTGTTCTTTTGAGTCTTGGATATATTGGTATTTGAGACTTAGATTGCCTTAAGGTCTTGAGAGTACCTTGGTTCTATCTCCTAGCACGAGGGGTGGAACTTTCCAAGTTTCACATGGTTGGGTGGAAAATCTCTTTCGAGGTATTGTTCGTGGTTTGAGTCGTGGCTTTGATTTTGAGTTGTTCAGTGGTGAAGTTTATGTTCTTCTATCATGTATCTCTATCTTTTGTAATCAAGACGTAAAGATGTATTGTAAGCCTTGGACAACTTGTAATTATCTCCCTATATGCCTTCAGGCTATGTGCAGTAACTGTAACTGTAACTATAATTATGTTTGTAAATTGAAATTGTAAGAAAGAAGATATGTATATGGGAAGGGTAGAATTAGGAATCTAAAAAGGGGATTTAATATGGTTAAATCAATGTGAGTAATTCCTGCCTTATACAAACCTTTTTAATGCAAGTACTTATGGATGTAAACTTCTTTAAAATGATTCTCATTTTGATATGTGGAATAGTGAAAAGATATGCTAAGCGTTGATGGGTATCTCTAGGTGAAAATAATAAGGGAAAGGAAACATGTATGTTTTTTAAAGTGTAAGATGTAATTCTTTCCTAATGCTCTTAAATGTATAACTTCAATGTGTTTGGTGTAAGGTTATTCAAACAAGGTTTTAATCTCAATTCTTAACTAGATATATACAATATCATAGATGATAATTTTTGGTAGTTATACTTGTGAAAAAATGATTCAGTGGATGGTTAGGATAAGGAGATATTAAAGGTTAAATGCTTTACACTCTCTCTATTACGATCTTTGAAATGAAAATGGAAAGTAAGGACTTTTAATAGAAAGTTTATGTGATGATACTGCATAGATAAGATTAAGGAGAAAACATATGAAAGAGGAAAGGATAAATTTTTTTCATGTATTAGATAAAAGATGGGATTCAAATTCATTTCTAAAAGTGAATAATTATACAAATTAGGTAAATAGTGTCATGCCCCGCTAGGGAACCAGGGAAGAGAACAACAGATTCTCTTAGGAAAGAAATCCTATGTAATGGAATATGAAATTTTTCAAACTTTAAAAGATTTACATGTATAATAACATAAGAAAGGTTTAACTTAAATTCCTCCCATGGTTCCCAACTAGAACTCTAACATTCCATTTTAGTTTCATTAAAGATACTAATAATTTGGATAACTTTAGATCAATTATATTATAACATTTGAAGAACTTAAGAGGAAATTTAAATGCTTTCATTCAAATATTTGACCTAACATTTTAGATCCATCTATATTCTCTAATCAATCATTTATGAACAACATATAGAGTTTGAATTATTAATCCAATATAAATGAATCATTTAGGAGCTTGAATAAATACATATATGAAATTATCCCATTTGAATTACTAGCCTTTCTTAACCCTTCTTTGGTAGAGGAGGGATGGACTGCTATTATAGGTAATCATAATAAAAAATCCCCTTTACATTTTGATATGACTCTTTGCTCCTAGAAGAAGGGAGGCAAAGGGAAATAGTAGGTTGGGTGTTGTGGTAAAGTGTTGGCTTTACACATTTGGCTTTAGCAGCTAGAGCATTTTTGTTTTTCTTTTGTTTGGCTACTGTTGTTTTTGTTGGATTAGTGTAGCTAGTAGTTCTACTGGTATTTCATGCTGGGGGGGCGATGTAAGGTTTTTTCTTTTTCCCCTAGCTGTTTCATTTAGTTCTAAGCGAATTCTTCCTATCAATCCTAGGGTTACAATTCCCTTCAAAAATTGAATGTATATGGTTTCGGGGCCCATTCAAAACCTACTTTTACCTTAATCAAAAACAATACACAAAATTTCATCTTAATTTGAAACTTACTAAAATCCTTTTCTTTTAAAACAAACATGCTTTGTAAAGATTACATTTCCCTTTTCCTTTCCCTAAATCTACCCATCCCAACTTACATCAATTCTGGAATACAATAAAGATTAAGTTACATTCATCTCCTCTTTGGAGGTTATAATAACAACATAACTTGACATTGATAGGAAATAATGAAAGATAAGAAAAGAGCCTTCTTTCTTCAAAACTAGAATAATGTACAAGCAAGAGTCCTTTCAGCACTGCAGCTGCAACTGATACCTTGATAAAGAAAGACTTACCACCCAACCAAGTGGATACCAAAAGGTCCACTCCCCCATGCTAGGAGATAAACACCAAGATCCACGCAATAAGGAATAACTAGGCCATTCCTAGGGTTGAGATAACCTTTCCCAAAAACAATTGAACAAGGAATAAAATTCAAATCCCTTCCCAAAAGGTTCACAAGACTTGGTAGAAAATCTAAGCGAAAAGATAGGTGAGTGGCATCGCATAGCCCTCACCCCTTGGGCTATCCTAGTACTAGCCACTCTTGTCCTCAGCCCCCAAGTAGGCACATGCGGAATGAAATGCCTTTCATAAGGACAAGGTCATTTAGTCGTACCTATGCATAGGTACCTTCTCCCACTCACATCCTTAGTCTTTACTAGCACTAAAGACATGGGCGAGGCTTACATTTATCTTATTTAATGTTTGATTCCACCCCATTAATTTAATTAAAGTTATCACTTGATTAAAAAAATTCATCAGTGGGTTTCTCTCGTACTAGCCACTTAGGGCACTGACCCCACACTGAGAGCCACTCACCTAGTGTTCTTAGGTTCTCTACTCTTACCCAAGAATCATAAACCCACAAGATATGCATAATGACAAGTCATAGAAACATTCAAGTACTACAACCAAGAATCAGAATAGTCTAGGAAGTCATATAGTTGTCCTTGTCCACCGGACAACCCTAAACCCTAATCCAGATTCCTAAACACTTCAAGAAGCTTAAATAGACATCTAAACATACTAAAAAATATACACCTGAAGTGAAAAGTGGTACAAAATGACCCAAATCCACTTAGGGTTAGCCCCAAGTCACCCAGGAACACTAAAACATCAAAAAGGTCCAAAATAAAGGCCTAATAGAGAGTTGCGCAATTGGTCACTCAAGATGCCCAGCTGGTAGTGTGAACTGCGTAGTTGGTTAGGGACTATGTCTTTGGTAGAAATGACTTGCAGATTGGGTTTCTAAGAAGAACTGGGCAAGATGGAAGCATTGGATGCAGAATCAGGGAAAGACCCAATTGAGATCTCCATGTCTTCCTTTGAAAACATCCCTCAAACCCATCCTTCCTGCAAGGTATCCCTACTATTATAATTTGAGAGAAAAATAGGTGCAAAGTCTAGGATACTAACAAGGAAGGAGAATAGATCTTCCTAAAGTCTGAGTGTGCCTACAGACCTCTTAAACACTCAAGGAACTATAAAAAGTATCCTAAGAAGATTCAAGACTCTATCAAAGCATGGGTTAAGATAAAATAACTCATACATAAAGTTCAATAGTTTATGAAAATAATATATTTCAAACATATACATAATTATCCTTTCTCCTAAAACTATCTCATTCAACATTGAAGACATAATACAACAACATAATCATCCTCCAAATTGCAAACTCATATAAACATCAAATAGATAAATAGTATAGCATTCAAACAAAACATAGAAAACACATAAGGAGAATCATCTTCCAGGATAGGTCCTACCTAGAGTCCTGTGGAGAAATCATTGGAGAAGAAAGTCCAAAATATCTTAGCCTACTCCCAACACTCCTCCAGATTCCTTCTAAATGCAGACACAAGCCTCCTCCAGAATTACTTTGGTTTCCAAATTATGATATCCTATCAAAACAATAATAAAGCTTCCTGAGAAATATTTCCAGCCAACTCCCATTCTCACAGAGACTCTTCCCGTAAATAGATTAAGGAAGTGGTTGTACGGGAAAATCCAACTGATGCAACCATTCAAAACTAAAGGTTGGTTAATAGTTAGGCATAAATTATTCCTAATGAAAACCATTCCCGGAGAGGAATAATTAATATTAATCTCACACATATTTCCTTTATTTAAGGAAGACAAATAACAATTTTTACCTCTAAACATATTTACTATTTCTAGATTACCTAGTTACCTAGGCTATAGTAAAGGAGGTTTACCACTTAATATTTACTTAACATCAATAAAAGTAATTTTATTTAATTATCTATTAATATATTTTAGTGTAGTAATTTCTTAACCACAAACAATTATATAAATATATGTAACCATATGCATACGTGTGCACCCATATGCCTATGTGTACATATACCCTTTAGAATATTATTAATATTATAAAACATTATTTTACTCATATACTATATCACACTCTTAAAAGATACAATAGTTCATATAAAGTAACTACTAATAAAATATAGAATATTCCATTAACAGAATTAGAGTTACCATTCACAAAATCCCATACTCAATAAATGCAAGAAACAAGTAACAAGATCCACAAAATCTAACAAGTTGAGACAACACAATAATTCACCATCCCACACAAGGATTGACTCAAGAATTCCCAACCTAAGGAGAAGAAAAGGGTCAAAGGTAGGGTTCATTCTCACAGAACCTTGGTTTTATCTCCATAACAACAACAACGATCAAGGATTTTGAGGGCACACTCAGACTTGCGAGACCAGGTGGAGTCGATGCCTAGTACTTGCAAGCTTGCATCACCAAGAAGAGATACATTTGCATTGATATAAAAATATACAATAAGACATTTTCATGTAGATGGCTAGAATCAATACATCATGTGGACCTCAACTAAGTGAGTAACTACGACTTAGTCTTGAATCATGAAAACACATTAGTCATGTTGGAAATTTGGTTGAGTTGATTACATAGATGTTGTCATTATGGAAACATATGATCCACATGAAGATCGCACAAGTCAGAGAGCAAGTATGATAGAGCGCATTACAAATTTGTCTAAGTGTGAGACAGTGTTTTACCAATGAACCTAGATTCATTTTTTGTTTGTGACATTGACTGGAGTAAGTTCAGTGTTTGCGCACTTGAACATAGACTCTATGATGACTATTCATCACCCATCTCAGAGCGCAAGTTAGTACGACATGTACAAAAGAAGTTATGATAGTTTTACCGAAGATAGTGTGAAGCCGATAGGACAGAATATAACGACAGAATTAGTAAAGAGTTAAGGGATTATTTTGTTTATCAAAATAATGACTTAAAAATATAAAGGGATAAAGCTATTGGTATAAATGTAAATGTAATTGTAATTGTAATTGCAAACAGCAAGTAATTGTAGTAGTATGATGCGAAGTATATGAAGCATATGTAATAGCGATAGTGAAAGAGCAACGAAGTGATAATATTGATGCAAGCAGTATAAGGTTATGTACCTTAACCTATTTTGTAATCAGTGTATATTGTACATTACTTATTCGGGCAGTAGGCTCATCTGGTAATCACATTTTGTACTACAACTCCTAACAGGGTTGAGGCTTCTAACAAGGCCTATAGTCCCTTAATCAGGATTGATACACTATATGTTTGTAATAAACTCCTAACAGGGTCAACATCCTTAACATGATACTTTTGATTAGTGGATCTTTGTGGGTACCATCTCCACCAGGGTTTTCCCTTGGTAAGGATTTCCTCGAGAACAAATAATGT
This sequence comes from Chamaecyparis obtusa, assembly GCA_027943335.1. NCBI lineage: Eukaryota > Viridiplantae > Streptophyta > Pinopsida > Cupressales > Cupressaceae > Chamaecyparis > Chamaecyparis obtusa. Next base: position 422,245 of record BSBK01001778.1, read on the forward strand.
GTTATGAGTTCTTTATTGTTATGCATGTTGTTTAGCTTCTTATGTTATGCATGTATAAAGATAATCTTTTATATCCATAACTGGGCAAAAGATAAAGTTTGTAGAATATTGATTCACCCGCCCCTCTCAGTAATCCCTATTTCTAACAATTGGTATCAGAGCTTAGTTACTCGGAAAAGATTCATTCAAGAAAAGCCTAGCAGCTTGAGTAAGATCTCTATGGATATGGATCAACTACAGAAGAATCTTGAAGAAGCTCTTGAATAGATTGACTTGCTTACTATTGAAAAAGATACTTTGAAAAGGAAGTATGATGATGAGAAGAACCTCATTGAGAAACTGAAAAAAAAATTGGAAGATCTAAGATCTGAAAAAGAATCCAAAGTTTTTATTGAAGATTGTGATGACAATGTGGAAAAAGAAATTGAGATACTTAAGCATGAATTGAAGATAGAAAATTTGAAGCCTAGTTTGAAAGATGGAAATGGAAAGAATGAAGCAAATCTAAAATCTGAGAATGAAAGTCTAAAGACTGAAAATGAAGAACTAAAATCTAAACTTTCTAAAGTAACATCTGAACTTGAGAAAGTCAATTTGCAGTATGATGAACTTGAGAAATACAATAAGATTGTGAAAGGTGAACTGACTCAATCCAAACAACAACTTGAAAGGCTATGTTCAACTAGTGAGAAGATTGATGAACAAATATCTTATCAAAAACCATTCTATGAAAAGACTGGTCTTGGATTCAACACTTTCAAAGCAAATGATAAAGGGAAGGAACCAAATCTGAAGATATCTGAAAACATGAATGAGAAGAAGCCTGATGAGATCAACAAATCTAAAGATACACCTAAAGAAGAAGAATCATCGAAGCAAGAGGAATCACCCAAAGGTATGCAAAGAGAATTCAAAGGTAGATGTTTTGCTTGTAATACTATTGGTCACATGAAGAGAGATTGCACAAGTAAACAATTTAAACCTCTTAATGGTTATTGTTACAATTGTCATGGTTTTGGACATAGATCTATTGATTGTAGGAAACCTAAATTTATTGAGAATAGTGATGGTAGTAGAATGTTTAGGAATACTAACAATGCGGATAAGAAATCTACTAAAGATATGAAAAGAAGTGGAATAGTATGTTATAGATGCAACAAGGTTGGACACATTGCTAGAAACTGTAGATCACAAATCAATCAACCTAGACCAAGATATGGAAACAATGGAATTGTTTGTCAGATATGCAACAAGATTGGACATACAGCAAGGTTTTGCAGAATGAACAATAGAGTTTTTTATCCTAATCCTAACCCCAGGAATCATACAAGAAGAAATGAAGATGCAAGTAACAGTCAGAAAGGATGCTGTAGTAATTCAGATGAAGTGAAGTTTATCAAAAACACAAATCAAGGAGACATATTCAACATTGAAGGTAATCAGAAAGGTGAAGTATTGAAAGGTAAGAATGAATCTTTACCTGACCTATCTCAAAGTACTTAATTCATGTAAATTACAATAGAATAGGAACTTATAGTTAGTATAGAAGTAGATATATGATGAACTAGGTCTTGCGCAGTTAATGCAAGGTAGTTTATGATGTTCTAATGCTATGGTTAAGAGCGCAAAGAAAAATATTATGTTTTGTGAGATCAAAAGAAGTTTTAAGTTTTGCAGGTTAGCAGAGACAACTTTTTGGAAAGAAGCGGCAAAAGAATTGAATGTGATGTTAGATCTAAGTGAGATTGAATTAATAAAAGGTTATGATTGGTATTTTTTGATCATCAAAGCAAATTCAAGTGTCAAGGAGATCAAAGAGCAATGATAGAAAACATTTTGCAAGGATTTGGAGAAGAATTTTGTGCCAAATCTACGCAAGCCCTAAAATCACAAAATTAAGGTATTTTACTTGACAAATCTTTGAATCAACAAAGGAATTTGAAGAAATCATGGATGTTTCCTTAATACACAATGTTAGAGATAAGAATAGACCTAAATTGAAAAGGGAACCAATAGAACCATTGGAAGAAGACCCTAGGTTTGCATTATCATCCGTACCAGACAGAGTTTTACATTTAGAGAATGTCAGAAGTTATCTTGGATGCAAACTAGAGACAGTAAATGATAGTGATTTCATAGATGAATATGAGAAGATTTACAATCAGGATATGACACTGAAACAAGGTTTTGAATATTTGGAACATAATGAAATTGTCAAATATGGATTATAGTATGAATTTGATAATGAAGAATGCGCTAAGATTAGTTTGAGTAGAATTCATAATGGAAAGTTTTGGCTAGAAGATAGAGTGATATATATTACAGCTGATTTGATTCATGAAGTCACTGGATTATCTAAGACTAGAGCTATTCCTTTTAATGAGAAAAATAATCATTGACAACACTAATTCATCCTATAATGGTAGAGGAATTGTGATTAGTAAGATCAAACAAGATGATGTGAGATACATATGCAAGATCCTAACTACTAAGTTTTGTGCAAATTCAAGAGAAGATGACATGGCAGCTGGAATGGTACATGCAGCCTATCTTATGTGTGTTGACAGGGTACCAATTGATATGTGTGAAATTCTTAGAATTCAATTGTTTGAGAACTTGGAGAAGATCAAGAAAACTAAGTATACACAGTTTAGGTTCTCATCCCTAATCACATACATGTTCTTTCATCTTTTGAGGAGATTTCCTTACACCATAGGAAATGATTGGAATGATGGACAAACTATAATGGAAAGGATTAATGTAGTATACAGAAGGCATGTTATTGACAGTGTTAATGAGAGTGCAGTACTTGTTATTAAGACATTTCAGAATATTGTGTCTAGCAGATCAAGGATACCTAAGTCTCTTGTTGAGAAATATAAAGATGATATATGTTTTATGGTGGATATTGACCTTACCTATATTGAAGCAGTAGAGCCTAGAATAGATTTCATAGACCCTCTTGTCTATGAAATATCTGAGGTAGAAACTGAAGAGTATGTTGGTAGACTACTAAAGTGTAAGTTGGACACTCAATGTAACAGGTTTGGAACCTTTGAGGAGAACTTCAACTCTGCAAAGATTCTAATTGAAGAGAAGCAGTCTAAGAACAGAGTTGAGAGCACCATTAAGAAAATCTTAAAGGATACAGGAATGACAAAGAGAGAGTTTTTGGTAGCAAAGCAGATAATAGTAGCAATTAGAGAGAGTGGACAAAATGAAGTTTTGTCTATCCCTCCTTTATCATCAATTGTAGTGCCACAAGAAGAACCACAAGTAAAGGTGAAAGTGGAAGTACCTGAGAAGGACATAGAAACAAAGATGTCTACTAGATCCACTTCCTCCACACCTAGCAAAAGAGTTAAGGAGAGTGTCACTGGACCAGGAAAGAGGCATAAAACTCTAGTGCAACCTATTCCAAGAAAGATTGCAGAGATTAAAGATGATGTCACTACTAAGAAGAAAGCTTGGAAACCAAAAGTTGAAAAGCTTAATGAGCAGATTATTAAGAATGGTGACTTTGCAAGAAAGAAAAAATATTATGATCTTTATGATTATACTGATAGACTTAATTTAGAGAATGCAGTTGTGAAACATATGATCTTGACTGGCAAGAAGTTTGATACTATTCAAGGACAGATACCTGATGATCTTTATAACAAACTTATGAATAGAAAGAAGAGAGCATTAGAGGAAGAGACAACTATCAAAGAAAAGCTTGTGAGGAAGCTTTGTGAGATAAGAGATAAAGATCATTTCAATCAGATCATGAAATTCCTAAGCACCCATTTGAGAACCAAAAGGAGAACAATTCAGATTATGAGAGGCAGGTATGAAGAAGTAAATTTTGAGACTAAACAGGCAATTATCAAGGTTATGGCAGAATATGTTGGAGAATTATTAGTTGCAGCAGAGCAAGTAGGTGAGAAAGTACAAGAGGACATTCCCTCTTCTCCAGCTATTAATATTGAAGATGAAATATTGAATGTAGAAGGTACACAAATCACCTTGGATACTGATGAAAATGTATTCAAGAATTTGGAGAACATTGTTGACAATTTGGCCTTTGAGGAATAGGAAGCTACAAAAGAAGAAGAGATGACAGAGACCACTGATGTGGAACCACCAGTTATAAAAGAAAAAATTCCCATTCCCACCAAAGAAGATATTAGTCTTACTCTTGAGACTGGAAAGAAGACTCAAATTGGATCTATGATTAAGCATTTGGGAAAAGAAGTAGATGATGATGATCAGTTGGAACCAATTACATCCTTGAACAAAATAATTGGTAAGAATAAGAAGGTGAAGAGTCTTGAAGGGTGTCTAAAGGAACTAACTGAGAAGTTACAAAGTACTGTGACTACACAAATTTCAGAAGCAGACCCTATGGAGAAGGCAAAGAAGGTAATGAGCACCTTTGATAATGAATTTACAAACCTAGCTAATATTGCAAAAGTGAAAGCACAAGCAGACTATGAGGCTAGAATGCTTTTGAACATTAGTCAGTACATCAGCAATAATATCAATACTCTTGATATCTATATCAAGGATTTGAGGAAGCATTTGGAAATAGGAAAATTATTGTACATACAATGTACAAAATTAGAGACTTTGACAGCTGAGGAAGATCATAAGATAAAGTTGAAGGAAGAAAAGATTCTAAATGAAACAAACCTTTTGACTAACCCAAATGTGAAGGTTTGTGATGTTGAGAAGAAAGTTAGAAAACTTTATGATGAAATCAGAGTTGTACAAGATGAGAAAGAAAGGAAATTGAGAAGATATAGTCTTTTGAGAGAGCATGCTTCTATGAAGTTGAGCATAATTGAAGAACAGTTGGAAGAATGTCTTTCAGCAAAGACATCTTTTCAGAAATTTAACTTTGAAAACCTCCAAGCATGTCAAATTGCTTCCTATGGACTGAGCGCACTACTTAATGTGGAAAATTCCATTAGGAAATCATGGGAGAAGGAGATAGAAGCCATGAAGATAGATTTTTTAGATTGTGTTGCAAGCCTATCGGCTTTGCAATAAATAAATTGAGGTATAACCTTTTGTGATACAATTTTGTGACCCTCCCTACCTTATTTTGTCATTGTTGTCAAAGGGGGAGAGATATATAGAAGAAAATTGATAGTATATGATAAGGGTTGTTACTCTTAGGGGGAGTACTATATTAGAGGAAATATTTTTTGAGGAGTTATAAGGATAGTATGTATTTTATACTATGGCCATAGTTTTAAACATTTTTGAGATTTTGAGTTGTACACTTAGCCAATTTTCTCATATGTTGCCACCAATGACAAAGGGGGAGATTGTTGGCAATTTGGCTGAGTTGATTACATAGATGTTGTCATTATGGAAACATATGATCCACATGAAGATTGCACAAGTCAGAGAGCAAGTATGACAGAGTGCATTGCAAATTTGTCTAAGTGTGAGACAGTGTTTTACTAGTGAACCTGGATACAATTTTTGTTTGCGACATTGACTGGAGTAAGTTCAGTGCTTACACACTTGAACATAGACTCTATGATGACTATTGATCACCCATCTCAGAGTGCAAGTCAGTATGACATGTACGGAAGAAGTTATGATAGTTTTACCGAAGACAGTGTGAAGCTGACAGGACAGAATATGAAGACAAAACTAGTAAAGAGTTAAGGGATTATTTTGTTTATCAAAATAATGACTTAACAATATAAAGGGATGACATCCTAGATGTTAACTCTTGGATAAAGCTATTGGTATAAATTTAAATGTAATTGTAATTGTAATTGCAAGCAGTAAGTAATTGTAATAGTATGATGTGAAGTATATGAAGCATATGTAATAGCGATAGTGAAAGAGCAGCAAAGTGATATTGATGCAAGCAGTATAAGGTTATGTACCTTAACCTATTTTGTAATCAGTGTATATTGTACATTACTTGTTTGGGTAGTGGGCTCATCTGGTAATCACATTTTGTACTACAACTCCTAACAGGGTTGAGGCTTATAACAAGGCTTATAGTCCCTTAATCAGAACTGATACACTATATGCTTGTAATAGACTCCTAATAGGGTCAACATTCTTAACAGGATACTTTTGATTAGTGGATCTTTGTGGGTACCATCCCCACCAGGGTTTTCCCTTGGCTAGGGTTTCCTCGAGAACAAATAATGTGTTATGAGTTCTTTATTGTGATGCATGTTGTTTAGCTTCTTATGTTATGCATGTATAAAGATAATTTGTTATATCCATAATTGGGAAAAAGATAAAGTTTGTAGAATACTGATTCAACCCCCCCCCCCTCTCAGTATTCCCTATTTCTAACAAGTCATAGATACATGAAGCATGAGACATCATAGATAATAATGGTTATATTCCAAATCCTTGGGTTAGCTCTATAATTTTCCATAAGCATATATAAGATAGATGATTTTCAATTTTAAAAACATTAAACGATAATCATAAATGAGTATATCTAAATATCTTATAAGCATATCATCATCCAAATAATAATAATTGTAAACATATAGTTCTAACCATGATTATGCAAAATGTCCAATCTAAGAGTAAAAGTATAATGATCTGATAGGGTATTACATCCTCCCCCTAGACTTAGGCTTACTCCTAAAATCCTACAAATAGATAAGGATAAGCATCTCTAAGTCTAACAACATCCTCCCAGGTAGTCGAGGAATCAACATTAGGGTCCCATTGGACCCTTGCCTAATCTATGGTCCGACCCCTGAGGTTCAGTGTCCGCTGCTCCAAAATGCATACAGACTCCAAAGCCAACTACTTGTCTGCTACTTGTAATGCATTTGAATCCAAAACATGAGTCACATCATGAATATATCTTCTAAGGACTGAAACATGAAATACATTGTGAATACAAGAAAGGCTAGATGGCAAGGCAAGTTGATAAGCTACTGGTCCTATCCTCTCTAGGACTTCAAAAGGGCCAACAAATTGGGGTGCCAACTTGGACCCTTTTCCGTAATGGATTGGACTCTTTCGCGGGCGCACCCTAAGAAAAAATCTATCTCCTAGAGCGAAGTGTACATCAGTCCTGTGAGCATCTACATACTTCTTGTGCCTATCCTAAGCTATCATAATATGCTCCCTAATATGCTTAACCTATTGTTCCATATCCTATAACATCTAAGGACCAAGAAGCACCGTGTCCTCCAAATGGTCCCAACTCAAAGGTGTGCAACACAAATGACCATACAGAGCATGAAAAGTAGTCATGCCTATGGAACTATGATATCCATTATTATATGAAAACTCCACCAAATATAAGTATTCTTCCCAATGGGTTTGTCTATCCATAACATACATTCTGAGCATATCCTCAAGAACCTGATTGACTCACTCAGTCTGACCATTAATTTTTGGATGATAGGATAAGTTGAATTTGAGTTGCATCCCTAATGTGTGCTAAAGGGAAGTCCAAAGAGAAGATGTGAATACTATATCATGATCAGAAATAATCTTCCTGTGAATTTTGTGGAGTCTTACTATGTCCTTCATAAATACTCTGGCTACCGATGTTGCTGAATAGGAAGATTGCATGAGAGAGAAATGGGCTACCTTGGTAAGTCTATCAATTGTTACCATGATAACATCATGTCTCCGTGGGGTAACTTGAATTCCCACACTAAAATCCATGGATATAATGTCTCATTTCCATTCTGGCACAAGGTGAGGCTGCAAAAGACCCGTTGGATGTTGATGCTCTGCTTTCACTCTCTAGCATTCCAGACATCTTGCCACATAGTCTGTTATATCTATCTTCATCCCTAACCAATAGTACAAATGGCGTAGGTCAACATACATTTTCTTTACCCCTAGATGCATTGAGTAGGGAGCCTTGTGGATTTCTGTAAGGATAATTGTACAAAGATCTCCTGACAAGGGTACATAAATTCTACCCTATTGTCACGGCAATCCCAAGGAATCCAAGGAATATCTTGAAAAATGACCATCCAATGGTCTTCCCAATTATAATTTTTATTTTACCTCCTGATACCAAGAATCGAAAGTGAGAGTCTCTCTGATTTTCTTCTCAAAATTTGTGTTCTCTATCCATGTATGCACCTACTCAGTGCATCTGCCACCACATTCTTCTTCCTTTGGATATATTTAACCTCGAGGTCATATTCACATAAGAATTCCATCCATCTACGTTGTCTAGCATTTAGGTTAGGTTGGGATAAAATATACTAAAGGCTTCGATGATCTATATGGAGTTCAAATTTATGACCCAATAGAAAGTGCCTCCATTTTATTAAAGCATGAACCACTGTTGCTAACTCTAGATCATGGGTGGGATAGTTAAGCTCATGATCTTTGAGCTTCCTATATTCGTAAGAAACAACTTGACCTTCTTGCATAAGGAATGCCCCAATCCCTTCTAGTGATGCATCTATACAAACCACAAAGTTTCCTGAGGGTTCGGGGATTACCAAGATCAGAGCACTGGTTAATCTTTCCTTCAAGCACTAGAAAGAGGCCTCACACTTTTCTAACCATACAAATTTTTTCCCTTTCCTTTGTGATGAAGTGATGGGATGAGCTATCTGAGAGAACTCCCTAACAAAACATCTATAATAACCAGCCATCCCCATAAATTTGTGGACCTTGGGGACGTTCGTCAAATTTGGCCATTCCACTATGGCCTAAATTCTAGGTGGGTCAACTACGATGTCATCCCCTGAGATGGTGTGCCCAAGATACTTAACCTTTGTTTGAAAGAATTCACACTTCTCTGGATTAGCATAAAGTTGGTTTTCTCTAAGGCATTGCAATACTTGGTGAAGATGAATCTCATGTTCTTCAGGAGTTTTGGAAAATACTAAGATGTCATCGAAGAAAACTATCACAAACCTATCCAAATAGGTTCTCAAAACCTTGTTCATCAAGCTTATAAATACAGAGGGGGTGTTTGTCAGCCCAAATGATACTAAGGTGAACTCGTAGCGACCATATCTGGAGTGAAAAGTTGTACAGTGAATATCAGCCTCCTAAATTCTAAGTTGATGATACCCTAACTTAAGATCAATTTTTTAAAATAACTTTTCCCCTTTCATTTGATCAAACAGGTCATCGATGCAGGGTAAAGGATACCGATTTTCAATTGTGACTTTGTTGAGTTGATGATAGTCAATGCACAATTGGAGAGAACTGTCTTTCTTCTTCACAAATATTACTAGTGCACCCCATGGGGACACACTGGGTCGAATAAACCCTTTTTCCAAAAGTCCTTCTAACTATAACTTAAGTTCCCCAAGTTCTTCTGTGGTCATGTGGTATGAAGCCTTGGAGATGGATTCTTCTCCTAGCACTAGCTCAATCTGGAATTCAATTTCCCTCTTGGGTGGCATTCCTCGTATTTCCTTGGGAAAAACATCCAAGAAATCTTGTAATAGGGGATGATCTAGTGTTACATCCCTGCTTTATTATTTGTCTAAGTCATCCACTGAGACTGCAAACAACTGGCATCCCTTGCACATGCACCGCTTGAGTTGCATTACATAAATCATGCGAAGAGAGATGGGTTGTTGTACCCCAACAAGCTTCTTTGGTTCCCCTAAATCATTTTAACACTGAATATTCTTGTTTCTACAATCCAAAATGGCTTTGTGAGCATCCAACCAATCCATACCCAAAACTACTCCATACAAGCCTAAAGGAATGACTCAGAGATCTACTAAGGTGGAGAAAGGTCCTACCCCTAACTTGCAACTCTGGACACAAGAGTCAGAGGCTATTCTTGCCTTTGAGGCTATCTCAACCTGCCACCTATCTTCCTACCTTACTATCATCAGCCCACACTGCTCTACTAAAGAAGGAGAAATAAAGGAATCCGTTGCTCCAAAATCAAATAGAATAGTGGTAGAGATGCCCCTAATGAACCTGGGGTTTCGATGACTGATCCCTGATGTCTGGCCTGCCTGTGGTCTAGAGTGGAAAATAATCGGTGAGATCTACCTGCATCCCCCACTATGGGTTCTAAAGCGACTTGTCTATAGCTAGTTGTTGGGGTAGATTTCTAGGGATAGTTAACTACAATATGACCATGTTGACCGCAAGAGTAACATCCTGTATTTTTAGAAAAATTTATCCCTGTGGAAGGTGCACTGGACTATTGATAACTACCCCAACTAGAATTTTGAGGTAAACTCTGAGCTAGTTGAGAATTTGGATATTGCTTAGCACGCTACCAATTGCAAGAATTGTTTGATTGAGAAACCCCCATTTTTGTTGTTTTTGTTGTATTGAAATTTCCTTTTTGGGTGGTTTTGACTTCCTTTAGATGGAGGATAGTTTTTAGGACCAGGTATACCCTGAGATTGATTCCCTTTGAATCTTGTCCTAGCCTAAGAGCCATTACCTCCTTGACCACCTATTTGACCTCCTAAACCCAAGGCCACATTCTGTTCCATAATACGAGCCTTAATGACTATATCATTAACTATCTAAGGTTCAAAGATTCGTACGCTACTGGCCAATCATCCATTGAGGCCTCTAAGGAAGTGTTGAGTAAGCATGGGTTCATCATCTTTATATCTTGAGTATGGCTTGAGCTTGAAGAACTGTCGCTCATAATCATCAACTAACATAGTTAACTGCCTTAAATTGTGAAACTCTTTAGCTCTTTCCTGCCTCCAGTGGTCAAAAATAAATCAAGCTTGAAAGAGTTCTAAGAACAGTTCCCATGAAAGAGTGGTTATATCAATGTCAATTTTCTCTTTCTCTGTTTCCCACCAAGTGTATGCAAAATCCCTAAGGTAAATAATCGCAAACTGAGCCTTAGCATTGTTGTTGTAAGGGTACATGGAAAATAGACTTTCTAAATCCAATACCTAAGTCTCGGTGATGGATCCACCTTGAATTCCCTTAAATGGGTTAGTCTTAGTCCTAAGAAGGTCTCTCATGTGAGAGGCACACAAGGTGAAATCTTCTACTTCCTGATCTCTCCTCCTAGCGCTCCTTTCCCTTTCCTCGTGGCAAGCAGTATTAGCCTCCCCACGGTGACCTCTATCCTGACCTACATCTAGCCTCTGTGGTATCTATGTAAAATTTCTTGTACTTGAACCCCCTAAAAATCTCCTGAGTGGTTATCAGTTTGATCCCCTCTACCTTCCCCCTAAAAATGTTCTTCTTCCTGAGAACTTTCCTGGTGAGATCTGGGAGGGGTATTTTGGGCACCTCCCTTTCTACCATGGGTCAAAGGAGGCATCCTATCATAAGTAAGGAGAAGGATAAGTTCAAGGGTCCTAGTTCGAATCTAGTTTAAGTTTTTGTTAAATGAACAATAAGTTTAAGCAACATGAGCCAAATTTCCCAGGGCCCTAGTGTGGAAACTTAGTGCTCTGATACCAAGATGTCATGCCCCACTAGGGAACTAGGGAAGAGAACAATAGATTCTCTTAGGAAAGAAATCATATGTAATGGAATATGAAATTTTTCAAACTTTAAAAGATTTACATGTATAATAACATAAGAAAGGTTTAACTTAAATTCCTCCCATCATTCCCAACTAAAACTCTAACATTCCATTTTAGTTTCATTAAAGATACTAATAATTTGGATAACTTTAGATCAATTATATTATAACATTTGAATAACTTAAATGGAAATTTAAATGCTTTCATTCAAGTATTTGACCTAACATTTTAGATCCATCTATATTCTCTAAGTAATCCATTATGAACAACATAGCATTTGAAGTATTAATCCCATATAAATGAATCATTTAGGAACTTGAATAAATAAATTTATGAAATCATTCCATTTGAATTACTAGCCTTGCTTAATCAACAACAATACACAAAATTCCATCTTACTTTGAAACTTACTAAAATCCTTTTCTTTTAAAATAAATATGCTTTGTAAAGATTACATTTCCCTTTTCCTTTCCCTAAATCTACCCATCTCAACTTACATCAATTCTGGAATACAATAAAGCTTAAGTTACATTCGTCTCCTCTTGGGAGGTTACAATAACAATATAACTTTACATTTATAGGAAATAATGAAAGATAAAAAAAGAGCCTTCTTTCTTCAAAACTAGAATAATGTACAAGCAAGAGTCCTTTCAGCACTGCACCTGCAACTGATACCTCGATAAAGAAAGATTTACCACCCAACCACGTGGATACCAAAAGTCCCACTCCCTCGTGCTAGGAGATAAACACCAAGATCCATGCAAGAAGGAATAACTAGGCCATTCCTAGGGTTGGGATAACATTTCCCAAACAACAACTGAACAAGGAATGAAATTCAAGTCCCTTCCCAAAAGGTTCACAAGATTTGGTAAAAACTCTAAGTGACAAGCTAGGTGAGTGTCATCGCATAGACCTCACCCCTTGGGTTATCCTGGTACTAGCCACTCTTGGTCCCATCCCCCAAGTAGGCACATGTGGAACTAAATGCCTTTTGTAAGGACAAGGTCATTCAGTCATACCTACATATAGGTACCTTCTCCCACTCCCATCCTTAGTCTTTACTAGCACTAAAGGCATGGGTGAGGCTTACATATATTTTATTTAATGATTGATTCCACCCCAATAATTTATTTAAAGTTATCACTTGATTAAAATAACTCATTAGTGGGTTTCCCTAGTACTAGCCACTTAGGGCCTTGACCCCACACTGAGAGCCACTCACCTAGTGTTCTTAGGTTCTCTACCCTTACCCAAGCATCATAAACACACAAGATATGCATAATGACAAGGCATAGAAACATTCAAGTACTACAACCAAGAATCAGAATGTTTTAGGAAGTCATATAGTTGTCCTTGTCCACTGGACAACCCTAAACCCTAATCCAGATTCCTAAACACAATAATAAACTTAAATAGACATCTAAACGCACTAAAAAACATACACCTAAAGCAAAAAGTGGTAAAAAAAGACCCAACACCACTTAGGATTAGCCCCAAGTCACCAGGGAATCCTAAAACATCAAAAAAGGTCCAAAACAAAGGCCTGGCAGAGAGTTGTGCAGTTGGTCACTCAAGTTGCGTAGTTGGGCCATGAAGTTGCGCATTTGGTAATGTGAACTATGCAGTTGGTACTTAGAACTGTGCAGTTGGTCAAGGATTGTGTCTTTGGTAGAAACGACTTGCAAATTGGGTTTCTGGGAAGAACTGGGCAATATGGAAGCATTGGATGAAAAATCAGGGAAAGACCCAATTGAGATCTCCCTATCTTCCTTCCAAAATGTCCCTCAAACCCATCCTTCCTACAAGTTATCCCTACTCTTATAATCTGAGATAAAAATAGTTGCAAAGTCCATAATGCAAACAAGGAAGGAGAATAGATCTTCCTAAAGTCTGAGAGTGTCTACAAACCTCTTAAACACTCAAGGAAGTATAACAAAGATCCTAAGAAGATTCTAGACTCTATCAAAGCATGGGTGAAGATAAAAGAACTCATACAAAAATGTGAATAGTTTATGCAAACAATATATTTCAAACATATACATGTAATTATTCTTTCTCCTAAAACTATCTCATTCAACACTGCAGACATAATACAACATAATCATCCTCTAAATTGAAAACTCATATAAACAAAAAATAGATAAACAGTATAGCATTCAAACATAACATATCAAACACATAAGGAGGATCATCTTCCAAGATAGGTCCTACCTGGAGTCCTGTAGAGAAATTGTTGTGTATACACTAAAAAGTGACTTCATTAATTAATTAAATATTTATTATTTAATTAATATCGACTTGATGAATTAATTAAATATTTATTATTTAATTAATATTTATTTCCTCTATTATTAAAGAAATTATTCAATTTATTTGATAAATTCACTATAGTCTATTCTTCTATCCTAAGTCCTCTAAATATTCTTATTAAAAGTGATTTAATCAATTACACAATCATCAAATATGACTAAGTCCCCTAGTCCACCTCATCCACCTAGTCACCTGACACATCACCTTGGCTATAATGATTAATTATTATTAATTATTAATAAGTCATTATCCTCACCCACACATGTCCTATTTTTAAGGGCTATGTGGCCTCATAAGACTTGGTCTCATGACCATATGTCTTCCCCTACACTAAGACAAGAAGAAATCCCTATTACTAAGGAGCTTCTCAAGCCACCTCAAAGGGTCAAAGGTGACTCATGGGACACTTATACCAAGAGTCCTCATGAGGAAACGGTACTTCCTCCTTCCTCTCAATAGTCTTTGTGAGACACTTGACATGTGTCTTTCCATTCCAACTTCTTCTCCTTCATGTCAATGTAGGAGGAACATCCTCCCTATTCCTTCTCTCACATTCCAACTACATCCCCCTTTCTCTCAACCCCTTCAACCAAGTCAATTGTATCCCTAGGATCTTCCACCTTTCAATCTTCACCCTAGGATTGTGCCACCTAGGCTTGAGTCCTCTAAAACTCTATAAAAGGAGCCTCATTCTCCCTTTGTGGGCTAATAGCAATAGTGATTTCAAGCATACAAGCCTTCTAGCATACAAGCATTCAAATCTTCAAGCAATTAAGCAATCCATATTATTTTGTGAGCATTTGCATTCCATTATCCATTAGTTGCATAATCAAGATTTAGGCCATTTTTGCATACAAATCCATTCAATCTCCACACTTTGGTGACATCTTGGGAAAGGAGCTTCAATTGGAAATTTGAGAGCTCAACACATCCAAGGAATCAAGGCTAGGAGGCCAATGGAGACAAGCTACATGGTAGGTGAAGGTAAAGCTTTGTTTTAACTTCATTTTGATTGTATTCTTCATTGTTGTTTTCTTTTAATTGATTTAATAGCTTAGATTAGTTAGTACTTCAAAATTGCATACACGTTGGAGAAGAAAGTCTAGACTATCTTAGCCTACTCCCAACACTCCTCCAGATTCCTTCTGAATGTAGACACAAGCCTCCTCTAGAATTACTATGGTTTCCAAATTATGATATCCTATCAGAACAATAATAAAGCTTCCTGAGAAATATTTTCAGCCAACTCCCATTCTCACAGAGACTCTTCCCATAAATAGATTAAGGAAGTGGTTGTACGGGAAAATCCAACCAATGCAACCATTCAAACCTAAAGGTTGGTTAATAGTTAGGCATAAATTATTCCTAATGAAAACCATTCCCAGAGAGGAATAATTAATATTAATCTCACACATATTTCCTTTATTTAAGGAAGACAAATAATAACTTTTACCTCTAAACATATTTACTATTTCTAGATTACCTAGTTACCTAGTCTATAGTAAAGGAGGTTTACCACTTAATATTTACTTAACATCCATAAAATTAATTTTATGTAATTGTTTATTAATATCCTTTAGTGTAATAATTTCTTAACCACAAACAATTATATAAATATATGTAACTATATGCATACATGTGCACCCATATGCCTATGTGTACATATACTCTTCAGAATATTATTATTAATATTATAAAATATAATTTTACTCATATACTATATCACACTCTTAAAAGATACAATAGTTCATATAAAGTAACTACTAATAAAAAATAGAATATTCCATTAACATAAATAGAGTTACCATTCACAAAATCCCATACTCAATAAATGCAAGAAACAAGCAAAAAGATCCACAAAATCTAACAACTGAGACAACATAATAATTCACCATCTGATACAAGGATTGACTCGAGAATTCCCAACCGAAGGAGCAGAAAAGGGTCAGAGGTAGGCTTCATTCTCACAGAACCTTGGTGTTATCTCCATAACAACAACAACGATCGAGGTTTTTGAGGGCATGCTCAAACCTGTGAGACCAGGTGGAGTTGATGCCCGATACCTACAAGTCTGCATCACCGAGAAGAGATACATGTGCATCGATATAAAGATATAGAATAAGACATTTGCAAGTAGATGACCAGGATCGATACATCGTGTGGACCTCAACTAAGTGAGTAACTACGACTTCATCCTAAATCATAAAAACACATCAGTCATATATACATGAAGCATGAGACATCATAGATAATAATGGTTAGATTCCAAATCCTTGGGTTAACTCTGTAATTTTCCATAAGCATATATAAGATAGATGATTTTTAATTTGATAAATATTAAACAATAATCATAAATGAGTATATCTAAATATTTGATAAGCATATCATCATCCAAATAAGCATAATTGTAAACATATAGTTCTAACCATGATTATGAAAAATGTCCAATCTAAGAGAAATTATAATCATCTGAGAGGGTATTACAAACAAAATAAATGCAATTAGCTCATTAATGTAATTGGTTTTGATGAGGAATGAAAACAATGTCTCAATGTAAATTGAAGTTGAAACAAAAATAGAATTGCATTAGATTAAGTAATAAAATGCATTGCTTGATAATGATTAATGAATTCATTAAGGGAACCTTAAGGAATGTACTTTTGAATGGTAATGATGATAAGTTAGAATGTTAAGAAAAAAAATTGTTAGTTGTAATTTTAGGTCATAGACCTGATTCCTTATGGATTATGAATCATGCAGCATGTACAACCCAAGCTGAATCCAACTCAGATTGTGAAACCAATGAACTGTCTTCAATCGGTCTATTCTTCCACTTTACCAGATATTCCATATACTGTCTTCCTCTTGTTCTTCTACCAACTCTTTTTTCCAATATCTTCTCAACTTCTTTTGTCTTTCTCTTAGGATAATCATTCGGTACTTTCATTTCTTCATCTGATTCATGGTACTCATACAAATCTGCAATGTTCAATATAGGTGATATATCCATGTCATTAGGTAACTCAATTTCATAAGCATTTCCACTGTCAAATTTCTTCAATATCTTGCAAGGACCAAATTTCTTTATTTTCAGCTTCCCATATGTTCCAACATGAAATCTACCTTTCTTCAAGTGTACCATTACTTCATCTCCAATTGCAATAGTCTTATGTCTTCTTGATCTATCAGCTCTGTCTTGGTATTTCTAATTACTTTTTTCCAACTTATGTTTCACTTCTTCATGCAATGGCTTCATGAACTTAGCAAACTTTACTCCTTTAGCACTTCTCTTTTCTTCACCAACAATATCCTTCAAATCTTATACACCTCTCGGTTGTATGCCATTAACAATATCAAAAGGTGTTTTTCCAGTACTCCTATTCACTGAATTATTATATGCAAACTTTGCTTGTGCCAACACAGAATCCCAATTACTCTGTGTATCTACAACTAAACATCTCAAAAGATTACCCAAACTTCTATTTACAACCTCCATTTGTCCATCAATCTGTGGGTGAAATGTAGAACTATACCTCAACTTGGTGCCCAACTTTCTCCAAAGAGTCTTCCAAAAGTATCCAACAAATTTACTGTCTCGGTTAGAGATGATACTCCTCGATAATCCATGCAATCTGACAATTTCCTTAAAGAAAATATCTTCTATATGCACTACATCTGATGTCTTTCTATAGAGTATAAAATGTGCCATCTTAGAAAATCTATCCACAACAACAAATATAGAATCATTACCTCTCACTGTATTCAGTAAGACAAGAACAAAATCCATACTGATATCAATCTGAGGTTTCTCAGGAATATAAATCAGTATATACAATCCAATATTCTAACTTACTCCCTTTGCAACTTGACAAATTCTACAACTTTTCACAACTTTCTAAATATCATTATACAACTACGGCCAAAAGTATTTCTTCTTAAGAAAATTCAATGTCTTGTCAATGCCAAAATGTCTAGCCAAACCACTACTATGTTTCTCCTTTATCAAATTAATTCTCATTGATCCTCTCGGTATACACAATTGAATACCTTTAAACAACATACCTTCTTGAATGAAATAGTCTTCTCATTTAGTACTCAGTTGATCTTGAATAGGTGCTTTGCACTTCCTCCATGCTTCAAAAAAATCAAGATTAGTTTCATACAAACCTTTTATATCTTCAAAACCAAGAACTTCAATTCTCATCTCAGTCATCAAAGATCTTCTTCTACTCAATGCATCAGCAACTCGGTTAGTGACTCCACTCTTATGTTTTGTCACAAATGTATAACTCTGCAAATATTCAAGCCATTTCATGTGTCTCTGATTCAACTTATTCTGACTACACAAATACTGTAAAGCCTTATTATCAATATACTGTATGCACCCTAAAATGGTCGCCTACACTTTGGGCCCCCATTCAGCAATTTATCAAATCCCTGAATCAATATTTTCAAAATTATTATTTTTCAAATTATATCAATTTCCTTGATCAAATCCTATTTTATCATTTATTTGATTATTTTCTATGGGCTAACCATTTTATCCTAAGTCTTTATTTAATTAAAAGGAATTCCCTCCCCTTTTATTAAATAAAAAGCCCCACTTTTCCTCTTATCCTAAGTTGCACAAATAAAACATTGTTCTTATTTTATAAAAAAAAGAAAAGGCCTTTTTGTTTCATATGGACACAAAAGTCAACTCTTATTTTCTCATTGGAGGATATTTGTGCACATGGATTGCTCCTCTTTCAAGCTCCACCCTTAATTAAATCTTTTGCCTCTTAATCTCCATGGTCCATCCATTTTCAATTCCTTTAAAAGGAGATCTCTCTTCTCATTTTAGGATCCACTTTTTGAATACTAATTTTATGCTACAGGATTTCTTGGAGATTTTGGAGCCTTTGGAGATCATCTTGCATTCTAGCTTTCATTATTGCATCATAGCTTCATGTTTATGCTTTCTTAGCTTAGTTTCTTTTATGTTATAGATTAACTCACATAGCTTAATTAGCAAGGCTTGTAATACTTTCATTTCCATAGCTTAGCTTGCATTTTCCTTTCATAGCTTACTTGCATCTTCATTTCTAGCATTGCAATGCATTCTTATTTAAATTCTTGAGGATATTGGCATTCTTTCCCTTGTCTTTATTGAATCTCCCATTGTGTGGTTTACTAGCAAGGTTATAGGCTTAATAGCTCTAGCTGAGAGCATTCTTAATATCCTTGTGACTCCATGCCTAGGGAGCTCTAGGTCACTTTCTCAAGGTTTTCAATTCATGGATTCCCTTTGGAAGTAATGACTTAGAGAAGTGCACATCTTAGTGTGTACATTTTTGGCGCCCACCGTGGGGCAGAACAGTCTTGTTTTGTCCTTCTTTTCATGCATTTCTATCATTTTTTCGTCATCATTTAGCTTGCTATTTCGGATCTCTTTTTTTTTTGACAGATTATCTTATGACAATTTTTTAGAATCGTACGATAGTTTTCTGTATACCAATGTGATACTTTACCAGTTCAAGTATCGCGTGCCCTTGCAGGTTTCTGTCACCCGGCCATACATAACTCTATCCCCCGAGCACAGTACGAAGTATCGTCCAGAAATAAAATATCGCACCACTATACTAAAAAGTATCATGCAAGATTTCTGGTGACTGAACTATCGCATAGGCCTGGCAATGACTAGTTTTGGTCATTTCTTTGCAAAATTTGATTTGGTTGTTTCGGATTTCTGATTTGTTGTGGTAGAATAGAGGTTTATTTGAAGATTATTATTGGTTTTGATATGCTAGCTCATTGTGGGGCTAACAAGTTGTGCTTGTAGGGGCCTTCATTTCTTGGAATATTTTCTTAAAAGAACGCATGTCAAGGCTCCAAATGCACAAGGGCTACTAATCCTTTTTGCAGGGCTGCCCAAAGCATAAAAACCAATCAAGTGCTTGTTTATTTATTTCATTTCAAGTGCGGCATATTTAGGCACTTAATATCTTGTTGTAGGAATCTTTTGGTGGTAGGAGAGTATGCTCTTCACCCTTGTGGTGAAACAGAAATTTTGACCCATCTTTGGATTTTGAAAGCAAGAGGATAAATGAACTTTGCCTGGTGTGTTTGGGAGAAATTTTTGAGGT
This sequence comes from Chamaecyparis obtusa, assembly GCA_027943335.1. Taxonomy (NCBI): domain Eukaryota; kingdom Viridiplantae; phylum Streptophyta; class Pinopsida; order Cupressales; family Cupressaceae; genus Chamaecyparis; species Chamaecyparis obtusa. Next base: position 442,121 of record BSBK01001778.1, read on the forward strand.
AGGAGAGTATGCTCTTCACCCTTGAGGTGAACTAGAAATCTTGACCCTCAAAGGTTGATCCACTCTTTGTGTAGTTTAGGTTTCTTTAGTGGGCCTACTCTTGAGCAATCAAGAGGAACGACCCAAGTGGGGACAAGCTTTTCATCGGCTATTCCGACCCATTATAAACTCAAGGCTATCAAGGACACAAAAGCTTGGTAGACATAGTACTTGTCTTCACTTAATGTGAGTACTTGTGGGATTGTGACCATGAGGAAAATGTTGAGAAAGAATGCTTAAGGTACTCTTGTGGCCGCGAGGTCCGTTACTTGCCGCAAGGTAAGGAGTCCCTTTGGGGAGCAAGATGGGTATTATGAATGTAAGCCCTTACTAAGAACCATAGATAGAAGCCACCCTATTTTTCCACTTAGCTTCTTGGTGCAAGGATTGATCCAAGTGGACTAACCCAGATCACCCCAAGATTACTCACCATCTATGTTCCTTTGGTTGTGTCATTGGCACTTCCACGACAAAGCCAATATCTATTGTGGGCAACCACTTTATGTGAGGAAATGGAGCATCAATTGTTGGCCAAGTTGTTAAGTATTGAGCCATTGTCTTTTTAGGCTAGTAAGTTCTTGAAGTGTTCTTGCTATGATCTACCCAGGTAAACATTCTCAAACACCAAACATCACGGTAGCATTCATAAGATTTTATTGCTTTGATATCACAATTGCTTGTCTTAGCAAGGTTGCTTTTTCCCTTGTGCAAGTGTTTTATGACATGTTTGATCACCTGCTATTTGCAAACTTGTCTAATTACTACTAGTACTATGTTTGAAATCAAAAAATCCAACCATCAGATTGAAACTTTGACCGAATTGCTCCTCTTTCAAGCTCCACCCTTGATTAAATCTTTTGCCTCTTAATCTCCATGGTCCATCCATTTTCAATTCCTTTAAAAGGAGAGCTCTCTTCTCATTTTAGGATCCACTTTTTGAATACTAATTTTATGCTGCAGGATTTCTTCGAGACTTTGGAGCCTTTGGAGATCATCTTGCATTCTAGCTTTCATTATTGCATCATAGCTTCATGTTTATGCTTTCTTAGCTTAGTTTCTTTTATGCTATAGATTAGCTCACATAGCTTAATTAGCAAGGCTTGTAATACTTTCATTTCCATAGCTTAGCTTGCATTTTCCTTTCATAGCTTACTTGCATCTTCATTTCTAGCATTGCAATGCATTCTTATTTAAATTCTTGAGGATATTGGCATTCTTTCCCTTGTCTTTATTGAATCTCCCATTGTGTGGTTTACTAGCAAGGTTATAGGCTTAATAGCTCTAGCTGAGAGCATTCTTAATATCCTTGTGACTCCATGCCTAGGGAGCTCTAGGTCACTTTCTCAAGGTTTTCAATTCATGGATTCCCTTTGGAAGTAATGACTTAGAGAAGTGCACATCTTAGTGTGTACATTTTTGGCGCCCACCGTGGGGCAGAACAGTCTTGTTTTGTCCTTCTTTTCATGCATTTCCATCATTTTTTCATCATCATTTAGCTTTCTATTTCGGATCTCTTTTTTTTTTGACAGATTATCTTACGACAATTTTCTAGAATTGTACGATAGTTTTCTGTATACCAGTGTGATACTTTACTAGTTCAAGTATCACGTGCCCTTGTAGGTTTCTGTCACCCAACCATACATAACTCTGTTGCCCGAGCACAGTACGAAGTATCATCCAGAAAGAAAATATCGCACCACTATACTAAAAAGTATCATGCGAGATTTCTGGTGACTGAACTATCACATAGGCCTGGTAGTGACTAGTTTTGGTCATTTCTTTGCAAAATTTGATTTGGTTGTTTCAGATTTCTGATTTGTTGTGGTAGAATAGAGGTTTATTTGAAGATTATTATTGGTTTTGATATGCTAACTCATTGTGGGGCTAACAATTTGTGCTTGTAGGGGCCTTCATTTCCTGGAATATTTGCTTAAAAGAATGCATGTCAAGGCTCCAAATGCACAAGGGCTACTAATCCTTTTTTGTAGGGCTGCCCAAAGCATAAAAACCAATCAGGTTCTTGTTTATTTATTTCATTTCAAGTGTGGCATATACTAGTTGTTTCATTTCATTAGGCACTTAATATCTTGTTGTAGGAATCTTTTGGTGGTAGGAGAGTATGCTCTTCACCCTTGTGGTGAAACAGAAATTTTGACCCATCTTTGGATTTTGAAAGCAAGAGGATAAATGAACTTTGCCTGGTGTGTTTGGGAGAAATTTTTGAGGTAGGAGAGTATGCTCTACACCCTTGAGGTGAACCAGAAATATTGACCCTCAAAGGTTGATCCACTCTTTGTGTAGTTTAGGATCCTTTAGCGGGCCTGCTCTTGAGCAATCAAGAGGAACGACCCAAGTGGGGACAAGCTTTTTGCCGGCTGTTCTGACCCATTATAAACTCAAGGCTATCAAGGACACAAAAGCTTGGTAGACATAGTACTTTTCTTCACTTAATGTGAGTGCTTGTGGGATTGTGACCATGAGGAAAATGTTGAGAAAGAATGCTTAAGGTACTCTTGAGGTCGTGAGGTCCGTTACTTGCCGCAAGGTAAGGAGTCCCTTTGGGGAGCAAGAGGGGTATTACAAACGGAAGCCCTTACTAAGAACCATAGATAGAAGCCACCCTATTTTTCCACTTAGCTTCTTGGTGCAAGGATTGATCCAAGTGGACTAACCCGAATCACCCCAAGATTACTCACCATCTATGTTCCTTCGGTTGTGTCATTGGCACTTCCACGACAAAGCCAATATCTATTATGGGCAACCACTTTGTGTGAGGAAATGGAGCATCAAGTGTTGGCCAAGTTGTTAAGTATTGAGCCATTGTCTTTTTAGGCTAGTAAGTTCTTGAAGTGTTCTTGCTATGATCTACCCATGTAAACGTTCTTAAACACCAAACATCACGGTAGCATTCATAGGATTTTATTGCTTTGATATCACAATTGCTTGTCTTAGCAAGGTTGCTTTTGCCCTTGTGCAAGTGTTTTATGACATGTTTGATCACCTACTATTTGTAAACTTGTCTAATTACTACTAGTACTGTGTTTGAAATCAAAAAATCCAACCATCAGATTGAAACTTTGACCGAATTGCCCTTAGAACTGAAATTTAGACACTCACTAGTCAAGAGTCGTACAATCCTGAAATTACATCGCACACTGTACTGAGTTTTATCGTGCGATAGTTTGTTTCTGAAAACTGTCGCACCTCTTTCCTGGAAAGTATCGCACAGACTGCTTGGAAACTATTGCACTGCTTTGTGTGAAATATCACCTAGTCAGATTGTATCATACTAGTTGCCTGGAAACTGTCGCACATAGTCTTTTTGTTGTCTATCTGATTTAAGCTATTTTCAGTCTTCCTTTAGTTGATCCAGATTTTTAGTAGGTCTTTTACCCTATAGTTGGAAACCTATTTGTACCTTGGGTTCCTATATTTAGACCCCTTGAATTAGTATTCTTTGATTTTACAAAGTAATCTTGCTTGGAATTGATAAGTTAGAAGTCATCCTTGTTGAAAAAGTAGACCTTTAGATTCTTTGGTAGCACCCTTGGAGAGTTTCAGTACTCATTTGTCCAAATCACTTCCATCAAAAAATAATCAATTTCAATTATATAATTTGGTTAAATCCATCCTCCTGATCCATATGTGTTTGGATACTTATCCTTTTATTATACACCTCTATGGTAGTGTTGGTTTACACCTTTTTGCATCTTTCTATCTCACCATCTCTTTTTGGACAATTGAACACTTTTACTATCCTAGTTTGGTATTAACATTTCGTAAGGTCATCTTATCACCAAGGGTCTTTTTCTTTCATATCGGTTACGACAAGGTACCAAGTTAGTCAAGGAAAATGACCTCAAGTTGTCTTCAACTAGTTACCCTTAGTCGAAACACGTCAAAAGTGAAAGGGAAAAGAGCCTATCTTTGATCAATCTCCTAGGAGTGATTCTGAAGTTTGGTTTGACCCAAAGAGCAATCCTAGTGAGTTGAGTACCTCTTTAGCACCTTCTCAATCAGATATGGACATGAGTTACACTCTGACTAGAAAGGAGAGAGAAACAATGGATCAAAATCTTGATGACATTTTCCAAAGACATAGAGATAACATATTATTTAGTGACTCCTCTCATGATAATCAACCAGAGTCACCTCCCATCAACACTAGATACCTAGATGCACATCAAAGAACTGAAAGGTATTATAGATGAGCTCACCAAGATGAATGGTCACAACACAAGGACCAAAACAACCAATCTTGTGATGCTCATGTGAATGCAGCTTTTACTAATGACTTTTTCAAATGTTCGAGACCAAATTCACCACTCCAAATGACCTCAAGGTATACAAGTGAAAGGCTTAAGAGAATTGAGCGTCAAAAATAGGCATTCTTGGATGAACAAGCCGCAAAAGAAGAAAAACTTAGACTCCTAGAGTCTGAAAGGCAAGCCTTATTGGACATAGAGAGAAGAGCCACACAAGAAGAACAAGATAGGCTTTTAGCCCAACAGCTCAATGCACAATTCAACAATAGGGGTATCAACAGTGGAAACAACTCTCCTCCATCTACTCCCTCAGGAACCCCACAAAGCAGAAGGCGTTCAAGGACACCTTCAAGATCACCTAGTCCTAGAGGAAGAAGGACTTCACAACACGCTCACTATAGGAGACAAATGCCTCCTAGTAACTCAAGAAAACCCTCCCAATGAGCTCATCATGGCTCCCAACATGGAGGTAGTAGTACAAGTTTTGATGCTCAAGACTTTATGAGGATGCAACAAAAGCCACTTTTCCAACAATATGTGGAGAAATATGTCGAGAAAAATAAGGATAAGTTCCTAGAGAGCTTGATTAACAAGGGTGCGAGAGTCCCATACAACTTTGATGTGGATAGAAAAATCAAGAAACAAAGCCCATCACAAGAAGAGGAAATTAAGAAAATGAAAAAAATGATGGAGAAAATGATGGCACCCAAGAGTTCTTTCAACCTTGACTCTATTTGTCCTAATCCTTTTGATAGGAGTGTGTGTATGAAGGATTTTCCTAGGAAAGTTGAAATTCTCCAATATGACAAATATGATGGCAATGGTGATCCACATGATCATGTGCATCAGTTCTACATCATGAGTTTTGAATTTCACCAAGATGACTCCTATCTTATGAGATTGTTTCCAAGAAGTCTCAATGGTCAAGCAATGGAGTGGTTTACCAACATAACCCCTCCCGTCAAAACTTTCAAAAAACTTGTCCACAGATTTGTTCAACATTTCGCATACAACTTGTCAAGATTAGTCACTATGTTAGACTTGTGCAATTTGAAATAGAATCAAGGGGAATCCTTTGTTACCTTCTTACAAAGATGGAGACGACTGTGCTCTCGCTATTCTAGGACTATTCCTGAGCATGAAAGGATTGATATCATTGTTAGCAACTTAGTGCTTGAAATGTGGTATGAGGTTCGGAAGATGGTTTTTGATTCCTTCGACACTATGGTCGAAACCGCATGTCGAATTGAAGATGTCTTGAAAGAACAAGGTATTTTGACTAAACATAGGAATAACAACAATAGTCAAAATAATAACAACTCTCATAAGGACAAAGGCAAGAACTTGCACTGGACCAAGAACAAACAAGTAGTCAATGACAGAGTTGTGGACTCCTCTCAACCAAAGGATCAAGCTGTCCTTCATCTATCTAGTGTAGTTCAAGCCATGAAGCTCAATACATCCTCCAACCAACAAGAGCATAAACCGAGATATCAAGATAAGCCCAAGAAGGAGAAGCAACAATTTTCTAAACATGGTGACTCATATGAGGATGTTTTCAAGACACTTATTGCTAATAACCTTGCACAACCCCAAGATCCAGTGAATTATCGCATACCTAAAGTCAAACCACATTGGTGGAATGAAAAGGCTTTTTGAAAATTCCACAATGGTATTGGACATGACATCGAACATTGTTGGAATCTTAAGTACATCATCCAAGATTTAATTGAGAGTAGCAAACTTTATATTGATGGGTTGAACACCAATGTAGACCATAAGGAATTCAACAAGCCTTTGCCTAAATATGAAAAGGGGGAAACCTCTAAAACTAAGAACGGCAAGGCTGAAATCAACTACACCTATACGTCTGCAGAAAATGATGTCAATATGCTTGAAGTTGTGGACGAAAGTGTCAATATGATGAGGAATAAGGATCCTTATGGTTATGATGTGGGCTCTCCTCCTATATTTGATGAAGAACCTATGGTGGTGCTAAGGGGTCCTCACTCTCAAAGGTCATCCCAAGCTCTTAACGTTGTCACTAGAAGTCAAAGTCAAGGTCCTATGGTTATTAGAGGTCCTAGTTCCAACCAATCTAGCAAACCCAAGCAAGTGACATCCAAGAATGTCACCACCAAATCAATTGTGAATCCCAAGCTAAACTACAATCTTGTTGATCAATTATAGAGAACGCCAGCTCAGATTGCAATCTTTGATCTTTTAGAGTTGTCTCCAAGACATAAACAAATCCTTGAGGATGCTTTGCGTACAGTGAATGTCCCTAACAACATAGATGTCAACCAATTCCAAAGTATGGTTAACCACCTTTCCAGCCCACATTACCTAACATTTTTAGAAGAAGACGACAAAGCTTTGAGCCATCTGCATAATCTTGCCCTTCACATTGAGGTCATGATCCATAAAACCCATGTCAAATGTGTGTTGATACATGGGGGTGTTGGGCTCAACATTTGTTCTTTGAGTCTATTGAAGATACTAGGTTATTCTAAGCAAGTTATTGATACCCAAAAGAAAATTACCATTAAGGCCTATGATGAGGCAGAAAGAAGCTACAAGGGTCTAGCCATTCCTCCTGTTAGAATTGGCCCTATTGAAAAGGACATTTTGTTCCAAATTGTTGATGCTGGTCCTCTAGCATATAATATCCTACTTGGTAGATCGTGGATCCATGACATGCAGGTAGTGCCATCCACCTACCACCAATGTGTTAAGTTCCCCTATAATGGAGTTGAAGTCTATATACCTGGGGATAGCACATTACCTGTAAATGAAATTTTAGTAAGGACTCATATTCCTCTCAACAGAGAAGCAGAGGATTTTGATGCAACTCTAGAACAGTGCAAGAATAAACTCAAGTCCATAGACCTTGGTATGGGAGGATATCAACTTGACTCCTTTACAAAACTTCCAGTCTCACCTAGGTCTTATGGCAAACCTTCACAAGAGATGTGACTTTCATCTTCATTCGTGACTTTGTTTGGAACATTTGTAGAGTCCTCAGTGCCCATCCAAGATGAAAAAGAGGAGGTAGTTGTCAAAGATTGGATCTATAGAGAAGACAAATACATGCATAATGAAAACTTCTCTCCCTCTCCTTAGACTTATGGAAGATGGTATACTCTTGTTAAAAATATGGGCTATCCAGAACAATGTCCTCTTAGTCATAGACTCGATGCTAGAGTTGAACCTCTCGATCATGCTCTTTTTGGGCGTAGATCTAACAAAACAGTTGGCCTAGGTTTTGAAAAACACAACAAGAGCACTGTTCCTATCCTTGGTGACACAATAAGTGAGGATGAAACAAAGTACACGCCCAATTTGGTAAACCAATAGGACATGTGTGAAGATTGGGTTCCTTCCACCAATCTCCTTTGGGGAGATTCAGATGATCTAGTTCCCTATTCAACAGCTGCAAACATAGAACAAGAGGAGTTAGACACAGAAAATCCTATTACAACACATGTTACCCTTGGTGACATTAGAGCCTCTACCTCAAGGCACCGTACATGCATGGTGTAAACATCCTAGTCGAGATTCAGATACAGATTCACATGAATATGAATGGGAGTCTCTCTCAAATTCCTCTACATTTGACATGGACATTGATGTTTTCCATACATATAGTTCCCAACCTGAGGTAGCTAACGAGTCAAGCTTAGGATTAGAGGATTCAAATCCACAAGTCGCTTTAGTGGACGATGCTTCACTTGGTAGGATAAATCCTGATTTGGGTACCTTAGGGGGATACTTGATAGACCCTGACTTTGCAATCACCAAAGATGATGCCATCCATATCAACAACATTGAACCCGTCATTGACCTACCCCTTGCTTACCCCCACCTAATTGATTGGCCTCAATGCTATCAAGAGCCTCAGCTCTTAACTTTCCAGAATGACTATGAGATAGCATGTTACCTAAATGCCCTTGAGCTCATAGTCTCTTCCACCAACGAACCAACTACAAGAATGACATAACCAGATATCAAGTACCTTAGTCACAAAATGAAAAGAAAAGAAAAAAAGAATAATGCTTCTAATGGCGAAAACCACTGTGTGGCGGTATCAGAACTCAAAAAAGTAAAAATAAAGGACGTATCCAAAGGTGAAAACCTCTTTGAGGCACCTAAGGATGAGGTACTTGATCATCTTCCAAGTTATTTTCAAGATAGATCATCAGTGCTTGTTGAGCCTACATAGCCAATTAATCTGAATACAAAAGAGGCTCCACAAATTATACATTTGGCTCAGTCTCTATCAACACAAGAAAAAGAAGCATATACCAAGTTCCTACAGAGCAAGAAGATTAATTTTTCTTGGACTTACTCAAACATGCCAGGGTTGGACACTAATCTCACTATGCATCATTTGTCCATAGCCCCAGGAATTAAACTAGTTAAACAAAACTTGAGGAAAATGCACCCTCACATAGCTCTTCTTGTCAAAGATGAACTAGAAAAACTCCTTAGTGCAGGGTTCATCAGAGCCATTGATTATGCTTAATGGATTTTCAAATATTGTACCAGTTTCTAAACATGACAAGTCCATTCGTATTTGCACAGACTTTAGAGATCTTAACACAGCATGCCCAAAGGATGATTTTCCACTTCCTAACATAGACATGATAGTGGACTTGACCGCGGGTTATCAGATCTACTCCTTAATGGACGGTTTTTTTGGGTATAACCAAATCAAGATAGCTCCTGAAGACTAGGAAAAGACTGCATTCACTTGCACATGGAGTACCTATTGTTGGAATGTTATGCCCTTTGGATTGAAAAATGTAGGAGCTACTTATCAAAGAGCTATGACCACCATATTCCATGACATGATGCATAAGAATATGGACAATTATGTGGATGACACCTTGGAAAAATCTAAAAAAAGGGACACACACCTAGGTGATTTGGAAGTCATTCTAGATCGTATGGAATAGTTTCAACTGAGATTAAATCCAAAAAAGTGTGCATTTGGGGTCACCTTTGGAAAATTTCTAGGATTTATCATTTCAGCTAAAGGAATAGAGGTGGACCCAAAGAAAGTTCAAGCAATCTTGGATATGTCACCTCCCAAAAATATTAGTCAAATGAGGAGTCTTCAGGGACATCTTCAATCTATACAGAGGTTCATTTCACAACTAGTAGATAGAGCTCAACCCTTTAAGAAGACATTGCATAAAGGGGTTAAATGTGTCTGGATTGAGGATTGTCAGAAAAGCATGGACCAAATTAAGCAATACTTGGCCAATCCTCTGATTTTAATGCCTCCTATCCCAGGAAAACCACTCATATTGTATGTTTCAGCAAAACAATCTTCCCTGGGGGCATTATTAGCTCAACTTGATGACACTGGAAAAGAAAGAGCTATATATTACATCAGTCATACTCTTGTGTCATATGAGGTTAATTACACTAGTATTAAAAAATATTTCCTTGCGGTGGTGTTTTCTTTCCAAAAGTTGCGACATTACATGCTTGCGCATACAATACACCTCATTGCAAAGATTGATCCTCTCAAATATTTGCTTGGTAAGGCTAGTCCCACGGGTAGACTTGCTCAGTGGATGATGATCTTATCAGAATTTGACATAGAGTATGTTGAGCATAAAGCAATAAAAGGCCAAGCCATTGCAGATCAATTGACTAATTTTCCAATCCAAGACAGTATGCCTATTCAAGTTGAATTTTCAGATGAGCACATAATGTACATGACTACAAGAACATGGAAGATGTTCTTTGATGGCTCTTTCATGCAAAATGGTTTAGGAGCTGGAGTGTTATTTGTTTCTCCTCATGGGTACACAATCCCTAAGTCCTACAAACTATTGTTTCCATGTACAAATAACATTACTAAATATGAGGCCTTGACAAATGGACTAAAAATGGAAATAGAATGGAGAATTACAGAGCTACACAGTTATGGGGATTCACAATTGATAATCAACCAAGTAAATGAAGAATACCAAACAAAAGATGACAAATTGGTACCCTACAAGAAAATGGTTGATTCATTGAGATGATATTTCACCTTTGTCACATTTCAAAAAATCCCTAGAGCAGAGAATAAAGCAGCTGACACTATGGCTATATTGGCTTCACTTCTTCAGCTAGAACAGCATGAGTCCAGATTTGAATTCCTGGTGGAAGAGCTACACTATCCTATCTATGACTCCCAAGAAAGCCAAGTTGTTTGTACCCTAGTTGGCCATGAGTCATCCTGATATGGTGTCATTTACTCATATCTTCGTGATGGCATTATTCATGAAACCTTCAACCGGTCTGAATGAAGAAACCTAACCCGAAATGCCTCTCGCCATACCCTTATCTCTGGTGATCTATATAGGAGGGGTTTAGATGGGACACTTCTTAGGTGCTTGGAAAGGGATAAATCTGACCAAGCGTTAGTTGACATTCACAAGGGAATTTTTGGAGGACATTCCAACGGTCTTGCCATGGCTTGAAGGTTGCTTAGGGCTGGGTACTATTGGCTTACCATGTAGACAGATGCAATAGCTTTTGCTAAATCATGTGAAAAGTGTCAGCAACATGGCAACCAGATACATGCTCCAGGAAAGGAGCTTATTTTATCTATATCTCATTGGCCATTTTAACATTGGGCCTTTGACCTTGTTGGGCAGATTCACCCCAACTCATTAGGTGGACACAAATTTATCATCACTGCTACTGACTACTTTACTAAATGGGTAGAGGCTGTCCCACTTTCTGTTGCTTCAGGCAAATAGTTTCCTTGTTCATTTTGAATCACATCATCTGTCGGCATGGGGTGCCTTCTGAAATCATCACTGAAAATGGAGGTCAGTTTAAAAACAAGGACCTAAAACAACTCTGCAAGAAGTTCAAGATAAAACAACATTGGTCCTCCATTTACTTCCCCCAAGGAAATGGACAAGAAGAGGCTTCAAATAAAACCATTCTCAAAATTCTCCATAGAACAGTCCACAAGAATGGTAGAGATTGGCATTTACAGATAAATCCAGCCTTGTGGGCCTATAGAATGAGTATTTGTACTCCAACGGGGGCTACTCCTTTTGCCCTTACTTATGGTGCTAAAGCAGTTTTACCTTTAGAGGTTGAGATCCCTTCACTTAGAGTCTCTCTCAAAGGTCTAGTTACAGATGAAGACTATCACGCCATGAGACTCCAAGAGTTAGAACTTCTCGATGAAAAGTGTAAAGTGTCATTTGACCACATGAGAGTTTACCAAAAGCGTATGTCCAAAGCATTCAACAAGAAGGTTTTCCCTAGAGAATTCCAAGTGGGAGATCTTGTCTTACGAGAAAATCCTAAGAACCAACAACATAGGGAGAAAAAGGGCAAGTTCAAACCTAATTGGCTTGGACCATATATCATTACTGCTACTTTTGGAACAGGTGCTTATTTACTATCTAATCCAGAGGGAGAACAACTCCCTAATCCTATCAATGTTTTGCACCTGAAGAAGTTCTATCCATGATACCTATTCTGTCTAGGGGCATCCTTTGTACATATTTATTGATCCTAAAAAAATTCCAAAAACATTCATATATGATGCTGAAAAAATCCTAAAAAGCATATAAAGTCCTGAAAAAAAATACAAATTTTTTTTTTAAAAATAGCAAAAAATTCAAAAAAATAGAAAAAGTGCCTTGGTGAAAACCTGGAAACAGGCGCTACTTGAGGCCTTTGCACCCTTGTTTCTTAGCATGCACTCTTGACACTTAGCCTCTCTCCATCATTTCTTGTTTTTGTTGCTTTGGTTTGGAATTGATCTTTGTCTTTGTTTAGGGGGCATAACTATGTCAGCTTTGGTCTCTCGGATGCATCAGTCTTTAGGACACCTTGCAAATGATGTTTTTCAACACCACCCCAACTGTGTTTTTCAACACTACCCTAGCGTCGAGTGTTTCTCAACACTTATCAGATGTCGTACCCACAGTCTAGAATGATATGCTATTTTCCACTGGCAGATGCGATACTCAAAGTTTGACTCTATGACCTACATACACACACTTAAAACACTTGACTCACTGAGACTTGTTTGACTTTATTTCTTTGTGTGTTGTCTATGATGATTTCTTTGATGAGTGTTCTCTCCCTAATAGTTTTCGATGATACCAAGCTAGAAGACTGGGGGCATGAGGACATGTTTTATTGCTTTTTCTGCTTGTGGGTATATTTTGTTGGTCCTAATTGTCATTAACATATATGCTTGTTCCACTTGACATTGGTGTCTACAAGGTATTATCCTTGACTATTTTCGCAAGTGCATGCTTGTAGTTATCTTGACTTTCTTGTGTCTCGATGCGAGCATAATCTTGTTATACCAAACTTAGGAAATCTCACTGCACTAGGCATCTTGACTTATATGTCTTTGATGCCTAGGTGGGATTCCTACATTCCTATCTAATACAGATCATATTCAGATTCACATAGTTCTACTAGTGTGCATTGTATGATTTTGCGATGCTACCAATAATGCTCAATGATGAATATTAGAGTCTAATGGTTTTGTAACCTTGCAAGTAAACCACTTTTCATAGTAGCTTGCATTCTTAGGTTCATGTTAGATTAGTTTTGCATCTTGCATATGGAGAGAGCTCTCCTTTTATCCTTCACGGACCTGTCAATCAACTGCGCTCACCTTTCAATCTTTCTTGATCATGTCTTTCGTTCCTTATCTTTCGCATCACATCCTTTTTCTGTCATCACAAGGGGTTAATCTTATCATCATATCTATATCAAAGAGATCATTTTCAAAAACATGAGTCTATATCATAATCATGACAACTAAACATACATCTATGAGAGAGATTATACATGAGCATTTATAACACATACATCATACATTTGAGCAATATGACAAGACAATATAAAACTGAAACATCCATCACAAGTGGGACAAATACACAAGATATATTGAAAATCTAGTAAATCTCATATATATATAAATGCCATGATACATAATATAATGTGGGATCCAAAATCTAGATAATGTCCCAGGATATGTCTCTAGACATCTAAAACACCCTAGACCTAAGTTTGACTCTCCCCATCACGTGGTGGTGGTGGAGGTGGTGGTGTTGTTCTATCTGGTACCATGTCGAATCTCCCAGCCCTCTCTGAGTAGAGTGGCGCTCTCTATCCCTCTGGCATGGCCTGGATATATAAACCATGGTAATAGGCCACTTGTGTCACCTCTCTCCGAAGCTCTATAGTGTTAGCCTGTGCTAATCTCTCCTATCGATCTATCTCGGCTCGTGCATCTGCTAGCTGCTAGTCCTCCATGGCAACAGTGATCTTCAGCTGCTAGATCTCAGTCTCCAAAACCTATACCCTAGCTCTGAGATCCTCATGTCCCCTCCCCGCAGGCTGGTCCTCCCTTGCATCCACCTGATGGCGAATTGGTCTCGTCTCATCCTCAGGGGTCACTGATCTATGTCTCTATGACCCTCATCGGCCACCTGATCTCAATCCCTCTCTTCTCTCCCATCTCCTCCCTCCTCCATCTCTGCCATCATCCCCATCATCATCATCCCCATCTCCACCCTGTGCCTGTGGGTCTACATCTGGCATAGTAAACCTCAGGAATGGGTGCATCCAGCACTTTTCCTTGTATGATGCATCCACTCCTGCATCCACCATGTTTGGTAGATAATCCCAGGGCTCCCTGCGTAGACCTGCGATATCCTGTACTGCCTGCTAGTAGTCCAGCATCGACAACCATCCATGTCCCTCCTCATCCCTAGCCTGAGCATATGTGGTGGTCTCTATGGACACCCTCTGTTGTTGCCCAAACTATCTCCAAACCCAATTGATCACAAACCTCTCCACTATCTCAAGATGCCACCCTACTAATGGCTAGCTACAGAGCATGTACCCCAGCTCCCACTCCTGATCACTCCACATCTCACAATCCCTATATGGTCTCCACTCGAACAATGTGAGCTCATCCAGTAGTTGCCGATAAGATGTCAAATCCCCACTATGAGCCTAGCTGACAAAACCCATATATATGTAGATATATGGGTGCCTCCGCTCCCTAGGCTATACATTTGGTCACACTATAGCAATGTGCTCCCACGCCCATATCTGGGCAAGAACGGCTCCACAAGCCCATGTCCTGCTCTCCCGGTATACTATCTCATGGAGCTCATGGTACATATCAACTAGTATAGTCGGGCCCCATGCCATCCATCGTGGGTGTGCAACCAAATCTGCCACCAATCTACCCCATCCCAGTGGAAAACCCTTCTGACTCCTGTCAGTAATGAGGGCCTGTGCAACAATAGAACATACAATGCATGGAACTAGGTAGTCCCTGCTGTACTCCTCCATTAGCTGGTCCTAGCTGAGGTGTCTATCAATGATCATGACATCCTGGAACATGTCTTGATGGCCTAGAATCCCTCAGTCGGATCATGATCATAATATACCTGTACCAACACAAAATCATGTCAGTTTTCATCATATGGAAACATTATACTTAAACGTTCATCTTTAAACATGATTATACTTATAGGATCCCCGTAGCTAGGTACTTAGAGAATCTGATAGACATCCTCCAAAGTAATCGATGCCTCTCCGGTCGGCAAGTGAAAGGTATTGTGCTCATTGTGCCACCTCTCAGCTAAAGCAGTCAGTAACCCATGGTTCGCCTGAATATGGGGCATTTGCAGTAAGTACCCAAATCTCATAGAGATCAAGTCATCTCATCCCAGAGTATCGAGATCTCTGATGCACCATAACCCAGTCACCCTCGGCGCTTTGATCAGTAGTGCCAGAAACACCTCCTACAAGCCATAAACCTAAACCAGATGTCAGAACATATCATGATGGATGATTAAAATAAGTACAAAGACTCTTAAATGAAAAAATTGTCTAGACCCATGTCCTATTGTTCAAATTTAAACATGTGCTATTTCTTGTTAACTGGTGCGACACTATTTTTTGGGAAAGTATCATGTGATACTTTCTTCAATAGTAGTGCGATATACTTTGTCAATATGATATTTCACTCCATATCACATGATGTTTTGTCCAGCATTGTATGATACTAGATTGAACATTCGGGCGATAATTTTTGGTCCCACGAAATATCGCATGATAAAGCATATCAAAGAGTACGATACTTTACAATTATCGTATGATATATCACAAGGTTTCAAATTTTGAAATATTTAACAACTTTAAAAACGTGTTTAAATGCAATAATTGTTCATTAATGACTCAAAAGAGCAAGTTTTTCTAAAAACTTATCGCGGCACCATAGTGAGGAGGTCAGTTGTGCAACTGACCACACTCGAATCGATGAAGGTGAACCAGAATCACTGCTTTCTGGGCCATTTTCTCTCTCTAAGCTCTCAAGGTTCTCAAAATCACAAAAGACAAATGAATTTGAAAATGACCTTTTTACCCCTTATATAGCATTTTGACTTTTTGACCTAATTTTCAAAACACCTTAGAATTCTATGAAAATTGCACCCCTAGCTATTTTCGACGTCCTGGATCCATTTTCGGACTCAAAATTGAAATCTGAGTTCATCTTGATCATTAAAATTTCATTTTAAATTTTCCCTTCTTCTGCGCAGTTGGCTCACCATTTGAGGCATGATCCTTCGATCTTTGTTGGGGCATCTTCATGTCTTCACCCCCATCTCTTTCAAACTTCTCATCTTCCATTCATCTCCTTCACTTCATCTCTCTGAGGTTTGACTTCATCTTTGTCCTATATCTTTCTCAGTCAAACCTAGTCAAACTGGGGCATATCTTCACTGCATGGTAGTTATTCTATTATCCTTCATCTTCGATTATGATTTCTAGTGATTTGATCATCTTTATCAATTTGCTGCTTCTCCTCTACCTGATTTCAATTTCGATTCTGAGGGGGTAGTACCTATCAACTTTAATCTTTGATTCAGCTTTATCAATCAACTCAGCTTGAGATTCTTATCTCCTATTTGAGACTTAACAATCTCCTATTTATAGGTATGATTGGTCTTGTCTTTCAGCTTATCAGCTTATCTTTGTCCTGATATGTTCCCATTCGTCGAACACATGTCTAGGTTGTTTTGTGATCCCAAATCGATCTCACACTTCAACTTCATTCTTTGACTACATGTGATCCCAAATTGATCTCACATTAGTCAAAGAGGGGCAAATGTATGCACCCTAAAATGGTCGTCTAGACTTTGGGCCCCCATTCAACAATTTATCAAATCCCTGAATCAATATTTTTAAAATCATTATTTTTCAAACCATATCAATTTCCTTGATCAAATCCTATTTTATCATTTATTTAATTATTTTCTATGGGCTAACCATTTTATCCTAAGTCTTTATTTAATTAAAAGGAATTCCCTCCCCTTTTATTAAATAAAAAGCCCCACTTTTCCTCTTATCCTAAGTTGCACAAATAAAGCATTATTCTTATTTTATAAAAAGAAGAAAAGGCCTTTTCGTCTCATATGGACACAAAAGTCAACTCTTATTTTCTCATTGGAGGATATTTGTCCACATGGATTGCTCCTCTTTCAAACTCCACCCTTGATTAAATCTTTTGCCTCTTAATCTCCATGGTCCATCCCTTTTCAATTCTTTTAAAAGGAGAGCTTTCTTCTCATTTTAGGATCCACTTTTTGAATACTAATCTTATGTTGCAGGATTTCTTGGAGACTTTGGAGCTTTTGGAGATCATCTTGCATTCTAGCTTTCATTATTGCATCATAGCTTCATGTTTATGCTTTCTTAGCTTAGTTTCTTTTATGCTATAGATTAGCTCACATAGCTTAATTAGCAAGGCTTGTAATACTTTCATTTCCATAGCTTAGCTTGCATTTTCCTTTCATAGCTTACTTGCATCTTCATTTCTAGCATTGCATTGCATTCTCATTTAGATTCTTGAGAATATTGGCATTCTTGCCCTTGTCTTTATTGAATCTCCCATTGTGTGGTTTACTAGTAAGGTTATAGGCTTAATAGCTCTAGCTGAGAGCATTCTTAATATCCTTGTGACTCCATGCCTAGGGAGCTCTAGGTCGCTTTCTCAAAGTTTCCAATTCATGGATTCCCTTGGAAGTAATGACTTAGAGAAGTGCACATCTTAGTGTGTACATATACAACACAAATTCACTCGATATCAAATAATGTCTCCATTTCTTCAGGGTTTGAACAATAGCATAAAATTCTTGATCATACACATAATATTTCTTTTTTTCATCATTCAACTTCTCACTAAAGAAAGCAACAGGTTTACCTTCTTGACTCAACATAGCTTCTATTGCACTACCACTTGCATCACATTCAACTTGAAATACCTTATTGAAATCAGGCAATGCTAACATAGGTAATTCAAAAACCTTCTGCTTCAAAGTCTCAAAACTTTTATTAGCTCCATTTGTCCACTTAAATTCTCTTTTATCTCCTCTCATAGTCTCAGTCATAGCATTACAAATTGAACTGAAATTTCTAATGAACTTTCGGTTAAAACTTGCTAAAACATGAAATGATCTTACCTCACTAGAATTTTCAGGTGTAGGCCAATTCAAAATAGCTTCAACCTTTTCAGGATCCATTTTTAAACCATTAGCTGAAATCACAAATCCCAAATACACAATCTCCTCTTTCATGAAAGAACACTTTTTTAGGTTAATCAACAACTTTTCTTCTTTCAGTCTCTGCAATACTTGTTTAACATGCAACAAATGCTCTTCTCTGGTCTTACTAAATATCATAATATCATCTAGGTACACAATCACAACTTTACCTAAGAATTTCTTCAAAACTTCATTCATCAATCTCATAAAAGTACTCGGTGCATTAGTTAAACCAAAAGGCATAACCAACCACTCATACAAACCTTCTCTTGTCTTAAAATCAATCTTCCACTCATCACCTTCTCTGATTCTGATACGATTATATCCACTTTTCAAATCAATTTTGGTAAAATACTTTTCTCCAGTCAAACTATCCATTATGTCATCCATTCTCGGTATAGGAAACCTAGATTTGACTTTTATCTTCTTGATTTCTCTGGAATTAGTACACATTCACCTGTCTCCATTCTTCTTAGGTGCCAATACAATTGGTACTGCACAAGGACACAAACTTTCTTGGATCAAACCTTTCTACAATAATTCTTGAATCTGTCAATTCAATTCTTGATTCTTGGCAGGTGTCAACTGATGTGGTGCCTTATTTGATAAACTAGATCCATGGACAAGATCAATGCAATGATCAATGCTTATCTTCAGTGGCAAACCATCAGGCACATTATCAGAAATGATCACCTTATACTTGGTGAGTAGCTTGTCAATCTCTTCAGGGATACTATCCTCTATTTTTTTACTCAGTTTGTTAGGAATCACAGCAAAACATACATCATTAGATTCTTCAAATCCTTAACAAACTTTCTTCCTTCCATCAAACAAACTTTCACAAATGTACAAACACTACTAACAGGTTCTTCAATCAAAGGTAACAAAATTTGTCTTCTCCCATCAACCCAAATAGTGTATTTATGCAATCTCCCATCATATATAGCATGTCTATCATATTGCCAAGGTCTACCCAACAAAATATGACAATAATCCATAGGCATGATATCACACAACACCTTATCATAGTACTTTCCAATTTTCAAATTCACATAACATTGTTCACTTACTAAGAGTGTATGCTTATCCTTGATCCATGAAATTTGACAGGGTCTCGTGTGTTTCAACCTTTCCAACTGTAACTTTGTAACCATTTCCTCAGATGCCAAATTCTTTGAGCTTCCACTATCAATGATTACCTTCCACACTTCATCAAAAACTCTACATCTAGTCTTGAACAAACTTTTCCTTACCGGATCTTCATTATTACTTTCACTCTAAAGTTCTCTCCTGACCATCAAGTTCTTTTCCTTCTCGGGATCATTCAGTGAATCTTCTTGCACCAAAGCATTTCTACTGCTACCAACCTTCTTACTTACATGTGTACACTCAAATGATCAATGTCCTTCTCCATAATTGTAACAAGTTCTTCGGAATCCACCTTTGCTATAACCACCTCGGTAGTTATTGCCTCTTCCTCTAGCCGAACTTTCACCTTTCCACTCGGTCTTGCCTTTGTCCAGATTTATCTTTTCCGGATCAGATCTATTGTTTTCACCATAAGATATACCTCTTCCTCTAGGGAATCTACCACCTCTACCTCTTTTTCTTTGGTCATGCCTTTTGTTCAATTTCTCCTTAGCTTTCAAGGCAAACTGATAAGCTTCCTCAATGTTTTCGAACTTAACCAAACTGATTTCTTCTTGGATGGAAACTCTTAAACCATTTAGGTACCTAAAAATTCTTTCCACTTCATCTTCATCATGTCCAGATTTGATATCTAATCTATAGAATTCCTTAATATAATCTTTTACCGAGCTATCTTTCTACCTCAAACTTTGCATTTGCCTAACAAGGTTAATCTGATAATCACAAGGTAAGAACTTGTCTTTCAACTTATTTACCATCTTATTCCATACCTTGATTTTTTCTTTGTCTTTCCTTTTTCTATCCAATTGTAGATGCTCCCACCACAAGGATGCATGACTCTTCAATTTTGTGCTTGCAATTTTTACCTTCTTTTCCTCAGGAACATTTTCATATTCAAAGTACTTCTCCATCTCGGTGATCCAATCCACCAATTCATCTGAATCCAACTTTCCATTGTACTCGGGAGGATTGAAATGTGGTGTAGACTTTAGATTTTTCAAAGCCTTCAACAATATTTCTTCACCCTGATCCATCACTGATGCAGGTTCTGCAGCATCTTGTTCTTCTTCAATTTCCTCATCACTAACATCTTCAAGATGTCTTCGTCTACACTGGGTTGTCTCAACAACTTCTAATCTAGCAGCAAGTTGTCTCAACATGTCTACCAATCCTAGATCCACATCTCACCTCCCACGAACCATCTTGAAACCCTCTACAATTTCAGGCCAGATTGCAATCTGCTAACCCATAACAAATCAACTAGGGTTTGACAAGAAGGAACCCTCAAACCTAGATTTAAAAATCTAGATCCAGATCTCAACCTTCGCTCTGATACCACCTGACACAAGGCAGGTCGAGAAGAGGGGCCAAAGGCACACTCTAATCCAAATCCATCTTGCAGAGATCACACACAGAAGAAATAATACAAAGCCAGAGAGAGAGAGAGAGACAGAGAGATAGAGAAAGAGAGAGAGAATGCAGGATAGATCCCTTATATTTCATCATATTGATTCATACATGCCAGGCTATAAGGCCTTCTCGATTAGGGCCAGATATTACAATTCAACTACAATAGTCCTCCAACATGCGAGGATTCAAAAATTATCTTCCATCTTCTCCCTCCCCAACTGCTATTAAAACTGATTCCATTATATACAAGAGGCTACTGAAACAAGTCGGCCTTCAGATCCACCATTAATGGAAGGAATGACCAGATCTAGGTCCACACACTTCCTAATGATCGATACCAACATTAATTCCACGACCACAGTTAAATGCATAAGTCAGCCTCAACAACAAACTAAAACAAACAACTCGATAAGCAAGGATAACCGAGCACCATGAAAGAATAGCCGAGCACCAGGGAATAACTGACCAACTCAGTTAAAGAAGGAACCCGAGCAACTACCGAGCCAACTCGGTCAAAGAAGGAACTGAGCAACACAGAAAACTCAAACTTGTTTTTGGTGACACGGGATTGCCAAGGACCTGAGATGCTCCTGCATCAATCATCTCATTTCTTATTATATTCAAATTCTCTTTACTACCCCTATAAATTCCCCACCCACAAAGAAGCTAATCATTTGGTCTACTTTTAACAAGGTTAAAGAATTTTTTTATAAAACTCAAGTTAATTACTAGTCTTTGTTAATAAAATTACTTGTCTTCTCAATTTTAAGCAAGAAATTAGCTTTTTCTTCACTTGGAAAAGTGATTTCAAAGCTCCAACCCATTAGCAATAGTCATGTCTCCACATCTTTGAAAACAAATAGGTCTTAATTGTTGGCAAAATGGTCAGTGCTCTCCTCAGGATTTGCAACATGGCTTAACCACCTCATGTATCTTCTATAAGTCTAGTGGTTGTATCGGGCATTAACAGGTCAATCTTTTGGTGCAACAACAACCACTACTTGTAACAAGTGGTATCAAAGCTTGGTCACATGTTCGAATCTCCTCAGGTAACGCTGAGGGGGAGATTATTGGCAAAATGGTCAGCGCTCCCCTCAGGATTCACGGCATGGCTTAACCGCCTCCTGTGTCTTCTATAAGTCTAGTGGTTGTATCAGGCATTAACCGGTCGATCTTTTGGTGCAACGACAACCACACTTGTAACATTAATAAGTTTCATTTGGATTTTACAATCTTAACTTGGCATCCATGATATTAATGCCAATTTATTGAAGGTGAGAATTCATACCTAAAACAAGGCATGTCAATCTTCTTGACTAAAGACATCATTCCAAATTTTCCATGTTGTTTATTATAATGATTCTTAATTCACATCAAGAGAAAGAGAACTGCAAAAATGCAATATTGATTGGATGAAAATAACAACTCTCTACCCAAGTAAGGTAAATGCTTGATATATTTTTAAGCAACACTTCAAACTTAAAATAGAAATCAACAAAAATTTCCAAAGGAAGAATTGATGAAACTACATAATTCTCAACTACTAGTTTAAAGTTTCAAAATTGCATATGTAGATTAGTCATTAACTCAATTTCTACCAATTTATATAATGATATAAATTAATTTCTCTACTTAGCTTGGAATTCAACATTCTTTAGTTGTGTGCATTACTTTGACAATAATGGTTTCAATCCCTTTTTTCGTGCAAATTTCTCAATATGTATTTACACCTTTTCTCTGGCAAAACAAAGAATTTAGTGACTCGTGTAATTCTCTTCCCAAGATCCATGGTATGGTAGATATTTATTAAAGCATTTCATTCACATATGATGATCTCAAAATAATTGCATCTAATTATTCAACTAACCTGAGGGGCATAAATCCCTTATATGCATTTGTTGCAAACATCCAATATATAATGGATTTATGCCTCTCAAGTTACTTGAATAATTAGACGCAATTATTTGAGCTCACCATATGCAAATCAAATGCTTTAATAAATATCTGTCATACTGTGCATTTGTTGCATACATTAAACATTGAGCCCCATATGAGAACATGTAATGGTGTCATTGTGATGAAATTGTTTGTTGTTTCCCACTCAGCATGTAATGACGATGTTGTTGTTTTGGTGAGGATGTGTTGGGTGCCACTCAGTCTGACCTAGGCACTACTAGTGTGGGGGTTTCTATTGGAGCGGTGCTCACCAGGCACTTTGTTGAGAGACCTTCTATGAGGTCTTGATGTTGCAAATAAGGATGTCCCCCCCAATCTCTGCTACTGGTGGATGAACCTTTGCTCATGTTGCCAAATTTGTTGTCTTTCTTCCTTCGAAGCCAAAATCTTGACCTATTTCCTATGTCAAGGCCTTCCTTGTGGTGGTGGGAAGCCTCGATATGGTGGACAATATGGCCTTCTACCAATGTCATGGGTTGGTTTGTAAATTTGCTAGTTTCTAGCCTTCTCTTCTAGATCTTTATCATTAGGTGATGAATTCTTGGAGACCCATAGTTTATGATAACATTGAGCTTTCCCCTTGTGCTAAGGGGTTTTTCATTGCTACTTTCATTTCTTCTAATGCCCAAGATCTAGCATTGAGCAGGTTGTGGGCTTGGGAGACTCAATCTTTTTCTTCCAAACCTTGGATAGTATCCTTCAACCCTCTTACTAAACCACTCAGGGTGCATCTAGTATGGATTAGTCTTCCTCTTCATTTTGGAAAAAATCTTATTTTGAGGCCGTAGGAAACTCTATTAGTCATTTCTTAAAGGTGGATGATACCACAACCGCTATGGGCCTCTCTACCTTTGCACGCATTTTTGGTTGACATTGACATCTCCACACTTGAAATAGTTGGGGATAGGCTATGGACTTAGTCATCAGATTATGAGGGTCTCACTTTTCAATGTAGTCGGTGCTCTACTAGTCACCTGACAACTAATTGTTCTCTCTCACGTCGTAAATGGATTACCACTTGGGGGAAGGACACTAATGATGATCATCTAACTATTCTGGCTTCTTATTCTTCCTTGAATGACTCTTCATAGGCTAATGATCTTGTTGTTTTTCTGGTCTCTCTAGACCTAATGGATCCTACTCCACCTCTTGTTGTTGATGCAACCCCCTCTAGCTACATGGGCCCTTCTCCAATTGTTGTTCCTACTTTGATCCAACCTTTGGTTGACGATGTGTTGACTTGCCAGCACTTGATCCCGTGTGCTTACAGTCCCACAATGAGGGTTACATTGCCCCCCCCCCCCCCCCCTTTGGGCTCCTATTGATAGTATTGCCTAGACAATTTTATGCAAGTGTAGGAAAAAATGTTGTTCAATTTTTTATTCTCCTCCCCCACGTTGTGGGGGAGTTGTCTACCCACTCTTGATGTGGCTTACTAGTTGTTCTACTAGTGTGTTGTTAATGGTTTTTTTTTACCTTATTGTAAATGGCCTTTTGGTATGTTTTTGTAAGACAAAACCCTTATCTTGTTGTTTAATATCAAAAACATTGAACCCCGCATACATTTATTTCTAAACTATTTATTAGCATGTATAGAACATACCATTTATAGTTTCAACAATTCCCCTTCTTCCATTTCCTGTTTCTTTGCTTTTCCTTGGAATTTACCCCTCATGATATTTTTGCCTTGATTATGCATACAAACTTGACACTCTTGAAAATATTATAGATTATTTTCACATCAATCTAAAAAATTGTTTTCCCAATTGGTTTGATTTCAACAATTTTACCTTCTAAAACAACTCATTACACAAGGACCATATTGATTCCATTATGAACCTAAATGGAAGAATTTTTAAGTTAAGCTAATACTTCCAACAAGAATTCCTCAATCTAAAAGGATAACTTTCAAGTATTAGATAGCATTATTTTAAATTATTAAAAGGTTGTAGATCAATTGGAAGATGATATGTTCCTTTATTATGTCATCCTCCAAGATTTAAAGATTAGAAGTATCAAGTTCAATCCTTAGATGACTTAATGGACAGTTTAATCAAAATAATATATGCTTAGCTTCATTAATAATCCATTCAAAATACAACTTCTGATTTAGAGGTACGCTTGCAGATAATACAGTAAACTAATAATCTACATTACCCAAGGACACATCCCTTAGTCTAAAAACCTCATCCATGTACTGACACGTCCCCAAGTCTAAAGATCTTATCCTCATACCAAGGACATCTTGAGGATGCAATGGCGGTGCAGGGAAGTCCCCAACATCCTTGAACTACAGATTTTTCCCAAAAACATCCCAAGAAACTTGGGGACAACACTACCTAGCATAGAGACGTCCAACAGTCCCTAAGACAATCAAGGGATGTTTGGGATGTCCCCCACCATCTCCAAATGGCCAAATATCCCCAGTTAGGCAATCGAATAAATAAATAAATATTTTTAAAAAAAAATCACTTAAATTAAGAAGGAAAAAGATATTTTCTTTATTAGTATTGACAATGAATTCTTTTAGACTTCATATAAAAGTAGAATGAGCAAGTCCACTGTAAAATGAACCTGAGTGCGAATATCATCTATAGAAAGAAAGATACAATTGTAGAATTAGAGTGTACAAGTACAACTCTTTTCAAACATTGGTCAAACATGCAACTGCATAAAGCTATATAATAAACAAAAACATGACTTCATACAATTGTAGAATGAACAAAAATATGACTATATAGAACTATAGAATGAAAGCATACAGTTATAAGACAAAGTGGAAAGTTGTAGAATGAAAGTGTACAACTATTGAATAAGAGAATATAGCTGTGAACATTTTTGCCAAATGAAAGGCATATAACTGCACATAGTTGTTGAATGATGGCATGCAAATACTTTAGTGGGATTACTTATTAATTATAATTAATAACATGTTGGCAATGAGTTTTAAATGCATATTAAGTATTGACAAAAAAATCTAATTCTTGAACACAAATATTATATGTTAAGGTTATATATATATATATAATTAATATTTTTATATAAATATAACGTAGATATGCATACTTTATTTATGTTTTCATATAAACATTTCAAATTTTTCAAAATATTTTAAATTTTAAATATAGACGTCAGCTACCATCCCGAAAATTCATCCCCATCCCAGTAACCTTGCTAATAGTAGAGATACCCATATCTATTGTAGTCGATTCCATAATTAAAATTATATATCATTTCAACTGTGGACAGACATATGTGACAAATGGCAATTCATAATTATTTAGCAAATACCAGCTCAAGAAATTATCATTAGCTTCAAATCCTGCTCCGTGATAAGACACGGAGAACGTAAATATAAGCATCCACGTAACAAATTCCAAAACGTACTCTTCTGCTAGATTAATACTTGCCGAGCAAAACTGCATATTCAAACCAAATTGTTGAGGTACAGCTCTCAAAAATTAAGTTGCCTAAAAAGTCCGAAAAGCCAACCAGACAATAACTGTCAGGTGTTATAACTATTTTGGAATCAGCCTGTCACCGCCGCATATCACTTGTTCAATAATTTTGCACTCAAGTAAATATGCATTAGTTTCAACCCATCATATCTACAGTGATGCACAGAACACTATGTTCTCTTCAAGAATCGACTATGGAAATGCAGTTTCAATAGATTTCAAGTGTCTAACCTAAATTATGGTAGAGATAATTATCTTATCTTCAATGTTAATTTAAATTTACAAAGTCAAAACAATAGCACTGTAGTCTTTTAAATTTGAAATTCTATTAAGAGATTGCCTGCTTGGGTAACAAAGAATTAAAAAATAAATATATGGTGGTGATTCCCCCTTCACTATCTAAGCCCAATAGGGATATAGGAACCCAAACATTCAATTGCTGACCTGCAATTGGAGAAACATAAAACTTAACTTATCCTACCCTGTATGTCTGATTATTATTAATGTACCAGTTCTGTAGATGCTAAAATGTGTTTAGGGTAAAACACCTCAAGACCTATACATTGAATAGTAATGATGTGAGATGTATGTCAACCAGAATCGAACTTTAGAACATCCCGGAGATGAACCCAACAGGTTTACACATCAATATTTTCAACAGAAAGCTCACCATTGAAACTGAAATGGAGAAAATCTCATCCATTAGACAATTCTATAATCAGTTATCTGTGAATTATAATTGCTTTTTACTTGTTAGATCTTTTACTCAGTTGTAACACTCTTAGCAAGGTTTCGTGGTTGATCAACGTCATAACCACGAAGAACAGTGAGATGATATGCAAGAAGCTGTTAACATACAAAGAGCTTGTATCAGATAACAGGATCATAAATATGCATGTAACATACAGAAAACAAATAAAAAGTGTTTTACCAAATAATAGAAATGATTCTTCCCTATCTGGACACTGGCTTATAAACCCTGGAAACAGTAGTTGAATGTACCTGGAATGGTACGATATTAATGATTGGCTGAAGGCAATCATCTACTTGAGGCACTTCAATAACCCGAGAACCTCCATTTGTAGAAACCAAGGATGCCTCCCCCTTTGAGCACATCACAATCAATCGTCCCTTGCGTGCCTCGAGCTGTTGTATAACTGACTGTTGCTTGCTGTTCAAATATTAAACTCTTCCGTTGAGATTTCTATAAACCAATGCTAGCATTAGACAAAATATGTAATTATGGTATTTAAGTCTTACCCGAAACAAGTGTCATGAGTTGCAATAACAATAATTGGAAGCGTCTCATCAACTAAAGCCAAAGGACCATGTTTCATTTCACCAGCAAGAATTCCTTCACTGTGCATAAGTGCTACTTCTTTAACTTTCAAAGCACCCTCCAAAGCTGTCGCATAGTTATAGCCCCGCCCAAAAACTAATAGTGACTGCTCATCCATCAAGAGCTTTGCTAGTTCCTTCATTTCACTATCCAGCTTCAATACCTCCCTGACTTTGTCTACAATTTGAAATGACAACATACAAAATCTCATTAGACAAGTTTTCCAGCAAAAGATGTTCAATTTTAGAAGCTTGTGACATAATTGGAGGCATATGCCTCCTCTCCTAATGTATATCACCAAGAAATTTAGAAGGATCATAGTATATTTACTTGGTAAGTCAAAAAGGCCATCTAAAATTCTCTCTCTTCGTCCTTGACTAGAAATTGAATCATCTCCAACAGCCAAAGCCAGCATTGCCATTACTGCTATCTGACTTGTATATGCCTGTGATCAATATTGTCTAGTGAGATAACCCACTTTGGAAAAAAAAAAGAAAAGAATAAAATACAAACGTAAGAGAAACCACCATCTCACCTTGGTGCTAGCAACACCAATCTCACACCCTGCATTGATATGTACACCACAGTGTGTTTTCCTTGCTATTGCACTTCCCACGGTATTTGTTATACCTACACATAGTGCTCCTTTCTTTAAAGCATATTCTAGGGCCAATAATGTATCTGCTGTTTCTCCAGACTGACTAACAAAGACTGCAGTGTCCTCTCTATATATTGGTCCTTGCCTATCAAGCAAATCACTTGCAATTTCCATTGTCACAGGAATACCTAGTCATTCATAGTACACATAACAGGCAAAATATTGATCAATACAAACATGAGAAGTAATCTTCTTAAATCAGGATGCTCAGAGATATTTACTTGGAATCAACGAATGTCATAATTACATTTAACCTTACCTGAAAGCTCTTCCACAATTGCTCTGGATGCCAAAGCGGCATTATAACTTGTACCACAGCCAATGAAAACAATTCGCCTGCAATGTCTGATTGTCCACATATAATCTTTAAGGCCACCTAATAGTACACCTTCTAGCTTTGAGTCTCCTCTAACAAGCCTTCCTCTCATCGTGGTTGTTAATGACTCGGGCTGTTCATGAATCTCTTTTTGCATAAAATGCTCATAATTTCCTTTCTTTATTTGTTCAACTTCCATCTCTAAGATAGATAAAGCACGATGTACAGAAGCAGGACGTGCCAGTCCACCAGTTGTCTTTGCTTTGCCAAAATCAAACTTAAATACAGAAACATCTCCATCCTATCAAGAAAAAAATAAATGGTTTTCAGTCCTCCAGAGTTTCCATTCCTCTACAAACACAATAATTTGCAAGAAGGTGTAAAATAGGTTTACAGGCAATGTTCATCACATGTGCCAATTCATCAACTCATTAAGCAAAATGAATTTTAAACAGTTAGATTTGTTATCTACAAATGAGTACCTTGAATGTTTTAATATGAATGACTAAAAACACTTGGAAATATATATATATTTAGATGCTAAAATTTAAATTACATCAAATAATAGCTACCAATTAGCTATCCTTAAAAAAACACTTCAAACTCAAAAATAATGATGAATGGCATAAGCATCTACAATTTCAAATATAACTTCAAACATGAAGATGGGCCTCTAAGCTGCTAAAAACAACTATCTTTCCAGAGAATTGGCCAATGGCATACCTTAATGTGAGCAACATCATTATCTTCAAGGATCATCACTTGTCTTGTGTGCTCAACTAATGCACTAGGATCACTTGCAAAGTAAAACTCTTTGGGCTTTCCATCCTCAGTTTTCTTTATAAATTTCCCATGAAAAGAAGCTCCCCTACTGCCATCTTCTGCCACTTCCTGCAACCAGATATATACAATAGACAGTATATTTATACTGATCATTTGGGTTTATATTGAACAGAATGTCAACAGAAGCATGCAGATGCTATGAATCAGTGCCGCCATAAAAGTCTAATCATATTTATGGGTTACAATGAGTTGTAATTGAATCATCTTCAGATTCAGTATTTTAGTATGCCTCAAATCCATTTTTGCCTGCACGTTACTGAATCTCCATATATAGGTTCATAGTTAGATTGCACTTAAAACTTTTTGAAGTTTAACTTTAATTGGGTAATGGTTTTTTATGACTTCTATGGATGGTCATAGTTTGAATTTAAAATGCATCATCATTATACTTCAGAAAATATATTATTTTCAGGAGTCATAGTAGTTGTACTTCTCAATTGTCGAGTGGAAACATACACAATTATGTCAATTGTTGAGGTGAGTTCATTTGTTGTGTTGGAAAATATTCCATTTTCAGTGCACAAATTGTGATTCATGAAGACTTTTGTCAACAAGCAGTACTAGTACATCAGGCAGGATCCTCATATGGAATTTTTTACAAAGTGGGCACTTTTAAGTGATAAGAACGAATCTAAATGCAGCAGAGTTAAAGATGAACATGAAAATGGAAAACACTTGGATGCTGAATACTAGTTCTAGAGGAAACAAACTAAGCAGATAACGCACTAGAAATGCCTGTGTACAAAATACAATCTATAGTCTAGACTCCGTACTACCTGAAAAACAATATACAATTGAAGTACATTTCTTCTGGTGTCAACACCTAACATAGGCAAAGTTCTATTGCCAAGAAGTACTGGCAAATTGTGTTGCTATTGTTTTCTTTTTAAGAAAAACAAGAATGGGTGTATGCATTAAATCCTGAGGTCGACAAAAGCAGAATAGAAAATTTGTATTAAATTGCTCTCTGAAGTTAAAATTTCTCTATTTAAGAGTAAAATTTGCATCACAGTAAATCTAGATCGGATTAGCCATCCAGGTGTATTATTTTGATTTTAATATAAACTCCACAAACTATTATCAGCTCATCAATATTTATAACATTAGTAGCCATCTCCCCTCCTCTGCTTTCATTAGAAGCAATGGTTCTTTACTATGCTCAGACAAAGCATGTGTAATTATGGAAAAAAGTATTTACCTTAACACCAAGTAACAGTGGGCTACCACGTTTACATGCAACCACCTCATTTGGGTAGTGTGGACTTTTAAAAATGAGGGCATATGCTCCTTCAAGATGACTCATGACCTCCATGACAATTTGTCTAAAAGGAACTTGCTCACTGTCTGCACATACCCAAATCATTGTACACCATATCAAGCAATGGGAAGACATTTAAGACAAAAAAAAAGAAAAACAATTGCACATTTCTTGCCAACTACTGACTATCCTTTTTGAAGGATACACTCACTGTCTCCATCTTTCATCTTCTGTTCTGTCAGTGTGTCAAAAACAAACTTTGCCAACTTTGGAATTACTTCTGTATCAGTATCTGATTCAAACACAAAACCATGTCGAAGTAGAGTCTCCTTCAAAACCTGATAACCACAGAAACTAATTATTACAAATCAATTCTAAAAAACTAAAAGTTGGAAAAACATATCCCACTTGAAATGCAAGGAAAATGCTTGTACAAGGTTCATAAATATCAGTGTCTATTAGCAGCTTATACTTGGTTTAAGAAAATCATAGATGGAAAGCAGTACAGAGTGTTTAGATTCACAGACGCTGCCCTCCCCAGAGAAATTAAAAGTGCAACATAAAATAACTTTACAGATATATACAGATATAAGCAACCTAGGAAATTTTAAACTCAACTAAATATAAATCAGGTAAAAAGGTATTGAAAAATGTAAACAATAGTATAAATTATTCTCTTTCCCTTATAATTTTTATCAAGGAATTATTAAAATCATCTAACGCTATTCAAGGGCTAAGAGCTAATCAGATTGGAGGAAAAAAGTGAAGGACCAACGATCCTTTTAATACAAAGGCAAGAAAGAAATGGTATCCTTCTCTGGAGTATTATATTAAGTTAAATTTTGATTGTGCTTCAAGACAAAATCCAGGGAATGCAAGAGGCTTTGCTCTAAGAGATGCAGAAGGTTAGTTTGTATATGGTGGATCTCTTTTCTTAGGGATCCCAACAAAAAATAAGGCAGAATGGGAAACTTTACTTGCAGGATTGGCAACTGTGACTTTTCAGAATATGAAAAAATTGATTGTGGGGATTCCATGGTGGTAATTAATGCCCTGCAAAAAGGAATGAGCCAAAACTAGAAACCCAAACGTTCCATAGAAGAGGTGCACAAAATCGGTACAAATTTGAGAATATTTAAGTTTGCTATTAGAATTGCAAGCTTGGTTTGAACCCAGCAGCAGATTTTTTGACAAACTATGGATGGATCAAGCTTCAATTAGTAATTACAACACTAAAAGTCATTTGTTGAATTCCTGGGAAAGATTGGATTGTCTTTTGAATTTTGTGCCACCTTAGTCTGTATAATGTTTTTCAGTTTGGTAATTCAACCACAAAGATCATTTATTATGTTTTTGGTTAGGCAAATGCAATGCGTGCATTTCAGAGTATGTAAGCAAAATAGATGTGTTGTCCTATGGGTAAGCTGTTATACAGCCGCTCGTGAGTTTGTTTAAAGGCCACAGATGTCAAGTATATTATTTCAAATGCTAATTTGAAGATGGTGATTGTGTGGGAAAGGCAATGGCATTTAAAGTGTAAACACCTGTC
Source organism: Chamaecyparis obtusa (assembly GCA_027943335.1). NCBI lineage: Eukaryota > Viridiplantae > Streptophyta > Pinopsida > Cupressales > Cupressaceae > Chamaecyparis > Chamaecyparis obtusa. The sequence goes on from BSBK01001778.1 coordinate 473,974, forward strand.
ATTTTTACTTTTTGGGAGTTTTAGTTTAGTTGCAGAGGTTATAATGACTGGCAGGATGAGATCTAGTAAGGAAAAAGGACTTGGAGCATAAAGGTGTGGTGGCAAATCATCACTTCAAACAGATTGTTGCCTGTGAGTCTATTGCAGTGCTACGGGTTATTAAGGGAGTACCAGGTGGGATGGGGCTGCAGAAAGGGCCAAATTGGCGTTAGTTATCCCAAAAGTGGACTTGCAGTTGTGGCTCCTCAAGCTCTTCTTGCCAGATCAATTTGAGGATATGATGCTTAGAAATAAAGATGTGGATATTGGAACATTAGACTCCATGTTCCATAGAGTCTCAAGATGAAGGGATGCAGGGATGGTGGGAACAAGTTTTGGGATAAGAGGATGAAAGGCCTAGAACTGCAATCTGTTTCTCGATTCAATTGTGTAGGTATGTTTGCATCAATGTTTCAGATCACACCCTGTGATCCATCATCAAGCTGAATGATAGAGAGCGTAAGGAGAAAATGATGGATCGTGGAGTGTGATCTAAAACATTGATGCAAAAATACTTACACAATCGAATCCAAAAACAGCTTGCAATAATAAAAAAGACAAAGACGCAAGCAGGATAACATAAAGGAAGACACTCAGAAGATCAAAGGAGTTGGAAGGAACATCATGCCTCGTATCATCCAGAATGGAAGAAATAAGATACAATCAGCAGGCTTTATCATCCATCAGTCTAAAAAAACACAGCAATACATCGTACCAACTTCCAATTACACAAGCATCAATCAATAAAAACACATCTTCAGATATCAGTCTCAATCGTCAGGAGTCAATCCAATATATCTTCAGATCTTAGTATCATCAGTAGCAGTTAGAAAACAAAATTTCAGGAGATATAAGCATCAGACAGCATCTGCAGAAATATAAGAGTTGGATCTGCAGATTAGCAACCCTTAAACATCCATCAACACCAAGGCAGATTGAACTACCAACACAACATCGAGTACCAGTGGATGATATCAGATCAGATAAGAGAATACAATCCATCAATAGATAGCGGTTGAGGAATTGCAATGTAACCATACATCCAACATCTTGAGAACAGATATACATATTTTCTGAAATCCACCTTGCGAGAGAGAGGGCCTGAGGTGTAAAAGAAGGGTGGTGAGCAGGCTCGTAAGAAGGCCGTCCTAGTAGGACCATTGCGGCCTACGGCAAAGAGGGCACTTACAAAGTCAAGTAACCCATTACAACCTCCACCCAACTCCACAAGACGACAACAATACATACTGTCTAAAAACCACCTTGCATGAGAGAGGGCCTGAGGTGTAAGAGAAGGGTGGCAAGGGGCTTGTAAGAAGGCTGTCCTAGTAGGACCGTTGCAGCCTAGGACAAAGAAGGGCACTTACAAACTCAAGTAACCCCTTACAAACTCTGCTCAACTCCACAAGACAGCAATTGTTTGTAGGGAGACAGGACATGGTTGGGGGAAAGCAAGTACAAGCCGCCAAGCAAGAGAGCTGTGGCAGACATCCACTCTTAGGCTTGGTGTAGAAATGGCTTTGGGCGGACCCATCATGTCTCATCCCCCAAAGTGTTTATAAATATAATGCAGTTTGACTAACCCTAATGATTAGCTATAGACGTATCTAGGTAGGTATGTTGCATATATCGTTTATGTTGTGATTGAGGGATCCAAATCCACGATCATATTATTGAGGAAAGATTTGTTTGGTAAGATTGAACCCTAACCCTAAATTTTTGCATTCACAATTTTAATTCTAGGGAAAATTAAGCAGGGGACATCATAGGCTCTTCCTAATCCTCTTCATCACTCTTGTTGTGAGAAGTGGAACTCAAAGTGACACAGCAAGAAATTATTTAAATTTATAGTTATCATACATGTCATAATGTCATGAAATAATAGATTATGCAAGGGCTCAAGACACAAGGATTTCTTTTGTTTTTCTTACTTCAGGTCACACGAAGCACAAAAGCAAAGCATACACAAATACATGAATCCTTATTCATCAAATGAGGATTCTGCTTTGTTTTTCTTATGCCAGGTCACACAGTGCATAAGCACAAAATATGAAATCCTAATTTTAATTAATTATTATGCGAAAGAGCAAAAAATAAAAATTCATTAATAAATTGATAAATAAATTTGAACACCTAAATATCGCAATTATGAAATTAAAAAATTAAAATTTTTATCATTTGTTAAATTAAAAATTAAATTGTGCCGATGTAAACCTCTAGCTACTGAACTAGTCAACTAAATTACTACATTTAAAGTTAAACAAACAAAAAATAATAATAAAATGTCCTGAAAGGCCAAAACTTATCTTGAAGGTTGAAGAATGCTCCAATTCAAAGGTTAATTGATGAAGACTTCGCACTTTCTCTTACTCATATTCTTCCTAATGCTCTCACTTGCAATCATCCCACTCTTACAAGCTTGCAGCTTTCAAACTTGCTGTTGTAACTTGGAAGTGGTTTGGAAAGAGGCTTAAATGTCCATTTATAGGTTTTTGTGACACAATTTTCAAAAGAACTTGATTTTTTTTTAATGGACTTTTTGACTAATCTATTGCAAGGGAGGCTTGGGTGTCCCCTGAGCGCCTCAAGGATGTCTAAGAGTCTTGGCAGTGTCTCCTGTCTCCTAAATAGAGGGATGTCTCAGAATTGTCCCCTCTTTGAGAGAGACATCTTGGAAACATATCTGGGTATATGGTGCCATTGGAGGGATGGTGTAGGGACATTTCCCCAAGTTCCCATGTGTCTGAAACATCTTCATCCCAGAAACGTCTGGTTCATTTTCTGGGTGAAAAGGGGGGACGGGCAGTGGGTGGCACACGTCCCTATGGAACAAGGTTCAAAATTAAATGAAGAGAAGTAGCTGAAAGAAGCAAAATCTGTCAATTCACCTACTACATGGAGTGGAAAACAGTAGAATGCAGATTTGCAGAGAGAGCTGGGTGTGCTTAGGTCATACTGCAACAACATGGGGAAAGTGCTTGCAGGTCTGTATGTCAGCAATTTCACCATTCTTGTCTTTTGTTGTAGCACTGTTAATTTTGTGCACTTTTGACAGGAATTAAGTAGAGGCATTCACTTCCTTTCTTTAATTGGTGTGAATCTGGTTTGGCAAGCTTCCTGTGATTCTACAGCTAAAGCTGGCTCAATTAAATAAGTGGTGAAGTAAGCAGAGGAAGGGAATTTCAGGAGAGAGCATTGGGGCTGTGTTTTATGTTAGCTCTAGGTGGTTGCTGTCTAGGTAATCTTTGTTTTTGGTTTTTAAATTTTTGTGAGTATGTTTAAATCAGTGTTCCTGAACTCGCCGAGAGTTCAGCGAGTTTTCTCAGTTGATGAGCCATGCAGACCAAAATGGGTCATGACAGCTCGTTTCCATGACTCAGCGATTTATGGCATAACTCGCCGAGTCTGAGCTCCATAACTCGCGCTGGCATTAAGACATTTGCCCAGCAAAAAACAAAAAAAATAAAAGTTTTTTCCCAATTTTTTTTCACTTATGTCTTCTATTTTGCCCTAAAAGTCATTCTATTTGCTAGTTGTGAGAAGAAGAGAGGAAAAGTGAGAGACGAAGGAAAAGAAGAGGCCATAGGTTTGCAACCAGCAGGGAAGAAGAGAATCAAAGAGTCCACAAATCACATTAGGGAGGCCATAGGTTTGCATTGAGAGCATCAAGGAGTTCATAGCAAGCATTCTCAACTCATTTGAAAGAGGTAAGTGTTAAATTTTATAGATTTTGTTGGTTTGTTTTGGTATGTTTATGGATTTTTCATTTGTTTGTTAAATTTTTTTAGTTTAACTTTCCAAATCTTAAATGTTTTCTATTAAAATATAAATTGCATACTTAAATAAGAGAAGTAGAATAATAGTATAAGCAAACCCTACAAATTTTTTCTTAAAAAATGTAGGGTTTGCTGATTTTTTATTAGCTTATAACTTTATAAAATTATGTTATTGCAGCAGCCTTCACGTTTTCAAAACATTAATTTTTCCCAATGCCTCCAAAGGATGAAGCTTGGAAATATACTGAACACTTTCCTGGTAGACAAAAAAATCAAACAAAGTATTTTTTTTGTAAAGAAATTAATCATGGTGGCATCAATAGATTTAAATACCATATTGTCAGCATACCTGGCCATGATATTGAGATATGTAAAAAACAAACTGCCAAGGCAAAACGTTTATGTTATATCCAATTAGAAATACATGAAAAGGAAAAGGAAACTAGGAAGAGGCAATTGGAAGAGTTAGGTGCTATTGGCTCCCATTCATCCGCATCCGCAGCTGCATCCTCATCTGCAAGATGTGTTGGAAAGAGTTCTTCCATGCCTCCCTTTCATCCTAGTGCTTCTGCTAATGCTAGTGCTAGTGCTTCTACTTATACTCTTCCTAGTGGCACAATTATCATTGGCCCTAGAGTCCGAAGATCCAAGTTGGATAGTTTTTTTGTGCCACGCAATACTCATGGCACACAAACCTTGCTTGAGAGCATGGGTTTGAACAAGGAGGATCATGACGTTGCAAGATAACAAATTTGCAAGTTTTGGTACTTTTGCAACATTTCATTTATTGCAGTCAAGTAATTTTCTTTGATTTGATTGCTTTAAGTTTAAAAGTAAAATTTAAAATTTATAGTTTGAAACTTTGAAGTTGAACTTTGCTTTGTCTAATCATAATCTATTTGTGACAGGTCTCTTACTGGCAAGGCATGGTAGATGCCGTAACCATTTGCGGGCCGGGGTTTAAAGCCCCTACTGATGGTAAGTTAAGTGCCCCCCTCTTGTTAAAAATGGTTGCTCCACCAACAGTCTTGGAGCCAAAAGGGTTGCACCATCATGACAGATGGTTGTACGGATAGGAGGAATAGAACACTCCTAAATTTTCTTGTTTCCTGCGGAGATGATTGATCATTATACTTCTCTAAATACATTGAATAATTTAAATTTTGATTTGTTGATTGATCTATGATAATTAATAATTATTTTTCTTTATTTTCAAGAGCCACCATGTTCTTGAAGTCCATTGATGCTTCCTCAAATGTAAAAAATGTCACATACTTATGTGAGGCTATTGAGAAAGCCATACGTGAGGTGGGGGAAGACAATGTGGTGCAGGTGGTGATGGATAATGTAGCAAGTTATGTTGTTGCGAGTAAACTTTTAACTTTTGAAGTTTTGATGAAAAGGCATCTATGAATTTATTTAAAATTTTCTTAACACGTCTAAATTTCTAATTAATTTAAAATTGATGCAGGTGAACTTTTGATGGATAGGCACCCGAAAATATTTTAGACTCCATTGCAGCTCATTGCCTTGACCTCATGTTGGAGGATATTGTTAAGCTTGAATGGGTGCAATCATGCGTTTAAAGGGCCAAAAATATCTGCAACTTTATCTACAATCATGCACTGGTCCCTAGCATTATGAGGCAATACACGAGGCCAAAAGGAGTTGGCTCGTCATGGTATCATGAGATTTGCCTCAAATTTTCTCACGCTAAAATCTTTGATGAAATCAAGAGCAGCTTTGAGGCGCATGTTTGTCAATGAGGAGTGGAGATCCTCATCCTATACTACGACCACTACAGGGATAGCTATGGTAGATTGCTTTTTTTTTGAGCCAGGTTTTTGGACCCCTTGTGGAGAAATCGTGGAGGTAAATTTATTACAATTTAACATTTAGTATTTACTTTTAATTTGTAATATATATGTATTATTTTATTTTCTTTGCAACTTGTTACTTTGCAGTTTAGCTTATTTTTATTTCATTTGTGACATAACTGCTTTTGTTTAACATTATTTGTAGGTCACTGAGCCCCTGGTAATTCTCCTATGAGTTGTTGATGGGGAGAAGCCCTCTGTGGGCTATATATATGAGGGCATTAATAGGACCAAGGAGGCCATTAGATCCATATGTAGGAGTTGAGGATAAGTATGGCCCCATTGGGAGATAATTGATAGGAGATGGCAAAACCAGCTTCGCAGGCCCATCCATGCAGTTGCTTATTACCTCAATCCGGCATTTCATTTCCGTGCTGACTTCAAGGCAGATGAGAAGGTTCTTAGTGGCTTATATACAGTGATACAAAAGATGTGTAGTGATGGCACAGCCTCAACTACAAGGATTGAGCTGGATAAATATAACAATGAGGGGGTGATTTTCTCAAGCAAGATGTGCAAAGACACTCGGATAGAATTGCAGCCAGGTAGAAATATATTCTTAAGTTTATGGCTTATAAGTTATGCATTTTAATTTTTTATTTTGTAATTTAGCTTTAAAGTTGGAAATGAGACTAATGTTTTTTCTTTCCCTTATTTCAGATAGATGGTGGCAAATGTTTGGGCCCTCAACCCCACACCTTCAAAAAATTGTCATCCGTATTTTGAGTCAGCCAAACAACGCTTCTGGATGTGAGCGCAATTGGTCCATGTTTGAGCACATCCATTCGAAGAGCGTAATAGATTGTCTGTGGAGAGGTATCTTGTCTTTGTTCATTACAACCTCCATCTTAGGACCAGACAAATTTTGGACACTGAGTCCTCTTCGATCACTCTAGCAGAGATCGATCCAGAGTCTTAGTGGCTCACTGAGTCTACTAATCCCATCTTCACAAAGGACCATGAGTGGGTTGACCAAGCAAACAAAGAGGCTGAGGTTGGTGGCTATGGCAGAGGAGGAGGATAGAGCACAATCCGGCACAGACACAGCTGATGTTGATCATTGTGGCACCTCACAAGCGGAGATTATAGCTACTCAATCATCCAGTACCTACCTTACACACCTTTATAGGAGGCGGACAGACTACTCTGAGGCTGAGGCTAAGCTAGAGCCTAAGCCATAGACTTGTTTTAGTTTACACATATGTTTGGGAACATTTGATGTCATGGATTTCATGGATTTTATATACATTTGACAATATTTATAATTCTATATATCTATGTTTTCTATTTCCTTCAGCTACAATTTGTGTTTCTACTTATGTGATGGATGTATGTTTAATAGTTTATATATGTGATCAAATTAGCTTCTATTTGATGATGTTATAGAGTCTTTAAGCTTTATTCAATAATGGGTGCATGAAACAAGTTTTAAATCGTTAAAAATCTCTAAATTTCAAGGGTTTTTTCATTTTGCCGAGTCACGAGTCGAGTTGGCTTTGCCGAGTCCAAGTCTGGGAACTTGGTTTAAATCATCATGCTGTGTGACAACATTGTTACATTGTTTTGGTGGGTATATAGATGCCGGATTATCTACGTAGCAGGATGGTAGGTTAATATAGTATTTAATTGCTCCTTTTTGTAGGGTGGCAGGTCTGATATGCTCATATATAGTACTCAAATTTTCGGTTGGGGGGGGGGGGGGAGAGCAGGGGTTAGGTGGGTTTGCTCCAATAGCACCCCCAACTAAATTATCTTAAGAAAAAAATATTAAGATCATCTTATATCACATTAAAGGTAAATGGAATATATCTTACATTTTATTAGCCTCCTTGTAAAGCAGACAAAGTATAACTATATTCTGTAGGTCTCCTTGCAAGAAATCCAAAAGATGAGTGATTTTTTGGAATATATGCAACTTGAAGTACTTGTTTAAATAAGATCAGTATATGCTAATATACAGAGTACCCATAGTTTATTTATGTCCCAGATCATAAAACAGAGCATTGAAATTATGGCAAAAACAACCTGACTCCACAGATAGGACACTTCACATGTCAGAGCAGTGGTGAGTGATTCAATTGCCAAGGATTGCCAATAAGAAACTTTATGCAGCAAATTAAGGTATTCAATAAACACGGAGGACTACCTTAAGGAAATGACAAAACCATGTGGATATATACAAGAAAACCTGGTTTATTTTTTACTATTTAAAGTCATAACCAGATGGTAAATCTAAAAAATGAAGTGAAACTTTAGAAACCTGCATCATTGAAATGTTTTTTTCCACGTTCTTCAACCAATCAAATATTCAGCTAAAGAGGAAAAACATACCACATAATTGGTGATGATACCATTGTGAACAACCAAAAATTCATGATCCTTTCCCGAAGACTGTGGATGACTGTTTCTGGGAGAAGGAGGCCCATGTGTTGCCCAACGTGTATGAGCAATGCCCAAATGATTTGTGAATGACTCTTCCAAATTCAAATCACTTGCATCCACCTCTGAAACAGAGATCTAACAGAATATTAGTGCAAGTTCGTAGAAACCCAAATCTGACCCACATGAAACACTAAAATATGCGCACTGCCCGCAAAAACACAGAAACATATCATCCATTTCGAACATTAGACAACATATATCAAACACTCAAGCTAAAATTATTGACGTTTTACAAAACACAATACAGTCAAAGAAAAAAACACTTTATAATATACCCTATATTAGGTCACGACTCCAAACATAAAATTGGTAGATGATCCAAAACAAACCTTATGTAACTTAATGAATTTGAAGATAAAATAGTTATCTTTTCAATCGTCTGCTATATAATGATATTATTACATTATTTTTTGTAAGCATAACTTGTCTGCATCAAATTTGAAATAAAATATCACATAGCTGCCAACTCAGATTCAAATCCCCAAATTGTACTAACGTAAACTGTGCACCACAATTCTATGGACATGCCAGTCTCTCTTAAATCAAGAAAGTCAAAAATTAAAAGAGAATTTATATTAAAAACAAGAGAGAAAATCTCCTCAATACGACAGACCTGAAAAAACATCTTGCCCGACATAAACGAGAGCGTCTACAGACCAATTTGGTCAAAATAACACATCAATTCTTTTACAAATTAAAAATGAAGGGCTAAAAAAATTCTGACCCTGATACACAGACTTCACGAGATGGTCAATCTTTCCCGCTTGCCGAAACACCAGAGGTGGGTGAGATTCAGAACAATGGGAGTCCATTGTTGGATGCAAATCAATAGAAATGCCTGCAGAATCGTAGCCTCTGTACTCAAGGCGTCTCAGACCATTGAACAGAAGCTCCATTATATATCTCCTTTCTCGAGACACATTGTAATTCAGGTATGCGAAAATCCCGCACATTTTTGAGCCCCAAAAATTTCAGTAAAACCTACACGAGAGAAATCAGAAGATGCAGGAGGCTAATTTATCACGGATCTGAACATCCAAGGAGAATTAGGCATTTGGGTGCCCGGAAAACAGACATATAAAAATCATTCTTAAAAGAAAATAAAGAATTTGTGCCAGTCAAATGCGTGCCATGAAAGTTGTGGATCTCTAAAAAAACATTAATCGAAAGTGCCGGGATTGTTCTCTATTTAACAAGGGGAAGCGTGTGATAATATGAAACGTGGGACTGCAGGTAGAGACAAAGTCAAAAACCGAACAGACGAAGCATGTTCAAACTCAACGGGACAACGCATACATTTGATGTACCCACCCGAATTGATTTTAAAAATTTTAGAATTAGCTGGGTAAATCCAATATCTGTGTTGTCTCTGTCTTGCTCAAAGCCACAGTAAATACAATTTTTTTTCACTTATTTTATGTACACTGGATGGTGACATCTAGCAGAACAGATATACTAAGCATTATTCGTTTGGATATTAAGGAGATAAAACCTAAGCTTAACACAGTTTTGATAAAGCCGGCTAAACACAATGCTGAACAATAGCATGACTAGTTATCCAATACATTTTCTAATTAGAAGTGGCGTTTTGTGCATGTTCCAAAACTTATTCATGGTTTTGTGCAGGATTCCGCATAAAACGTGTTTTTGGTGTCGGCCCAGTGAGGGGGCCCTGTAATCCAATGAATTAACTAACTTGTCATTCTATGACCTTAACTTTTGATTTCGCTATATGTGCCATGGTACCCAATAGACTTCTCCTAAGATAATGTTAGCATGGTAATAATTGTAAATCCTTTTTAATGGAGGATTTTTTATTCACAAAATTTGAACGTTTCAGCTTTATCAGCAACTTACAGTAGCTAAATTTTCAAAATCTATTTTATCAATGTTAAAATAAATTTGTTCAAATGGGATTGATTTAATTAATATTAGATAATTGGGGAATTTTTATATTTGTACTATTTTTTTAATTTAATAGAAGTTGTATTGAAAAAAATGACATATATGAATATATTGCTAAATAGCGTAATTGTGTATAAATATGTTCTTTGTCTCATGTCACATCATCAAATAAGTTATTGTCTCATGCTAGCACTTATTCATTATGATACAAAAGATTTGTTCATATCAAACTTGACACAAGAATGGGTGTTGGCTCATGCGATGATGTATTAGTAGTCATGATAGTTTTTTTTTTGGTAAACATATGGTTTCTATTCTATATCACTCTATTGATTCATTATTTCTTGAGGATCCTAGTGTGGCACACATGTTTCACCTTCATTCACATATGATATGGAGGCAAACTCTTTCATGCCTTGTGATACAATTATTAATTTAGGATTACTTATACATGATGATTACCCTGGTGATGAGTTTTATGATGATTGTACTTTCATCACTAGTGAAATACAAATTTATGATACCACTTTTTACATATAATATGACCTACACACACTTCAAGAAATCTAGGTTATAATAATAGTTTTCTTCTTTAGATCCTGAGGTCTCTAATATGTGTCATCTACAAGTTTTAGATATTTTTCCAAGATACGTGCCTCTAAAGCATGACTTGTGGATGTCATGGTGTTTATGTGAGCCCCTTCTAGTTCCTTGTACCTTGATGTTATTTGTTGTTGGATATTGCTAATGCACTGGGGAAATTGTTGGATGCATCTAATATGTTTAATCACTACGTTGAGTGATGTTGGAATTATTGATGTTGTCATTCGTGTTTTGTCACTGATGTCAACATATGTTTCTATGAAGAGAACAGGCTGGTTATTACAGTGTACGGATTTCGTACGAATGATTCAGACCATGCGAACACAGTTGTGAGTACAGGAAGGTCTTGTGATCTTATATCTAAGATCGCATGATGTAATATTACATATTGGCTGAGTTATAGAAGATTTAGTGAAAACTAGTTACTAGACTATGACAGTGGAAGCTAACAGAGTTAGTCTCTAAGTTTTGGGTATATCTTACAGGCGATGAGGATTCAGTGTATGCGAGCTTAAAGAATGACAGATAGTGTACTGAAGAATGTTCACTGATCTTAGCAATGTATAGAAAGAAGGATGATGTCATCTATGACATGTGTTATGGAGAAGACCTATTTGAAAGATGACTTTAGAGTTGTAGTGTGTATCATGAATGACGAGCGTGAATTACGGATGCCAATCCTTAATTATTGAATTGTAATTATTGTGTACTTGTTTTAGATACCGCGTGTATCTTAGCAAGAAGTTATATGATTATTTGTATATTAGGAAAGCCTAATTGGCCGACCTGATCATTTATTTTGTAATAGGGTATATATGTAAGATGTTTTCTTTTGAAAAGATATGGCAAAGTGTATGTGATGTAAAAGAGGATTGTGGAAGTTGTGAGCTTGTGTCTTCTGGATGTAGAGTAGAGGATAACTTATATACTTCATTGGAACTGATCAAGCAAAGATAGCTGCTATTGGACAGTTCAAGGATTGTGTATTTCCTTTCATATACTTGTGTTGTGAATAGTGAGTTCTGAAGGTGGTCATAACCTTCTTTGGGCAATGAGCCTGGATAGTGAGCTTGTCTCTTTTCTTGACTCCTAACAGGGTTTGTCCTCTAACAAGGACTATGTATTGTAATGTTTTAATCAACTCCTAACAAGGCTAGATCTTCTAACAAGGATACTATACTCTCCGTACATCATTAGTGGGTGTTAATTCCTATCGGGGTTTTACCTTTAACAAGGTTTCCTCGACAACAAATATCATGTTATTGTGTTGGCATTCATTGTGTACATTTGATTTGATATTGTTGTTATTCATAGTTTAAAGTTTAATAATCTATCATACAACTGATTCACCCCCCCCTCTTAATTGTATTGGTGGACTGTTATTCCTAACATTTGCAACCCCCATCATTCTACATAATTAGCTAATTTTCTATTTCTTACAAAAAAATCCTTTACTATTGCACTCATTAACAAAAAAATTGTTGTCCATGGATTTATTATTTACATCTTATTTGACTCTTTTTTGTGATTAGATTTGTACTATTTCTCCTTAGAAACTACTCCATATCCCAACAATTCTCAAGGGTCATTCATTTTCCATCTAACAAGGTAAGATGACTTCTTTCCACTAACAATGACATCATAACGAGCCCCATATTTTTGTTTTCCCCCTCCATTTTTTCAAAGCAAAAATGTAACATTTTCACACTAACACCCTTTAGGATACTTTAATCGTTGATTTGTTTAAAGACGCTAGATGGTGTAAATCATTTCATATCACTCATCCATGTGACATTAGATTCTCCTTGAGGTAGATTCCTTTGAGGAATATTCATTTATCTAAATCAATATATGACGGTTTGGTTGTCAACCTTATTTGTTACTAATCAATTCAAACCTTCTCTTCAACAATATTAATAGAAGAGTTGTTAATTATTTTGTGTGTCTAAATATATTTTACTAATTGGTCAAATTTAATGTTGATCTAACATTTCTCTCTCAATCTTATATCCATTACATGCCCCACTCACCTTGATGATCATTTATCACAAACTCCCTATCAACATTCATAGTGGTCAGCAAAGATTCATTCTCTATCAAATCACACTAACTCTTCATTATCATAGCATATGGGTGCATATGAAGAAAGCCAACATGGTTATGTTTTCATAAAACTAGATTTATGAACTACACGTGTCATTTATCATCTATTGATCCAATATTAATCAAATATTTTCTATATATATTGCAAGTTGTAGTGTCATAAATTTTAATCACAATTTCACACTCCTTTTGGGCCCTTCATTTAGTGTGCCTCTTCGTAGGTCATTTTGACCATATTGTGGCTTTATCTCATCCAAATTAAAGTTATATGCTCATGAGATGACCTGATCATATGTCTTGGATATGTGCACACTATAACCACCTTTCTTTTTTTCCTTTTTGGCTATACTATAGTGCCTAGTACCCTAGTCTTAATAGACTATAGTACTATAATATGGGGAAATAGGGTTCACTAGCTTGTATGGGCAAAAATAGAAGGCTTAGGCCTATTTCAACTTTAATTGCATCTGAGAAGGAAAAATTAACCTCTTGGATCAAGGATTCTTGGGCACAAGGTGAATTCACCAATCCTTCATGGGGAGTGGAAGATGACTACGTAATTATGAAAGATGAATGGAGAAGCTAGGTCAAAATAAGGATAAAAGTTAACTTTCTATATATACAATCAAAAGAAAAATGACTTGAAAATTCTAGTAGAAGAATTGGGAAGTATATATTGTAACTTGACTTGAGATTTGAATTTAAAGCAAAAAAAGGAAGGAGTTAGTCAATTGGAGCAACCTACTCTCAGAAATGGGTCGGTTAGGTGACTTTCTCCCAACACTTTCTAATGAAATGACCTGTAAACTATAACTTTTTTCATGTGTCTACCGCCTATTCTTGTACACAGAAAAGAAGGAAAATATTGGGTAGAAAGGGGTTTTCCCAATTCACTCCCCACTTTAAGAATTAACCTTGAAATCAAAATATATTTGAAATAGAAAAAAAAGTGTGGTGATATTTATCAAGGGCTAGATCTAAAAGTGAAATTGATTGTACCTTCATGGGCCTTATTTGTGTCAAAATTCATACTTTTACAAGCTAAACATTATCTAGTTCAAACTTGGGCCCCAATTGGCAAGAGCGAGTTGCCTGAGGTGACTTTCTCCCCCAATGCAAGCTCAAATTGGGACTTGAGATCCAAACAAATTAAGCACAAAAGGCTAGGAATGCTAATATAGGACATAAGTGAGAAAGAATTTATCTAGGGATGCAATATATGGAACTATATTTATCCCCCACTTTAGCATGAGTATAAACATGCATTCATACTATTGTTAAAGTAGATCATATCATAGAAAACATTCATCAAGATAAAACACATGGAGCGAGAGAGAGAGAGAGAGAGAGAGAGAGAGAGAGAGAGAGAGAGAGAGAGAGAGAGATGTTAAACTTGTGTGTGTGAAATTTGATCCTACAAGCAATAATCATAATAATCCACACAAATCAATCTATTGCCTCCTATTCAATGCGAGTATGTGCTCTCGGATTCATGAGCAATTAGTGACTATAAACAACAATTGAAACGAGGGATTTTATATGAATGCAAGATTAATTTATGTTTTTGTGTTTTTCAATGCAAATATGATATGAAAGAATAAGAAAACTAAATGAAATCTATGCTATAATGATATGCAAATAACTAAGCAAGAATATGCAAACTCTCAAATTGATGAATTGATGCACAATAACTCCTTCACAAAACCTACAAAATAATAATGTTATCAAAATTACACACAATGAATGAGAAGATGAGCCTTCCTTTTATAGGAACCCTGATAAAAATTGATGGTAGAGATTGATTCAAATGAATGATCAAGATTAATCCAAAGCTGAGTTAAAGTATTTTTTTTTAGTTGATTTGAGGAAATAATAGATAAAATAGATTGATTTAATCTTTTGTGCTCAAGTTAACAATTTTTTTCTTTTACTTGATTTAATAAATTATGCAACTCAACTTTTTAACTCAAACTTGCCTTGTTTTTATCAATTTTGTTTTTTATTAATCTTTTTTCAAGTTTTTATCAATTTTGAAGATAATCCATTATTTTTGTCAATTTTGAGGATTTATCTCAATATTTGGATTTTTAAATCAAATTAATTCCTTTTTATGTGTAAATGGCAAATGGGTTCAATTTAATTAATGTGCTAGGAGATTTAATTAAATTAATTGATGAGAATTGATTTAGTTACCAAATAAGGTTGATGTTTAGGAATCAATTGATTTAAATGATTTTGCAACTTCGATTATTAGATCAAATTGATAGAAATTGAATTGTGTTTGGATTAGGACTTTTATGATTATGATCAATAATTGAGATTAGGGGCCTATGGTTTAGGAGACCAATTTTAGGTGATTACATTTTTAAACTTACTATGAGTCATGTAAAGAGATCAGTGCAAATGATAATTGAATATTCTAGCAAGTTTTGTTATTCTATTCAACTCAACTCAAAGGATAACCAAGAAATGCATTGTATTCTTAGAAATCTATTAGAAAAAAGTACAAAGGATAACTAAGGAAATATGCCAAGAGAATATTACAAAGAAAAAGGCATAGTTTGCTAAGTAACCTAAAAACATTAACTGAAAAAAAGATTATGGTGTGTGCATAAATTGTAACAAATGGTGGATTACAGAGAGGGGAGGTGAATCAGTAATCCCTGATTTCAAATACCTAAAAAAATTTCACTCATTAACTCAGTGATAGCTCGATAAAACACACTTCACTATTTACCGACAACAGTAAATAAAATTTAACAATTAATAAATCATTCACACAAATCATGCATCACATGTAACACTAATATTTAACATGGAAACCTAGCTTTGGGAAAAACCACTGTGGGAATTGTCACCCATTAAGAAAATACTCTTCTGAAGTATGCTTGGTTAAGAGCCAATCCTCTTAAAGATTACAATGCATACTATTAGGTGTGACCCAATCAAGGGATTTACCTCAAATATGTTAGGATCTTCACCCTGTTAGAAGTGGCCTGGTTAGAGGGCCTAGTTAGAGGGCTTCAGACACTCTTTCAAATATTACCTTTTTCAAGGATTTTACAATAATACTTTTAAGTCCACTCTGTTAAGGGATTTCTCTATTAGAAATGCTAGTAAGCAACATTAAATGGTTTTACATGTAGACTTGCAACTACCTTTACATAGCCAGATCCTTTGTGTGCTCTTCTATCTTCAATTCAACTCTTCACTTTCCACTGGCTTCAACACTTCATCAGATCCTATTTTTCCACTCAGAATCTCTATGTTCCTTCTTCACTGCATCAATCAGTGACTCTTCAACTATTTAATTTGAATTCTATTTGTTCATACAATCCATACTTTATATAGATAATTTTTACCTTTTAATCTCCTCTATTACATTTTTCTTTGATCAATATTAACCATCCAATGAACATTATACCTTGAATCTGGATCTCGGTAACACGTTTTCTTTTCACCTAGGAACTTGAAATTTTCTTGAAACTTATTCCTTCTACTTTAACCATTTAGATCTAAGTTGTAGATCTTCACCTTGAATTTTCCATTATGTAAATCTCTTGTAACTAACTTTCCTTATCATCGTGATCATCCATCTCATCATAGATAATCATTAAATGTCGATTCAATCCTTATTTAATATCTATTCCTTGCTTGGTGTCCTCCATCTATATTTTGGTTAACTTCACTCGGTGCCTAAACCTTTATTTTCTTCGCGATGCCTTCAGTTCCTTTTCCTTTACCAAATTACTTTTCAATCTCGGTAACCAAAACTCAATTTCTTAACGACTTTGACAAATCTTCATTACCATGCTTTACCAACTTAACATAATCATATGTTAGGTAGAAAAAAATTATATCAACATAATCTAATCATTGTTCGATCTGTATTAGTTTCCCATTTAAGTTCTTCAACTTCACAACATCTCATTTCTTTTTCTTCTTAACTTGTTCAACTTAAATCATATACCGAATGATATGGCAACATAATATAAACCAAAAATCAATTGCTTGACATCAATGCCAAGACAATAAATGATCTAACCTTTCTACTATCATGTATTACTCTAATCTTGGTTGGTATTCATCATCATCACCATCAGATAATCAATCTTCAACATTACTATCAGTTATGGTAACAATCTCCCTCTTTTAGCTTTTCCTTTGTTGTACTTGATCTTATTCTCCCTCTTTGACAATTTCCTTTTCTGATTTTCATTGTTCATCTTCCTCTACAATATTCTCCTTCTCTGATCAATTGAGTTATTCTCCCTCTTTGACAACAATGCCAAAGACATACAAACTCAAATCATACCTCAAATGTATTGATCTCTCATTGCAGTCATAAAATTATTTTTACAACTTTAGGTTTCACCTAAAGAGTGAACAATAGCATCAACTTACAATATAGATATTCTATTGAGTACTTGAATTGATGCATGCATCGACATGCCTTAGTGAACATTGGATAGGGGAAGAACCCCTAACTTACCTCAGAGATACTCAAAAGCATCCTTCGGTAGTGGTTTTGTAAATATATCAGCTATTTGTTTTTTAGAATTCACATACTCTAATATCACATGCTTATCTTGTACTTGCTCTCTTAAATAGTGATACTTGATAGATATATGATTCGTCTTTGAATGCATCACCGGATTCTTTGATATGTTAATATAACTGGTATTATAACAATAAATTGTAAATGGATCATT
The DNA here is from genome assembly GCA_027943335.1 of Chamaecyparis obtusa. NCBI lineage: Eukaryota > Viridiplantae > Streptophyta > Pinopsida > Cupressales > Cupressaceae > Chamaecyparis > Chamaecyparis obtusa. The sequence continues at coordinate 491,431 of BSBK01001778.1, forward strand.
AATCTCTTCTTGCATACCTTCAAGTAATTATTTGATCTGTGCACATATTGTTAAAACAATTCATAGCTGCATCAACATACTCACCTTCGATAGTAGATTGTGAAATACAACTTTATTTCTTGCTTAACTATGTCACTAGTCTTTCTCCTAAAAAGAAAGCTCTATCACTAGTGTTTTCTCGGTCATCAATATTTCTAGCCTAGTCAGCATCAGTATACACCTTAAGATCAAAATCTCCTCCTTTTGTATATAATAGACCAAAATCTTTAGTTCCTTTTAGATATCTAAATATCCTTTTAACTGTAGGCATGTGTCTCCTTTGGGTTTGCATAAAACCTTGCAACTATACCAACTGAATGTGTAATATCTAGTTGGTTGTGGATAACATAATGTAGTTTACCAATCATAGATTGGTAAAGTGTCGCATTCACTTCCTTAGTGTTATCTTTCTTTGTCAATTTACAACCAGTAGCCATTGGTGTTCCAACTGGTTTTGATTCTTCCATATTGAATGTCTTTAAGATCTCCTTGATATACTTAGATTGTGTTATGTAGATCCCATCCTTAACTCATTGAATTTGAAGTCTAAAAAAGAATTTAATCTCTCTAATCATAGGCATCTCAAATTCCTTTCTTGTTTCCTCAGCAAATGATTTAGACATTATCTCATTTCCACCAAATATAATGTCATCAACAAATATCTCAGCAATCAAAATTTTATCAGTACTATCACATTTCAAATATAAATTATTGTTATCACTAGTCCTTTGAAATCCAATCTTGATTAAATAAGAGTGTAATCTTTCATACCATACTCGGGGTGCTTGCTTCAATCCATAGAGTGTTTTGTGTAGCTTGTAGACCATATCCTTATCAAAATTCTAAAAAAATCCTTCAGGTTGTTCAATGTATACTTCTTCTTCAAGAATTTCATTCACAGATGCAAACTTAACATCCATCTTATAAACTTTAAATCCTTTATAAGCGACATATGCAAGTAATATCCTTACACCTTCTAATCTAGCAATAGGGGCAAAAGTTTCACCATAGTCAATACTATCTTCTTGTGCATAGCCTTTGCATACTAACATTTCTTTATTTATGATCACATATCCTTTCTCATTGAGTTTATTTTTGAAAATCCACTTTATTCCAATCACATTCTTATCCTTAAGTCTCGGTACTAGTGACCATGTGTTATTCTTTTCAATCTGATCAATTTCCTCTTTCATAGCATTAATCCAGTCTTCATTTCCTAGTGCATCCTTCACTAATCTTGGCTCAAATTCAAAAATCAAACATGTGTTGTCCTTAAACTTGCTTCTTCTCATGACTCCCATGTTCTTGTCTCCAATAATTCTGCTCGGTGAGTGGTGTCTTCTCACATTTTTGCTAATATAGGGTCGGTAGACTATTCAAGAGTATTTTCATGTCTTAATGGAGGCTCATCTTGCTCATCAGTTCCTTCATGTTGTAGCTCACTTGTTTCAACCGAATTACCTTCATGTACATAAACAAATATTTTGTAATCCTCAGGTTCCTTTTTGCTATCCTCTTCATTCTTTTCTGCAAATTCATCAATCCTTACATTTGCACTTTTAACAATTTTGTTAGTAGCCTTGATTAAACATTTATATTCTTTACTCTTTGATGAATAACCAACGAATATACTGTCATCTACTTTAGAGTCAAAATTTCCATTTCTAGCATCTTTCAGTATATAACATCTACTTCCAAAAAAATTAAAGTAACTTACATTCGGTGTGTGACCAAACCAAAGTTCATATGGTGCCTTGTTGGTTCCTTTATTCAACTGTACTCTATTGAGTATATGGACAACAATGCTTATGGATTCTCTCCAGAATGTTTGTGTAACTTCTTTATCAATCAACAGTGTTCTAGCACAATCAACTATAGATCTATTCCTTCTCTCATCTATACCATTTTTTTGTGGAGTCATCAGCACACATACTTGCCTTTTGATTCTATTTTCATTTTAGAAGATAGTAAATTCATCACAGATATCATATGCTCATAAGTAAACCGCAATAGCATTGGAAATTGTGTCATATGAATCTCCAATTTCTAACATCCCCTTCTATTCATAACCATGGAGTAGATAAGAACAGTTGGCTTTACCTCGTTATTATATACATGTATTCTAATAAATTTTACATTACAATATTTTGTATGTCCATTTAGTCCAACTAGTACATTTGACCAAGGAAAACCATTTTAATGCTTGGTTGGAAATGTGGGTCAAATGTACTAGTTGGACTAAATGGACATACAAAATAATGTAATGTAAAATTTATTAGAATACATGTGCATATCACATATATATTTATATAGCAGTGTAAATTGGGTGGACTATAAATTGCTCATGCATTACCCTGTATGTATAACGAGAAGTTTGTAAGATTTAAGGACAATGTTTCTCTTGTATTTTTTGGGGCAATACCAAAGGTTTTCTATGCTTGACTCTTTCCTCCTGGTGCTCCTAATTAGATGAGTTGTAAAAATATTTCTCATTATTAATAAAAAAAACTTTATGATGTTATGCCAATGACTTGCAGGCACATAATACTTGGAAGGCCATGGAAGCACCTTAGGAGGACTATTCATGATGGTTTCACAAATAAATATATAGTGCACAAAGATGGAAATAGGTACAATGTAAGCCCATTACCTTGTGGTGATCAAAATGAAGGTATTGTAATTTATTTTAGGGAGAAGTTGATGACATCAGATATTGAAGTGTCCCTCAAGGTGCACATAGCATCAAACCATCTGCACCAACAACTCTAACTGGTCAGGTAAATGCTATTGGCAACCTTGTTTTGCGGATGGACTCACTCGAACGATGTCGACCACTCTGGACCAAAGTGTCCTAAAAGGTGCACTCAACATGAAATTGGTGATCTTTACAGGGTCATATCTCAGATCTTGTGTGAAGTATCATCAAATTGTCAGGTGCTGCAAGATCATGTTGCCAAGGCCTACAATAACCTATCTCATTTTTCAGAGATTCAAATTCATTTAAATTTGGCAACATAATCTTGTTTGATGTCAAAACTCACAGTGTTCCTTAGTTGAAATGAGAAACTATGTGTATCTTTCAAACCATCATCATCATATTGAACCATCTATGCCAAAACTCTGATTGGTCGGCTAAATGCTAGTGGCAACCTCATTTCACATACAGACTCTCTCGAACGCTACCGACCACTATAGATGGAAGTGTCACTCAATGTGCACTCAACATGAAATTGATGATCTTTACGGGGTCATCTATTGGAGCTCATACATGATATCAACAAACCATCAGGTGATAAATGATTGTGTTGCCGAGGCCTACAATAACCTATCTCAACTTTTGGAGATTCAAACTCATTTAAATTTGGCAACACAATCTTGGTTGATGTCAAACTCACAATGTTCCTCAGTTGAAATGAGCAACATTGTGTATCTTTCAAATCATCCATCATAGCGTCAAATTGTTTGCACCAAAATCTCTGATTAGACAAGTAAACTCTAGTGGCAACCTCATTTTGCACATGGACTTGCTCAAACACTGCCAACCACTCTGGACTGAAGTGTCACTCAAGGTGCACTCAGCATGAAATCAATGATCTTTGGGGGGTCATATCTCAGAGCTCGTGTGAGGTATCATCAAACCGTCAAGTGCTACATGATCATGTTTTCAAGGTCTACAAGGTCATTTATATGATGTAACATTACCTTGGAGCCATTTAGATATAATAGGATGATGCAAAATATGCAAAGTTAGAAAATAGGCAAAAATGTAAAAGATTGTAATGTTGTCAATTTTGATGTAATAGGCCTAGATGGGTGAGATTAGGTCTATAGATGAATTTAGGGGCTTTTATTTGTTATTGGGGTCCTAAAGGGACAAATTCTAGAGTTAGGATTCATTAGGAGTTTATTTAAATAAGTTTGCAAATTTGAAAATTTAAATTCTAATGGTTACATGGAAGTTGGAGGGAAACTCCAAAAATGGTGATTGGTTGTTTTGTTAAGAATATAACTAACTTGGATCAGTTTAAGGTAGAAGAAGGTTATTTAAACCGTGTAAATGATGAACAAAAGGTATGGTATGGTCTGAGACGATGATTGTATGAACTGTTCAAATTTTTGAGCAATAAAGATTGAATTTCTTGTATTTCTTGAAGTTTGTTTCATGTTATTGCATTCAAATTTGTAGAAGCACTGTGGAAAAGTGATAAACATCATTTTGAAGCACTTTAGATTCAGTTACCAACCCTTTTGAATGCATTCTACATGATTATCCTATAGCAGCAATGGGTTTGTACATTAAACAGAGGATGAATTAGTTGGATCCATCCACTTTCGATGGTTACTATGGCTTTGGGATAGATCAAACACTTTTATATTATGTAATTTTCCCTTATTATGCAATATTTTAATAAATATGCAGGGTAATTACCAAATCGTGCAAGTTGATAGGGTGAAAGGTGCCTGAAGTAAGGGCCATGGGTGTAGCAGAAGGAGTTTGGGATGAATGAGAGAGAGTTTTTAATTTGGAACATGTTAGGACATGTTGAGGAAATGGTGTAGGATCAAAGAGTGGATCCTAGAAGTGATTTTTAAGCCATTTGTGAGAAAGCCCTAGTTATAGGCTCGATTTGATGAGGGTTTGTGAGTTGGGGCATATGCAGAGGGTCCATGGCCTAAAGGATGTTAAAATCCTTGGTTTTAATTCATTTAAAGAGACTTTAGTAAGTTACAAGGTCAAGGGATACAACCATTGTAGGATTTCTTTGTAAAATAGGGCTATTGGGCCTAGACATGAAAATAGAGCAGTAGTTTTTGGAGAAGTTCTAAAACAAGTGGGCTTGGTTTCAACATATGTTTAATAAATTGGAAAAGGGTATTTGGATCCCTAATTTTTTTGGGGAGTCATTTCAAATAATTTGGAGTAATATACAAATTTCTCACTGGATAGGGCTAGTAGGACAGGCCTAAAGAGAGCAATTTGGTTATGAGAAGATAACCACTGAATATTATGAGTTTGAATATGGGAGACAAGATGTTTGGAGTATGTCAATAACCTTTGAAGGTTTTGGAACACCCATAAAGAGATTCAAGGGTGCTTGAATGGTTAGTTTGAGAACAATCATGGGACATGAAGTATGGTTGAGCTATTGGGTGTTAGGATGTGGGAGAGAATCTAAATTTGTGGAGTCTAGTGGGTTACAAGATATTAAGTTTAACCTCTGATAGGTCTAGTATGTGGGTTGGGTCTTGGATTTAATCCCTAGTTCAAGGAAAGATTAGAGTTTTGTTACAAAACAAAGGAGAAATCTGATATTCTCTTATGAAGATTAAAAATCCACCACTAGCCCATGTATCAAAATTTAACATACATATTCTAATAAAGTATAAATCATACAGTAACAATATACATTGATAATCATACAAGCATAACTATAAGGCATGAGAAATTTACAAAGCATAAGAAATCCACATAAGTATAAATTAGTATACATCAATACACCTGACACATGAATTGCATACCTAAAACATTAACTATATATTCGTAGGGCATGGAACTAAATATATATATGTCCAATAATGACATACATCAAGTATATCCAATATAGTTAAACTGGCTTCCTCAAAGCCAAATGGATGTACAATGTGTCACTTATACAATATACAAAAATATATCCACTAATTCCATATAGGCATACAATCTATATCCCTAATCTAGTCCTTTCCCACCAATTGAAGAAAAAAAATCTTGAGCTATCTTCGATCGTCGCATCGATGGAGATGGAGTGGATGTTGTAGTCTTCCGAGTTCGCTCATGGATGACCCCACAATAGTGGGTTACACTTTTTTAGACATGTTGATTTTTGCTAAAATAACACATTTTTAATAAAATATGATGATTTAAGCCTTGAGAGGTTCCATTTGAAGGAATTAATTACAAATGGTTATCTCAAATCCTCTTAGATTAAAAAAACATTGATATAACATCTATACACATCAGTCATACCTACAATGGAGTCTCCTTCGCACCTATTAAACTGCTGACAAAAAATTACTTTGACTTTATCTTTTGGTAGATCAAATGAATCCATTTGACAAAACTATCTATGTAGTAAGATGCTACTGAGAAAAATATTTCCAATGATTATAATGTTAATATATATTAAGTTTATTATGACTTTGTATTTTTAGTTTTACTAAACATAGATATTTTACCGTATGTCTACCTCTATGTTTGACTCTTATGGAAAAATAGTAAATAAGAGAAAAAAAATTCTAAAAAATATCTATTCCCTAGGTATTGAAGTTATATTTCTATAAAAAAAAATTTAAAAATGAAATATGACAAATACATGACAAGTTATAAGCTATGTAGTCAAGGTATGTCAAAACTAAACTTTAGTCAGCTTCAAACGTTAATAAAATATGCAATAATCATGATAATGTTGTAAAACCAATTTCATGCCCTCCATATGGATGTTACAAAACTAAATTCATAAGAAGAACATTGATATCTAGTTTAGAAAAAAAAGTTATGCTCTATGAAAATAATGTAACTCTTTGAAAATGACATTTTCAGAAACATACTAGTTTTCGTGGGAGAAGGAAAAAATCATTCAAATCAATTCAAATATGAAAATAAAAAATATATTTGAAATCTAGACATAAAATCCTAAAAGACTCTAGTTTACTTCATCTTCTGATTTAAAATGGTTTAACGACAATATGCATCTGAATCTGATTTTTTTTTCAAAATATAGAGTTTAGTGTCCGTTCAGGCAAAAAAGTATAACCCACTATTGTGGGTTCACCCTCACTAGTCCTCCTGTCTAGGCTCTTCTGCAGTTCGAGCTGATAAAAAAAAATATAAGCATCAATAAATAATATACATCGAAATTGAATTATACAATGACATAAAATAGAATATTCACCTACCTATAGCAAATAGTCACTATGTACATCCACCGAAGGCACATGATGAAGATCTAGAGTAATAAGTCCCTACAACAATGATCAAAATAATAATTAAAATACATATATGAATATCATTAAAAAATTCAGTACAAAATATTAAAATAATAATTAAAATTAAGTGATCTCTTTCATACCTCAGTCAATGCTTCAGAACTAGCTACTACTGCAACTAATCCATTATCCAAAGTATCAGGAATAGAAGGAGGAGTCTTTGATGTCAGTAAATGAAAATGAAAAAATAAAATTATTATGTAGTTATCAAGATTACATATATTTTTTACAACTCTACTAATGAATAAATGGTACCTCTATGAAGGTTCCACCACGTCCTTCAATGTGTGGTGTCAGTGTCGAAGCTCCAACATTTACTAGTGCACATGTACATGGAAATTTATAAGACAACCATTCATATAAGAACGTACTATTGACATGTTAATTATAATAGATTATTACATATATACATGTGGACTCAATGATGATGTCACAAAGCCAGGTGAAGGAATGTGATCACCGTAATGACCACTTTGCCTCTAGATTTTGATCATAATTTGTCTAGTAATTTAGTTATTCATTAATTTATTAATTAAATATAATCAAGTAAATGAAATTAACATGCAAATAAAGATACCTCAACGAAAATGGCATGCTGCCCTTAGATGTCTGTTGTGAATGTCGATGGTCCATTGGTAAACTAATGCACATGCATAATTAGTTATGATACAATCATTCATATAATTTTCATAATAATTAAATATATTAATTAAAATGCTTTATTTGATACATACTTATGGAGTTGAAAAATAAGTGTAGAAGGGGACTAGAGGATCATTGCTAGTGCTACCAAAACTCTTGCCCAAAATTTTGATCATAATCAATAGATACTAAATTAATTAGTTATTATTTTATATGATCAAATAAATTTAATGAACTTGCAAATATTTACCTGTGTATCAATCCCAAATGTCATATTTAGAAAATTATCAGGCATCATTCCATGATCCTCTTCCTCTCTCTCGGCAGTACCAAATGAGCACAAGGATCCACATGAATGAAAAATATGCCCCCTCGAAGACTGACCATGGTGACCCTCAACTAATGGAGTGGCACACTAAAAGAGAGTCTCTATCAGAGCACTAATCACACCTACTGTGTCCACCTCTACATGTTCCTTCACAACAAAAGGAATACTAACATGATGCACCTATGGCTTGCCAGTAGGAACCCTAGGTGCATTAGGGTCATGATGTGTCCCCGCTCTATCAAATGAGGACCCATCTCCTCTACCTTGAGAATCTAGAAAGTCAAAATAATTTGGAACCTCCTTGAGTACAAACTCAAAATAGAGTTTCCTCGACAAATACATAGGAACATCATGATTGTTACAAGGAGGGAAATCAAATACCATCAACCATCTCTCCCAAAAGTTGTTTTTTATATCTTCATTCAAACACCAATGATTTGGGAACCTCTTTGTTGTAGTGATAAGAGTATCAGTGTCCCCTGGATTTTTAAAGAGTTTTCAAATGTCATCTTTTGTGATTTTTTTTCTTTTTTATGTCCTCGTATGACAATTTATTTGCATAATATTGTTTTTTTATTCTCTTTTATCATGTCATAAATTAAGTTGCCCACAAACTGAGCCTACATGGATCAAGATTTATTCTAATGATTTTGTACGTCTTTCCCTTGTAGGTTTTATAGAAATAGAATCTTTTAACCTCCTAATTAAAGATTCTAATTCTATTTTTCCTCTTTCAATTTGGTTGATCAAATTTTCTTGTTCTAGGAGGAGGTTTCTCGATTGGTGGAGGCGGTTAAGGTTCATTTTATTAGTTATATTATTCATTCAATTATTCATGAGGAGAAGATGGAGGGTTTGGTTGAGGGTTTTCTTTAGGGAGATAATTTCTTCCTTGCATTTAAAACAAAAATAATTTTAAAATCCTAATTAAACTTATAATCTAAGAAAATAAATTTTGACAAAAAAATTGCTTCAAAATTGAAATTTCAATACAAATAAGAGGCACAGGTTGTAAAAAAACTTACCCCTTCTTCCGGTTCGAACTTGACGACATCATGGAGCCATTCTTTATCTAATTTGATAAATCAAACAACAAGAATTCTTTGCGTACGCACTATGGGAAGCTCTCCTTGGCTGTTTAAAACATGAGTTTATGGGAGAAAAATGAGCCTTTGAAAGGAACACTTGACTTTTTATAGCATTTACATAGTGTGTGTGTGCTATAGTGCGCACACACTATGTTTTAAATTCAGCCCATAGTGCATGTGTGCTATGTTTTGAATTACCCAAGCCTAAGGCTTGGATAACTCGAGCCATAGCATGTGTGCGCTATAGCATGCACATGGTTTAGTGCATACACACTATGGTTATTGGGGGGCCAAAAAGGAATGTGGCACCTTTTTCTTCCCCCGTCTTTGTGCATATACCCCATAATTCTACTAAAAGAGATTATGATGCAGGAGCATCCTGGGTGTAAGAGCAATCTTGCATCACCCAAAAATATTTCTATTTTTATATTCAATAAGGGTTATTTTGTGCAGAGCTGCTATTTATGGAAAGTTACTATTTTTGGTAATTTTTGTATGTGCTCAGAATGATCTGATTTCTTTCTTGGAGGTTCATTTTGGTCATATAAGTCTGCCAGCAAAGTTTCATGGCTAGATCAGGTGTAGTTTTGAAGATATTGAAGATTTTCGGTATTGGCAGCAGGGTACAGAAACTTTAAACTCAGTTTTGAAGGCTTTAGAGGCCCCGGATGAGGTCAAAAATTTGGGTGACAAGCGCTTGCGCCAGTCAAGCCTGTAGAGCACTTCGTGGCGTTTCCGAAATGGGGTTATAATAGTCAATCGGGTCAACTGGTGATGACTTATGATCTTCGGAAGTCGGGTCACCTGAATTGGCGGAAAATAATTTTCTTCAAAATTTCTGTTCGGGTTTCAAAGGTTATCTTGAGCCGACTATGATGTAATAAAATGTAAAATAAAATAATTCTAAGTTTGGTCGGCCTTATTGGCTAAAATTCTGGAACCTTCCCAGGCAGTGGATAATTGCCTATATAAGGAAGGCTGTATTATTGTTTTAGGCAGTTCAGAATAGTTCTGGGTAGTAGATCTGGGTAATAGCTCGAGGCTTTGTCCTACAGAATATTGTAAGGGAATGCCCATGTGGCTTTGCATATTGTAATTCTGAAAGTTTGTAATTCCACATTTGTGGAGATAATAAGAAGCCAATTTTCTGTTCTTGCATATTGTTGTTGTTTCTCTATTTCTGTTATGTGTTTGTGGTATTAAGGGGAGCATCTTTCATCAAGTGGTATCAGAGCAGGAGTTCTTGAGTGTGTAAACCGATCGCCGACTGTGAGGCAGTTTGCACCAGGACCGTGGCTAGGGTTTCAGCGCGCATCGCGAAAATACCTCCACGAAGGGAACGTGGCGGAAGAGCTGGTGTTGTAACACCTGAGGTTAGAGAGCTGCAGAGACAAGTGCGAGCATTGCAAGAAGAGATTCATAGAGGAATGAATCTTAATGTCAGAGATGAAAGCGAGGATGAAGCCGAAGAAGAATATCAAGAAGGAGAAGTCAAAATTGTGAACCAGGAGGAAGAAAGACTTTTTGGGCCATTTCTAAGATTGGGAAAAGACCTAAGATTGAGGTTCCTACATTTTCTAGAAATCTTAACCCAGAGGAATTGATCGACTGGATCAATGAATGTGAGGAGTATTTTGAGTATGAAGATGTTGAGGATCCTGATAGGGTCAAATTTGCGAAGGCCAGACTGAAAGGTCATGCGAAGATCTGGTGGCAAGAAATTCAATTGGAGCGAAATAGAAGAGGGAAAGATAAAATCACAAGATGGGATCGGATGGTGAAAAAATTGAAGCGACAGTTCATTCCTGTTGATTATGAGCTTGACTTACTGAAGAAAATGCAAAGTTTGAAGCAAGCAGGAAAATCTGTTCAGGAGTATACAGAGGAGTTCTATCGTCTCCTCATCAGAACAGGCCATGCCGAAGCTGATAAGGAGAAAGTTGCCCGATACCTTAATGGGTTAAGGCCAAGCATTTAGGAGTTGAATCTGGTTCGAATGAACAGTATTGAGGAGGCATACCAATTTGCCCTAAAAGTAGAGGAAAAGCTGAACAAGAATTTTGAGAGCAGACAAAACAGAAGAGGTCACGGTGGACGATCTGGTGGACGGTCATATGGTGGCCGAAATGAGGATTCAAAAAAGAAGGATGAGGCCAGTAGTAGTCAGAATCAGCGAGGAAATAATTCCAATCGCTTCCAGGATCAGAATAATAGAGATCAGAGAGGAAGAGGAAGAGGACAAGGATCTGGAAGAGGTGGCTTCCGTGGAACATGTTTTCACTGTGGAGAAGAAGGTCATAGGGCATTTGAATTTCCTCAGCGCCAAGGTAGAACGAACAGGAGAAATGAAGGCCAGGCCAGAGTTGCACATGTAGATGAAGATGCCAGATCATCAAATTCTGAAGATGCTGAAAGAGGAGAAACGTTGATTAACAGAAGAGTCCTGTTGAGTGGTGAGAATGAACCTGAGCAAAGGAGGAGCTTGTTTCGCACCAGGTGCAAGTGTGAAGGTAAATGTTGTGATGTGATCATTGATAGTGGAAGCACTGACAATTTGGTGTCAGAAGAGATGGTGACAAAGTTGAAGCTCAAGAGACAGAAACACCCACATCCATATCGGATTGCCTGGGTACAGGATGACCACAAGGTCATGGTCAATGAACAATGCCTGGTGAAGTTCAAGATTGGCGGATACCAAGATGAGGTATTGTGTGATATCATATCTATGGATGCATGTCATATGTTGTTGGGTAGACCATGGCAGTTTGACAGATGTGCTGTACACGATGGCCGTGCGAATACCTATTCTCTGACAAAGGATGGAGTGCGACATAAGCTAAAACCATTGAAGGAGACTGAAGAAAAGGTATGTGGTAATGCAAGGATAACTTTTGTTGATGGAAGAAATTTCCTAGATGGTATGAGGCATGAGCATGTATGTTTTGCTTTAATTCCAAAAGCTGGTAAAGAGGAAGTAGATGTTCCTGTAGAAGTTGCAGATTTGTTGAATGAGTTTCAGGATATTGTATCCGATAACGTGCCTGATGGATTACCACCAGTCAGGAAGATCAGTCATCAGATGGACTTGATCCCAGGAGCGAGTTTGCCGAATAAGGTAGCACACAGAATGACACCTGCAGAAAGTGAGGAGTTGAACAGACAAGTACATGAACTGTTACAGAAAGGATTGATCCATGAGAGTCTGAGTCCCTGTGCTGTACCAGCGGTATTAGCACCAAAGAAGAATGGAGAATGGAGGATGTGTACAGATTCCAAAGCAATAAACAAGATCACAATCAAGTATAGGTTTCCATTGCCACGAATGGATGATATTATGGACTGTTTGAGTGGAGCTGTGTATTTCTCAAAGATAGATCTGAAAAGTGGATATCATTAGATTCGGATCAGAGAAGGAGATGAATGGAAGACTGCCTTCAAGACAAAGGAAGGACTATATGAGTGGTTAGTCATGTCTTTTGGGCTAACCAATGCACCGAGCACTTTCATGCGGCTCATGAACGAGGTTCTGAAAGAATTTTTGGGTAAGTTTATCATTGTTTACCTGGATGATATTTTGATCTTTAGTAAGACATTGGATGAACATATGATGCATATTCGTATGGTATTTGAGAAGTTGAGAGAAGAGAAATTGCTGATTAATTTGAAGAAGTGCAGTTTTGTGAAGAAAGAGTTAGTGTATTTGGGGTTTGTAGTTTCAGGAGAAGGTCTAAAAATGGACCCAGAGAAGGTACAGGCTATCCTTGAATGGCCTACTCCAAGGAGTGCTACTGAGGTAAGATCTTTTCATGGTTTGGCTAGCTTTTACAGAAAGTTTATCCAAAATTTTAGCAGTATTTGTGGACCCTTGACTGAAACAATGAGAGGGGATAGAAAATAGTTTAAGTGGACTAATGGGGTAGAAAAGAGTTTTCAATTATTGAAACAAAAAGTTACAGAACAACCTATTTTAGCACTTCCAGATTTTAATAAGGTGTTTCAAGTAGATTGTGATGCTAGTGGTACTGCAATAGGAGCTGTTATGAGCCAAGAAGGTAAACCTATTGCTTATTTCAGTGAGAAGTTAAATGATGCCAAGAGGAAATATTCTGTTTATGATCAATAATTTTATGCTATAGTTCAGGCATTAAAGAAGTGGAGACATTATCTACTTCCTAAAGAGTTTGTTTTGTATACTGATCATCAAGCTTTGCAATATTTGAATAGTCAAGGAAAATTGAATCAAAGACATTTGAAATGGGTTGAGTTTTTACAGAGTTATACATTTGTTTTGAAACACAGCAGTGGAAAGTCTAATAGGGTTGCAGATGCTCTTAGCAGAAGGCAACTATTGCTAACAGAAATATAGATTGAAGTGGTTGGGTTCAAGGAACTCAAGAATTTGTATCGAGAGGATCCTGATTTTGGTGAAGCTTGGAAAGCTTGTACAGAACCTGTTACTCTAGACAGGATAAAATGGTTGGATTTCATCATCCAGGATGATATGCTATTCAGAGGGAGTCAGTTGTGCATTCCACGAAGTTCTATGAGGGAGAATCTCATCAAGGAGAAGCATAGTGGAGGATTGGCTGGGCATTTTGGTCGTGACAAAACCCTTTCTTTGGTTAGTGAAAATTATTATTGGCCACAATTGCAGCAAGATGTGAAGAAGTTTGTACAGAGTTGCAGAGTATGTCAGATGGCGAAAGGAGTGACGCAGAATACAGGGTTGTATCAGCCATTACCTGTACCAGAGAAGCTTTGGGAGGATATCAGCATGGACTTTGTTCTTGGTTTACTGAGGACTCAGCGGGGACACGACTCAATTTTTGTAGTGGTTGATAGATTTTTAAAGATGGCACATTTTATTCCCTGCAAGAAGACTAATGATGCTGTTCATGTAGCAGAATTGTTTTTCAGAGAAGTAGTGAGACTTCATGGTTTGCCAAAGACCATAGTTTCAGATCGGGACACTAAGTTTGTTGGATATTTCTGGCATACATTGTGGAAGAAGTTGAAGATAGATTTAAAGTTTAGTTCATCACATCATCCACAGACTGATGGACAGACAGAGGTGGTGAATAGGAGTTTGGGAAATTTGCTGAGATGTTTGGTTGGAGATAAGCCAACAGGATGGGATTTGATTTTACCACAGGCGGAATTTGCATACAATAATTCTGTCAATAGGAGCACTGGTAAATCACCATTCCAGATTGTATATGGAAGTAGTCCAAGAAATGCATCTGAATTGAGGAAGATAGATAAAGGAGAAATAAGTAGTGCTGAAGCTGAAGATTTTGCAGAACACTTGAAGAACATCCATGAGGAGGTGAGGAAGCATATTACCAAGATGAATGCATAGTATAAGGCTAAGGCAGATGAGAAAAGGAGGTATAAGGAATTTTAGGTTGGTGATGAAGTCATGGTTCATTTGCGGAAGGAGCGGTTTTCAGTTGGTACATATAACAAGCTAAAAATGAAGAAGTTTGGACCATGTAGGATACTAAAGAAACATGATTCAGGAAACACATATGAGGTAGAATTACCTACTGAGCTAAATGTTTCGCCAGTGTTTAACATTTCAGATCTGACAGAGTATCATGAAGGAGGTGTTGAAGATGAGATCACAGCAGCACAGTGGAGTATTCCAGCAACTAGTTCAGACACTAAGGAGATTGAAGATATACTGGATAGTCGTGTTGGCAGAAGCACAAGGAACATGACATATGAAGAATATCTGGTCAAATGGAAAGGATGACCTGTTGAAGATTCATCATGGCTAACAAAGGAGGAGGTTAACCGTCTTGGTTTTCCTCTGCACACCTGAGTCGTGACAGGGTCACTTCTCAAATTACCCTGGGTGTCTGATGCAGGAGCATCCTGGGTGTAAGAGCAATCTTGCATCACCCAAAAATATTTCTATTTTTATATTCAATAAGGGTTATTTTGTGCAGAGCTGCTATTTATGGAAAGTCACTATTTTTGGTAATTTTTGTATGTGCTCAGAATGATCTGATTTCTTTCTTGGAGGTTCATTTTGGTCATATAAGTCTGCCAGCAAAGTTTCATGGCTAGATCAGGTGTAGTTTTGAAGATATTGAAGATTTTCGGTATTGGCAGCAGGGTACAGAAACTTTAAACTCAGTTTTGAAGGCTTTAGAGGCCCCGGATGAGGTCAAAAATTTGGGTGACAGGCGCTTGCGCCAGTCAAGCCTGTAGAGCACTTCGTGGCGTTTTCGAAATGGGGTTATAATAGTCAATCGGGTCAACTGGTGATGACTTATGATCTTCGGAAGTCGGGTCACCTGAATTGGCGGAAAATAATTTTCTTCAAAATTTCTGTTCGGGTTTCAAAGGTTATCTTGAGCCGACTATGATGTAATAAAATGTAAAATAAAATAATTCTAAGTTTGGTCGGCCTTATTGGCTAAAATTCTGGAACCTTCCCAGGCGGTGGATAATTGCCTATATAAGGAAGGCTGTATTATTGTCTTAGGCAGTTCAGAATAGTTCTGGGTAGTAGATCTGGGTAATAGCTCGAGGCTTTGTCCTACAGAATATTGTAAGGGAATGCCCATGTGGCTTTGCATATTGTAATTCTGAAAGTTTGTAATTCCACATTTGTGGAGATAATAAGAAGCCAATTTTCTGTTCTTGCATATTGTTGTTGTTTCTCTATTTCTGTTATGTGTTTGTGGTATTAAGGGGAGCATCCTTCATCAGATTATATAAAAGGCAAGGATTTATTAGCTCTAGGTGGATGACTAGCATTCTAAAGAATTTTTATTGGCTCTTAAACCTCACCAATTTTTTCTTGGAATAAAAAAAAATCAAGGGTCACTTAGTTTCTCTCTGATCTACCATATATTTTAAAGAGTTTTTACAATATTTTGAGAAGGTGTTCACTAGGTAGGGAAACTCTCCTACTAGAGAAAAATCCTTGAGGGTTTTCCTTTCAGTCATCCCTTTTTAGCTTTCATATTCTCAAAAGGTGATTTGTGATCAGGCGTTAACTCTCAAGGATCTCAACGAGGTGATTTACTCCATGGAAGATGAAAAAAGAACCTAGTTGTGATGTATTTCCTTATGAAGTATACAAATCGCAATGTCCCTATACATTGGTTTTGACCTTCATAAGGTCTACCTAAAATATTTTTATTCTCAATATTTGGGTAATCTAATTATTAAAGGTAACATAAAATTCATACCTAAAGTTGGAGATCCAAATAATTTTTCTAGCTCATGACCTATCACCTTTCATAGTTTATCTTATAATATTATTCTCAGATCCCTTACCCTTAGAATTTACCATCTTCTCTCACAAATTATGTATCTAAAACCAACTAATTTTATCAAGTCTAGGTTCATCCCAGTTAATTCTATTTTTTATTTGTAAAGGCATTGAATGGGCCTATTGCTTTAAGAAGAATTTATTTTTTCTCAAAGTATATTTTTGTAGGATATATGATCATATCGAATGGTCCTTTATTTTGGCAATGCTCAAAGCCTCAGGGTTTTAGCCTAATTTCATTTAGTCCTTGTAGATGATTTTTAAAGATGCATCATCATGTACAACCATTAGTGGCTATGAATCCAATGTATTTGACCTTTTCAAGTCTATTTTTTAGGATAGCCCTTTTTCCTCCTCTCTTGATGTTTTTTTTGTTGAAGGCTTTGGCTATCTTCTGGCCTCTAGTATTTTAGCAAATCCTATTAAGGGAATTTCCCTTCCTTAATCACCTTCTCCACTTGTTAATAAATAATTTACCGATAATTATTTCCTCACTCTAAAAAATGGTAAGAGTAATGTTCATGTAGCTCTTCAATTCATGAATACTTTTTTCTAGGCTTTTGGGTTGGTGATTCAATGGCACAAAACTTAATATTATGGATAATCCTTCCTTCCCACCCTTCTCTAGATCTACTCGTTGATTTAATTTTTCTTTATAGGGATCTACTATTAGCCTCTGGAATGTCATTCTGGCTTGAATAGAGAAAAGTTGTTAGACTAGATTAACAAAGACCTCTTTTTAGTTGTAAAAATCATAATATGCTCAAAATTGGTGGCTACTACCCATGTATATTATTATTCAGGTTGTGATCCATCAAAATCCTCTTATATAAAGTTATGTAATCTCTTTCAAGATTAATTTTGGTCTTTTGGAGAAAACCATCATAAATTTCATAGAGTTTTTTATGAGTGCTATTATCTCCCCACATAATATAGAGGAATTGGCCTTTCTCCAACCTAGAAATAAGATTTCACATTTTGTAGCAAATAAGTTATTTATGTCATCTCTAGTAACGAAGCTTTGAAGATTCCCCTCAGGCACAATATATCTTCATTCTACCAAGTTCATAGACTATCTTGGGGATTTTATTTTGAACCCTTCTTATTTTGAAAGATGTAGTGTAAACTTAGAGTACTTTTATTGCCAAGAGCATTTGGCATGCTTAGGAAGCTATCAAGCCTTGGATACTCTAGGATGGGGCTATTTTTCATGATGGTCTCTCTTTGAACTAACATAATATTTGTTGATCTCTACTTACCTATTCCAACAGACTTCCTTGAGATCTTTTTTCTTGTGCTACCATGAATCTTCATGCTTGGGAAGATTGTAGGCTTTTTTTACCTATCTATCTCAAATTGATAGAATTTCAACCTAGTGTTCTCGATATTACCTCTAAATATTCTAAACAAGATTATCATTAATTATTTCAAACCTTGGTGGAAAGACTCATGATGGTTTCTATGCACTTTCTTTTGCAACTACAAGCCCAAGATGGGCTATGTGTGGTTTGTTTCATTACTTTTATATGATTTACACTTTGAAAAAACATTGGCACTTGTACTCCTCCTATTCCACTTGGCAACCGAGATATCTCACTGCTTAATCTACCATTAATCTGCCTAAAGTGGCTCATTTTGCCTAGTGTATTATTTTCTAGTGCTCTAGCCATTGGCATCTTCGTGTTCTTGAACACAGTTGTCCTTTTTTTGGATAACTAGAGACTTTAATACATCTCTTCTGGTATTTAGGGGGGACCAACTATTGGAGGTTTGCATTCATGACTTCTTTTGGACCTCCAGGCTTGAACTCTTCCCTTGGCATATGATTTTTCTAAGAGATTTTCTTATACTTTCCTAAAAATTCATGCAAATATTAAACTTTCTCAAGATGGAAATTATCTTTAGTATATGTAAAGATATAAATGTTGTTAGAATAACTAAGAGGGGGGGGGGGGGGGGAATCAGTTATCCAGTGTCCCAATTCAAAATGTATAATCCAAAACAAATTCTTCAACTTCTGCTACTCGGTAAACATAAAATACTTTCACTGTCTGTGTTTTTACCGATTGTCAGTCTAAACCTTATAATAGTTACCGATTAAATCTAAAATGAAATATGCAAAGTATGATAACAAACAAATATCACAATCAACACATAACACAAGAGATTTAATGTGGAAACCCTGTGAAGGGAAAAACCACCTGGGACCGGCAACCCAAAATTGTTCACTCTTCTGAAGTGAGGTCGGTGAAGACCCAACCCTATTAAAGGTTATAAAAACACGGTTAGGTGTGACCTTGTTAGAGGATTTTAGACCAGAAGTTATCATCCACCCAATAGTCACTCTAGGGTTGACAGGATAACAATGTTCACTCTATGAATGAAACATCAAAAGACTTTCATAGTCCACTCGGTTAAGAGATTTGACTGTGTACAATGGTTAAATATGTAAGAGTAGATGATCTACCTTGAAACAACTTCAATTGCAGTTTACAGATAAATGTTCAACTCATTCAAATCTTTCTAATCAATATTCCACTTCAGATTCAATACTGTATCAACTTACTATCCATCAGTAATAACTCTCTGTAGCTCGATAACTATTATGCAACTCAGTTCTTATTAACCAGTATGATCAGAATGCATGAAAACTTCTCCACGCCATAATTCTACAGTATCTTCTTCTTCCGGCATATGTTTCATAATGAAACCAATGTCTCTTATATAGACAAGTAAATCATTTTCTTTTCCTCTATCAGATTTTGCCACTTAATCATATTCATAGATTTTGTTGCTTCAAGCTTCCTTGACTGATGTGTCAGTAACATGTTTCAATCTGCTCCATTAGATCCCTTTTGATTTATGTTAGCCGTCGATCTTCATAACAAACATTATCTGTTACCTTGATTTCATACACTTTACAGCTCATCACTTTATCAACTAAATTGATCATTTAATCCCTTTCTATTTTGTTCGGTTAATAAAGAAATGCGTCGGTGAACACAAGCTCGGTTAACACTGTGCTCGGTATACACTACACTTCGTCGGTGTATACTGAAATGCTATATTTACCGACAACACTACTTTGTGTCTTTCAGTTCTATTCTTCATCATAGATGAATGCAACATAATAAAGTCAATTTCATCAAGTCATAGACTCATCAACAAGTTACTCAGTGTATTCCTTATCCTCATCTGACATATACATCTTCCTCATGTAGATATTTTTGTTCTTCATCTTTTTCACCTTCCTTCAGGTGTGTCGATATAGTAACTTACAAGATAAGTATTGTCAAGCTAGTTGACATCAATGACAACATAATACTGATTTAATCATCTTGCATATCTAATCAACAACTCCTTAGTAATCTTGAATTACAGATTCTTCTTTCATTGTCTAAATAAGTTGTAGTTCATCAATCTCTCCCTTTGGCATTGATGGCAACTCAAGTAATATGAAATGTACCATACACATACCAAACATGTATTCTACAACTTTGTGATCAAATTTTGTGTAAGCTCTCCCTGGCTTAATATGTTTAATCACTACGTTACTAAAACAACATTATATAAAGTAGATATAACCTTTTTAGTTCTCAAGTTCCTTTCTGTTTATCTCTCCCTTACATAGTTCTCATCGGTGCATATCTCTCCTTTTCCTTTTCATATTATTTATCTCTCCCTTTGACAACAATGCCAAAGAAACAAATAAATAATCAACTCTTGTAGTAGCTAAGTAACTCTTTGTTGTCCATTACTTCCTCTGTATCTTAGTATATTGATATCCCAATCTATTTCAGTTCTTCAAACTTAATCACAACCTTGAACAATATCCAAAGTGTGAACTATGTTGCATCAAAATGAATGATCTTCTGATAAGATTAGGCTGATGCAACATCTAGATCACATTAGTGACCAATTGACAGGGGACAGAGCCCAAGTCTAGTCCTCAAATATTAGAATGTGTCCTTCGGTAGAGGCTTTGTAAAAATGTCTACAAGTTGTTCTTTAGATGTAACAAATTCTAACTTTAGTTGCTTCTCTTGCACTTGTTCTCTTAATTAGTGATACTTAATTGATATATGCTTTGTCTTAGAGTGCATCACTAGATTCTTTGAAATATTAATAGCACTTGTGTTGTCACAGTATATGATCATAGGGTCAATGATTACCTCATTCATTCCTTCCAACACTTGCTTGATATATGCAATGTTTGAGCAATTAGTAGCAACAACAACATACTTTACTTTAGCTGTAGACTAAGAAATACAAGCCTGCTTTTTACTTGTCCAGGTTACAAGTCTTTCACGAAAGAAAAATGCTCCTCCGATGGTACTTTTTTTGTCATCCACATTTCCAGCCCAATCAGCATCGGTATAAACCTTCAGCTCAAACTTACCTTCCTTAGGATACCATAATCCATAATCCTCTATCTTTTTTAGATATCTTAAGATCCTTTTAGTACCAATCATGTGTGATTCTCTAGGATTAGCAGAATATCTAGCAACAATTCCCACAATATGTGCTATATCTGGTCTACTGTGAACTACATACATTAGTTTACCAATCATGGATCGGTAAAGTGTCTGGTTTACCTCTGTAGTTTCATCTTTCTTTGTCAATTTAGTTTCAGTAGCCATCGGTGTTCCCACAAGTTTAGCATCTTCCATGCCAAATGTCTTCAAAACTTCCTTTATGTACTTGGACTGTGATGTGAATATCCCATCACTCTGTTGAATCACTTGTAATCCTAGAAAGAATTTAATCTCTCTAAACATAAACATTTCAAACTCATTCCTCGTCATCAGCAAAATATTTACATACATGATCTTGACCTCCAAAAATAATATCATCAACAAAGATTTCAACAATAATAATAGTGTCATCAGTATCACCTTTCATGTATAGATTGTTGTTCTCACTAGTTCTTACAAATCTAATACTTAACAAGTATGAAGCCTTTCATACCATGCTCTTGGTGCTTGCTTCAAACCATATAAAGTTTTATGTAGTCTACATACCATGTTTCTATTGTTTGGATCAACAAATCCTTCAAGTTGTTCTATGTAGACCTCTTCTTCAAGTATACCATTCAGAAATGTTGACTTCACATCCATTTGATAAACCTTAAATTTCTTGTGTGCAACATATGCAAGTAGCATTCTAACACCTTCCAATCTAGCAACAAGTGCAAATGTATCACCATAGTCAATGCCTTCTTCCTGTGCATATCCCTTGTATACCAATCTCGCTTTATTTCTTGTCACTTCACCATTTTCATTCAGTTTGTTTCTGAATATCTATTTAGTACTGATAACATTCTTATCTTTAGGTCGGGGTACTAAGGACCAAGTTTTGTTTTTCTCTATTTTCTCTATTTCCTCCTTCATTGCATTAACCCATTCTTCATTTTCTAACGAAACTTTCACATTCTTTGGTTCAAATTCACAAACTAGACATGCACCTTGTCTTGCTTTGCTTCTTGTCTGCATTCTAGCTTGTCTGTTTCCAATAATTTGCATCTTAGGATGATGTCTTCTGACAAAACTAGCCAGTACTCAGTTTCTTCTTTCTTGTTCATCCTATTCAAGTTCATGTGCTTTCTCAGTAGCACCATCCTGTTTGTCGGTTTCCCTTTCCTATTCCTCAGGGTTATTTTCTTGTTGACTGGTTATCACAGGTTGCGACTTTGGTAGATAGTCAAGAAGTTCAATGTAAGTGAATCTACCATAGTCTTCCAGTTCCTTTCTTTCTTCTACGTACTTGTCATCAAACTCATCAACACGAACATTAGTACTTTCAATTATCTTATTTGTAACCTTATTCAGACATTTGTATGCTTTACTCTTAGTAGAATATCCTAGGAATATTCCTTCATCACCTTTAGAATAAAATTTCCCATTTCTCTCATCTTTTAGAATAAAACATTTGCTTCCAAAAGTTTTGAAATAACTTACAGTAGGTTTGTGTCCAAACCATAGCTCATAAGGTGTCCGACTGATGTCCTTCTTTAGTTGTACTCGATTAAGCGCATATATAGTTGTGCTGACAGCTTCCCTCCAATATGTTTGAGCAACATTCTTTTGTATCATCAGTGTTCTAGCACAATCAATGATTGACCTATTCCTTCTTTCAGCAATCCCATTCTACTGAGGTGTCCTTGGTGCAGAGACTTGTCTCTTAATACCATTCTCATTACAGAAGTTAGTAAATTCATCAAAGATAAATTCACTTCCTCTATCAGATCTTAAGCATTTAATTTCTTTTCCGGTCTCTTTTTCTACCTTCACCTTATACCACTTAAACAACTTAAAAGCTTCATATTTCTCTTTCAGGAACATAACAATCATCAGTTTGGTATAGTCATCAACAAAAAGAATAAAGTATATATCACCATAATAACTTTGAGTTCTCATAGGACCACATAGGTCGGTATGAACCAACTCAAGTATCTTCTTTGTTGAGTAGTCTTTGCTTTTAAAACTAGACATAGTCATCTTACCTTTCTGACATTCATGGCACATAGCATGATCTAGTTTAGACAAGTTAGGCAACCCTCTAACTCTTCTCTTCTTACTAATCTTGATCATGTTATCAAAATTCACATGACATAACCTCTTATGCCACAACCATGCATCTTCATCTTTCATTAATAAACAAGAAGACTGATTAATATCAAGATAAAATAGATTACCTTTGGACTGTGTACCGATTCCGACAAGTCTTCCTCCATTATCATAGATTCTTACCTTTTTGCTCTCAAAAGCAAGTCGGTGGCCTGAGTTATTCAGCTATGCCACACTTAACAAATTATAGTTCAGTCCATCTACCTAATATGCATTTTCACATTTTATTCTATCATTAATCATTAGTGAACCTTTACCTCTCACCATACAAGGTGCATCATTTCCCATCCTTACAGATCCTCCATCATATTCATCAAGTAGATCAAATTTCTCTATATCACCAGTCATATGATGTGTACAACCACTATCTATGATCCATGTATCATTTTTTCTTACTTTAGAGATCAGTGTTGTTTCTCCATGTTTCTCTTCTTCCTCTGAATCATCTTTCATAGCAACAAATACTACTTCTACATCGTCATCAATGTCAAATTCAGATTCAAATTCTTCAGCTATGTAACATACCTTTTTCCCTTTGTCATAGCTATCTCGGTTATCTCTATTGTTGTGTCAGTAGCCTCTGTTGACTATTCTCCCATAGCTTCCTTCCGATCGGTCTTTGGATCTATCATCATCTTTCTTGTTCAGACATCTAACAGCAATGTGGCCTACTTTACAGTTAAAACAAGCTAAAGGTAACTTTCCTCTATATCTTCCCTTAGCTTTGGGCAATCTTCTGGCCATAAGAGCTTCAAGCTCATCAAGTTCATCATCGGTATCACTATCACTATCATTATTCTTATCATTCCTGCTACTAGACTTACCAATCTTCAAAGAGGACATGAAAGTGGATTCAACAAAAGGTACAACACTGTTGTCAAAGTTATTCAATTCAAAAGTTGTAAGCTTACCAATCAGAGTGTCAAGAGTGAGGTTTGATGTAGCTCTTGTTTCATGAATTACAGAGATCCTGATCGCATAAATTGGCAGCAAAGTTTTGAGAATCTTACTTATCACTGTTTCATCAGCAATAACTCCATCAGATGCTCTAATAGAATGTACTACCTCTTTCAGTTTGTTTGTGTATTGCACAATGTTCTCACCTTCTTTCATCTTCATATCATCAAATTTGCCTCTTAGGTTTTCAGCTCGGGCTCTCTTAACATTCAAATCTCCACTATATATTAGAGTTAGTTTATCTCACATCTTCTTAGTAGTATCACAACCCTTGATGTCTTCAAATTTGACATCGATACAGGTAGTAACAAGTTCCATCATAGTAATGTTGTGTTCATGCCTATCCTTCAGTTGATCAAGAGTTAAAGGACCAGGGGTCAGTTCAATGTAGCCATTGTCCATTAGTTCTAGTGCAGAATTCCAAATTCTAGATATGTGCAATTTCATCTGGCTTTGCCATACTGTGAAGTTATCTTTGTTCAGCTTTGGCACTTCCCTCTTATACATCTTGAGATGTTTATGCTGGAGTCCTTAAAACTCTATTCTAAGCAACCACATCTCTGATACCAATTGTTAGAATAACTGAGAGGGGGGGAATCAGTTATCCAGTGTCCCAATTCAAAATGTATAATCCAAAACAAATTCTTCAACTTCTTCTACTTGATAAACATAAAATACTTTCACTGTCTGTGTTTTTACCGATTGTTAGTCTAAACCTTATAATAGTTACCGATTAAATCTAACATGAAATATGAAAAGTATGATAACAAACAAATATCACAATCAACACATAACATAAGAGATTTAACATGGAAACCCTGTGAAGGTAAAAACCACCTAGGATTGGCAACCCAAAATTGTTCACTCTTCTGAAGTGAGGTCAGTGAAGACCCAACCCTGTTAAAGGTTACAAACACACTATTAGGTGTGACCTTGTTAGAGGATTTTAGACCAGAAGTTATCATCCAACCAGTAGTCACTATAGGGTTGACAGGATAACAATGTTCACTCTATGAATGAAACATCAAAAGACTTTCATAGTCCACTTGGTTAAGAGATTTGACTATGTACAATCGTTAAATATGTAACAATAGATGATCTACCTTGAAACAACTTCAATTGCAGTTTATAGATCAATGTTCAGCTCATTCAAATCTTTCTGATCAATATTCCACTTCAGATTCAATACTGTATCAACTTACTATCCATCGGTAATAACTCTATGTAGCTTGGTAATTGTTCTGTAGCTCGGTTCTTATTAACTAGTATGATCAGAATGCATGAAAACTTCTCCACGTGATAATTCTACAGTATCTTCTTCTTCTGGCATATGTTTCATAATGAAACCAATGTCTTTTATATAGACAAGTAAATCATTTTCTTTTCCTCCATCAGAATTTGCTGCTTAATCATATTCATAGATTTTGCAGCTTCAAGCTTCCTCGGCTGATGTGTCAGTAACACGTTTCAATCTACTCCATTAGATCCCTTTTGATTTATGTTAGTCGTCGATCTTCATAACAAACATTATCTGTTACCTCGATTTCATACACTTTATAGCTCATCACTTTATTGGCTAAACTGATCATTTAATTCCTTTTTTTTTGTTTAGTTAACAAAGAAATCCTCGATGAACACAAGCTCGATTAACATTGCACTCAGTATACACTACACTTCATCAGTGTATATTGAAATGCTATATTTACCGACAACACTGCTTTGTGTCTTTCAGTTCTATTCTTCATCATAGATGAATGCAACATAATAAAGTCAATTTCATCAAGTCATAGACTCATCAACAAGTTACTCAGTGTATTCCTTATCCTCATCTGACATATACATCTTCCTCATGTAGATATTTCTGTTCTTCATCTTTTTCACCTTCCTTCAGATTTGTCGGTATAGTAACTTACAAGATAAGTATTGTCAAGCTAGTTGACATCAATGACAATATAATACTAATTTAATCATCTTGCATATCTAATCAACAACTCCTTAGTAATCTTGAATTACAGATTCTTCTTTCAGTGTCTAAATCAGTTGTAGTTCATCAAATGTAGTGTTTTTTACTCACAACATTCTTGATATTAATTTTTTTATATGATAAAAATTTTATATGTAATGATGTCATGTTGTAGATACAAGTACAAGAAAAAAGGTGTCCCTTTAGATGTTCCACTTCTAGGAATTATTAAAGCATTAGTGTGATGCCCTTTGTATAGGTACCAATTTTTTATTAGATATTTATTTATCTTACAAGTGATCTCCATCCCATTGCAGATCTTTATAGTTTTTTTATCTATTAGTGTCTTACACTTAGTCATTATTTAGGTAGTGTTTGTCGGTCATCACTGCAACCGAGTCATCATGTATAGGCTGAGTCATGTAATGTATATTTATCGAGCAGTAGTCACTACCGAGTAAACCATTGGTCACTAAGTACCTTTGTATTAGCTGAGTTAGTTTTTGTCGAGCTATGTAAAGTAGTTTATACTGAGCAACAGAGATATCAATGAACACCGAGTACAGTGAATGCTGAGTACCAGAGACATCAATTGCCGAGTTAGCCAAAAATGACATATGAGTTTGTTATGGCACAATCATCGAGGTAAAACATTTTGGCTAAAATTCATGTTTTGTATTTTATTTTTTGAGGAAATCACATATGTGATTACGCTCCTATTTTACAATCATTGATCCCAATGCAACACTTGGAGCCAATCAGAATTAGGAAAGCTTAAGCGGCAAAAAGAGTAAATTTGAATCGTAGATCTTAAATCTTGGAGAAGTTCAGTTGTCTATATGAGATAAAATTTAAACCCTAATATGTGTGTGAGAGGATTTGAAGGGAATGAAAGGGATGAGCAGAGAATACATTTAGATCAGTGAAGCATTCTGATAGAGTTTAGTGACTGAGTGTATCAGAGATAAGCAGTGAAGGACATAACAAAGATAAACTTGATAGATAAGATCAAATCAAATAATGGAAGGAGAAGATCTGTAATTAGCATACGGTGCAGACCGAAGGATCAAATACTAAGATATTCTAACAAGTGTACCAAGGTAAATCTCTTAATAGATTGGTTTTAACAGACCTTATGTAATCTCTTAACCGAGTGCTTACTTAGTTGTAAGTTTTAAATCCTTTTGCAAGGCAGACTGTATAAGTCTTTTAGCTCTTAACAGGGCAGACCCCTCATATGGTAGATCATATTTTGTGATCAAATTTGTAGCCCTAATAGACAAACTTTATACTACAGTAGTGAAGATTTGTGGGTGTCATCCCTACCCCAGTTTTACCTTTCAAGGGTTTCTGGGTACCAAAGTTATTATGTTATGAGTACTTTCTTGAATGATGTTTAGTATATTAGTTCCATTACATTAGTGAAGTTTTGTTGATGCTATGCAAATTTTTTCTATAATACAAAAATGGATTAATCAGTGATATCTGATTCACCCCCCTCTCATTATCACATTTCCCAACTAAATTTCCAACAATTGGTATCAGAGCATTAGGGTTTCTTATAGAAAGTATAACCACTTGAAGAAAAAGATCTTGAGATGGAGGTTTATAATCTGGGAAAAGTTATAGAGAATTAGAAGATCGATGTTCATCTTGCATTACAACAACTTGAAGCAGCAAGAGGAGAACTGAAGAAATCCTTAAGCAAGAGAAGAGAAATTGCTATTTAGCAAAATGAATCACAATATCAAGAAGAAGATACTACTAGAATATTTGATAATGGGAACTCTGTAGAAAGTGACAAAACCATAAAAGAGCTACTAGAGAAAAATGGCATACTAAGTGATGACATCAGAAATCTAAAGAGAGACAAGAAATTCAATCTGTCAGATTCTATGTAGTATAACAGAAAAAGAAAGTTGAAGAAGACAAGACAATGGCTGAAGAAGACAAAAGACAAATATCAATGAGACTTGATGAAAGGACAAGTGACATGAAAAGGTTGACTAACAATCAACTAGACATGGTAAATCAACTGCTACTGGTTAATCAAGAATTGGGTAGGAAAGATGTGGAAATCAACAATCTGAGATCTGAAAATAATCAACTAAGAAATGAACTAAGATTTGAAAAAGAAATTAATGAAAGGATGAATAAACCAAATGAAGCTAAAAAATACTTTGAAGAGCTATTAAGGTCACCTAGAAGATCTGGTGATAGATTTGGACTTGGACTAAATGAGTACTCATCATCCACTAAAGAAGGAGAATCATCAAAAAGTGGAGAGAAAAAGAATGCAAAACCAAAGAACAATAAGCCCATATGCCATCAATGTGGAAAGCTAGGACATACAACTAACATCTGTAGAAGAAAACATGGTAATTCTAATCCTAAACCTAAATTTAATGGACATTGCTTTAACTGTAAGAAACTTGGACATCAAGCACATGAATGCAGGTCCAAGGTCAACAGTCCACCTATCTCACCAAAATTTCAAGGACACTCTTTTAACTGTCAAAAGTATGGACATAGAGCATTTGAATGTAAATCTAAACCTAAATGGTCATCAAATGAACAAACTAAGTCACCTATGAAGAGTAACTCATACAATTGGGATTATAACACTTGGTACAATTGTCATTATTGTGGAAAATATGGACACATTGGAGCAAATTGTTTGAATCTTACTCCTTTCATAGGTAAATCTAAAAGTTGGATGAATGGAAGTATGATATGATTTAAATGTTACAAGATAGGACATCTAAAGAAAGACTATAGATCACCCATACCAAGCAATGATCAAAGCAAGAATGAAGATATCCGTGAGAAATTGAGAAATCAGATGAATAAAACATGGAAGAAGAAAGAAGAAGGAAGCACATGTGAAGCCAGTACACCTGAGGTCACCCAATCTGATGGATCAGGTGATCACACTTCTTCAAACTAAGAAAAGAAGGTATGTTTGGAACTGAGTCTTATAAAGCTTTATCTTACATGAGTTCCTAACATAAGTTGAGTAAAAGTCCATATCTACATAGATAAAGATGCATTAGGACACATTTGAGCAAAGTGGAGCAATTTATTTTTGATGCCAAGCATCAGTGTTTTGACCGAGTTATCAATGTATGCCGAGCACCTGTGGTAGCCAAGATGTGATGTACACCGAGTTGTGTCTGAACAGTTGTATCGACCAAGCTTGTGTTAGCTGAGCTTAGCATAAGAATTTTGAGATAGTTGTATTCCACCTAGAATATGTATGGAACATTTATGAAGCCCTAATTTGACCATTTGAAGTCTATAAAGTGGAATATTACCATTTATTTCATTTCACCAGTGAATTGAAATTTCTTTGAGCAAATCAGAGAGCATGTAACCTGTTTGTTTAAGGGTGATTTCAAATCCTTTTAGCATGCCATCGGTAAATCATCTGTAGAACACTTACGCAAAGGTACTCTACTGAGCAAAAATATTTTTTGAAGAATTTTTAAGTTAAAAGAAATGGCATCATCTTCAACTGCTGCAATGAAGAAACAAGGGAAGGAGGTTTTCAACGCTTAGTAAGGAATGAAGTATGTAAGCCGCAAAAGTTTTAGGCCATTCTGGAGAGCGTGATCAAGGGAGATCTTTTTGGTGCTCTGTCATCAATTCTGGAAAATGTATTGATAATGAATGATATTAGGTGATGTTACTTGTGAAAAATCAGAGAAATTGGGGATTATGAGATTAGGGAGGCATATGACAAATTGTACAATAATGGGGTGTTGAAGTCGGAACACAAGACAGTTGTCGAGCAAGGATTAGTTCATGCCCTAGATTTTTTGCAAAATTTCAAAGTGGAATGGATCAAAATTGTATTGAGTAGAGTGCATGACATGCAATTGTGGCTAGAAGATGAACCAGTTAAGATAACAAAGGACATGATTCACTGGGTAATTAGATACCCTACAATTTCTAGTAAAAGAACAATGAAATGTTCAAGCAAGAAGGAGATTCAGGAAAACACTTAGGCAGTATGGAATAAGTGCAGAATGATAATTTCCACCATCATCGATCCAAAGATTGATTTTACAATGAGGGTAATTGCACACAAATTCTATCAGTCTAGTCGGTTGGACATCGTCCCATGCATGGCAGTGGACCAGGCTTGGAAAATTATCAAGAAAGGACACTCTTACGATCTCACCAAGCTCCAAATGAATCAACTTGCCAAGAACCTAACTTCAATTTAGAAAGCAAAGAATTCTATGTGTAATTTCATCTCCCTACTCGTCTATCTATTCTTTTATATTCAGAAGTATTTTCCTACTATTGGAGGATTAATTTGGGATAAGAAGAAACTAGTCACAGTTCAAATTAATGAGTTTATAAGTTAGATAGGAGAGAATTTTAAGGGTGTGATGAAAAATTATTTCATTGAGTTCAAGAAGAAAATGAGGAAGAGGAGTAGGATTCCTATGTCTTTAGTTGAGAAGTATAGCCAGGACATTTGTTTCTTAGTCGACATAGATTTCACCTATGCACAAGCTATTTTACCAAGGGTTTCATGGCTAATGCCATTACCTTATGAGGTAAATATTGATGAGACCTCAGCTACTATAACAACCCAGTTAGCTGAGGAAATTGATAAAAAGGCTCCTTACTTTGGAACGTATGTAGAGGCTAAATCCAAAATAACCATGGGATTGAAGGCTGCAACCATAGAGAGAAAGAGGAAGAAAATTGTGAAGAATCTAGTAAAAATGATAGGAGAAATAGAGGAGGATGCACCTCTTGAATTAACACAAAGACTGGGAGAAGATGAAACAAGTGATCCCAATGAGAGTGATGAAGAAGAAGAGAGAGTAGTAGAAAAGAAGGCAAGAAGGCAGTACTTGCCGAGCCCATGAGTAAAAAGATGTAAAAACCCAAGGTTACATTGTCACCTGTGCTTAGGCTAAGAACAAGGGCAGTCTCTTCAATTGCCGAGTCACAAAAGAAAACCCCTACATCAGGGAAAAGAAAAGTTGTTTAGCCCAATGCAGTGCCGAGCCAGACAAGAAAAAGGCTTAGGAGAAAACTTATTTTGGAGAAAGATGATGAGGAGACAAAAAGTGATGAAGAGGTAAAGAAGAAGGTTGCATTACAGAGTATAAAACCAAATGTGGATGAAATATGCCACACTATCAAGAACTCTGTTGGACTTGCAGGTTTGAAGCAATTAAGATTTAAGAGCATGAGTATAGGAGATAAAGAAAAAGTAGAAGCTATTCTTGAAATGCTCTGCACTTTCAAGATGTTACCTATACAGTTGGGGAAACTAGTCCCTAAAGAGTTAAGCAATAGAGTTGCAAATAAATGGGAGTATTCTCTATTAACCAAGAAGCAAATAAGGGAGAGCACACTAGCTCAAGTTTCACCGGATCTAACCTCTGCCAGAATTCAGGAATTTGTGGAATAATACAAGAACAAATTTGTTCCCAAACTAAGAGCTTACTCTATCCTTCAACACAAGGTTTAGGATGTTGTACAGGCAAGTCTAAAGACTTGGAAGATAATTTTTGGTTTGATAATTGACAAGGATGCACATCATGTTGCTAGCACATCTAAGGGTGCTGAACTAGACAATGTACTAGATACAATTGAGCCACCTATTCAGGAGAAAGAAGCTCCCAAGGAAGAGAAATGTCAATATTTATCTGGAGTAAGTATTGTTGACATCACAAAGGATACCCCAATAAAAACTCAGGTATTGACTGAGGCAGACATAAAATTTGAGGAAGAAAAAGATACATCTTTGCCAGGTAGTAATACTGTGCTCTTACAAGTAATAGATTATCTGAAAATTAATGATACAACCCTCGCCAAACCTAAAGTTGTTACAGTTGACATGTTAGCCGGTATGAGCACTACCAAGGAACAAGATCTGTCAGCAACTACACATTAGTCTACATCTACCGAGGAGTCATAGAAAGATGCATTAGTGAATGTAAGTCCTCATGTGGAGGATAAGAGAAAAGAAGAGAAGGAAAAAGCTATTGATATTCAAGTGCCTAAGGAACAAGAGACAATACAAGCTCTTGTACAAATGTCGAGTGAGAGTACACCGAAGAAGAAGGCACTGAAAAAGAAGGTGAAAGTTTCTTCACCGGAGGTAACAATTGATGAAGTTATTGTAATTCTGAAATAGGATTTTGATAACTTATCATATGAGCAGATGCAAATATTGCAAGACCTACTAAAGAGGAAAAGCAGGCAAGAATAATTAAGAAGAGAACATCAACAAAAGCAAGTTTTGCATGAGATAAAAGAAATATTTATTGATGCTTTTAAAATGTCTAATGTAAATAATTTTGATCCCACACTGGAACAACTTGTCCATATAGTCAAGAAAGTGACTAATGAAGATAATGAAGCAAATGATAAGTTGTTGCAGTGGTTAGAAAGGAAGTTTAAAAAAAGGTATTGAACAAGGTATCTACTGAGATTGCAGTAAAACAGGTAGAACTCTCTACTTTAATTAAAAATTTTGAAGAAGTGGTAGTGAATGCACAATCTTTGTATACCAAATTGTGCATTGTAGAAGAATTTACGAAGGATAACCGAGGGTTGGTAGAAAAACTACAACAAGAAATCAAGTCTACCGGTCAATCTTTGAGCTTGGATGCAAGTTCCAGTTCAAAACATTATGCCAAGCTTTTATATTCACAAGGAAGGATAGCTGAGTTGATGGCTAATGATGGTAAGATAAGGGCTCATCTAATCTCTATGCAAACAATGTTGACACCTCATTTGGAGGTCATTCAAAGAGAGTTAGCAAAGGCTAAGGCCTTAACACAGAAAGATCCTCATCTTTCTACAGCCGAGAGCCTAATCAATCTAGCTATCGAGCTAGAAGTGCAATTAGAAGTTCTGAAAGTTGCTAAATCAGGATGGGAATCTGCATTGCATATGGTTATGATGCCTCATAAACCATTTCTGGAGAAATACTTCACGGTTCCTACTCCTGAAGAAATCAGAAGTGCCAAAAATAAGGGGGAAATTAAATGACATATCCAGGCATAAAGGGAGGTAACAAAATAAGAATGGTATGATATACTCAATTTTGTATATGTATATATCTTAGGGGGAGTATTCTGCTAATACTATGTACTCTTGTAAATATAATTGTAAAATTGTAAATGTCATGACAAAGTGTTTTTGCCACCAATGTCAAAGGGGGAGATCGTAGATCTCTATAGTTTTGTTTTCTATTAGTGTCTTACACTTATTCATTATCTAGGCAATGTTGGTCAATCATCACTGCGACCGAGTCATCATGTATAGGTTGAGTCATGTAATGTATATTTATTGAGCAGTAGTCATTGTTGAGTTAACCATTGGTCACTAAGTACCTTTGTATTAGCTGAGTTAGTTTTTGTTGAGCTATGTAAAGTAGTTTATACTGAGCAACAGAGATATCAATGAACATCGAGTATAGTGAATATCGATTACCAGAGACATCAATTGCTGAGTTAGCTAGAATTGACATATGAGTTTGTTATGGCACAATCATTGAGGTAAAACATTTTGGCCGACATTCATGTTTTGTATTTTGTTTGTTGAGGAAATCATGGAGGTGATTACACTCCTATTTTACAATCATTGATCCCAATGCAACACTTGGATCCAATTAGAATTAGGAAAGCTTAAGCGGCAAAAAGAGTAAATCTAGATCGTAGATCTTAAAACTTGGAGAAGTTCAGTTGTCTATATGAGATGAAATCTAAACCCTAATGTGTGTGAGAGAGGATGCGAAGGGAATGAAAGGGATGAGAAGAGAATACATTCAGATCAGTGAAGCATTCTGATAGAGTTCAGTGATCGAGTGTATCAGAGATAAGCAATGAAGGACAGAACAAAGATAAATTTGATAGATAAGATCAAATCAAATAATGGAAGGAGAAGATCTGTAATTAGCATACAGTGCAGACTGAAGGATCAGGTACTGAGACATTCTAACAAGTGTATTAGGGTAAATCTCTTAACAAAATGGTTTTAATAGACCTTATGTAATCTCTTAACCGAGTGCTTACTTAGTTATAAGTTTTAAATCCTTTTGCAAGGTAGACTATATAAGTCTTTTAGTTCTTAACAAGCCAAACCCCTCATAGGGTAGATCATATTTTGTGATCAAATTTGTAGCTCTAATAGGCAAACTTTATACTACAGTAGTGAAGATTTGTGGGTGTCACCCCCACCCTAGTTTTACCTTTCAAGGGTTTCTGGGTAACCAAAGTTATTTGTGTTATAAGTACTTTCTTGAATGATGTTTAGTATATTAGTTCCATTACATTAGTGAAGTTTCGTTGATGTTATGCAAAGTTTTTCTGTAATACAAAAATGGATTAATAGGTAATATCTGATTCACCCCCCATCTTAGTATCACATTTCCCAACTAAATTTCCAACACCCATGCTCATCAAAGTGGTTGTAGTTCATTTACATTATCCTCTCATATACTACATTCTTAGGCCCTCACTAATTGTCTGGTGGGGAAGAATTTTTCGTGTCCTCACTCAACTTCATCACCTTGGGGTGGCTCTATTTCTAGATGGCCTACTAATTATCTTGTTCACTCTTCTCCTAGTGGTAAAGGCTAAATGGGATTTGGTAGAGATTCTTGGTGGCCCAACTCTTTCAAGTGTCTCCCTTAGCATTCCTAATGCAATCCAATTTTAACCATGAACAAGTATCATAATGTGAATATAGGAAAACATGATAGAATATTTTAGAATTCAAAACTTTTCATTAGTCATCCAACTACTCCCTATTGTACAATAACATAAAACACTAATTTAACCAAATTCAAAATTACCATTTTTGGCAAATTCCACAAAATCCATTTTTCCTTTTTTGGTAAATTTAAAAAAAAATCCTAAAAAATTGATTATTTTCCTAAAGCTTCCCTAAACTAAGATAAGATTAATTACCAAATAATCTTTGAAATTAGAAACACGATTTCGAAGCTATTAAAAAAACTTCCTAAAAACTAAAAAAAAAAACACTAAAAGCCAATTTTTGAGGTCCAAACAAAATAATATAATTACAACAAGATGCTATTATAATATATTTTTTGTTTACTAGATACTAAACCTAAATTTTTTTATTTCTTGTCTAGGAGACTAATTTATCTCATAGAAAGAATGCAACACCACTTTGACTTATTTTGACATATTTGCATTCCCCCTAGTCATCATTAGTGAAAGCTTTTAGTAAAAAATAACCATGCCTCTTATGGAAAAAATCTAGAGTGCCTCTCAAATATTTGAATATTATTTAGTTGTAAACTCATGATATTATCTTAAACCATCTTGATATCGAGTAGCTAAGAAGACTCCATGCATAATATCCACCCTTCATTTAGTAAAGTGTAGAATTCCACCTATCATAATTCTATACATTTTCTAATCATCCTCCACAAATTCATCATCCTTGATATATTAACAACCAATATCTATAGGAGTTACAACTAGTTTAGATTTATCCATTAAAAAAATGATCAAAAATTATTTGTATTTAGTCTACGATATAAAAAATACCATCTTCCTTCTGCATAAACTGAAGACCAATAACAATGACTTCACCAATCATAAACATTTCAATTATAATTTTTTATTTCTTTTGAAATATTTTTACAATCATTTTCATCTCCTCTGAGTATTATATCATCAACATATATAATTACTATCAACAATGTTTAATCTTCAATTTTGAAGTAAAGGTTATTGCATGTTACAATGCATTTGAGGACCGTTACTTCTTGAAGTTACAAAATGGTAGTTATATAGAAAATAGATAATGTAATATAGTTATTAAGCTATTCCAACATTCACCTTCTTATTACATTGATCCTAAAAACATCAAATTCACCTTGTCCTAGGGACCCCCGTTGAAGGATTACATAAAAAAACATGTTGATTACTTAATATGAATACATTTGTTGAGAAAAATCTTCTTTTGAAGTAGCAAGTCCCGAACAAGTCAACAATCCATCAAGTTGTCTCTTGACCCTCAAGAAGTTGTAGCTTTGAGCTATTTTGTTAAGCTCTCATTCCTGAACTCTCAAATCACATAGTCTTGAATTATTAAACAATGATCCCTAAGAAATGGGATAGATCTCTATCATTGTCTAGTGACTGCGAAAGGGTATAATTCTTGATCATATACTTTAAATCTCACTAGACAAGAAACCATATTGAGGGAAATACCATGTCCTAGCCCAGTCTCCAAAATGAGTCTTCATAAGATATCCAATCTTCAAATCTTGCAGCATTAGAAAGTAAAACAAAACATAAAACCCAAAATGTCAAAAATGATTCTCATGTAGAACATCATCTCAAAGCAAGAAGAAAAGTTGAGATGATGGAAGTTCTTCCATCCTCTAATGTTGTCAACCTCTAGAAATGTCTAGGCTATAGATTACCTTCCAAAATTAGCACTAGAGGGTGAAATACAACCCTTAGGACCCTAATTGAAATACTGAACTACACAATTTCTTTTGCAAGATCATCAACTATATTGACCTTAAAATGGGTCCCCATGTCAAATATTTTGACATTGATCCTCGCTACAATAGTTTTCAAATCTTCTATCTCCATGTGAATTTCTTGTAAAGACACAAGAATTTTATCAATATTATGCCTTGTATAATTGGTATGCACACAGTCCATAAAATTCATTCCATACATTGAAAACATGTTGTCCTTTATTTCCTCAATTTTCTTTACACAACATTGATTAAATTTTTCCATCTCATTATTGCATGAATCTTGAACCATGAAAGGGTTAGTACCATATAATAAAGAAATGATATTCACAAACCTCCCAAATTATAGTCATTTCAGCTATCTTATTCAATATCATAGCTAAGATTGATATCAAATCTCATGTTATTTTCTGCGTAAGTATTGGTAATTAAATTTCCAATCTTGATTATGGAAATAAAGGGTGTGAAAGTATACTAATATCAATCTTCACTATTTATAGTTATTCTCATATTTTATAATTAAACAACTATATTACTTGCAATACCATTTTTTTTTCTGCATCTCTCATTCGTACGCTATGCCCTAGGTTCTTCACCGACTTGTTTGATATCAATAGGAAACACATTATTTACCATATGATCACACCACTGTGGATTCTATTGCTCCAATTAATATATCGCTGCCATCCTCAACAAGCTAATGCACAAGGAACAAGGAAAGGGTGCATACAAAACAAGAAAGAGGAGGTATGTATGAATAATAGAACTTCACTTTCTAAGAAGAAACCAACTAGTTCAGAGATGCTGGGAGCGCGTCAACTCGCCAAGACTCTCATCGGCTCAACCACAAAGGTTAAAGTAAAAATCAGAGGATTGTCGTTGAATCTCACCTATTGTTAGCATGTAAAGATATTTGTGATCATTCCGAGGTAGACGATATAGAAAAAGAAATTAGTGATCTCACAAAAAATCAGATGATTACTCAACTATCATACAATAGGGTCATCTTCTACCGCGTCATCTGCAAATGGAGAATCCAATGCCTATCATCCAAAGTAATACGTCCATTCCTCATCTCTCTGATACAAAATGTTAGAGATAATAAAGAAGATAAAAATTGGATACTCGATTTGATAACATGAAGGAGTATTTATACAATTTAATGTGTAGTCCGTTTGAGGACCGTTACTTCATGCATCTATTGAATGGTAGTTACACCAAATAGACAATGTAATATAGTAACGATGTCACGCAAACATGTAATACCTTTATTGAACTTCTATTATAGTAGATAACTATCCAGTCTAACTTACCAAGCCCTACGGATTTGCCTAAGTCAATACAATACTTTATACTTTTTTGAGTATACATACCCTATACAGATCTTCTAATAGTTTCCAAACATCTAGTTATTTAAAAAAAATTCTTCTTCTATTTATCCATTTAAAAATGTAGATCTAACTTCCATTTGATTCACACTAAATTTTTTCTAACAAACTAAAACTAGAAGCATTGTAATAGCTTCCATCCTAGCTCCTATCCAATCAACCTAGGTATAAAATTTACATGGCAGTCTTGCCTTATTTTTGGCAATTTCTCAATCCTCATTTAGATTATTTTGAAAAGCCGAGTTAGTTCTAATGACATTTCATTTCATTGGTTTGAATACAATCTCCAATATTTTTTTCTTTTGTATTTTATCTAGAGTTTCTTCTATATCTTTTATCTAGCATTCATGCTTTCTTAGTTCTACATAATTATTTGGTTCTATTGTAGATAAAAGATATTTGTTAGATTTCTCACCTTCCTTAGCAAGTCTTCTCCTTAGCATTAACAAAAAATTCTATGTTTTCTAATATAAGACACTTTGGATTTTTAAACAAATGTAATTTCATATTAATTAAGATTTGAAATGTCTTAGGGTTAGGGTTTTCATGATGTATATTTTTTAGTAGCTTCTTGTGGTTGTATTGAGTTGTAAGGGATTGTGGATTGTAATCAATGGATAATAAGAATATTCAACTTGTTTTTGGTGGATGGAGCCCAGGGATTGGGTGAACCATGTTAAATCTTTGTGTCTTGTGTTCTCTTTTGTGCGATTTATTATTTTTTGATATTGGTTATATTTGCATGTAACAATTATTTATGTCTTGTTAATTCTAACAAGTGGTAGTAGAGCGAGGTTATTTTTCAATTATCCTCTATTAGAAGGTCTCATGATTTAGTGGAAGTCTCATAGTTGAGTGGGAGAAATGGTGGACAAGGGTAAGTTGAAGGTTGAGAATTTTAATGGGTAGAACTTTCAGTTATGGAAAATGCAAATGAAGGACTATTTCTATCAGAAGGATCTATGGAGGCCATTGGAAGGAAAATCTAAGAAACCGTCAACAATGACTAATGAGGACTTGGATATTTTTGATAGAAATCCCCTTGGAAGTATTTGTTTATGCTTAGAACAATAAGTGGCTTTTACTATTATAAAAGCAAGACAATCGAAGAGTTGATGGAAACCCTAGCAAAGTTGTATGAAAAGCCCTCTGCTTCAAATAAGGTATTTATCATGAAGCATTTGTTTAATATGAATATGGAAGAAGGTGGTTCTATTACTAATCATTTGAATGAGTTTAATTTGGTTATCAGTCAATTATCTTCTGTAAATGTTATTTTTGATGAAGAAATTAGGACTCTCTTGATTTTGTGTTCTTTTCCCGAAAGATGGAATGGCTTGGTAATGGTTGTTAGTAGCTTTGTTTCTGGTTCTAATACCCTCAAATTTAATGATGTTATCAATGTGATTCTAAGTGAGGAAAATCATAGGAAAAGCTCAGGTGGATCTAAATGTGGAAGTGTCTTGAATGGACAAAGAAGAGGCCAAACAAATGAGAGAGGAAACAATTCTAGAAATCATGGAAAATCAAGAGGAAAAAAAAGGGAAAGAGGTCTGAATCCAAAGGACCAAATGATTGGTGGTACTATGGAAAATTAGGTCATAAGAAGAAGAAGGAGACAAACAAAAAGGTAATAAAGAGGAAAATGTGGTAAGTAATAAATCCGAATGAGATTTTTTCTTATTTCTTTAGAAAGTGTTGATGATTCTTGGGTTTTAGATTTAGGGGCTTCATTTTATGCCACACCCCATAGAGGTTATTTTCTTTATTATGTCCAAGGGGATTTTGTGCTAGTTTATTTGAGAGATAGTGAACCCTGTTAGATTGTTTGAAAAGGAAAAATTAAGATTAAGTTGCAGAATGGTAATCATTGGCTACTACAAGAGGTAAGGTATGTTCCAAGGCTAAGTAGGAATTTAATTTCACTAGGAAAAATGGGTGATGAGGGTTACACAATTACTTTTAATGATAGAAATTGGAAGGTTTCTAAAGGTTCCTTAGTAGTAGAAAAAGGTGTGAAAGTAGGCACCTTATATCTTTGTACAGGTCATATTGTTCCTTCTACTTTAATTTTTTCAGAGAAAAAAAATGTTCATGAACAGTTGTTGTAGTTGAGCAGGAAGAACATCAAACAGTTGTTGTGGATTCTAACATAGCACTATGAAACAAAAAACTTGGGCACATGAGTGAAAAAGGTATGAAATTACTTCATTCAAAGAAAGTTTTACTGGGTTTGAAATGTGTCAATATGAATATTATGTGAAATTTGTGTGTATGGAAAACATAAGAGAGTTAGTTCTGTGAAGAGTGGAAAAGAAAACAAAAATGGGAAATTAGAGCTTGTGCATACATATATATGGGGACCAGCTCAGGTATCTTCCCTTGGTGGCTCTATGTATTATGTTACATTTATAGACAATGCAAAAAGAAAAGTATGGATATATTTCCTTACATAGAAATCTGATGTATTTCAAACTTTTAAGAAATGGCAATGCTTGGTTGAAAAAGAGATTGGTAAAAGGCTAAAATACCTCAGATCTGATAATATTGGTGAGTATTGTAGCACAAAATTTAAAGATTATTTTTCCTCTAATAGTATTCATAGGCATAAAATTGTACCAAGGAGTCCACAACGAAATGGAGTGGTTGAACGCATGAACATGACAATAATGGAGCGTGCAAGGAGTATGAGGTTGCATGTTGGGCTGCCCTTAAACATGTGGGTGGAGGATATTAATATAGTTATATATTTAATTAATAGAGGTCCCTCTACTCTTTTGGGTTATGGTATTTTAGAAGAAGCATGGACTGGTAAGAAGGTGAGTTATTCTTTTTCTCAGAACCTTTGGTTGTGAAGCATTTGCACATATAGATTCTCAAAATAGAACCAAGCTCAAAGCTAAGTTAAAGAAATATATATTTTTTGGATATGGCACTGATGAATTTGGTTATAGGCTTTGGGATTTTGAAAATCATAAAATTTTAAGAAGTAGGGATGTCATATTCAATGAGAAAGTGTTGTTCAAAGATCTGTTGCAGCAACATGAGAAGAAAGAAAATGGTTATGTAGTAGTGGATGATACACCAAAAGATGATGTTTCAGTAGTTCCTTATGCTCTGCAACAATAGAAACAATAAATGCCACAAACCCCATTGAATGTTAGATGGTCAAAAAGGTTAAATAGACCTCTAGAAATATTTTCTCCCTCTTTATATTCTATTTTATTAACAGATGCTGGTGAACCAGAATGTTATGATGAAGTTGTAAAGGTGGATACAAAGCTTCTTCAAGAGTCTGCAATGATAGATGAAATGGACTCCTTGTTGAAAAATCAAACTTGGGATTTATGTAAGTTTTTGATTGTAGGAAAAAATAAGTTTTAACAGGGACCCGAAACCCCTTACAAGCTAGAATAAAAGTTTGACGTTAAAGCACACTAAAAAGAGACAGGACTGGGGACCAGTCCGCTAAAACCATAACCAGTAAGACAACCTGAAAAAAAATTAAAAAATGAAGACCAACAAAAACATAGACAACTAGTACCAGGAACCCAGTGCCATTGACAAACTCCTTATAATCCTTATCAGCTTTTTGCTTCACTTCAGATATCTTCTTTATCGCTGCATTGAAATCTAAGAGCTCCTAGATCCTTTCTTGAATTTTCTTCCTTCTCGCTGATCTAGTGCATTTTCTCAGGCCTTCCTCTTCTAGGTCCTCAGTGACCTCATCAAGTTTTTTGCTAGGGGAGCCAGCATCCAGCTCAACTTTAATGGTCATAAAAAAATCCATGGCCGAACCCATAAATTTGTTGTAGTCATGCATATGTTTTTTCATTGCGTTCTCCATAGTTTCCATTCTAGCTTGAATTTCCTGCACTTTTTTATCCCCATCATTGGTGACCTTGTCCACCATAGTTTTCGAGCCAAACTCTAGCATATCCTCCAGAGAATCCATCTTAGCTAAGTTACCTATAGGTAAAAGGGCTTTACAAAATAAATGGGTTTACAGGCTGAAAGAAGAGGATGGAGGCAAGAAAATATTTAAAGCCATATTAGTTGTAAAAGGATTTGCACAAAAAAGGGCATTGATTTTGATGAGATATTTTCTATAGTTGTTTAAATGACTTATATTCATACTTTTTAAAGTATTGTGGTTGCTGAAGATTTGCATTTAGATAAGTTTGATGCTAAAACAATTTTTCTTCATGGTGATTTGGATGAAGAAATATATATGGAACAACCATAGGGATTTGAGGTCAAAAGTAAGGAGCACTTAGTGTGCAGATTGAAGAAAAGTTTATATGGCTTGAAGCAAGCACCTCGGTAATAGTATCTTAAATTTGACAGTTTTATGCATGAGCATGGATATGCTAGGTCTTATTCAGACCATTGTGTTTATTTTAAGAGGTTGAATGATGATAGCTACATTATTTTATGTTTATATGTTGATGACATGCTTGTAGCTAGGTCTAACATGGATCATATTAAGGGATTGAAACAA
Organism: Chamaecyparis obtusa; assembly: GCA_027943335.1. Taxonomy (NCBI): domain Eukaryota; kingdom Viridiplantae; phylum Streptophyta; class Pinopsida; order Cupressales; family Cupressaceae; genus Chamaecyparis; species Chamaecyparis obtusa. Next base: position 533,778 of record BSBK01001778.1, read on the forward strand.
CACTTAGCACACTCATTTTCCATGAAGGATTTGGGGGAAACAAAACAAATCCTTGGTATGAAAATATGCAAAGATAGGAAGCACATAAAATTGACTCTATCTCAAGCTTCTTATATTGAGAAGGTGTTGCAACGTTTCTCTATGGAGAATGCCAAAGATGTCAGCACACCCTTGCCTGTCATTTGAAATTGACTAAGGAGATGTATCCAAAGATACCATAAGAGGAGACTAAAATGTCCAAGGTACCTTATACTTCAACTATAGGAAGTTTAATGTATGCTATGGTATGTACTCAGCTAGGTATTGCACATGAAGTGGGAGTTATTAGAAATTATATGAGTCATCATGGGATTAACCGGTGGAATGCAGTCAAATGGATTCTCATATATTTGAGAGTAAAATAAAGTAAATGTTTATATTTTTGGGGCTCTAATATTCATTTACAAGGCTATGTTGAATCATATTTGGTAGGGGATCTTGATAGTAGGTGGAGTACTACAAGATATGTATTTACTGTCGGTGGGACGATAGTCAGTAGGATTTATCAGTTACAGAAGGTGAATGCTTTATCCACTATCGAGGCAGAGTATGGTGCTGATAGAAAGGCCCAACCAAGAAGATGATATAGATTCAATTCTTAATAGAGGAATTGGGAGATCCAAAGATGTATAATTTTTTGTTTATAGATAGCCAAAGTACCATTCATCTTGCCAAGAATTCTACCCTCCATTCAAAGATAAAATACATACAGTTGTGGTACCATTTCATTGGTTTAGTTTTGGATGATGGAAAGTTAAAGCCGGAAAAAATTCATATAGATGATAATCCACCAGATATGTTTACAAAGGTAGTAACATGGGAGAAGCTGACCTCCTCTTCAGCTTTGGTTGGTCTTATAGACTAAATAGAATAAAGGAACAACTAAGTCTAGGGTGGTTCGATCCAGTGGGAGCCTCATATGGTAGTGGTATTACTATAGGATCAATCTCCATCTAGGAGATTTTTGTTTAGCATGGAGCCTAATCAGTCACCAAGTGTGAGATTGTTGGTCTATGGTGACTAATCAAGGAAGACTATACACTTTCCATATATCCTCGCTGGGGTTTGGGGATATTTCTTTTGGGGCTATTTTTTTTTTGCTATTTCTAGGCTGACATGTGGTAACCTATTCTAACCCTAAAGAGGAAAAAACACTTGTATAAAATAGCTTAGGGTTAGGGTTTTCATGATGTATGTTAATAGTAGCTTCTTGATGTGGTATTGAGTTGTAAGGGATTGCAGATTATAATCAAATTATAATCACTAGATAATAATAATATTGGACTCTTTGTTGGTGGATGTAGCCCAGGGATTGGGTGAACCATGTTAAATATTTGTGTCTCATGTTCTCTTCTATGTGATGTATTATTTTCTGATATTGGTTATATTTACATGTAACTGTTATTTCTTGAACTTGTTAATCCTAACATATTCAAAATTATATGAAACATGTTAATATTTACAAGAATTGAGTCCTTTCTTCTTGTCATTGAATTGTTTGATTAAGGGTAAAATAGTTTTTGATGGGGCCTTGAAACCCATTACAAATAGTTTTTACCAAGAATTTTAATCCACAACCAACTAGCTACAAAAGATAGACTTAAAACAACTAGCAACTACACCATTAGCATAAAAAGGACATCCTAAAATATAGAACCAAAAGAGACTCTAGATACTACAAAATAATAGGCCAAATCCCAAGATCACAATATATTACTTCAATGATGTTGAAAACCATGGGTTATAATCATAACTACAGACCTTGGGTTTTTACAGGGCTCCCAAAACCTAACAATCTTCACCATCAACTTCATAAGAATATTAACATAAAAAAAATATGGGGTTTGGATAGGCTCTCCAAACCTTCAAAGTATTTTCATAGGCTCCCCAAACCCGCATGGGGTTTTGGTAGGCTCCATGAACCATGATTATCAGCCTCAATAGAATAATTCTTGACATGTCTATTGAAAATGGGGGTGTTAACAAGGATCCCACAACCGTAATGTACACGGACCTACAAATATCCTTTAAAAAAATTCCTTACAAATATCAATCCTCTAGGAAAACCAATCTAAGAATGAATGAAAGGGATTTTTATTAGCTCCTCAAACCAACAAAAAAGAATTTTAAATGACATCCTGAACCATTCCATCAAGACTGGTCCTTGCTACTTCACCAAGAGTCTCCATCTCAACTATAAAATTTCTTCCTACGTCAATAGTGAATTGAACCACCTCTATAGGTATATTCAAGATGAAAAACACTAGAAGAAATACCACCTCTAGGATCACACCCACTTCCAGTATACCATAAAAAATATTACACCATATAGAGTAGTCAATAGCCTCTCCCACATCATAGAGCTTCACCTCCATCGAATATGCCTCCATCTCAATAGGGAGACACTCCCCCTCTATAGGAGTATCATAGATAACCCACCAAAAAAACCAACTAGTGAAAACTAATAAACCCCACCTCAATAAGGGGACACTCCACATGTATAGGAGTATCATGGGTAACCCATAAAAAAATTGGAGCCTACAGACTAAAAGAGACAAAAGAGAACATGGATCCAAGATAGGAAGACCAAGCCCAAAACCACTAGAAAGTCCTTAACCAAAAACCAATAGTGGAATAGACCCGAGAAATATATTAACATTCACCTTACTACACAAAAGATAAAAAATACAACCAAAGAGAATATTTCTTGGTAGCTGAAGGTGTCCTCAAAAAATCCAAACAAAAGAAAGATGGAAATGAACTAAAAATACAACACAAACCATAAAAATGAAAACCTTCTAGAAAAGGCCACAAAATCCCTAAAAAATACAAACTCTAGGACAAGAAGGTGGCCAAACAAGGAATAGGGGCACACCAAGAACAAGTTCCCTATACACGCCTAAAAGACCAAGCCAGAGAAATATAACCACACAAAATACACACCAAAATAGAGCCTCCATGTAGGACAAAAAATCCTTGTGACAAGAGGAAATTCTGAATAGGGTACACCTACAACCAAAAAAAGATGCACCCACAAAACCCCTACACCTACCAAGCTTGGAGAAGACAAGAAAACACCCACCTCCATCAAAGGAAAGATAAAAAAAACTAAATGAAGAGACTAGGAGAAGAGAGAATGAAGCCCCCCAAACATAGGCTCTCCTTAATCCAACACCTAACAAACAACAAAAGATGTAGGTCGAATGACATCAAGCACTAGGAGAAACATCAAACATGAACAAAAAAGATTGTAAAGCACAAATGACAAAGACCTCACGAAAATAGGGGAAAAGACACCAAAAGCCCACTTTCAAAACAACACCCCATAACATTAGGTAGAGAAATAATCTTCCTCAAAAAATCACCATCCAATCAAGTCGAAAAGAATAACCCTTGTCTAACACAAGGACACCCTTCTCTTGCACCAAACATAGCAAACCCTCAACCGCTAGCAAAATACCAACCATAGAAGGGAAAGACACCAAAATCTATAGAGGATGAGTTGGCACTTGAGAAGAAAGGAACCGTGCATGAAGAAGAGGCCCCAACAAGGCCACAAAAACCAAATACCAAGGGATAACAATACCATGAATACTAGGAACAAGAGCCACGAGGAACAAAAACAAGAAACCAACATCACACCAGGTCCCAAACAGAGCGACTGAATTGTTAGAACACCTACAACCCACCAAAACAAAGAGAGAAACAATGCATCTAGGCAAACAAATGTTGAAGGACGAACATAAATGACCATCATCATCTTCCTCATCATCCTCAGAGTCAAAGGAAACCCCTATCTCTACCTTAGTACCTAAAATCACTATGCCTCCACTTCCATGTCTACTCTGCATCATTGATGTTATTTCAAATATTTATACGTACTTATAAAAGTAAATATACAATTAATCTATTTTTTCATGTAATAAATATTTGAAATATAAAAATATTAAACTTTTTATTATTAATTTTGCATATATTTTTCAATGTTTTCAAAGTGATTAAAAGTTTATGACTTCTTGTTCTATGAAACCTCATCTACTAGCACTAGCTTTTACATTTAAATATTTTCTCAAACACTTTTTACATTGAGTCAAAACATAACCAAAAGTTAAGAATTTGAACTATAAATCTTATTCTAATAGATTAATATCAAATTCTTATATCTATTAATTTCCTCTAATATGATCATGCATGAATTTTTAAAAGTGGTACGTTTCAACATGTTGAGTACTTTTTTTAGTGTTAAAACAAGTCCACAACACAATGAATTATGAAAGTGAAAAACTAAAAAATTGATTTTAAATTTCTCGTCGTTACACAATATGTTTGTGATAGATTTATTTAAAATTGAAAGGATTGTATAGCTTTATGACTTGACTCAAATCATTTTAAGAAAATCAAAGATGCCCATATTTAACTCATGGTCATCTAAAACCATGATTGATGATTAATGCTTCTCTACTACAAAAAGAATTCCAAAATAAAATGGTTAAGAAAATTTCTCAAAGCACCCACAACTAAGAATATTTGGCATTTCTTGTTTTTATTTGATTGACAATAAATAATAAATAAGATTTTAAATAATGTAAAATACTTTCATGACCTTTGAGAAAGTTTTATTACAAACAAACTTTGACTCAATAGACTTAATTTAATGTTTTTGTGGTTAGGATAATAGGAAAACATTATTCTAGTTATTTTTATAAAAATAAGTGGGGAATGACCCTCTCACATGTTATTGAATAAAAAAATCAAAATATAGGGCCATTCAAAACCAAAAATAAATGAGTTAACTCAAAAGATGACCAAAGAAAAGATTTTGCAAGAAATAAAATAACCAAAAGAACCTTTACATCTTCTACCAAATAAAACTAGAAGCCAACCATAGTTTTTACAAACAAGTAAAGGCTAGGTAGATGACATAGTTGAAGGTAGAAATAGGCTAGGTAGGCATGGGAGGCCTGATTTGCAACTTGGCAATACAAATTTGAAATTTTTAAAGAAAAATCAATTTTTTTAGATCTACATCTTTTTTAATATTTCTGTTAATTTTATTTTCAGATCTGGCAATTATTGTAATTTTTTGTCATCGGATCTAGGAATTATTGTAAAATTTATCAATTTATTTCTCTATGAAAAAAATTGGGGTTTTTTTAGTACTTTATCATAATTATTATGTAGAATTTGTAGAGAATCAAATAACTATATAGATCTAAATCAAGAATAGATTGGGAAATCATACCTTGGCCCTATACACACCACCTAGAAAACCATCTCATAACCTTTTGAAAAATGTAGTACCAACCATTGGTTAACACAAGACAAACCACTTTGGTATTTATTTTGAAGTCGGAAAGGGATTGTTTAAAAATTATGGGGGACACATTCTCCCAATGAATGTTTGATTAAGTTTCCACTATGTGGCCACCCTAATCTAACCCTCATGGGTGGAGCCCACATAACTGGCTAGATTTGTTGTTCAAGCCCTCTCCACTTCCATCGAGACCCACCACACAAGCTCACCCTCTGCACACATAGCCCACTCAGAGGTAGCCACCTAGATAACCACACTTCAACATAGCTGTACAAATGTACCAAGCCCGTCCATGCATGCATCCAATAAATATCTTCCAAAGTAGCATTCTTAGCATAGCCATATTTTCTAGAAGCAACGTCAACAAGCCTAGTCATCTTTTGACACATAAGAAAAGAGTATTTTTCAGAAACGTCTCATTTTTCTACATTGAAATTGATGGTTGTCTAGCCGTCAGATCTACAATTTTTTATTTTACGATGATGTCAATTTGGACGTCAAATTTAACATATTATCTATGTCATCTTTTTACTATATTAATTTTGATGACCATTTGACCATCATTTCTGCGCTATTTTAAACTGTTGTGATGGCCATTTGGATGTCAAATTCAACCTTCTAGAGTTTATAATATCCAAAGGTTTGAAAAGTTAGGAGCTCTCACTATTTGGAGTTTTCATTTTGCAGTCAAATTTTGAGAGGCCATAACTTGGTCATTCGGGCACCTTTTTGAGTGAATTTATTTATTTATTTATTTTGGGTAGAATCTCCTAAAATTTTTTAGTGGTGCTATTATTTTCTAGTGTTTGTGGACAAAATTTTCTAAATTCACAAATTTTGGTGACTATACCTATCCAATCCTTGATTTTGCAACTTCAGAGGCTTCATTTTGGGTTATATGAACACATTTTCTGGTGCCATTTTTCTTAAAGTGCATTATTTTTTTATAACAATCAAGATTTTCTATCTGATAATATGCTTATTTTGACAAAAAATTCACTTTTGGCATTTGGTCTCATTTGTCTTATGTTTCGTACTTGTAATCAATTGGATCCTTTAGTGATCTTGTGTTCTGATTGTGTGATTATGTTATTGCTTCATATTTGTTGTTGTATTAATCAAAATCATTAGCCCACTTTGGCCAATTTTAGCTAGTGGAAATTGTGCACATACTATATATAAAGTGCCAAAATTATCTATTTTGTGGGGGTTTATTTGATCCATTGCATTTTGGAGGGTGCATTGATTTGTTGATCAATTTTTCTATCATGTGAGAAGTTCATCTTGGCTAAAATCATGGAATATACAATCCATCCTGTAGTTGTGCATTTAACTACAGATAATTATGAGTCATGAGAAAAAAGGTATCATCACATATTGTAAATGGTTGAAGATTTTGCCTCATCTTTATGGACTTATTCTTATGCCAACTTCTCAGTCAATACAATTGGCTTTGTACGAAAAGAATTCAGATATCACTAGATTGATTTATTGGAGCATCTCTTTCTTTCCTAAGCACAAATCCAATCTTGAGGATATTAAGTTCCAACCCACATGTTGGAAAATTGTTTGGGATAATTTTGGATATCCTCATGTTCCTCCATTCCCAAAAGATCTAGCTACAGATTTCTCTATTCTACTTGATGATGTAGATAATATTCATTATGATAAGGATGTGTTATGGATGCTTGAATATATTGCAACACTTGATTATTGTGAATAACTTAAGGGTCAACATAAGGATACTAAAGCTTCTTCTACTTTTACATTTGAGATCACTCTTACTATTTCTCCTGAAAATTCTTATACTTCTTCTGCCATAGTTACTTGGGATGACTTCTTGATAGATATTGCAAGTTTATGTGTGGAGTTCTACATTGAGGATTTGGGAGACACCATGATGACATCCATCTTCTATTTGTTGAGGATGATCCTTATTCAATTATTGTGAGGGAATACTCTGAACCTCATGATTCTCCACTTGATCCTTCTTTCAAGTTTGACATGATTGGGGATCCTTTGATACAAAATTTGGAGGAGGTTTTCTTTATATTTAGAAAATACATTTGAGTGTTTGGAGATTGGTATTTGTGAGTATCAAAATTCACTTGAGATGACACATTGCATGGTTGATTATCCTTTTGTTTTAGATATTCCTATTTAGTTTCTTATAAAATCATACATTTTGAGGATTCTTCCTAGAGATTTGAGAGGATTCATGCATAAACCTGTGGCATTGTTTCTTCTGAAGGGGAAGAACATCATTTAGTTTTCATTTTCTAGTTTCTACATTGATCCTAGAGCATATACCATTGGTGCACATTCTTCATTGAGGGAGGGCGGGGGGGGGGGGGTACTTTATCTCTCTTTCTATTTCCTATTTTGAGGAGACTTCTTTCTCTTTGGAGCTTGATCAAAATTCTTACATGGATCAATTACCCACGGTTCTTTTCTTGTCACCTTCTTCTATTGGGTATTTTCTTGATAGGATTATGGCATCTTCATAAACCAAGGACATGATGACACATGAGCACACTTCAGAAATATCATACTTCATTTGGATTCCCCTTCCTTCTTCCTATCCATAATGGGAAGACTTCTTGCATTTATACTTGATATATCTTCTTCCTAAGGAGAGAAATGTTATTTGTAAGCATTGGACTATGCTTTTTCTTGAAGCACTCACCATCCTTGGAAAAGATCATTCATTATAGGGGTTACCATTATGTCTCCTTATTTCCTTCCTATGGGAAGATTCTTTATTGTATATGCATGATGTATGTCATAATAGGGCAGTCTTAATTACTCCATGTATCCATGCGTCTTGGTTTCTTTATCTCTCTTTTTGGGGGAGGGTCTTTCCCATGATGTTTTCGCTCTTTCTCTTCTTTATGAGCGATTGAATTGCATTTCACATGCATATTGTACATGGGTACCTAACATAACCTAGTAGTCGAGACCCATCATGCATTGTCATGTAGTTTTGTGAGCTTAAGTGCATTCCCCTAAGTTACACTTAAGGGGGGTGTTGGTATAATTAAATATTCACTAATTACACTTTACTTAAGTTTACTTAGGATAATGCCTTTTTTAATATTAATTTATCATTGAGACACCTAGGAGTTTGTATTTATTTTAGCACATGGTGTAGGATAATTTTTACTTTACATTTGAGATCCACGTTTAGTTCTCTTATCACATTATCATCCTCTCATTATTGCACATGTTGCACATACTTTTTTGTACAATAGAGGATGATCTCCTAGTTATCATGTATTACCTACATATTCAAGCATGTCTACTTTGTATTAATTTATTGGGAATCCATTATCATTTGATCATAATATTTTATCTCTCTTGTGCTATGTATTGAGCTTTTAGATCTTGACATTTCATTCTTTGGCTTAGGAAAATTGTTACAAGCTCATTGTCAAAACAATACCCCACAATATTAGGCAGAATGATAATCTTCCATAAAAACTCCACCAGCTAGCAGAGTCAAAAAGACTAACCCTCCTCTAACATAAGGACACCCTACTCCAACACTGAACATAGCCAAACCTAAGTTGCTAGTAGAAGACACACCATAGAAGGGAAAGGCACAAAAATCTATAGAGGATGAGTGGAAGCTTGAGAAATAAGGCAACGTGTAGGAAGAAGAGGCCCCAATCAAGCCACAAAAACCAAATGCAAATGGATATCAAGATAAAAAAAGCTACGAAAAAGAGCCATGGGGCCCAAAAACAAAACAACAACATCACACCTGGCCCCAAACAAAGTGACTAAACTATCAGAACCACTCCAACCCACCAAAAGAAAGAAGGAAACTATGCCTCCAGGTGAACAAATGATGAAGGTTGAACAAAAATGACCATCATTAATATCTTCATCATCCTTAGAGACAAAGGAAACCTCTATCTCTACCCTGCCACCTGAAACCCTTACGCCTCTGCACCTGCATCTGCTCTGCATTATTGATGTTATTTAAAATATTTATATATATTTATAAAGTTAAATAAACAATTAATCTATATTTTCAAGTACTAAATATACTTGAAAAATTAAAATATTGAACTTTTTATATTGATTTTGCATATGTTTTTTCAATATTTGCACAAATTGATAAAATTTATAACTTCTTTTTCTTTGCAACCTTGTCAACTAACACTTTGTTTTGCATTTTAATATTTTCTCAAACTCTTTTTAGATTGAATTATAAATGTTATTCTAATATATTAGTATCAAATTCTTATAGCTATTAATTTACTTTGATTTGATCATGCATGAATTTTTGAAAGTGGTAGGTTTCAACATGTTGAGTACATTTTTCAGTGTTAAAGCAAGTCCACAAAATAGTGAATTGTGAAAGTGTAAAATTACAAAATTGATTTTAAATTTCTCATCACTACACGATATGTTTGTGATAGCTTTATTCAAAATTGAAAGGATTGTATAGCTTTATGACTTGAGTCAAACTATTTTAAGCAAATCAAAGATACGCATATTTAACTCATGGTCATCTAGAACCAAGATTGATGATTAATCATTTTGTACCAAAAAAACATTTCCAAAATAAAATAGTGAAAATTTCTCAAATCACCCACGTCTAAGAATATTTGAAATTACTTAATTTTATTTGATTGACAATAACAAATAAATAACATTTTTAAATAATGTAAAATACTTTCATGAATTTTGAGAAAGTTTTATTACAAACAAAATTTATCTCGATAGACTTAATTTAAACTTGTTGTGGTTAGGATAATATAAAAACATTATTCTGGTTACTTTTATAAAAATATGTGGGGAACTAACCTCTCACATGTTATTAAATAAAAAAATCAAAATAGAGGGATATTCAAAACTAAAAAAATAATGAGTTAACTCAGGAGGTGACCAAAGAAAAGATTTTGTAAGAAACAAAACAATCAAAAGAATCTTTACATCTTCAACCAAATAAAAATACAACCCAACCATAGTTGTAACAAATAAATCAAGGCTAGGTAGATAACATAGTTGAAGGTTGAAATAATCTACAAAGAAAGAAAAAATAGAAAATTAAACCTTAATAGAATTTTGAACTAAGAACCACTTATAGGTCCAATGGAACAATCTACATATTCTAAATAATAAGAGACTACTTTATTTTTACGATGAACAATAGTCGAAGATGAACCATATTTTCTAGGAGAGCTTGGTGGAGTAAAGGTGGAAGAACCATTAGACATATTAGATGAGTTTCCTAGACAAGCCACTAGATTCATAGAGGGAACCCTATAATTATGAGATAGAGAGCATCATGGACAAGATGAGTCTAGAATACAAGATATGTGTAGAAAGATCTTCTAGAGGCACTACATGACTAGGAACATGAGCTTGAGTTACTGAAATAGCCAAATTAGGAGGAAGATGACTCACATCCTATATTTGAAGAAGTAGAAAATATAATACGTGACCTAATATTTGAGTTAGAAAATTTACTTGCCATGCATTTTTTTTATGTATTTCTATTATACTATTAATTTAAAAGAAATATTGATATTAAAACTGATAAATAATTATTACTTATATATTAGAAGTAATAATATGAATTAACCCTCGAGTGCTCATCCCATATTGTGTTGGCTACATGGTGCTCTTATTGTTGCGATCACCAAGAATCGAATCTTTGCTAGGCAATTGTGACTTTGTTGATTCAATGTATCCACAACATTGAACCTTCACATTAATAAATGAAGATTGAAGACAAGATCTCTTGTTTATTAACTCAGTAATTCATAGCTCTATGTCAAAATTATTTAATATAATGTTAAAAAACATACTATACTAACTTACTTATCAAATTAATTGAAAGCTTTAGCTAACATTTAAAAAATAATAATATTACTTAAAAGAAATAAATAATTTACAACTATATTCTAGTAAGTATATCCAAAAACAAAATGTAACCATTACATTATTTTTATTTCAAGATAAATAACATGATTACCTTCATTATTGAACAAATAAAAGATTTATACTTTGCTTTCAACTTAGTCATTAGTTAAATACTGCAATCAATTGTATCGTGCTGGTGTGACCAAAAAAAAAAAATGCAAGCAGTCTAACATTGGAATGGGACATACGTCTATAAGGATAAGCCTTGGAGAACATGGACATACAATATAGAGGCCGAAACGACTCGATTATTTGGCTTCCATCCAATTCCGCAAGCAATGAATTTCATTGTTGTAGGTGTAGGTTGGCAATTGTTTTCTTTCTCACGGTACGCCATCTATATAAAGATTCCTTAACTATAAAAAAATTAGTCAGTAAATATTGTGCTGTGTTGGTGACAGTTGCGAGAGATAGTACCGAGAGCTCGTTTGACTGAAAATTTAACTGTTAACCCATGCATAGAATCATTGCCAGATACCCTCCTGCTCAGACAGACTGTCAACAAAAATGAATCCAGAATGCATCTCACTATGCTCATATTTGTGTCGTACAGTCCGCGGGCTCATGTGTCTCTTCCTTTACTCAGGCATTGGAAATGAAGCTACATTCACCAAATAAAAGTATTAAGCAAGAGCAAACAAACAATACTCTCCTTATAAAAGAAGACGTTCCTCTTAAAAATTTCCCACAGCTCTCTTCTCTTCCTGAAGCTTCAGTCAGTATAACCCAGCCACCATGGAGTTTTACATGAAGATCTGCATTTCTCTGATTTTGTTATCTCTCCCTATGTCACTGTGTAAGATTTCCTGTTTAGGATACTTTTTAATGGAATAAATATTTCCAGACTACATAACATATATCTTCTTATCACGATTTTGTTTTCAGGTTTCCTAAAACGTTTTTGTAGAATTTGCAGCTACAGCTGCATAGATCAACTAGAAGGAAAATAAAGAAAACTTTGCAGATACAGAGAAATAACAGAACAAAGCAAAATATTGCAATGAAATTTCTATGATTAAAAAAAGCTTTACACAGCAGGGATGATTAAATATCATCAAGTTACAAATCTCTGAAAAGAGTCAGTTTTGCTTACGCAACAGTAAATTTGGGAATTGATTGATGCATTATCAATTAATTGACAGTCAACTGAAAGCTGCAATGATGGATCAGCCTCTGTTAAAAACCTAAGATTGGGCATAGAAAAGGGATTTTAACAGCTACAGTTTGGGCCAGAACCGAAGTCTACGATTAATGAGCTGATTGTGAACTGAAGATGGAATTACCAACACTAACACCTCCCCTTAATTCCAACTAAAGAGAATAAAAACTAAACAAAAAAGGAGGAAAGAGGGAAAACCCAGTGGGAACAAAACCCCCCCTCAAAAACAACAAGAGAAGAATGAAAATCCTTTGTGACAAGAAAACTTTGGACATCTGTCGAAAGATAATCGCCATAGTGCTGAATGAAGAGATTTCTCGGAAACCAAAAAGAAGATCAGGATCAATCTGCATGAGTGCCCTCAACGACACTACTCGAACAATGAGCAGATGGAAAACTAAGGCAAAACATCTGTCAATCGAAGATATAGAGGACAATAATCTGCATAGCTCTCTCAAGCAAAAAATAGATGGCAAACAAGGGTAAAACATCTACCAGTCAAGGATGCAGATGACACATAAATCTGTACGAGTGACCCTAACGACACTACTCAACCATGCAAGAACAATTAGCTAGTTGAAAATATAGGTGTCAAATGTCAAAAAAGAAAATTGATCAAATATGGAACCAAAAAAGCATTAGCATGAAGAGGCATGACAGGTCCACTAAAACCAATGTCACTAAAGAGGAAATGAAGGCAAGGCCCATGTAGTAAGAGCATGACTTTGGCTTGTCTGTGATGAAGAAGACTCAAGGGCTGAAATTTGATGCTATTGCATAGCCTTCTCTAAAGCCTCTAGTCTCATCCAACATCTGTTGACTGCATGTCCCATCTTACCACAAAAATTGCAAGGCTCACCTGGCTTCTTATTTGTCTTGGAGTGTGGATTGGATTCTGAATTCTTCTCACTCGTATGCACAACAAGAGTGTGAGATTTGGAACTTTTTAAGGTACCCATCTTTATGAGCTTATCTTGCTCATGTATCAAAGACTCAATGAAAGCATCAAGAGTGGGCATCTTCCAACTACTTCCTGTTGTAAGCCTGATTGTGTGAAAAGTAGAGACAAACATAGCATATTGTGCGCCCAATTTTGACAAAATAGAAAGGATCAATCTACTTTCATGTGTGGATTTGTCAAGTCCACATTCTTTCAACAGAAGTAATGAAGCCTTGAACTTTGTGAAGAAATCTTGAATATTCTCAAAACTACTCGGATCTAATGAGTTGAGTTCATTTTCAAGGATGTGACCTCGCATCTCATCTTGCTTCCCAAAAAGACCCTCCAACATAGTCCAAACCTGGTTTAGAGTTGTGCATACTTCAACATGAAACAACAATTCTAGAGAGATGGATAAGCATAGTAGACCAAAGGATTCATCCATGCGGTTGAAATATTTAGACTTCTCAACTAGTGAATTGGGTTCAACCTCTTTTGCCATGACTATTCGATACAAGCCTTTACTTCTAAGTTGAAGTAAAATCTTTGGCTTCCATTCGAAATAGTTGTATGGTGTGAGAAGAGCAGAGACTGAAACCTCCATTCGCTGCAACCGATCTGATCTTTAGAACTTGCAAAAAAAAACTTACATCTCCTTCCTAGCACCTAAGCTCTGATACCATGTAGAATTTGCAACTACAGCTGCATAGATCAACTAGAAAGAAAATAAAGAAAACTTTGCAAAGATACAGAGAAATATCAGAACAAAGCAAAACATTGCAATGAAATTTCTATTATTAAAAAAATCTTTACACAGCAGGGATGATTAAATATCATCAAAGTTACAAATATCTGAAAAGAGTCAGTTTTGCTTACGCAATAGTAAATTTGAGAATTGATTGATGCATTATCAATTGATTGACAGTCAACTGAAAGCTGCAATGATGGATCAGCCTCTGTTAAAAACCTAAGATTGGGCATAAAAAAGGATTTTATCAGCTACAGTTTAGGGCAGAACCAAAGTCTACGACTGGTGAGCTGATTGTGAACTAAAGATGGAATTACTAACACTAACAGTTTTCCGCTTAAATTACGCTTAATTTTATTTCACTATTACAACTAAACGATTCCGTACAGGTGGGAACACCAAACTTTTGAGGGAATACATGGGCGCTGAAAGCCTCAATGTCAAATTCTCCGATGTGCCGATTAATGACAACATTGAATTCCATTTTATTCTTTCATTTGTCATCGACTACACGACCTCTGCTCGCTCTCCCTCTTCAACAAACGACAAATTCAACATTTTCTGGGACACCGATAATCTGAGCCCTGCCGACGTGTTGGAGATCAAGTCGAAGCATAAGAATGTGAAGTTCGCCGTCAGCTTAGGCGGTGACGTGGCAGGAGAGGATAGCACCGCTGTACAGTTCACTCCATCTTCTGTATCTTCATGGGTTGCCAATGTTGTGTCTTCTCTCACCAAGATAATCAAAGAATACCATCTGGATGGCATCGACATTGACTACGAGCATTTCGACTATTCCGATCCCAAAACATTTGCTAAATGCATTGGGGAATTGATCGTTCAACTGAAGAAGAAAAATATCATCTCCGTTGTGTCCATTGCTCCGTATGAAGATGAGGGCCCAGTGCAATCTCATTATAAGGCACTGTGGAATCAATATGGTCGATCTATAGACTATGTAAATTTTCTGTTCTATGCCTACGATAAGAGAACCATTGTCAAGCAATTTCTCAACTATCTCGACACTCAAGCATCTAATTATAAGGGCGGGAAATTATTGAGCAGCTTCACTACAGATAGCGGTTCAGATGGCCTACAACCAGACAAGGGATTCTTTGACGCGTGCAAAGAGTTGAAGAAAAGAAGGAAGCTCGAGGGTATAGTTGTCTGGTCTGCTGACGACTCCAAACAGTATGACTTCAAATATGAAGAGCAAGCTCAAGCAATCTTGGCCTCCAACTGATAAGCTGGATCAATGCAACTGCCATCTATCATAAAAAAACTTGCATCTAAATTGCAACTCTATATATCATTTTTTGTTTTCCTTGTGGACATTTTTTTATTGAAAATATTTTATTTTAGAAAATGCTTACAGCTTCCTTTTCAAGACATGACCGGTGTTCTATCTTTCTTCTAATGGACAGTGATAATCATTTGTCAAATGAATATCTTTGAAGTCCTCTACAATTTACATACTTATTTGTGAGAGCATTTTAAAACTATAATATTCAACAAAAAAATAGATTAATCGTTTAAATCTTTATATACTCTGTCATTAAATCCAAGCCCTCTCACTGCAGGATAGTTTATAATTTGATAAATTTCCAAAGCTTTCATTTCTGGAGGTTGATAAAAGAGAGAAGCCAAACCAAAATTGAAACAAGAAAAATAGATAAATATTGTTGTTGGTGGTCAATATAATTCATATATTGTACTAAAAGAATTATATCTATTATCACATACTTAAAGATGTGCCAAAAAATTAAGGGCTTTGACCTTTTATCGATCAAAAAAAAAAGAAAAAAAAGATGTGCCAAATTTTTTTAAATTACCATGTTAATAATGGAAAATTATACGAAAAAAACTCATACTAAATTTAAGCAAACAATTATTACAAATAGAATGTAGGCAACAAGCTACTAAGAAATAACTAAAAAGTATTACAATGGTCCAACAAGACATAACAAAAGAAATTTGGACCAACCATCCTAAAAGAACCAAAATGAAATAAAAAGAATTTATGACTTCTAATGAACTTCTAAAATAAAAGAGTGGGGAATACATGAACAAAAATTATTAACCTATCTATTTTTTTTTCTTTAATATAAATTAACTAGATTTGTGTTTTCTTTTATATGGTTACTATAATGAAGACAAAATCCTATAGGGATAATTGGCCAGCTCTAATGATCAATAGAAAAATAAATTTATGTTTATTGCAAAATATTGAGTGTATAATTGAAAATGTTAGGCAAATAGGGAATTCCTATTCTCTAATTAAAATCCATTAAATCTTAAATTCCTCAACCAAAAGGCTTTAGTGAGCATTGAATTCATCAAAATGTTGCACATGTCTACACAAAAGATCTAAAGTTAAAGTTGCAATATGTGCTTGTTGAATTGTGATGATTTTCTTCTTTCAACAATGCCAAACAAATATATAAATATCAATTTTAAAAAAACATTCAGAGTATGTGGTAAATAATTTTAAAGTTAAAATTGAAATATTTTTTTGTTAATTTCTATTTTTTATTAGTATATAATATAGTTTGGTTTTATACAAATATTCATTGTTTCTTTGTTTTTCCTTTGATGATACTTAGTTTATTTATTGTCATACTACATAAAACCTCAACATACAAAAATTAATTATATTAAAATAGGCTAGAAAGATCACTACGTCTAATGCCATTGTAAGGTATTAGGCAAGTTAAATTATGTAAGTTAAATTTTAAAACATCCACAAATACCAATTTCTTGAGATAATTTTATCACCTTGTAATATTTAAATTAAAATTTAATACTTCAAATTAATTTTTTTGTTTATATATCAGTAATGTCATTAGAGTCTAATAAGAAAAAGTAAGAAATAATAGGCATACTTGGTAGATTTTACCTTAATATAAATAATTTATTTATATTATATTCAAGTAGCTTGTAATATCAACATGGGTCATATTAGAAGGATAAAATGGAGATAGATGTTGTGTTGCTGGAAAGAGTTGTTGGACCACACGAGTGATTGGTTGTAAAGGTAGAGACCATGGTGGGTAATAGAATCACTTGGGATATGAAACCTCAAGTTGTTCAAGAAATAGAAATTGGGAAGGGTGGAAGGATAAGAGGGATTTTATGTATGGTGATTATAGTAGAGGCTATGGATGCTCAGATAGAGGAATAGATATAAATTGAAAAGGAAGATTTCCTTTTCCATATCCCACCACAAGAGGCATATCATGGGATTTAGAAAAGAATTCCAAAACTAGACACTCAAATATAGAATCTGATTTTGAGAGAAGGGAGGAAGATGATGGGAAATGGGGGAAATATTTAGAAGTAGAATGGAATGAGAACAATTGTCTCTAATTAGAAAGCAAGAATGGGAAAATGTCCACATAAGCTATAGACATTTCAGGGATGGAAGTAGTAAAACATTGAGAAATACCAATAAATCTAATGGTATAAGGAGAGATATGGTAGATGGGAAAAGGGTTTAATTGATTTTGAAATAAAAGGCTTATGTAACATAGAGAGCATCACAAATAGATCATGAATCATCAACAAAGACTGTTAACTCTATCCTTAGTATTGGTAAGAGGATAGACATAAAATGGTGGAGTAATAAAGATCTTAGTGTTAAAATCACCAATGATGAACGGTCCCATGCAAAGCTACGGATTTGCAAGATAGGGTCCTAATCTTGAAGTTTAGGAATATCTCTATCCCATTTGATGAGTTAGTAGAATGGATAACATTGTAATAGAAATTCATTATCTTTATCCCATTTAAACCAAAATAATGGAGAGATAAGATTATTAAAAATAAAGGAAAGTCCTACAAAAGTTCAGGGATTCATATGTAGGCTTAGAATCCTAACTTTAGTTTAACTTAGGTTAAGATTCAAATTTATCCCCTCATAGATCTAATTACATGGCTTTCCTCTCGAATACAGAGATTCAAAGGTCTTAGAAATTATTGGTAAAAAATTAGAATTTTTTAAAAAATTAATCAATGTACATTTGAATATTTTTTTCTTTATCCATGGCTCTTCCTATTAATGAATATGGAGGACCTTCAAACTTCCATAAATATTAATACTAAACATGGGGAGTGGTCTCAAAATATCTATTATGAATATGCAAAAAAGAGGGAGTCTTCTGAAGATGGAAAGAGATGTTTAGTTATTTTTTTCTCTTAGAAGAATAACGATTCAAAGGTCTCTGACCTTGATTTAGATCCTCATTGTCTGTGTCAAGGCACTGATATAAGGAATAATAATTTTTTAATTTTAGAAGTGGACCAAGATGAAAGAGAAGACACCCATATAAATCAGATATATAATATAGGTTATTTATATTCTACAAAAGATATTTATCAGACTCAAGATAATTACAACAATGAAAAGGATTTATTAAAAAAAAATTCATCCGCGTTAAAGATCCTATATTTTGTATGGAAATTATATTGGAGAGTTGTTAACTTCTTTGGAATTTTATCTTCTTTTCTTCTTGAACATGGGAAATCATGGAATCCTAACACAACCTACAATAAAGACTTCTACAAGTATAGAGAGTTGTATTCATGGGACAAGATTTCTTTAAATCCTAACATGCTACAAACTTTCTTCAATCAGTATTCTAGTTTCAAGGTATTCAACTCCATAAAAGGTAGAATGTCTCATGAAGGTAAGATGTTAATGATAGAAGAATTTGACAATTTTAAAATTTTCTTGAACACAATGGGTCTCTGTGATGGTAAACTACAGCGTCAGATTTATGTTGATGTCTATATAACCAATTGAGACATGGAATATTTTATACACAAATGCTTGGTTTAAACTCAAACAAAAATTATTGACTAAATTGTAGACCAAATACTATCAGGTGACATTTGCAAGAAAGCAAAGAATGAAACTAATACCATTTTGGAGGTAGGACTAAACTAAAATCTAGATAGCGATGACAATTCAATTTTTTGCAGAAATGTGGTTACTCTAGTGACTTAAAAAAGGGTAATAAAATACCCTCAAATAGTATTAGGAATTTTGCAACCCCTTTTGACAAAGCTTTCTTTAGTCATAAAATAGGGGAGCAAAATTTGGACTCATAGAAGAGGAAGTCAAAAAGATAGATGGAAAAACACAAATCCTATTCTGAAGACCCTACAACATAAATCCTAATTAAGCCTCTTATGGAGTAAGAAGATAAATTTTCATCATTATTGTCCAGGGTGAAGAACAAAAAAACCTTGTCATTATACATTGAAGGAGGTAAAGTTATGAACTTAACATCAATAAATATCGATTGTGAATTTCAATCTTAGGCTTGCCTACTTCTATTGAATAATCATAAAAGAGCGTGTCCAAAAGGGAAAAGGAGAGTATCTAGAGGGAATGATAAATGGGCATTTAAAGAAGATAGAACTAGAGGATTAGACCTAGGTGTTAACAGTCTAGGTGAGGAGGTAAAATTATCTATGTAATTGGAGGACATTTATTATTTATTTGAGCTTTCAAGTTAGGAAAACTTGATGATGAAAAGAGAGTTGGAATAATTTTTTTTTTTGAAAGGATGTTAGACTCAAAAGATAAGGTTTAAAAGAAATTAGATTATTCTTCAGTACTTTTTGAAGACTCATTACCTTCTATCAAAGAAATTTTTCCACTAGGTCAGTGGACATCAACTATAGGTTTGTTTAAAAAAAATTGTGGATCAAATTTGAATAAGGAAAGGGGTAGGAAATCATAAAAATATCTACATAAATTACCCAATGAGGTTCTGAAAAAAAATGAAGATCACCTCCCTCTAGAATTAGCAATATAGTTCAATAATCACAAAGACCAACATCAGATGTATTTTGTCATACTTTCCTTTCAAGGAGTTTGCAGTTTTAGTAGTTCGGGAGTGTTTGTTTTAGTTCTCAAAGTATAGCTTGAGCAATAATATATTTGACCAATGAAACCATTATGATATATTGGTAGATGATTAATCAGAAGTTGGTTGGCTTATGTACATTTATATTGACCATGATGATGGTCTTAGGTGCAAGATTTTAATTCAAGATTGGGGAGTACTCAGTTCAATGAAATGATATTTTCTCACTAATTTAATATTCAAAATTAAACCATTGTACGTTGAGTCCTATATATGAGTTGATCTTTCCAACCTAAATTTTTAGATTTTCCCTATCGATAAATAGAATTTTATTTTGAAACCATCTAGATAAGGATTTCTTGTTATTGTGATGCTCTTTGGTGACATCTTTAGAATCAAGAAAAATTTAGAGATGTCTCTTAGAGGCTTTATGTTAAATAAGATGAGCCATTGGTTTGACACCTCACATATGTGTTGCTATGTGAGGTGAAATTAAAGTGACAAATATAGATCCTTGCTCGGTCTCATCATTTCTCTCACATCCTTTTTGTGTTTTAATCATTTTAACTTTTGTGTGGGAAGTGTCTCCCCTTTCCTACTCTTTCTCTAGCTTGGAAAACTTTTACAAGTTTCCTCTCTATAAATAAATTTAACTCTATATTTTCTATAAATAAATATCCCAAGGAAAATGACTTTCTTAGGGGAGGTTACTCAAGAAAGATAGAGTGGGATAATCAATGAATGTACATGGATGATTCTTTTGTAATAGTGGTACAAAGGATCATAGGGAAATAGTTTATTTTGTGTGACCATAGGTTTAGGGTTAATACGTATATCCTTGAAACTTTTATTGCTATACTTCTAGTTATGGGTTTTTTGAAGTTGGAGGGTATACATATTTACCTAAGGGTGTTTGTTAATGATTTGCTACATGATATGGAAAGTTTGATAGAGAATGTGGATGAAAATTTATATGTTCCTTACCCTAGGGAATTTATTTTTGAAGAAAGAGATAGGTTGTTGATTGTTTTATATTTTTCAAAGAGGCCTATTCTCACATTAAGGGATAAAAAAGGTTTTGAAATCTACAAATGAGTAGTAGTTATAAATGTGGAACTTTTAAAAAGGTTGGTTGGATTATAAGAGAACACGAGATTTGACTAGTTGATGATCTATCTTATAGAGGAAGTGTTCTCTCATCCTTATTTGAGACAAACCAGAGACATCAGTTGTTAAACAAATAGTATGTGTATAGAGACTATAGAGTTGAAAACTTCTACTCAATTAATGCATTGTTTAAATAAGAACAATGCATGTGTATGTATGTATGTATGTATATATGTAAGTATGTATGTATGTATGTATGCATGCATGCATGCATGCATGTATGTATGTATATACCATGTATATCTATATCTATATTTATATCTGTATCTGTATCTGTATCTACATCTGTATCTGCATTTGTATCTGTATCTGCATTTGCATTTGCATCTGCATCTGTATCTACATCTGCATTTGCATTTGCATCTGTATCTATATCTGTATCTGAATTTGGATTTGTATCTGTATCTGTATCTGGATCTGCATCTGTATCTGCATCTTCATCTGTATCTGTATATGTCTATATATATATATATATATGTATATATATATGTATATATACATATATATATATATATATATATATATATATATATGTATATATATATATGTATATATATATATATGTATATATATATATATGTATATATATATATATGTATATATATATATATGTATATATATATATATGTATATATATATATATGTATATATATATATATGTATGTATATATATATATATGTATGTATATATATATATATGTATGTATATATATATATGTATGTATATATATATATATGTATGTATATATATATATGTATGTATATATATATATATATATGTATATGTATATATATATATGTATATATATATATATATATATATATATGTATATATATATATATGTATATATATATTTTGAAGAAAAGGGAGGCTATATAGTTGAAAACTTCTACTAAATTAATGCATTGTTTAAATAAGAACAATGCATGTGTATGTATGTATGTGTCTATATACACAAACACAAACACACACATACATGTATGTATTTGTGTGTACACACACACACACACACACACATATATCCACATACACATGTACACATACATAATATACATATACATATACATGTGTGTGTGTGTGTAAACCATAATTTATTTTTACTATTTTGTATAATAATTCTATACACATATCTTGAGGATGAATAATAGTTTAAACTCGACAATAGCGATGTGATCTGTGCAATTCCCCCCCTCCCCCCACTATTTTTTACTTATGTACATATGTTGTGATGGTTTAAAATTATTATGTGTTCCATTTTCCTTTTGTAGAAAATCAATTTATATATCATTATAAATATAGTCTAAATACCTAAGAATTTTAAACACCATAATATCCATAAGTGCAATGGAATCTTCTATTTAAATTTTTTTCTGAATTATCTCAAGGATTTTTACATGTTCTAAATGATGATGGATGATTTTTATGTGTTCTAAATTTCTCTAATTCCTCTTCATGATTTCTACATGATCTAAATGATGAATTCTAAGATATGTCGGTAGATTTAAATAAACTAATTGATAGCTGAAAATATTATTTTAATAAAGATTATTCAAATGTACATTTATTAATTAGGTACTACATTGACTCACTACTTTATGATTAAAATATTCTTTAGTTTTATTGCATCATTGTCATATTTAAGATAGGATACTCCACACTAGAAGCTTGACTATGATCAGCCCAAGTTTCATATCTATGAGTTATCTTCAAAACTCCTACATTGCTTTTTAATGTGAACATCTACAGAAGCATTTTCAAGATACATAGACAAGGAAAGTAAAAACTCTCACTACTTGTTAAATTTAGATAATTATATCAGTATTTCATTTTATAGTTTTGATTTTCATTTAGATTTTCTTCTCATATTCAGATTTCCTTTACTTTCATTCTTCCATTCATAAAAAAAAATATATACAATTTACTTCTCGAATTCTGTTTTCGTCTTTCTTCACTCCTCTCTTCATAAACACATATACAATTTACTTCTCATATTCTGTTTTCCACTTCCTTCATTCTATTCGTAAAAAAACTTTACAATTTAATCGGAAGCCTGTTGAAAGATTATATATTTGAAGCTCTTATTTATAGGAAATATATAATAGATAGTAACCCATTTTATATAAAAATACTATAACACTATATGCTAATAAACTGTTGTTTGAAAATTATTTTCAACATTTTTTTTTTATTTGGTTGAAAATGAGACTTCGAAGTCTTTCGATGCAGATCACTTTTGTTTTCGTGAATAAGTATAAAATGGACGAAGAAACGCGTAAACAGAGTCAAAAGAAAACTCCGCCCCTGCTTTCATGGAACGTTTTTCATTTGTCGCTTTTGTTCTTGTCCGTATTGTGGCTTTTTGGATTTCTCTCCCGTAATGCGATTACGGATTGTAAGACAAGTGCCTAATAGTGATCGTATTGATCCAAAGCCAGAACTTTGGCTTCAGACGGCAAATTCTCTTAAAATCGAAGCAGCCAACACGATGGAGACAAGGAGTTTTCCATTAATACGCATGGAACAGAACAAGAAGTATATGAACTATATATAAGAGTCCAAGATTAGAAGGGAATTCAAATTGAAATTTTTCTAAATAAGAAATCGTTGGCAAGCATGCGGATTCAGATTAAGCTCTTCCTAGCCCTAATTTTTCTGTTTCTTCCACACTCTCTATGTAAGCCTACGAATTTCTCATGTTGCAATGCATTATTAAAATCCATATTTAAAATATGAATGTTATGAACTGTTTTCTTTTCCTGTGCAGGTGACAACGCCAAGTTATTCAAGGAGTACATAGGGGCAGATGGCAAGGAAGTCAAGTTCTCAGACGTGCCAATCCTTCCGGACGTAGAGTTCCACTTTATTCTGTCATTTGCCATCGACTACAGCGGAGCCGGCCATTCTCCGTTTCCAACAGACGGCAACTTCAAAGTCTTCTGGGACAAGAAAAATCTTCGCCCAAGCGACGTTCTGGACATAAAATCGAAGCATAAGAACGTAAAGATCGTCGTAAGTTTGGGCGGCGATGTGGTGGGCAAAAATGACACGACTGTTCAGTTCATGCCGTGGAGCGTTTCTTCGTGGGTTCAGAACGCTGTTTCGACCTTAACACAGATAATCAATGAATACCATCTAGATGGGATCGACATCGACTATGAGCATTTCGATTTCTCAGATCCCAATACTTTTACAGAGTGCATTGGCCAATTAATTGTTCAGTTGAAGCAGAAAAAAGTGATCTCCGTGGCGTCCATTGCTCCGTATGAGGATGAGGGGCCAGTACGGTCTCATTACATGGCATTGTGGAAGAAATATGGTGATTTCATTGATCATGTTAATTTTCAATTCTACGGCTATGATAGGAGCACCACTGTAGAACAATTTCTCGGCTACTATGAGATTCAGGAATCTAATTATAAGGGTGGTAAAATAATTGCTAGTCTGGGTACAGATGATTCATCTACTGGGCTCACGCCAGAAAAATTCTTCGAGGCGTGTAGAGGATTGAAGAAGAAAGAGAAACTTGAGGGCATCTTCATTTGGTCTGCAGATGACTCCAAAAAATTTGGCTTCCAATATGAATTGGATTCCCAAGCTTTGTTGGCCACTTGAGGATGCACTTTTATTTATTTGTTTTCCAGAATAATAATTGCAGAATTTCTTTGAGGAACTCGACTAGGGTGTTGACCACGATATTGGCAAAGTTGCAAAATGAAGAATGCAAAACACGACAAAGTTGGCAAAATGTATAATGCAAAACACGGTGGCAAAACCAGTGAATAAACTGTTTACACGTGGCTTGGAATATTATATATAATATATACATTAAACAAGATAAGTCAGTGGCGGCAGCATAAACAGTCACATTCTATTGTGACATTTAAATAATAGTTAATGTCACAGTAAAGTTTTTTGAAAGAAGTTTGTTTCAAGGATGGCATCTTTTGATTCTAAATTAATATCACTAAAGGGGGTTTTTAACCCGGAATATTCCTGCACAGTTCTAAAAGATTGAAGAATTTTGGGTATTAAACTTAGGATACTATATGCAGCATTTTTGTTTAAAGAAAAAGAAAATGGGCAGGCAATTCCAGTTGGCTGCAATGACTTTTTGGAACTATTCTTGAGAATCTCAAAGATGAAACATTATTACTCGGTCTTGGAGGCTTATAATGTTTTTCAAATTTCTAGGACAGGAACTAATCCGGATGTAAAACTATTTTTGTTAGTTTTTCAAACAGCATTTTTAAAAGGAAGTTTGTGTAACAACCCTAACTGGTTCAGTTGGGCTGATGTAACTGATTACATTCGAATTTCATCTCTATTTATAGAGATCATTTTTGTAAATCTCGGTGAGAGATGTATGTGTGGGAAAAAGTGGTAAAAGGAGACACAAATACATTTAAAAGCATTGTAATGCTAAAAGCTATATTATAAGCTTATGTATATATACTGATGTAGCATATACATCTGTATGTGTATATGAGATTGTAAGAAGGAAAAATACATAAAGGGTTGAATACCCTGAGCAGTTGTAGCTGCTGATTGTAAAGAGTTGAAGCTCAATAAAAGGATACAGGTTTATGGAGTGGTTTTTCTCCCTATGACGAAACCGTGAGGATTTTCGAGGGTTTTCCACTCGGCACAAAATTGGTGTCTCTTCATTTTGTGAGTTGGCATTATTCTGTTTATAATGAAGGTTTATATTTCAGTATGATTTGATTACATTGCTGCTGTATATTGTGAATTGATTTAACAGTTTTTAGATTCTGGAATAATTTAATAGTGTTCTGATTCACCCCCCCCCCCTCTCAGAACCCTGATACTTCCAACATAGGGTTATATTGCCTTTTCTTTGCATAAGCTGTCTGTCTGATTTGTTTGTTGTTTGAGGTTGTAGACATTCTGAATTCCAGCAATTCGTTGATTTTTTTTATATAAAATAATGCCACCGACGATATTGACTATAGTTGAGCTTGGATGCATGTGGAATTTCCTTAGGAAATCTGTTTTAATTTAATTTTCAATTTCTCATGAGCTTGTATTTTAGTTAAAATCTCTGCCTTACGTGTTGCAATGATTGGAAAAAGTGCTGTGGAAAAATACAACCTAAATTATTTAGATGCGATATTTAGTAAGATTTTGAAGACATAAAAGTCTAGGTGAAAATGTTAAAAGATGGTTCATCGATGTGATGGAATGTTAGATTTCAGTGAGGATGTCATATCAATTTTTTGAAATAATTTATAGTGTGTTCTTGTTTCAAATTTGTATCGATGATATTGAACTCTTACAATTCAAGTCATCTACATTTGAGACTGATGGAGCAAAATGTGAACTAATATTATTCACATTCCTTGGTTTCTTAATTCATTGATCTTCTTAAGGCTTTGTAGTGTTTGGAAACATTTTAAAATTCATTGAATTATTAGTTGAATTTGATTTATGAGTATCAGTAAAATATTTGAAAAATATTAAAAATATATGAAATAGATTTATGATGATGTACGCTAATATAATTATATGATAAAATTTTCATTTCAGAATTACTTCTAGTAGAATTTCGAAAAATAAATAACTAAACATACAAATTGAGAAACATATGTGATTAGCTAACTCACACAACGCATAGAAATCTTACATAACACACGAGGGACAATCCATTTCAACAAATAACAGAGATACAATGAATAAAAAATATTTAAGGAAAAACCACAATTATCTCTATGGTAGCCATCCTGAACAATTGACAATAGACAATTTTATAGAGCACAAAATAAAATGAATAAGGGAACACCTATGTTAAAATCAAATTATTTTTATTAATCCCCACTGGTTGTGTTACAAGAACCAACTAAGAGACAAAGTTGAGCATCCCAAATACAAACGCTCAGGGCAATTCACCACTACGGAGAATCCAGACCTTAAAACAAAGATTTCTTTGGAAAGGAAATGCAAAACTTTAATTTATAATTCCCATTTCATGGTCGATTACAATGAAATGTGATCCTTCAAGATTCTCTTAAATATAAATACATAACTAACAAGACGTCAAAATCTTCTTTCCTTCGATCGTTATGTCCAACATAGACTTCACATACCTCTCCCCTTTGATGGGTTTCTCTAGGGCATTGAATCACCTTTATAAAATGGTTCTTCGTCCTTAAGAAATGAGCAACCTTCAAAAATCACCGATCTAAACTGATCTTCCTTGAGCGACATGAAGTTATTTTTTCTGTGATAAGGATTCTTTAACACTAATAAAAGAGAAACAAAAAAAAAAAAAAGTAAAAAATGGAAAACCAAAAGTTTGGGTGCATGATGATCTTGCATTAGACCCCACGAGAGACTAAAGAAAGAATGAGCTCCCGCACATGTGGTCATTAAATCAACATGGTTCAACTATGTTCTTTTCTTTGGCTTCTTCCACAATCATTTTGGAACAACTGTTGTGTTTCCTTCATTGAAGTCATTTGCAATGTTGACTATTCCCCTCAAAACTCTTCGTATTCCTTCAATAATTCTATGTCTTCAAACCCCTTCACATTTTCCATTTGTCTCTCTACTTTAACTAAAATATTTCACATTCTAATATAATGTCTATTTATCATTTCATAATTTTCTTCCTTTATGACCAACCTATTCATCAAAAAAATCATCTTGGAGGTTATCAATGCAAAAGACCTATTTATCAAAAAATCATCTTAGAGGTTATCAATGCAAAAAGAACCCTAATATTGTTACAAAAAACTACTATTACATACTCTCTTTCATAATTCTCTTTGTTTAGCTTGTTAAAATAAAATGAAGCATTTATTAGAAACTTTACCTATTCTTTGTCAACTATACGACAACTTCTTAATCCAAGGTTGCAATTCATTCTACTACCTTTTGCACTTTCGTATTTCTCTTTAAATCCTCAAGCTTCTTTCATCCACAACTTTCTCTATTGTTATAAATTGTATCGACATCACTTTTATTCATTTTTGCACTCCTTTCCACCTCTATAATTTTTTCCTCATTTAAGTTGTTTTCCTCTGTCCTCTTTAATTATTGCTACTACATCCTTTTATTTCTCTCCACTGTGAACAAAATATTTCTCACTTATTAAAATCACCTTACTATTGCCATAATGGCTTTCCTCTTTTGGCTCTTGCAAAAAAAAAAAGAGAGATATGTTAGCCACCATCGTTCTCCAAAATCTCATTTAAGGCATCGAAAGCGTCCTTTACTTTGGGATGTTCTAAAATTACTTTACAGTAGAAAGTCTTGTAAGCCACAACTTGCTAACAAAAGTAGTACCTTTTCTGGGAAATGGTACCTATACCAAAATCGAGTGAGGTGGATTTGGCCTTGTATTCAGGTGTATAGCATATTATGAAACAATATGCAATTTCTCACTGAGCTGGCATTTGAAGCTGAGTTCTTTTCTCCATTCAAATTGGCGGTGTCATCCAACAGGAATCGACCCATTATATCCCTGTCAAATGAAAGAAGATTATACACTATGGTTGAGAATGTTATGATAATGAAATAGTTAGGAAAGTGAAGGTGGAGCAATGATGTTCCCATGTGCCCTTACCGAAACAATAGATAGAAGAGTCCTCATTGTTGTTCTTCACAAAGAAGACGTGGTTATTTTAAAAGGAAAATAGGAAATTCAATTACAAGCTGCCAGCGCTAAACTAATTTTAAATACTTTTGGTGTCATAGGAAGAAGTGATTTCCTCCATATATATATATAGCAGTAGTGACTGCGACAAATGATGTGTGTCTACTATGAAATGACTTGGTTTTACATGTAGAGTGGGGTGGGAAACAACTGGTGTTCGAGCAGATAAATGAAAATGATTCCATCATATGGTATTAAAAGCTTTGGCAATGTCGCTCAATGATAACACTGATCAAGAGGAATGGAGGTAAATTTGTGTGGCAGGCTTAAATTAGCAATTGCAGTTGACCTTTCTGAATACAACATCTTGTGACCTTTTCTTTCAACAATGTATAATAAGATGATATTAAGTAAGATGTCGGTAGTTCGCATCATGAATTCAAAGTTTTACTATGTCATTTTAAAGCAATAGTTTTGTTAAAGCGCATTGAAATTAATAATTTTGACTCTCTAAATATTTCATATCGAATTAAACTAAATAATTAAGTTTTAAACAATGTTTGATGGGTCCTCGACATGCCGTTGTCTATTCAAAGGAGTAACTCGTCAATTCCACTTCCCTATGTTAGACATATTTCCCATATATTTTTAATATATTTTATTAGTAATTAATTACAATTTACTATTATTAGATGTGAGTCACATTAGAGTAATTTAGTACTAATTGATATATCATTATGATAATATAATAATATTATTAAACTTTAATATATAATTAATACATATGTATTATATTGTTAATATTTGAATTGTCTTTTC
The DNA here is from genome assembly GCA_027943335.1 of Chamaecyparis obtusa. Taxonomy (NCBI): domain Eukaryota; kingdom Viridiplantae; phylum Streptophyta; class Pinopsida; order Cupressales; family Cupressaceae; genus Chamaecyparis; species Chamaecyparis obtusa. Next base: position 563,387 of record BSBK01001778.1, read on the forward strand.
TAATAAATATTAATAATTTGAATGGTAAGTATAGGCAATAAAGGAAACTACAGATTTCATTTGTGAGATGGATATTTTAAAGAAGAATTAATGCAATTGAAAAAAAATTAAACAATGATAACAATAATTAAAGAGAGATAATACTTATCAATTATGGAAACAAATATTTTAGAATAAATATTTTTGAAAATGATTATTATTAAATATCCTTTCACTTTTAAATTGTGGTATTAATACTCATCAATTCTAGCTAGTTTATAGTGTAATCCTACTCTCTCCTTGGACCAACATATTAGAAAAAAAGGGGTTTGGTGGATTAATGCCATGATTAATCAAAATGTCTAATGTGGTTCTCAATCAATGGTTTGACAGATGTTGCACACGCATGTGTGTGTGTGTGTGTGTGTGTGTGTGTGTGTGTGTGAGAGAGAGAGATAGAGAGAGAGAGAGATGGATGGATGGATAGATAGATAGATAGATAGGTAGGTAGGTTGGTGGGTAGGTAGGTAGGTAGGTAAGTAGATAGATAGATAGATAGATAAGTAGATAGATAGATAGATAGACAAACAGATAGATAGACAGATAGACAGACAGACAGACAGATAGACAAACAGACAAATAGACAGACAAACATACAGACAGATAGATAGATAGATAGTAGGTAGGTAGGTAGGTAGGTAGGTAGGTAGATAGATAGATAGATAGATAGATAGATAGATAGATAGATAGATAGACAGACAAATAGATAGACAGACGGATAGATAGAGTATTTTAAAAAAATTATAATCTCATTGATTAGTTTCCTATGGTGAATTCCACAAAGTTGTATAGATCATAGATAGAACTCAGGCCAAGGCTACTCAACAACTTGACATCAATGCCTCTTGACTACACATGTTTTTAACATCAAATTCTTTCCTCCACTACACAAAAATATCTTTTAAGGCATCAAAAGCACCCTTTAATTTGGGATGTCATAAAATATCTTTAGAGTAGAAAGGCTTGTAAGCCACAACCTGCTATAGAAACAAGATTATAAATCGTTGTTTCAAATTTTGGAGCTCCTTAGGTGATACTAATTAAGAATAATCAACACAAGTGATGTAGACATGAACAAAATTGAAAATATGAAAGTACTAACTTACAATACTTTCAAAAAATGAAGGAATCTCATGTAAATAAAATGGTAATCCAAACAAAATCTAATTATTTTGCATGTATAGAACAATAAAGATAGAATTATTCCACCAAATGTTTTACTATATAAAAAAAATATTATGATCAAACTTTCCACATCAGCAATACAACAACATAATTTAATACATATAATACTATTGACATAACCATTACACTGTTTCTAAGGTGTAAGTGCTAGTTTTAACTACTATAAGAAGTACAAATTGTTAAATCCTAACTTTTCATTAAATAATTCTATTAGGGTTTTACAAAGATAAATATATTTTGATAACCTCTAAAGAGTACTATATATAGGTAAATGACTTTTCCTTTGTTAATCCTATTCTCTCTCCTTCGTCATTTACTTATGTTTCACCTTTTTTTTTTTCCAATTTAGGATCTTTATTATTATATATCCATTTAATAAGCCAATATTTGTTTGGCTTTCCATGACCATGTTGTGCTACTACCAAGCATTGATAGAGCCAACTACAGATAGTCATGACTCCTACTTCTCACCTTTCCCTTGCTCTGATGTCTCTTTGTGCATGGCTTGCTCAATAAGCGAAATAAATAAATTTGGACAAAGCATTGAGGCTATTTAAAAATGGATGCAACCATATCCCTAATCATTGTGAAAACATTTTTGAGGACTAGAGAGTAGAAAAAGTGTCTATGGAAAGTAATTTAATCACATAAGGTTGTTCAAGCATTATTTTTACTTTTCTAATTTATTTATTGACATATATTCCTACATATTTTATTATTTTCTTCCCTTCCTCATTAACCTTGAAGACCACTATAACCTAATAATCTTCCTTTGTGATCCTACATGTGTAAGGAGGTGCAACTTATCCTTAGCCTATTACATGGTTTGCGAATAGTATCATGTCAGGTTTTTTGTAGTTCTTTCATGATGAAATGAGTAATAAAACCACCTTTTGTATTCACATTACATATACAAGTTTCTAAATGTATTATTTTTAAAGGTGCAAGTGTTACATTTAAACTAGTCATTATGAAGAAAATGATACAACCTCTCTATGACAATATGTTTTTTACTCAACAAATAGCAAAAAAACATCAACATTACATCTATGACTTTGGAATTTATGAGCTGAGATGAACCCACACATTTCCACAATACATCTATAATTTCTTTTCCCAACAGCACCAAATGTGTATATACATATAAATATCTTTGAACATGAGAAATGAAAAGGTAACACATAGTTGTTTACTATTCTACATTTATTTTGTTTCAATGTTTATGGAAATCAAGTCAACTGCACACAACACTGATATTATGGAACAAATAAGTTATTATTTTCTTTCCTTTACTATTAAAGATATTCTTAAATTAAAACATTATTTATACTCAAAGTAATACGGACATGGAATTCAAATGACAAGGAAGGTGTACAAGTAACTCCATTCAAAGATAGTCTCCTAGCAAGATCAACAAAAGATATAAAATATTGAAGAATTTTTTTAAAAGACTCTTTAACACAAAAGGCACAAACAATCAAATTGGTACATAGAAATAACCTTATCGCTAAGTGGAATTTAAGTCTATCCCACATGAGCCATGAGAGATACAATAGTACTCCCAAGTTAGTAGATATTTATACCTTAACATTTCTATAAGTAGCTAAATGAAATATCTCTAGGAAGCGTTTTCATAATAAAAAATGAATGGTTTTGAAGGAATCTAACAAGTAGAATGATAAACATGTTTGGCTATTATAATATTTTGAAAAAAAATGATAATTCGTTATTAAAGATGGATTTCTAGGAATTTACTAAGCCAACTTCTTCTCGATGTTGAAAAAAACATGAAGAGAAAAAGAGATGGGTGGAGGTTGAGGGTACCAATAAATCTAAAAGTTTCAACACTTAGGCATTTAATTCCACCATTAAACAATAAATCGAGGAGGCTTGGGTTAGAATGACTATATTAGGCTTCACTTGTTTCGCCATTGAATTTTTAAACCCAAGGCTTTGCAAAAATGTTTAAGTAATGGAGAACCTATTAACATTATTTATTTTGTTCAAAAAGTGACAAAATAATCATAAAAATATGCATTAACAAATTGAACCAATAAACTATATATATATATATATATATATATATATATATATATATATATATATATATATATATATATATATATATATATATATATATATATATATATATATATATATATATATATATATATATATATATATATATATATATATACTTTTAATTACATCCTTTAAGAAAAAGAATGATCCAAGATGTATCTAAACAATTTAGAAACAAATAATTAGAGCCAATGTTAAAGAATATCCTTAGTGAATATAAATAAAATGGGAAAAAATAATATTAGATATTGATAGTGAGATAACATAAGGAAACTATGAAGAGAGTATGATTGGATTAAATGTACCAAAGAAAATTCTTAAGACCTAGTTCATTGTGAGGATAAATGGCCACTTGATCAACATGTCTAATCACTCAATCCCTATACTCATACAAATTCATGACATCACAAATCTAGAATTTAAAAGTTATAATTGATCATAGAAGATGATTTTATTATAACAGACATCTATTCTCTTCTAATTATTACTTTGTAATATGTTGGGGATGTTTCTTCAAAAGTTAATAATATTTGTTATTATTTTCACAATCACTTGTAATGATATACTAGCAATTAATCCTTTGCTAGCTAGTTGAATGGATCTCACTATTAATTAATAACTTGAAACTACCATTTGAATAGTTTCATTGCCTTCTACGACATGCCTATTCATTTGTATATTTTCAAAGGTTGTGATATATTTCTCCAAATTCTACAGTTTAGATCTTCAAAGCTATCTTTCAAAATGGAAATCTAGATATATATTTATGAAAAGTCTAGGATTGTTTCAAAAGGTTCGCCTAAAAGGACGACATGTATGTATTTATTTGTGTCTAATAACCTATTGCTAGAAATGCGACAACATATTGTCATTCTGCATTTCACCACGTGTAATGCGTTCAATGTACGAAATGTATTTTAATGTCAGAAACACACTTTTGGCAAGGGGGAAAAGGTTCCAATTTTAAAAAAATCAAATTTTTTAATTTCACGTTAGTAAAACTTTAACAGTTCATTGATTTCGACAGATTGTTTAGAACATAGACTGAGCGTGCCCTATTTATTATTATTATTATTTATTAGAATATTTTGTTTAGTAGAGTCTTCCTCAATTTTGTCACATTATCTCAGATTAAGTGCTTTGTATATGATATCACAATTCATTATTAATATATTATTTTACGTTTATTTCATTTTAAATAGTAGTATGTATATGTAAATGTTAAGATAGATATTGTATTTATTTTCTAACTTTGAATTAATAATTTTAATATATTAATATTTTTAATTAATTTAATCTTTATTGTGAAGCATACAATATCTTAGTATAAAAATGAGCTTTTTATTTTTTTGTTATTTTTATATTTAATTTTGAATCATAATTTTTTTATTTAATTGTTTATCAAACTATTTTAAATATAATTTTATAATTCATAAAATATTAAATTATTTAAATGAAATTTTATAAAATTAATATGGTTTTCAAAAAAAATAAAATATATATATATATATATATATATATATATATATATATATATATATACACTTAACTTTTAAATGTTTTGTTTGGTTTTTATTCTTGTTTCTCGTTTTTGACAATTGACGTATAATATTCAAGCACAATGGTTTGAGTATCCATAGTTAATTGTAAATGATTAACAAAATTACACTCGTATAGATATCATATTTTTATGGATGACTATTCTTGATAAAAGTAAACAATGTTTTAATTCATATTTATTCCTAATAGGCATGAATATTGTAGATTTATAGCTATGCTTGATAATGAAAATTTTTCTTACAAGTTTGATGTCGGCCGAGTAAGAACGAGATACACAATGATCTGTCAATAGATAACCTCAATGCTAGTTTATAATTCATAGAAATATCAGGAACATGCGAACAAGTACACACTGTGAGTTATATATATATGCAGGTCGGCGTTATCATGAAATAATAATAATTGAGTGCTAATCAGGAGCCTAGGAGGACACCCTGGGACTGTTTTTCATATTGGAAGTCATTCGACTGCGAGCTGTCTGCGCACCAGACAAAGATGCCGCTGAGCTTGTTGGAGTCCTTCAGCTTTCTGCACGCGTCAAAGAATCCATTGGCGGGTGACAACCCTCCACTTCCCTCCGTCATGAAACTAGCAAGCATTTGACTGCCGGTATAGCGATGCAACTGAGCATTGAAATAGTTCATGAACTGTGACACGGTGGTGCTCGAGTCGTAGGCATAGAACTGGAAATTTACGTAATCAATCGAATCGCCATATTTTTTCCAGAGTGCAGTGTAATGGGACTGCACTGGAGGGTCGTCGAAGGGAGCGATGGAAGCGAAGGAGATCACATTGTTCTGCTTTAATTGCGTGATGAGCTGCCCAATGCACTCAGCAAATGTATTGGGATCGGAAAAGTCGAAATGCTCGTAGTCGATGTCGATGCCATCAAGATGGTATTGCTGGATTATGTCGGTGAGCGAAGAAACGGCGTTGTTCACCCACGACGACACAGACGATGGCCTGAACTGGACGTTGCCGCCTCCCACACTGTCACCGCCCAAGCTGAGAGCAACTTTGACGTTCTTATGCTGGGCTTTGATGGCCTGCACGGCGCTCGGGCTCAGATTATCGTTGTCCCAGAAAATGTTGAACTTCCCGTTTGTAGGAGCACTTCCTGAGGGCGTGTAGTCGATAGCGAAGGCCAGAATGAAATGAAACTCCGTGCCCGGATCGATTGGTAAGTCGGAAAATTTGACATTATCGAACTCGGCCCCAATGTATTCTCGAAACAGTTTCGAGTTCGCACCTGAAATATAATCTCGTTAACAACACAGCAAGGCAGCCAACTGATTGACGAAAATTTTAATAAAATTTGTAGCTACAAAGGTAAAAAGTATATAAAATGATAACAAAAAATCTCCTTTTCCCCTGTATTGCTTTAAAATATAACACAATGAGACACCTACCTATTGTAGTGGGCAGGAGCAACGCAAGAACAAATAGAGAAACCTTGAAGAACTCAGCCATGGCGTTTGATGAAAACAGAAAGCACAGTCTGAGATGAGTGTGGTGAGAAATATGCATGAGTATGTCTTATATATATCCATATCTGACGTCTAATGGGAGTATTTCTTGGTATCACGTAATGTGTGGAAGAGTCTTGTCCAGATTATCCGCGGTATTGTTTGAGAAAGCGTTGGCAATGGCCATGTCTTGCAGGCTTTTGCTCCTTCTGGAAGAATTCCTTATTTTAAAAGGATTCCTATGCTTTCAAAATGGTCCAAGAATTTGTTATTTATGAAGCAAAAAACCATTCGCATATCTCCTTTCCTTTCAATTTAGTTAAGATCCGTTTGTTAACCCAATTCGCCTGCAGATTACTGTCTTCATTATTTCGAGAATCCGTAGACGTAGTTTAAATTATTCACAACGATTGGAGATATCCATTCCATTTAAATTCATAACAATTCCTTATAATAATCAATGATCACTGTTTCAGATGGATCGCGTGAAACCATATTACTTATGCGTGCTGCATTATCAAGAGCTCTAATCCAATTTGTCTCATCTAATTTAAACTAATAATTATAAATTCGTTATTTTAAATGTCAGTTTATTGCTTTTTATTTCGAAAGCTGGCTACTTGAATAAAAGCTAATATCGATCGAACACACAAAATTTGCAATTTTGTCTCTGTTTTTATGTTCATATTATTCCACTTTTGGTTTGTAGTGAATAGTTGATATTCTCCGAAGATAGTTACATCTATAGATACCATTGTACACGTAAACAAATAATATGGAGGAAGAGCTCTCAAACTCGGTGATTCGTGAATTTCAAAACTATAAAATATATTATTAGTCCCTGCCTTGGAGACTAAAGTTTTCGATAGCCTTTTTTTTCATCAGTTTGCTCCTTGAAAACCGTGCATCCTGAGAAAATCTTGCCTAAAACTATAGTCTTGGAGGAATTTCAGAATTAATCTGACTTAAAAAATGTAAATTGCTTTTTTTTCTATTTTGGTGCTGTTTTTTCTGGTAGTTTTTTTTTGGGAAATATTAGGGAAAATGTTTATGCATTGCTCATTTTCTCATTTGTTTAGCTGACATCACGCAGAGGTTTCACTCACTTCATGCATGGGTTGTTGACACGCTTTTTGCATATCAATTTAATGTTCGACTACCAGAGCCATACGCTTCCACACATTCTTCTACATCTTAATTTTTTGCCTATATTTTTTATCAGCATTTCCATGGCCACTCAAATCTAAGACATTTTAGCTGTTACTGTTAATCTCGTCTATTCTCCTAAGAACTAGAGTTTTAAACATACATTCACATGATTGGCATTGATTCAACATTTCTTTATTGGTAAATAGAGTTTTTAGTAGTCATTCAAATGGTAATCTCATATTCTCTATAGCCAAAAAAAGGATACAAGAAACAAAGCAGGCCAAGTGCAAGGAAAAGTCAAGTGGAACCCTCAAATTAAGGTATACAAATATGAAGTCTCCAACAATATCTAATGAATAAAACAAGCTACAGAGTGTAGAACATTCCAATTTTCAGGCTTGAGAGCTAAAAAATTAGGATCACTCAGTATGATTTTTGTTGTCCAATTTTGGTGTTTTATGTTATTGTTTACAGAATGATAATACAGTTTTTAAGTGCTAGTTTCTAGATTCAATTGTGTATTCCTTTTTTCCATCAATGTTTTGGATCATACTACATGATCCATCATCAGGATGCTAGAGAGAAAAGAGACATGAAATGATATGTTGCAGAGTTGGCATGTAATACATATATGTTGATATATTTATATATAACTGTATATAAATGTCATTGGTTATAGGTCTTGTCATTATGGATTTCCGTGCACCTTTCTTCTCTCTCCCCTCTTCCTCTCTCCCTCCTATTTTTATTACATGCCAGATCTGCAACATATCATTTCATGTCTCTTTTCTCTCTAGCATCCTAATGATGGATCATGTAGTATGATCTAAAACGTTGATGGAAAAAAGGAATACACAATTGAATCCAAAAACTAGCACTTAATATTATGGATTGTGGAAATCTAATGGATCTGAATACAGTTTTTTTAACCCTTTCTTACTTGAGATTGTTGAGCAATGTGTAGATAAGGAAAGCATCTTGTTTAATTTTGTTTCTAAACACCAGGCTAATAGTCACAATGATGCGCTCTACTACATATGCTTCCCAAGGTAATCTCTACTTTTTCTCTAGTGGGTTGGCTTTTCCTTCCTCAATTAGTGTTTCTCAGAAGACAAAACATTGTACAAAATATGTTTATCCAAGTATTGACTGTGGATTATTATCTTAAATTAGTGTTGATTATCTATGTCACTAAAATTACCCCTTGCATTATCCTACCTCCACAAGAACTGTAGAGATACCAAGGAAAAATCAATCATTTTTGCACTATGTTTTCTTGCATAGAACCAGTCATGGTTCAAACTTCACTCTTAAGAATCCTCTTGTAAATTCAATCAAAATACATCTTCTGTCTGAATGTTTATACAAATAAAATATCAATACTCTAAAGTAGATTTAGTTGTAGTGATTGAAGCTATCTCTACTCTTTTGATCACTAATGCTCTTCTATTAGATTAGGTGAAAAACTAATCTCCCAAGAACACCTGCATGCATAACCCTATCACATGGAAGAAGCAAAGAACAGAAAGCAATAAAATCATGAAGGCCAAAAAGCCAGAGACAGCATATGCACATTCAAAATAACAATATCTATTATGAACTATGTATTGAGTTGCCGAAAAATACAAAGAGGGAATCCTTATAAAAGGATACCGAAACCCTAAAAGAGAAAACCCTAAAGAATAAAAAGATGCCTAAGTCTAACTTAAGTGTAGAGAATAATTGACTAATAATTAAATTAATTAATTATTAGCTATAATATGACTACTCTAACATCTTCAACTAACTAATAAATAATGTTATAGAGTAGTCATAAAAGTCTCGAAAGAGGGCATAACATGTCGTGCACCTAGTGCATCCATAGTGGAGTAGAAGGTAGAAGAAAATATCTGAAACTGTCCTTGAAGCTTAGAAAGAATCAGGTAAATACACTCATTGTCTGTTTTGTTCTTCCCACATCCCTGTAAAACTAAACGGAGAGATTTGAACTTCATCAAGAAGTCCTCAATGGTGGGAAAAGAATCAGGTACCAAAGAAGTCAACTCTACCTCAATCTGTAGTGCCCTGAACTCATTCACAGTGCCAAAAAGATTCTGAAACTTATCCCAAATGGCTTGAGGAGTAAGGCATCCATCAAGGTGAAAAAGTAGACTATCTGAAACATGTAGTGACATCAAACCCATGGCTTCATCCATCTTGTTCCTATGCTACATGATCTCAAATGCTCGAGTCAAATGAGGCTGAACTGGGTCCAAACAAGACCATAACCCCCGTGATCAAAGAAGTCATGTCATACAAGCCTTCCACACATGGTAATTGTGTGGAGTGAGGAGCTCAACAGATGCTGTGTCTACCATAGTGCCAAGTGCTCTGACTATTTTTTTTTTATTAAGTTTTCTTTCAGAACTAGACAAAAGATGAAGAAGGGGTTTTGTTTTATGTGATACAATGTTTTGTTTTTCTGAGATAAATGATAGAAAAGCAAGAAAGAACACCCCCCACAATTGATAAAACCTAATTTCAGCACAATTCTGAAAGCTCTAAAGAAAGAAAGAGCAAGAAATGCTTCAGAATGAAAATTTGTGTACCTTGACTTTGAAGCTCAAAAAAAGCATCAAAATGGAAGAATCAAAAAATGAAACCTGCACCAAGGTGACAAGCTCGGAAAGACCTTTCCAGTGATATATCATATGTCAATTTTTGAGTCCGTATGAGCCCTGTAGAAGCAAAAATGCCCAAGTACCCCTAAAATGCAAGCTCTCTGGAAAAAATCAGTGACTGCAAAAAAGTTGACGGCCGTATGACCGTCACAGGCCCGTCGCTGATGTCAGCATGATGTCATCACCAGAAAAATTTAATACCGCTAGAAAATTTTTTGAAAACCGCCGAAAAAAAATTCTGACATCAGAAAAACTTGGCAGCAAGTGACATCAGCAGATGATGTCACCTGCTGCAGGTGGCCGAGCAGAGGTTTGGCGGTGACCGGCGGGTGGCGGGGCGGCGTTGCGGTCGAGCGCGGGTGGCTGGCGGTCGGCTGGGCGGCCGCTGGCGGGGCGGCGCTGCGGCTGAGTGCGGGTGGCGCGGTGGCGGCCCGTTGGCAGAGCGCTCTAAAACCCTCAAAAAAACAATTTTTTTAAAATCATGTCCGTACAGCCCTAGAGGGCAAATTTTTTCTCTCAGATGCCCCGGAGGCCAAACAAGTCAAATTTTATATGGATTTTGGGTATTTCGGGCCTTCTGGACGCAATCGTGAGGTCAGTTTTTACTTAAAATGCCCCCAATTTTTTTTTTCATATTATAGCGCCCTCTATAAATAATAGTAGTCATATTATAGCTAATAAATAATTAATTTAATTATTAGTCTATTATTCTCTACACTTAAGTTAGACTTAGGCATATTATTATTCTTTAGGGTTTTCTCCTTTAGGGTTTCGGTATCCTTTTATAAGGATTCCCTCTTTGTATTTTTCAGCAACTCAATGCATTGTTCATAATAGATTGTTCTTTTGAATGTGCATATGATGTCTCTGGCTTTTTGGCCTCCATGATTTTCTTGCTTTCTGTTCTTTGCTTCTTCCATGTGACAGGGTTATGCATGCAGGTGTTCTTGGGAGATTAGTTTTTCACCTAATCTAACATAATTGACTAATAATTAAATAAATAAATTATTAGCTATAATATGACTACTCTAACATCTTCAACTAACTTTGGCTTGCAGCAATGGCTACTGGCATCTTCATCACATTTGAATTGAACACTAAAAAACTTATGTCATGTGGGGTCCTCCTATTCAAGATATTAAGAACTTACTTCAATTGATCACTCCTAAGGTCCTATGCTCACACCAAAGGGATACATTAGAAATATTTTAGCTATGTTCTATAGACTTCGTCCATGTGTGCTTCCATCTACAAACCTAAGCTATACCTTTAAAATTTATATCATATAATTTTTTTATGTCATGTTATCGCTTTCAAATGAATGTTTAGAAACTATAGGTAAATGTCTATGCTTTTTGATAAAGTGGTAATATATCATCTTAGCATATTTGAAGATGAAAAAAATTAATAAGGAATGGAAATTTTGTTAGATTTTATCTAAAACTACCTATTTAGGAAAAAAGATTGCAACTCAGTCAACCTACAATTTGCAATCTATATAACTCTAAAACTAGAAGTTTTTTAAAAATGTATGTGGTTTATGCCAATTTGAAACATCATAGTATCTATCACAACTTTCTTGTCTTACTGTTATTCAATTATTAGTTTTACTAATATTTTTTCCTTTCTTTTTGTAGGAATTCTCAAATAACAGCTTCACTGCCATTAGGAAATTGAACAAATGAAGATTGACGAGAATTTTTTTGGCTACCTAGTTCTAACATTTGATCTAACTTTTGAGTTAGAGATATTCCAAACCATGATATGTTCAAGATAATAGTAATTAATGAACAAAAAAGACTCATACAAACTATTCAAGTAATGCTATATCCTCAATACTAATGCTAGAACGAGTACTCTTGCTTCTCCTTGTAACTAGGCAATTATTCTTCAAGAGAATACAAAGTACAATTTGTTTTTTATGATTTCATTTTTTATTTAAATATAATTACTACTACTAGAGCACAAATGAATCTCTCTTACGACTTAAAATGACATGACAATTAAGTTTGAACTGAATTGAAAGGATTGGAACTAATCCTTTAAGATTATGTTCTATAAGAGTAATTTTATTATACCCAACTAGAAACCTCATGAGTGTAGGTGTCAAGTCACCTAACTAGGCTTAAAAGCCTATGTGGGCATATAGGTGTACACTAAGATTGCCTTTTAATCATAGATTAGTTGAGTATAAATAAAAATGGGTCTGGACTATGAAACCTGATGAGGTACCCAGGTATAACGTAATCTAGTATAAAGTGAAGAAAGATAGAAAATCTCATGGAAACAAACTATCCTCCAAAAGAGAGAAAACAAGATAGAAGACTAGAAAGCCTTCCCAAAGAAGGATGATGTTGCTAATGTACACAACACACCAAAAAGATCTCATAAATGAATGGACATACTCTTTGTAGAGGGTTTCGCGAAGATGTTTGAAACTTTCTCTAAAGATTGGGAAAATACTAAGTCAATGATATTTCCATGAGTCAACTCTCAAATATAATTCATATGAATCTCTATATTCTTGGTATGTTGGTGATGACCTAGATTTATGCATGTTTGAATGGTAATTTGGTTATCACAATAGATAACTGTAGGCCTCTTGAAAATAATACCAAGTTGAGAAAGAATATTTTAAATGCATATGGCCTTACTCATTTCATTCATATCCCCTCTAATCTCTACCTCAATAGAAGATATATAAATAAAATTCTACTTCTTGCTAGACCAATTGATAAGCCTTGATCCAAGAGAAAAAATGTAACCTAAAGTAGACTTGTGATACTCAATATAACTATCCCAATCTAAGTTTGTAAAACCAATCAAGTCAAATGTAGAACCAACTCTATAATCAATCCAAAACCAAAGTGTTTCATGAAGATAGTAAAGAATCCTCTTATATTATTTCTAATATAACTCATGAGAATCTTTCATTAATCTAGAAACAATGCCAACTATATATTTAATGTCTAGCCTAATATGAGTCTAGTTAATAATACTACCCACAAGTTTTTGATGCAAAGTAGAATCAACCAAAGGTGAATTATATGAAGTCTCAAGCATGATTCCTGATGCAGGAGCATCTAAGGCTTTGAGCAATCTTGCATTGCCAAAAATAGTTTTTATTTACTGTACCCGTCTGATGTTTGTTTTAGTGTTGATGTTGCCTTTGGTTTTATGCTTTATGAAGTTAATGGGGAGTTGAGGACCTATTCTGGGACCTTCTCCTAAGAGCGCATGTCCTAATTCATTTGGATTTGGGAGTTATCGCAATTTTCCTCGGGTATCAATTGGCCGCTAGTTTTGTAGGAAACATGTGGGAAACGTGTGGTGTTTCGTCTTGTGCGGTTCCATGTGGGGGAATTGGATCTTATGCATTTGGGGATTTGTTCTTGGATCTTGTGTGGACCTAAATCTGAAGGTGCATCGTGTTTGGTTATTTATGCATTTAGTTTTGGTTTCTCTCTAAGGCTGGACCTATAGTGGAATTAAATGCTTGATTGGCCGACCTGTGGCTTAGCTGGCTATATATTGAGAGCTTGAGTAGATGTTTAGGGGAGATTGGTAGTAGATTGGTGGTAACATTAGAGTAGAAACATAATAGGATCCTACGAGATCTTGTAAATCAGATGTTTTATCTAATATTGTAATAAGCAGAGCTAGTGGTTTGCATACTTGGAGACAAGGAGATTGCTTGGAGGCTTGCGAGGTCAAGTTTAGATCCGCCTTAGTGTTTCCATCAACACTAATGTGTTTCAGAGCTGGACTAGCTGGGAGATTACAGAGATACTTTTTTATTTCATTGTAATAGGCCAAAACTCGGAAGGCCTTACAGTAGGGCATGTTGAATGAAATTCTATTTTGAAACATTATCTTGTTGTATTCTGTTGTGCTTGTTGTTTTTATAATTGGCAATGTAGGTTTGGACCATCCATCATTAGATCCTCCATCCCTACCCTGCATCAATTCCAAATACAATCAGAGTTGGATATGGTCTACATGTAGTCATTTGAAAGTATGAAAGTAAATAAAGAGTGGACATGGGTTAAGCAAGTGTAATCTATAAATCTGACTATAAATTATCAATACCAAGGAAATAATGTAATAAACCCAAGTTTTTGATGTTGAATCTATCTTTAAGTTCTTACTTCAATATTGTAATGATAGGGGAATTATTCCTAGTAATCAAAATATCATCAACATAAAGTACCACTATCAGAAAATAATCATCCTACTACAAAAGTTAGAAATTAGAATCTAAATTGTATCTATTAGATCTCGAAGATAGAAGATAAGAATCCATCTCAACTAATCTATGATTAAAAAGGGGTATTAGTGTACACCTATATGTCCACATAGTCTTTTAAGCCTAGTTAGGTAACTTGACACCTACACTCATGAGATGTCTAGTTAGTTATATGTTTGTGTCTAGTTAGTTAGTTAATTAGTTAGATAATTAAGTTTGAATTAAATTGAAAGGATTGGAACTAATCCTTTAAGCCTATGTTCTAAAAGATTAATTTCATATACTGTTTAGGTGACTTGACGCCTACTCTCATTTAATTATTCTTTTAGTTATAACTAACTAGACACCTCATGAGTGTAGGTGTCAAGTAGCCTAACTAGGCTTAAAAACCTATGTGGACATATAGGTGTACACTACCACCCCCTCTTAATCATAGATAAGTTGAGTACAAATAAAAATTGGTCTGAACTATGAAACCTAGTGAGGTACCCATGTATAATGCAATCTATTATAAAGTGAAGAAAGATGAAAAATCCCATGGGAAGAAACTATCCTCTAAAAGAGATAAAACAAGATAGAAGACTAGAAATCCTTCCCAAATAAGGATGATGTTCCTAATTTGTAGACCACACACAAAGAAGATCTCGTAGATGAAAGAACATACTCTTTGTAAAGGGTTTTGTGAAGATGTTTTAAACATTCTCTGGAGACTGGTAAAAGACTAAGTCAATGATATTTCCATGAGTCAACTCTCAAATATAATGCATATGAATCTCTATATTCTTGGTATGTTGATAATGACCTAGATTAATGCATATTTGTTCATGGTACTTTGGTTATCACAATAGATAACTATAGAACTCTTAAAAAGAATACCAAGCTCAGAAAAACAAAAATTAAATCCATATGGCTAGTTCTCGTTTCATTAATAGCCCCTCTAAGATCTACCTTTATAGAAGATATAAAAATAAAATTCTACTTCTTGGTAGACCAATTGATAAGTCTTGATCCAAGAGAAAAAAATTATCCTAAAGTAGACTTCTGATACTCGATATAACTTGTCCAATATAAGTCTGTAAAACCAATCAAGTCAACTAAAGAACCAACTCTATAATCAATCCAAAACCGAAGTGTTCCATGAAGATAGTGAAGAATCCTCTTAGACTATTTCCAAAAAACTCATGAGAAACTTACATTAATCTAGAAACCATGCCAACTCTATATTTTATGTCTGGTCTAATATGAGTCTAGTTAATAATACTACCAACAAGTTTTTGATACAAAGTAGCATCAACCAAAGGTGAATTACATGAAGTCTCAAGCATGAGTCCAAATACAAATAGAATTGGAGATGGTCTACAAGTATTCATTTGAAACTATGGAAGTAAATAAAGAGTGTACATGGGTTAAGCAAGTTTAATCCCTAAATTTGACTATAAAATATTAATACCAAGGAAATAATGTAACAAATCCAAGTTTCTAATGTTGAATCTATCTTGAAGTGCTTAGTTTAATGTTTTTTTAACAGAGGAATTGTTCCTAGTAATCAAAATATCATCAACATAAAGTACAACTATGAGAAAAAAATCATCCTACTTCAAAAGTTAGAAATTAGAATCTAAATGGCATCTATTAAATCTTGAAGATTGAAGATAAGAATCCATCTTTCAATAGCAAGCCCTATAGGGTTTTTTGAGGCCATATATGGGTATGTGCAAGATCATGAGGGGCCAAAAAGTGGCGATGTGAAAAATATTCACTTTTCACTCGTCCAAAAGTGCATGAAAATGCTTGTTGACTTTTTAGTAGGCCTGGGTGTTAGTACACCTGAGCAAACTTGACACCAAAGCATAGGCCTAATCGGGTACCCAATACAATATTGGGTACCCAATAACTGTGGCATAAATCTGAAACCCGTGAGCCCTTTTCTTCATTTCTTTCCGCATTTTTCTTTGGCAAAACGGCTTGATATATCATATACCCGATATATTTTCGGGTACCTGATTTTGGAAACAACAAATTTGACTCCTGAGCATATTCGGGGTATGTGCAGGATCATGAGGGGCCAAACTATGCCCTTAAGTGGCAATGAAAAATCAGAAAATCACGATTAGTCAACTTGACATGAAAAAATGAACTAGTTATCTACCTAATATCAAAAAGTTGTAAGAACATAATTTGTAGGAAATTGAATGTAGTTTCTAAACTACTAAGCCTTTTTTGAAAAAAAATTAATATGATTGGTAAAAAGTATAGATTGCAATGCAGCACTACAAACATTTCAGCAAAAAAATAAGAAGTATGT
Organism: Chamaecyparis obtusa; assembly: GCA_027943335.1. Classification (NCBI taxonomy): domain Eukaryota; kingdom Viridiplantae; phylum Streptophyta; class Pinopsida; order Cupressales; family Cupressaceae; genus Chamaecyparis; species Chamaecyparis obtusa. Next base: position 580,079 of record BSBK01001778.1, read on the forward strand.
GTATGTCTGACCACCCTAATCAAAAGAAAATGATAATGTTTTTTTATAATATTCTATATATAAGTAGCTGACTCATGCCCGGATGTGACGCATATTTTTTGGTATTTTTATTCCAAACAGATAATTAATTATGATTTTTTTGCTACAGCGCTTTCAAAATTTAAAAACTCTCGTGTCTGACCACCTTTACTCATTGAAAACTTATCATAATTCAATTTTTTTTAATTTTTTCTTATACTAGACGAAGCATAGAATGTGACACATCTTTCAGATTTCAAAAATGTTATATGGTTTGAAAGTTATAGCTATTTTTCCATCAGTATGTCAATCAGGACTTTAGATGTAAGTGAACTAGAAAATAACTAATAAATACTTAACGAATTCAAAATCTGACAGCACTTATATCGATGGAAAGCTAACAATCATCAAAAGAAACCCTTTTTGTTTTATCAAAATTGGGTGGAAAAAAATTCGTCAACCTAATGGTCAAAGTGTCGATATAAGAAAAATAGAGAAAAAACACATTTTTTGCACACCTTCAGCATTGACCATGGGGCTTTGGTTTCCAAAGCTATTACCAAGCCTAATTGGGTACCCGAAAAAATTGGGTACCCAATTTTTTCGGGTACCTAATTTTGTTTGAATTTGAATTTTGAAAAGTTTCCCCCTCCCACTCTTTTTTTATTTCCCTTTAATTTTGATGTTTTTTTCTTTCACCCTAACAATCAATAATTTATATATTTTATATTTATGTTTTATATTTTATATTATATAGTATATATATTATATATATTATTTATTTATATTATATATTCAATAATATCAATTTAAACAACTTAAGTATATAGTCTATTCAGATTTATATTAAATGCAATATTTTTATATTATAATATAAATGTTACATAATATATATATATATATATATATATATATATATATATATATATATATAATATTGTTGCACGTATATAATATAATGTCTAATATATATAATATATAAAATGAATAGGACATTAATATATTGTATATTTGATAATATATATTAAATGTAATATCTAATATATATTATATATTTAGTCTATTAAATATTATATTTTTTCAAATATTTTATATATTATTTTAATATTTAATTTAAGTTATAACAGATCCTCTCATGAGACAACAGGTCGAATCGGGGTCGCTAGACGTCTTAAGGGGTAATTAGGGTTTGTGAGGCAACTTCAGATATACAGTGACCATTTGGAAGGCAATAGGGCATGTCCAAGGACCAATGTACCAAATTTTAATGAATTTTTCCTAGTCGAACTCGAAAAGGGTCCATGGGTGCTCTTAGGAGACCACATGTCCAATCAGTGTCGCTAGGTGTCTTAAGGGGTCATCAGGGCTCGTGAGACAACCTTTGATGCACGGTGACCATTTGGAATGCATTAGGACATGTCAAAGGACCTAACTCCATAATTTAGATGAATTTTGATTAGTCAAACTTGAAAAGGGTCCATGGGGTGCTCTTGGGAGACCATTGTGCGATTTAGGGTCGATAGGTGACTTAAGGGGTCATCGGGGTTCCAAATGAAACTTTCGATGAACGGTGATCCTTTGGAACACATTAGGACATATCAAATGACCTACATACCAAATTTGGATAACTTTTGCCTCGTAGAACTTGAAAGGGGTCCATGGGGTGCTCTCGGGAGACCACATGTCGAATCGGGGTCGGTAGGCCTGTTAAGAGGTCATTAGGGTTCCAAATGAAACTTCGATGGAACGGTGACCCTTTGGAATGCATTAGGATATGTCATAGGACCTATGTACCAAATTTGGATGACTTTTGGCTAGTAAAACTCGAAAGGGGTCCATGGTGTGCTCTCAGGAGACCACGTGTCGAAATGGGGTCAGTAGGCTTGTTAAAGGGTCATTAGGGTTCCAAATAAAACTTTGATGGAATGGTGACCCTTTGGAATGCATTAGGACATGTCATAGGACCTACATACCAAATTTGGATGACTTTTTCCTAGTAGAACTCGAAAGGGGTCCATGGGGTGCTCTTAGGAGACCACATGTTGAAACAGGGTCGGTAGGCCTATTAAGGGGTCATTAGGGTTACAAATGCAACTTGGATGGAATGGTGACCCTTTGTAACACATTAGGACATGTTAGAGGACCTATGTACCAAATTTGTATGACTTTTTCCTAGTAGAACTCAAAAAGGGTCCATGGGGTTCTCTGAGGAGACCACATGTCGAATTAAGGTCGGTAAGCCTGTTAAGGGGTCATTAGGGTTCCAAATGTGACTTTGATAGAATGGTGACCCTTTGGAATGCATTAGAACATGTCAGAGGACCTACGTACCAAATTTGGATAACTTTTTTCTAGTAGAACTCAAAAGGGGTCCATGGGGTGGTCTCGGGAGACCACATGTCGAATCATGGTGTGTAGGCCTGTTAAGGGGTCATTAGGGTTCTAAATGAAACTTATATGGAGTGGTGACCCTTTCAAATTCATTAAGACATGTCAGAGGACCTATGTACCAAATTTGGATGACTATTTCTTAGGAAAACACAAAAGGGGTCCATGGGGAGCTCTCGGAAGACCACATGTCGAAATGGGGTCAGTAGGCATGTTAAGGGGTCATTAGGGTTTGAAATGCAACTTCTATAGAACCATGACCCTTTGGAATGCATTAGGATTCCCTAGGGGTCAAAAGGGGTCAGGGGGACTCCCTAGGGGTCCTAACGTGTACTAGGACCCCTAGGGAGTCCCCGTGACCCCTTTTGACACATTGAAACGCTCAAGTGTGTCTTAAGGGGTCCTTTTGACTACCTAGGGTTCCTAATGCGTGATAAGGCATACTAGGACCCCTAGGGAGTCATCGTGACCCCTTTTGACACATTGGAATGCTCAAGTGTGTCTTAAGGGGTCCTACAAACCCTTAAGACACACTTGAGCGTTCCAATGTGTCAAAAGGGGTCACGATGGATCCCTACAAGTCCTAGTATGCTTTATCATGCGTTAGGACCCCTAGGGAGTCCCGGTGACCCCTTTTGACACATTGGAATGCTCAAGTGTGTCTTAAGGGGTCCTATGACCCCTTATGAAACAATAGAGAATTCCAATGTGTCAAAAGGGGTCACGATGATTCCCTAGGGGTCCTAGTACGCTTTATCATGCGATAGGACACCTAGGGTGTCCCCGTGACCCATTTTGACACATTGGAATGCTCTAGCATGTCTTAAGGGGTTTTAGGACCCCTTAAGACACACTTGAGCATTCCAATGTGTCAAAAGAGGTCACGGGGACTCCCTAGGTGTCCTAGTACGTGTTAGGACCCTTAGGGAGTCCCCCTGACCCCTTTTGACACATTGGAACACTCAAGTGTGCCTTAAGGGGTCGTAGGACCCCTTAAGACACACTTGAGCTTTCCAATGTGTCAATAGGGGTCATGGGGACTCCTTAGGGGTCTTAGTACGCTTTATCACGTGTTAGGACACCTAGGGAGTCCCCCTGACTCCTTTTGACACATTGGAATGCTCAAGTGTGCCTTTAGGGGTCCTACGACCCCTTAAGGCACACTTGAGCATTCCAATGTGTCAAAAGGAATCAGGGGGACTCCCTAGGGGTCCTAACATGTACTAGGACCCCTAGGGAGTCCCCGTGACCCCTTTTGACACATTGAAACGCTCAAGTGTGTCTTAAGGGGTCCTTTTGACTCCCTAGGGTTCCTAACATGTGGTAAGGCATACTAGGACCCCTAGGGAGTCATCGTGACCCCTTTTGACACATTGCAACGCTCTAGTGTGTCTTAAGGGGTCGTAGGACCCCTTCAGACACACTAGAGCATTCCAATGTGTCAAAAGGGGTCACGGGGACTCCCTAGGTGTCCTAGTATGCATTAGGACCCTTAGGGAGTCCCCCTGACCCCTTTTGACACATTGGAATGCTCAAGTGTGCCTTAAGGGTTCGTAGGACCGCTTAAGGCACACTTGAGCATTCCAATGTGTCAAAAGGGGTCACGGGGACTCCCTAGGTGTCCTAACGCGTGATAAAGCATAATAGGACCCCTAAGGAGTCCCCGTGACCCCTTTTGATACATTGGAATGCTCAAGTGTGCCTTAAGGGGTCCTACAACCCCTTAAGGCACACTTGAGTGTTCCAATGTGTCAAAAGGGGTCACGGGGACTCCTTGGGTGTCCTAGTACGCATTAGGACCCCTAAGGAGTCCCCTTGACCCCTTTTGACACATTGGAACGCTCAAGGGTGCCTTAAGGGGTCTTAGAACCCCTTAAGACACACTTTAGCATTCCAATGTGTGAAAAGGGGTCATGAGGACTCCTTAGGGGTCCTAGTACACTTTATCACGTGTTAGGACACCTAGGGAGTCCCCGTGACCCCTTTTGACACATTGGAATGCTCAAGTGTGCCTTAAGGGGTCATAGGACCCCTTAAGACACACTTGAGCATTCCAATGTGTGAAAAGGGGTCACGAGGACTGCTTAGGGGTCCTAGTACACTTTATCACACGTTTGGACACCTAGGGAGTCCCCGTGACCCCTTTTGACACATTGGAATGCTCAAGTGTGCCTTAAGGGGTACTACGACCCATTAAGGCACACTTGAGTGTTCCAGTGTATCAAAAGGGGTCACGGGGACTCCTTAGAGGTCCTATTACACTTTATCACATGTTAGGACACCTAGGGAGTCCCCATGACCCCTTTTGACACATTGGAATGCTCAAGTGTGCCTTAAGGGGTCCTACGACCCCTTAAGGCACACTTGAGCATTCCAATGTGTCAAAAGGGGTCAGGGGGATGCCCTAAGGGTCCTAATGTGTACTAGGAAACCTAGGGAGTCCCCATTACCCCTTTTGACACATTGGAATGCTCAAGTGTGCCTTAAGGGGTCGTAGGACCCCTTAAGACACACTTGAGTGTTCTAATGTGTGAAAAGTGGTCACAGGGACTCCTTAGGGGTCCTAGTATGCTTTATCACACTTTAGGACACCTAGGGAGTCCCCGTGACCCCTTTTGACACATTGGAACGCTCAGGTGTGTCTTAAGGGGTCCTTTTGACTCCCTAGGGTTCCTAACATGTGATAAGGCATACTAGGACCCCTAGGGAGTCATCGTGACCCATTTTGACACAGTGCAATGCTCTAGTGTGTCTTAAGGGGTCGTAGGACCCCTTAAGACACACTAGAGCATTCCAATGTGTCAAAAGGGGTCACGAGGACTCCCTAGGTGTCCTAGTACATGTTAGGACACTTAGGGAGTCCCCTTGACCCCTTTTGACACATTCAAATGCTCAAGTGTTCCTTAAGGGGTCGTAGGACCCCTTAAGGCACACTTGAGCGTTCCAATGTGTCAAAAGGGGTCACAGGGACTCCCTAGGTGTCCTAATGCATGATAAAGCATAATAGGACCCCTAAGGAGTCCTCGTGACCCCTTTTGCCACATTCGAATGCTCAAGTGTGCCTTAAGGGGTCCTACAACCCCTTAAGGCACACTTGAGCATTCCAATCTGCCAAAAGGGGTCATGGGGACTCCCTGGGTGTCCTAGTACGCTTTAGGACCCCTAAGAAGTCCCCCTGACCCCTTTTGACACATTGGAACACTCAAGGGTACCCTAAGGGGTCATAAGACCCCTTAAGACACACTTGAGAGTTACAATGCGTGAAAAGGGGTCACTGGGATGCATTAGGGGTCCTAGTACACTTTATCACGCGTTAGGACACCTAGGGATTCCCAAAACCCCTTTTGACACATTGGAATGCTCAAGTGTGCCTTAAGGGGTCGTAGGACCCCTTAAGACACACTTGAGCATTCCAATGTGTGAGAAGGGGTCACAGGGACTGCTTAGGTGTCCTAGTATGCTTTATCACACGTTTGGACACCTAGGGAGTCCCCGTGACCCCTTTTGACAATTGGAGCGCTCAAGTGTGCCTTAAGGGGTCCTATGACCCCTTAAGGCACACTAGAGCATTCCAATGTGTCAAAAAGGGTCACGAGGACTCCTTAGGGGTCCTATTACGCTTTATCACATGTTAGGACACCTAGGGAGTCGCCGTGACCCCTTTTGACACATTGGAATGCTCAAGTGTGCCTTAAGGGGTCCTACGACCCCTTAAGGCACACTTGAGCATTCTAATGTGTCAAAAGGGGTGAGGGGGACTCCCTAAGGGTCCTAACACATACTAGGACACCTAGGGAGTCCCTGTGACCCCTTTTGACACATTAGAATGCTCAAGTGTGCCATAAGGGGTCATAGGACCCCTTAAGACACACATGAGTGTTCCCATGTGTGAAAAGGGGTCATAGGGACTCCTTAGGGGTCCTAGTATGCTTTGTCACACGTTAGGACCCCTAGGGAGTCCCCGTGACCCCTTTTGACACATTGGATCGCTCAAGTGTGCCTTAAGGGGTCCTAGGACCCCTTAAGGCACACTTGAGCGATCCAATGTGTCAAAAGGGGTCACGGGGACTCCCTAGGGGTCCTAACGTGTGATAAAGCGTACTAGGACCCCTAAGGAGTCCCCGTGACCCCTTTTGACACATTTCAATGCTCAAGTGTGTCTTAAGGGGTCGAAGGACCCCTTAAGACACACTTGAGCATTGCAATGTGCCAAAAGGGTTCACCATGACTCCCTAGCGGTCCTAGTATGCCTTATCACACATTAGGACCCCTAGGGAGTCCCTGTGACCCCTTTTGACACATTGGAATACTGATGTGTGTCTTAAGGGGTCCTACGACCCCTTATGACACACTACAGCATTCCAATGTGTCAAAAGGGGTCACGATGATTCCCTAGGGGTCCTAGTATGCTTTATCATGCATTAGGACACCTAGGGAGTCCTCGTGACCCCTTTTGACACATTGGAATGCTCAAGTGTGCCTTAAGGGGTCGTAGGACCCCTTAAGACACACTTGAGCATTCCAATGTGTGAAAAGGGGTCACAGGGACTCTTTAGGGGTCCTAGTACGCTTTATCATGCGTTAGGACACCTAGGGAGTCCCTGTGACCCCTTTTGACACATTGGAATGCTCAAGTGTGCCTTAAGTGGTTGTAGGACCCCTTAAGACACACTTGATCATTCTAATGTGTGAAAAGGGGTCACAAGGACTGCTTAGGGGTCCTAGTATGCTTTATCACACATTTGGACACCTAGGGAGGCCCCGTGACCCCTTTTGAAATATTGGAACGCTCAAGTGTGCCTTAAGGGGTCATAGGACCCCTTAAAGCACACTTGAGTGTGCCAATGTGTCAAAAGGGGTCACGGGGACTCCTTAGGGGTCCTATTACGCTTTATCATGTGTTAGGACACCTAGGAAGTCCCCGTGACCCCTTTTGACACATTGGAATGCTCAACTATGCCTTAAGGGGTCCTACGACCCCTCAAGGCACACTTGAGTGTTACAATGTGTCAAAAGGGGTCAGGGAGACTCCCTAAGGGTCCTAATGCATAGTAGGACACCTAGGGAGTCCCCGTGACCCCTTTTGACACATTGTAATGCTCAAGTTTTCCTTAAGGGGTTGTAGGACCCCTTAAGACACACTTGAGTGTTCCAATGTGTGAAAAGGGGTCACAGGGACTCCTTAGGGGTCCTAGTACGCTTTATCATGTGTTAGGACACCTAGGGAGTCCCCGTGACCCCTTTTGACACATTGGAACGCTCAAGTGTGCCTTAAGGGGTCGTAGGACCCCTAAAGACACACTTGAGTGTTCCAATGTGTGAAAAGGGGTCACGGGGACTCCTTAGGGGTCCTAGTATGCTTTATCACATGTTAGGACACCTAGGGAGTCCCCGTGACCCCTTTTGACACATTGGAATGCTCAAGTGTGCCTTAAGGGGTCGTAGGACCCCTTAAGACACACTAGAGTGTTCCAATGTGTGAAAAGGGGTCACAGGGCCTCCTCAGGGGTCCTAGTACACTTTATCACGTGTTAGGACACCTAGGGAGTCCCTGTGACCCCTTTTGACACATGGGAACACTCAAGTGTGCCTTAAGGGGTCGTAGGACCCCTTAAGACACACTTGAGTGTTCCAATGTGTGAAAAGGGGTCACGGGGACTCCTTAGGGGTCCTAGTATGCTTTATCACGTGTTAGGACACCTAGGGAGTCCCCGTGACCCCTTTTGACATATTGGAATGCTCAAGTGTGCCTTAAGGGGTTGTAGGACCCCTTAAGGCACACTTGAGCGTTCTAATGTGTCAAAAGCGGTCACAGGGACTCCCTAGGGGTCCTAACATGTATAAAGCGTACTAAGACCCCTAAGGAGTCCCCGTGACCCCTTTTGACACATTGCAATGCTCAAGTGTGTCTTAAGGGGTCGAAGGACCCCTTAAGACACACTTGAGTGTTGAAATGTGTCAAAAGGGGTCACGATGACTCCCTAGGGGTCCTAGTACGCTTTGTCACGCGTTAGGACCCCTAGGGAGTCCCCGTGACCCCTTTTGACACATTGGAATGCTGAAGTGTGTCTTAAGGGGTCCTACGACCCCTTATGACACACTTGAGCATTCCAATGTGTCAAAAGGGGTCACGATGATTCCCTAGGGGTCCTAGTATGCTTTATCACGCGTTAGGACACCTAGGGAGTCCCCGTGACCCCTTTTGACACATTGGAACGCTCAAGTGTGCCTTAAGGGGTCGTAGGACCCCTTAAGACACACTTGAGCATTCCAATGTGTGAAAAGGGGTCACAGGGACTCCTTAGGGGTCCTAGTACGCTTTATCATGCATTAGGACACCTAGGGAGTCGCCGTGACCCCTTTTGACACATTGGAATGCTCAAGTGTGCCTTAAGGGGTCCTACGATCCCTTAAGGCACACTTGAGCATTCCATTGTGTCAAAAGGGGTCACGGGGACTCCCTAGGTGTCCTAACATGTGATAAAGCATACTAGGACCCCTACAGAGTCCCCGTGACACCTTTTCACACATTGGAACACTCAAGTGTTTCTTAAGGTGTCCTACGACCCCTTAAGGCACACTTGAGCATTCCAATGTGTCAAAAGGGGTCACGGGGACTCCCTAGGGGTCCTAGTATGCTTTATCACGAGTTAGGACACCTAGGGAGTCCCTGTGACCCCTTTTGACACATTGGAATGCTCAAGTGTTCCTTAAGGGGTCGTAAAACCCCTTAAGACACACTTGAGCATTCCAATGTGTGAAAAGGGGTCACGGGGACTACTTAGGGGTCCTAGTACACTTTATCACACGTTACAACACCTAAGGAGTCCCCGTGACCCCTTTTGACACATTAGAACGCTCAAGTGTGCCTTAAGTGGTCGTAGGACCCCTTAAGACACACTCGAGTGTTCTAATGTGTGAAAAGGGGTCACAAGGACTCCTTAGGGGTCCTAGTATGCTTTATCATGCGTTAGGACTCCTAGGGAGTCCCCATGACCCATTTTGACACATTGGAACACTCAAGTGTGCCTTAAGGGGTCGTAGGACCCCTTAAGAAACACTTGAGTGTTCCATTGTGTGAAACGGGATCACGGGGACTCTTTAGGGGTCCTAGTACACTTTATCACGCGTTAGGACACCTAGGGAGTCCCCGTGACCCCTTTTGACACATTCGAATACTCAAGTGTGCCTTAAAGGGTCGTAGGACCCCTTAAGACACACTTGAGAATTCCAATGTGTCAAAAGGGGTCACGGGGACTGCTTAGGGGTCCTAGTACGCTTTATCACGCGTTTGGACACCTAGGGAGTCTCCGTGACCCATTTTGAAATATTGGAATGCTCAAGTGTGCCTTAAGGGGTCATAGGACCCCTTAAGGCACACTTGAGCATTCCAATGTGTCAAAAGGGGTCACAGGGACTCCTTAGGGGTCCTATTATGCTTTATCACGCATTAAGACACCTAGGGAGTCCCCGTGACCCCTTTTGACACATTGGAACGTTCAAGTGTGCCTTAAGGGGTCCTAACATGTGATAAAGCATACTAGGACCCTTAGGGAATCATCATGACCTCTTTTGACACATTGGAATGCTCTAGTGTGTGATAAGGGGTCGTAGGACCCTTTAAGACACACTTGAGCATTTCAATGTGTCAAAAGGGGTCACAGGGACTCCCTAGAGGTCGTAATGTGTTATAAGGTGTACTAGGACCCCTAGGGAGTCATCGTGACCCCTTTTGACACATTAGAACACTCAAGTGTGTCTTAAGGGCTCACGATGACTCCCTAGGGGTCCTAGTACGCTTTATCATGCGTTAGGAACCCTAGGGAGTCAAAAAGACCTCTTATGACACACTTGAGCATTCCAATGTTTCAAAAGGGGTCACGGGGACTCCCTAGGTGTCCTAACGCGTGATAAAGTGTACTTGGACCCCTAGGGAGTCATCGTGACCTTTTAAGACACATCGTGACCCCTAGGGAGTCCCCATGACCCCTTATCACATGTTAGGACCCCTAGGGAGTCTCTCTCTGCCTCTAGTGAACTATTCTTCAAAGCATCCATTTTTGCATAGCTAGGGTTTACGATGCCTGTAAAAGGCACATTTAATACAAATATTTAGCCGATGACATTAGTACATATATAATATACATTATATATATCATATGCCTCTTTTTTATATATATTATATACATAAATATATGTAAAAGTTCAATTGTTTTCATTTGCTCGCGCCATTTTTTATCAGTCGGGGAATATCGAGTACCTGATATTTTTGGGTACCTGATTTTTTCTAGGCAATATTTGACAAAAATATTCCCTTTCCCCACAGAGAAGACAATCATGGGATTTTATACTTTTTTCACGCGTTGCAAAACAAAAAATGTGATTTGGGGCCCATTGTTTGATTTTTGTCGACTTGTGGTCTCACCATGGGAAGCACCAATCGTCGAAAGGCTAAACATAAGAGGAAGCTGACAGATGATGAAATTCAGGCATATAGGGAAAAAGATAAGGAAAATCACCGAAGAAGGAGAGAAGGTATGTTAACCATTAATCAAGGTGACCCCGTAAATGTAGTTGTAAGTGAAGAGGATGTTCAATTTGAAAATGCACAGATGGAGATTGAAAATGTAGACTTTGGGAATGAAAATGTTGCACAAGAACGACATGAATGTTATACATCTCCAAATTATATGCGAAATGAAGTCCCTTGTAATAAAGATAATCAATCTTCAAATTCAAGGCTTTCAAAAACACCTAAATGGTTAATTGAAATTGAGGAGAACATTATGAATAATTGGGAAGGAAAGAGGTCACATAGAACTGTTAGGTTGTGGGCTTCAAGACTTTATGATCAATTTTTTCAAAACAAGACATTGGTTGAGAAATGTCAAATTTTTGTGCAGTTGTTAAAGATGCAAAAGATGAGACCTGTGCTTGTGAAATTGAAGATTCGTGTGAACAAAAAAATGGAGAGAAATGCCATTGTTGTGAAAAATCTTTTCAATGCTCTCAATAACATTGGGAAGACTAGCAGAGAAAAAGACAAGAGAGTTTCTCGGAGGGTTATTACAACCTCCTTAGTAAGTCATCAGTTGAGAAAGACTCGTTTGATGAGACAAACTTGTGTTGACTTCAATATAGATCGTAAAACTTTGGGTAGAGCACTTACAAGAAGAGAAAAACTTGATGATCCGCTTCAAATTGATACATGGGCTTATGGTGGGAGACTTCCACATTTCGATAAGAAGCTTACAGACGTTGTCAAGGATGAAATTCAATAATTTTGGGATGCTAACTCAAGAGTGTCACCAAATGTGAAGGATGTCTTGAAGTTGAGAGTTGGCAATCGAGACCACACTCCACATCCTAAACATTATGTGGAGGTAAGTCAAACAATGTTGTATAAAAAATTTTGTGAGACACATCCAACATTGAAAATATCACAAAGGTCTTTTGAATCCGTGAAGCCATTTTATTGTGTACCCCTTAAGATTCGAAATACATGTTGTTGCAAATATCATGTTGAGTTTTCAATGCATCATGAATTATTACGGTCCATTCATTCTAAATTGCATACTAATGAAATGCTAGAGGATTGTGGTGCAAGTGGTCTTCCCAAATCATCAAGAGACTTGCTAGATCAATTTTTATGTCAGAGATGATGGTTGTTTATTTTATAAAAAAAATTGCTTAAATGCCAAGTGCTTAGAATGTGGTGGCTTGTCCAAGTTTAGAACATGTTTTCATGAGGGTTTGGAACACAATTTTGGAAAGACAGTCGTCCAAAAAAAAGGTATATGAAATAGTGAAATATACATTGAAGAGTGGAGGTGAAGGCTCTAGATGTGAGTTAGTTGCAAAAGAATACAATGTTGCTGATTTTATCTCAGATTTCAAGAAAAATATTTTTTACAAGTATGCAAGGCATAGTCACAGGTCTCAATCATTGGATCAATAATTCAGGACATGTAAGGACACTTTCCCCATTGGAACTATTATATCCATTGTAGACTTTGCGGAGAACTATACATTACAGCCCCAAAATGAGACTCAAGCTCAATATTACAATTCGATTCAGGTCGCTATTTTTGTACACATCACATATCGACATTCCCCTAATAGCACAAAAGATGAGTGAAAGATAATTAGAGAGTACCATTTTTATATGAGTGATGACAGGTCTCACTCTCATGAGTTTGTTCAACATTGTTTCCAGAACTATTTTGACTTCTTGCAGGAAAATGGTATTGCTATGGATAGGCATCTTATTTGGTTGGATAATTGCACTGGTCAATTTAAGAATGCCAAAATGTTTTATTGGTTGTGTAGAATGCATGTGGAGAGAGGTGTACCTCATATTTGGAGTTTTTTTGAGTCAGGGCATGGGAAAGGGGAGCATGATGGAGCAGGTGCGTGTGTCAAGAGAGCTCTAGTTAAGGAGCAATTGAGGATTTCAAGTGTTGTACTTCTTGATGCTCATTCTATTGTTGATTGGTGTACTTTAGCATTGTCACAGGGGGGGACTCTTGATTCTACAGTGCATAGATTCTTTTGGTTGGTTGAGGATGGAACTATAGGAGATAGATTGGATTGTCAAACAGTGAAAGACTCTTCAAAAATGCATTCATTCCAAAGCTCCAATAGTAGTACATGGACCATTTGGACATGAGAGTTGGCTTATTTTTGCCCCATGTGTTTTCAGTATGATTGGGATCATTGCGAGTCAAGTGAGTGGGTGGATACATGGGTTCCACAGTATCTGACTCCTTTATCTTTGACACTCTCTATAAGAAATGATGACATGGACACTTCAGTTGACTATGACCATCTTTCAGATCTTTTGAAGCTAGGAGATGTTTTTGTATTGGTTGCACCGCAGGGGAATGATGAGAGGTCAGATTATTGGTTAGCACGTTGTGTACAAGGTAAACAAAAGCTTGTACAACCAATGACAGATGGTGATGGGTTCACATATCCTACTGGTTCAGTTGTTGTTATAGGAACATGGCTGCAAACATACATGATTAGAAAGAATGGAGTTCCCGCATTTGAAGACTATGAGAAGCACAAAACTATTCTTATGTATTCACACCTTGTTATAGCAACAAATGTCAAGTTGTCAAAGCATCAAGGAAGACCAAAGACAAAAGAACTTTGGACTATTACTACTGCTGATCATGAAGCACTATTGGAGACCTTGAAGCAAAGAGATGACCCTTCAGGAACACTTGACTAGGTAATAAGTTAACTTAGTGCATTATTTTCTAAGTTTGTTAAGCTTAATTTCAATACATTAATTTGACCTTTCTTAGATTGTATTTTGAGTCAATAAACTTGGTTTTGTTTGTGGAATGTAACTTGTGCAGGACCACCTATGAAGACACCTATGGTCACCATGGATCCAATTAGAGATAGAAGGACAAAAGGATCCTTAATGGCTAATTGAGATCTTTTGAAGCCTATAATGGAAATTTGTAACAATCAATTTGATTTAAAAGTTAAATGTCCTAAAAATCTTCATAAGCACTTATGACCAAAATCATGTATGGGTGGTCAATAGTGCCAAGAAGAGATCTTACATGTCATATACTTATGTCATTTGCATGGTTTGAATTCTTACATGTTTGATTGTTGTTTGTAATGCTTTAAGGATATTATTTTTTATCAAATTTAACAAGCTTAATCATGATTAATTTCATAGTTCAAATTTCAAACATACCACTAACAGTCAGTTGAAAGCGGCTCATATCTCAGACCTCGTGAGAGGTATTGACAAACTATCAAGTGCTACGGGATCATGTTTTTGAGATCTACAATAACCTCTCTCAGTTTTGGGCAATTCGACTTCGTTTGTATTTGGCAAGGCGATCTCAGTCGATGCCAAAACTTGCAGTGAGGGTCAGTTGAAAGTGGCTCAGCAACGTATCTTTCAAACCGTTCAACCTAGCATCAAACCGTCTACTCCATCAGCTCCGGTTGGCTAGGTAAATGCCAGTGACAACCCCATTCTACCCACAGAGTCACGAAAATGCTCGCGATCACGCTCGACCCAAGTGACCCCAAGGTGCACTAAGCACGATTGGGCAGCGATCTTTTGGGGCTTGTATCTTGGACCTCGTGAGAGCTATCAACAAACTATCAGGTGCTACAAGATCATGTTTTTGAGGTCTACAATAACCTCTCTCAATTTTGGGCGATTCGACTTCATTTGCATTTGGCAAGGCAATCTCATTCGATGCCAAAACTTGCAGTGAGGGTCAGTTGAAAGTGGCTCAGCAATGTATCTTTCAAACCGTCTGACCTAGCATCAAACCGTCTGCTCCATTTGCTCTGGTTGGCCAAGTAAATGCTAGTGACAACCCCATTCTACCCACAGAGTCATGAAAATGCTCGGGACCACGCTTGACCCAAGTGACCCCAAGGTGCACTAAGCACAATGGGCAGCGATCTTCTAGGGCTCGTATCTCAGACCTCGTGAGAGCTATCGACAAACTGTCAGGTGCTATGGGATCATGTTTTTGAGGTCTACAATAAAATCTCTCAGTTTTGGGTGATTCGACTTCGTTTGCATTTGGCAAGGTGATCTCAGTCGATGCCAAAACTTGCAGTGAGGGTCAGTTGAAAGTGGCTCAGCAGCATATCTTTCAAACCATCCAACCTAGCATTGAACCGTCTACTCCATCAGCTCCAGTTCACTGAGTAAATGCCAATGACAACCCCATTCTACCCACAGAGTCACAAAAACACTCGTGACCACGCTCGACCCAAGTGACCCCAAGGTGCACTAAGCACGATTGGGCAGCGATCTTCTAGGGCTCGTATCTCAGACCTCATGAGAGCTATCAAAAAACTATCAAGTGTTACAGGATCATGTTTTCAAGGTCTACAATAACCTCTCTTAGTTTTGGGCGATTTGACATCATTTGCATTTGGCAAGGTGATCTCAGTCGATGCCAAAACTTGTAGTGAGGGTCGATTGAAAGTGGCTCAGTAGCGTATCTTTCAAACCATCTGACTTGGCATCGAACCATCTTCTCCATTGGCTCTGGTTGGCTGGGTAAATGCTAGTGACAACCCCATTCTACCCACAGAGTCACGAAAACAATCGTGACCATGCCCGACCCAAGTGACCCTAAGGTGCACTAAGCACGATTGGGCAGTGATCTTCTGGGGCTCATATCTCAGACCTCGTGAGAGCTATTGACAAACTATTAAGTGCTACAGGATCATTCTTTCAAGGTCTACAATAACCTCTCTCAGTTTTGGGCGATTCAACTTCGTTTGCATTTGGCAAGGCAATCTCAGTCGATGCCAAAACTTGCAGTGAGGGTCAGTTGAAAGTGGCTCAGCAGTGTATCTTTCAAACCATCTGACCTGGCATCAAACCATGTACTCCATTAGCTCTAGTTGGCTGGGTAAATGCCAGTGACAACCCCATTCTACCCATAGAGTCATGAAAATGCTCGCGACCACGCTCGATCCAAGTGACCCCAAGGTGCACTAAGCACGATTAGGCAGTGATCTTCTGGGGCTCGTATCTTGGACCTCATGAGAGCTATTGACAAATTGTTAGGTGCTACAAGATCATGTTTTTGAGGTCTACAATAACCTCTCTCAGTTTTGGGCGATTCGACTTCGTTTGCATTTGGCAAGGCGATCTCAGTCGATGCCAAAACTTGCAGTGAGGGTCAGTTAAAAGTGGCTCAACAGCGTATCTTTCAAACCGTCTGACCTGGCATCAAACCGTCTACTCCATCAGCTCCGGTTGGCTGGGTAAACACCAGTGACAACCCCATTCTACCCACAAAGTTACGAAGACGCTCGCGACCACGCTCGACCCAAGTGACCCCAAGGTGCACTAAGCACGATTGGACAGTGATCTTTTGGGGCTCGTATCTCAGACCTCATGAGAGCTATTGACAAACTATTAGGTGCTATGAGATCATGTTTTTGAGGTCTACAATAACCTCTCTTGGTTTTGGGTGATTTGACTTCGTTTGCATTTGGCAAGGTGATCTCCGTCGATGTCAAAACTTACAGTGAGGGTCAGTTGAAAGTGGCTCAGCAGTGTATCTTTCAAACCGTTTGACCTGGCATCGAACCGTCTACTCCATCAGCTCAGGGTGACCAGGTAAACACTAGTGACAACCCCATTCAACCCACAGAGTCATGAAAATGCTCGTGACCACGCTCGACCCAAGTGACCCCAATGTGCACTAAGCACGATTGGGCAGTGATCTTCTAGGGCTCGTATCTCGGTCCTCGTGAGAGCTATTGACAAACTATTAGGTGCTATAGGATTTTGTTTTCAAGGTCTATAATAACCTCTCTTAGTTTTGGGTGATTCGACTTCATTTGCATTTGGCAAGGCGACCTCAATCGATGCCAAAACTTGCAGTGAGGGTCAGTTGAAAGTGGCTCAATAGCGTATCTTTCAAACCGTTTGACCTGGCATTGAACCATCTACTCCATCAGCTCCAGTTGGCTGGGTAAATGCCAGTGACAACCCCATTCTACCCATAGAGTCATGAAAATGCTCGCGACCACGCTCGACCCAAGTGACCCCAAGGTGCACTAAGCACGATTGGGCAGCGATCTTCTGGGGTTCGTATCTTGGACCTCGTGAGAGCTATCGACAAACTATTAGGTGCTATGGGATCATGTTTTCAAGGTCTACAATAAAATCTCTCTATTTTGGGTGATTCAACTTCATTTGCATTTGGCAAGGCGATCTCAGTCGATGCCAAAACTTGCAATGAGGGTCAGTTAAAAGTGGCTCAGCAGCGTATCTTTCAAACCATCTAACCTGGCATCAAACCATCTACTCCATTGGCTCTAGTTGGCTGGGTAAACACCAGTGACAACCCCATTCTACCCACAAAGTCATGAAAATGCTTGCGACCATGCTCGACCCAAGTGACCCCAAGGTGCACTAAGCACGATTGGGCAGCGATCTTTTGGGGCTCGTATCTTAGACCTCGTGAGAGCTATTAACAAACTGTCAAGTGCTATAGGATCATGTTTTTGAGGTCTACAATAACCTCTCTCAATTTTGGGTGATTTGACTTCGTTTGCATTTGGCAAGGCGATCTCAGTTGATGCCAAAACTTGCAGTGACGGTCAGTTGAAAGTGGCTCAGTAGCGTATCTTTCAAACCGTCCGACCTGACATCAAACCATCTACTCCATTGGCTTCGGTTGGCTGGGTAAACACCAGTGACAACCCCATTCTACCCACAGAGTCACGGAAACACTCACGACCACGCTCGACCCAAGTGACCCCAAGGTGCACTAAGCATGATTGGGCAGTGATCTTCTGGGGCTCATATCTCAGACCTCGTGAGAGCTATCAACAAACTGTCAAGTGCTATAGGATCATGTTTTCAAGGTCTACAATAACCTCTCTCAATTTTTGGCGATTCGACTTCATTTTCATTTGGCAAGGCAATCTTAGTCGATGCCAAAACTTGCAGCGAGGGTCAGTTGAAAGTGGCTCAGTAGCGTATCTTTCAAACCGTCTGACCTAGCATCAAATCGTCTACTCCATCAGCTCCAGTTGGCCGGGTAAATGCTAGTGACAACCCCATTCTACCCACAGAGTCACAAAAATGCTCACGACCATGCTCGACCCAAGTGACCCCAAGGTGCACTAAGCACGATTGGGCAGAGATCTTCTGGGGCTCATATCTCAGACCTCGTGAGAGCTATTGACAAAATTTTAGGTGCTACGAGATCATGTTTTTGAGGTCTACAATAACCTCTCTCAATTTTGGTCGATTCGACTTCGTTTGCATTTGGCAAGGCGATCTCAGTCAATGCCAAAACTTGCAGTGAGGGTCAGTTGAAAGTGGCTCAACAGTGTATCTTTCAAAAGATCTAACCTGGCATCAAACCGTCTACTCCATCGGCTCTGGTTGGCTGGGTAAATTCCAGTGACAACCCCATTCTATCCACAGAGTCACGAAAACACTCGCAACCATGCTCGACCCAAGTGACCCCAAGGTGCACTAAGCACGATTGGGCAGTGATCTTCTGGGGCTCATATCTCGGACCTCATGAGAGCTATCAACAAACTATTAGGTGCTACAGGATCATGTTTTCAAGGTCTACAATAACCTCTCTCAATTTTGGGTGATTTGACTTCGTTTGCATTTAGCAAGGCGATCTTAGTCGATGCCAAAACTTGCAGTGAGGGTCAGTTGAAAGTGGCTCAGCATCGTATCTTTCAAACCATCCGACCTGGCATCAAACCGTCTACTCCATCAGCTCTGGTTGGCTAGGTAAACACCAGTGACAACCCCATTCTACCCACAGAGTCACGAAAATGCTCGTGACCACGCTTGACCCAAGTGACCCCAAGGTGCACTAAGCACGATTGGGCAGCGATCTTTTTGGTTGTTGGATTCATAGAGGACTAGGACTATATCAGTGGGAAACTCAAGAGAAATTTTCAATACCAAGCTGATGATGCCTTCATGATGCATGATAATGCAGTTCTTTGTGTTGACATCAGTCATGATTCAGAGATGTTGGCTTCAGGTTCACAGGGTGGGAAAATTAAGGAGGACGTGCTCGCAATTGAATCCCAAAATACATATGTATGATGGCTTCGACAAAATATTTATTGGTGTCACTTGCATGAAGCGGTATGTTTGTGGAGAGCTAGAAATGACACGCTCTAGTTATAGCACCAAGCGTCCAATCAAAACACAGACGCATTAACACTTGTGTTGCAATAAGATCCAGATGGCACTATTCAGTAAATTAGTCCCTTCGCGTCTATCTTGTGTTTATGAATAGATGTTTTTAAGCCTTTATTGCTTTCAAGTTAAAAGCATTATCATTTATAGTTTAGTTGATTCATTGTAAATCTTGCACGGGGAGTTCTACTCGGATAATTCAAAGGGCGCTTACGCTTCTCAATAGCGAAGTGACCCAACTATTGGTGTTGGTTGAGTCTTTTTGTTTTGGCTTTAAAGGTCATTTTGTAAGCATTTCTTTCGAAGACAAATCTGTTCACCAACAAGAAGTTAAACCTCAAACATAATAAGCTCCATGAACAGGGTATTCCAGAGTAAAGAAAAACAAATGTAACTTCAACAAGATATAATTTAAATCATAATGATAATCATAGTCAAGATATCACTTCACCATTCAATTCCACAAACATGAATAATAAATATGTATATACAAAAGATGACGCAAATATAACATATAAATGAATATGTTCTATATATGTATCAAATGTATCAAAAGTATGTCCATATACAAATATGGCACATGCCATTTCAAAATGTCTACAAAATCAATGTTTTAAGGTGTACAATGTGGCATATATGCCATCTCAAAATGTGCCAAGTGTCATCTCTAAATGACCACAAAACTAAAACTGCATCCTATGCTGTAGGGGGATCATCAAAATGTAGCTTCTTTGAAGAAGTGTTGGGCTCTGATTGATCCTACATAAAAAATGAGTTCAAACCAAAGTTAGATTGCTTACTTTATATGATTTGTACACACACACACACACACACACACACATATATAATTCATAGTTTTCAAACACTAATTTAATTAAAATTATAACTGAATACAAATAAATTTGTACCTGGTCTCTCGATCACCTACCACGATTAGGTGTCCTAACATAAGTCCTGGGTAGCGAAGGGACCATGCCAACAATACCAACTCTAACCTATAAATATATATTTGTAATAATGAGATTAGTAGACTGGTGCAACATACAGTAATAAATCTACAAAATAGGATGATAGCATAATAAAATTACAAATTGATTGAACTAAAATTAAAACTTACATCTGGTGATCCCTCCTCTGGAATAGTGGGCTGGGTCAACAAAGAAATGAAAGATTCTCGTGGGACCTCCCTCATAGTTGGAGTAACCTATGAGAGTAAAAAGATTGTCAATTATATATCAATGTACTTCATCATAGCAACCCTAGTTACAAAATACAAATAATAATATGTAAAAGTCTAGGGCTATCACTCTGAATCGAGACGCCTATAACCCTACGCCACCGAACCAGTATCGGGACATCATCAATAGCCACACCCTATACAATAAAGTGCAAGTAAAATATTTATTACTACACACAAGTGGCATACATATGCATGCATAATTAATCTTAAACAATTAACTACCTTTCCTTTGTCGACACCTGATGAAGGAACCCCCTCATGCCCCCCACTGACGTTGGCTGTAGCCTACAAGAACACAATAAGATGACAATATATATTAGTAAATGTATGAATTTTATTGCTCTAATTGATAGAGATTTAAGGATGTACACCAAATGATATAAAAAAAAACTAATGGGTTCATAATTTATAATATACCATATAGTCATCAAGGCCAAATGAAATGGCCGAAAGTGTGGACTCATCCACCTGTCTCACCTCCTCCTGTGTCATCGACTGAACATAAATGGAAAAAATATATATACATAAGTGCATGCAATCATTAAAACTAATCTAAATAAATAAATTATTTTTAAATTAAATAAGTCATGTGACAAATTTATTTATAATGTTTACTCTTACCGTATCAACAGGAGTCAATGGCTCTACGTGCACCTCCTGAGCACTCTCATGAGATGTAGATGCTCCATGAGGTGTTGCAGCCTTTGTAGTAGCCTCTCATGTATCTCCCTCATCAATATCATGAAACTGATATATGTCAGAATTAGTAAGCGGTCTGAGGCACATATGCCTGCACATAATGCACGTATGGGGCTCGCATACATGTGAACTCCGATGAGATGTCGATGCGCCAGCAGCATCCACAGGAGGCAACACTGACCTAGTTTGTGTGATCAACTGATCACTCAGTAAATGAATTGCCCTAATAGTCTATTCAGCAGCCTCTCTAATGATATCAGGATGCTGCACTGAAGTGTTAGGATTAACAAGGCAAAAATAACAATTATGTGCAAATATAACTAATATCAGAAAATAATAAACCACACAGAATAGAACACAAGACACACAGATTTAACGTGGTTCACCCAATCCCTGGGCTACATCCACCAACAGCGAGTCCAATATTATTATTATCCAGTGATTACAACCTGATTACAATCTGTAATCCCTTACAGCCCAATTTTGCCGCAAGTACTAAAATCATACCTCATGAAAAATCCCTAACCCTAAGCCATATTATACAATATTTTCCCGCTTTAGGGTTAGAATGAGTTATAAGTAGTCGGCCCAAAATAATCGAAAAGTAGTTGGCCTCAAAGTGTACAGTACTTTCCTGGATAGTACTTTCCTGATTAGTCACCACAAGCTAACAATCTCCCACTTGGTGACTGATCAGTATCCACACTATACTAAAAAAACCTCCCACTTGGAGACTGATCCTGTAGCAATACCGCTACCCACATGAGGCTCCCACTGAATTGAACCACCTTGGACTTAGTTGTTCCTTTATTTTGTTCAGTCTAGAAGACCAACTGAAGCTGAACATGAGTTCAACTTCTCCCTTGTTACTACCTTGGTAAACATATCTGCTGGATTATCATCAGTATGAATCTTTTCCAGCCTTAACTGTCCATCATCCAAAACTGATCGAATGAAATGGTACCGCAACTGTATGTGTTTTGTCTTTGAGTGCAAAGCAGAATTCTTTGCAAGATGAATGGCACTTTGGCTATCTGTATGTAGAAAATTATCCTTTTGTGGATGTCCCAATTCTTCCATGAAGAATTGAAGCCATATCATCTCCTTGGCTGCCTCTGTAGCAGCAACATACTCTGCCTCTGTAGTGGATAAAGAAACCACCTTTTGTAGTCGAGAAATCCAACTCACTGCTGTCCCACCAACAGTAAATATATAACCTTTAGTACTCCGCCTGCTATCTATATCTCCTGCCAAATCTGAGTCAACATAGCCTTGTACAGTAGTAGTAGAACCCCCAAAGTGTAAACACTTACTGGATGTGCCTCTCAAATATCTGAGAATCCATTTGACTGCATTCCAATGCTCAATACTAGGGTTACTCATATAACGGCTAACGACGCCCACTGCGTGTGCAATATCTGGCCTAGTACATACCATAGCATACATTAAGCTCCCTACAGCTGAAGCATAAGGTACCTTAGACATTTTAGTCTCTTCTTCTGGTGTCTTGGGACACATATCCTTAGTCAATTTCAAATGACCAGGCAAAGGTGTGCTGACAGCTTTGGCATTTTCCATAGAGAAACGTTGCAACACCTTCTCAATATAATCAGCCTGAGATAGAGACAATTTCTTATTTTTCCTATCTCTACAAATTTTCATACCAAGGATTTGTTTTGCTGCCCCCAAATCCTTCATAGCAAAAGATTTTGCTAATTGTTGTTTCAACCCCTTAATGTGATCCATGTTAGACCCAGTTACAAGCATATCATCAACATATAAACATAAAATAATGTAGCTGTCATCATCCAACCTCTTAAAATAAACACAATGGTCAGAATGACACCGACTATATCCATGCCCATTCATAAAAGTGTCAAATTTAATATACCATTGCCGAGGTGCTTGCTTCAAGCCATATAAACTTTTCTGCAATCTACACACCAAATTCTCCTTACCCTTGACCTCAAATCCTTGTGGCTGAACCATATATATTTCTTCATCTAAATCACCATGAAGAAAGGCTGTTTTAACATCAAGCTGCTCTAAATGCAAATCTTCAGTAGCCACAATACTTAAAACAGTACGAATAGAAGTCATTTTAACAACTGGAGAAAATATCTCATCAAAATCAATACCATGTTTCTGTGCAAATCCTTTTACGACTAATCTGGCTTTAAATCTTTTCATACCTCCATCCTCTTCTTTGATCCTGTAAACCCATTTATTTTGTAAAGCCCTTTTACCTGCAGGTAACTTACATAAATCCCATGTCTGATTTTTTAGCAAAGAGTCCATTTCATCTATCATTGCAGACTCCCACTGAAGCTTTGTATCCACCTGCACAACTTCATTATAACATTCAGGTTCACCAGCATCTGTTAACAGAATAGAATACAAAGATGGAGAAAATCTTTCTAGAGGTCTACTTAGCCTTGTTGACCGTCTAACACTCACTGGGGTGTGTGGTATTTGTTGTTGCTGTTGTTGCGGAGCATAAGGAACTACTGGAACATGAACTTGTGGAGTATCATCCAGTACTACATAGTCATTTTCTTTCTTCTCATGCTGCAGCAACAGATCTTTGTACAATACTTTCTCATTGAATATGACATCCCTGCTTCTTAAAATTTTATGATTTTCAAAATCCCAAAGCCTATAACAAAATTCATCAATGCCATACCCAACAAATACACATTTCTTTGACTTAGCTTCTAGCTTGGTTCTATTTTCAGAATCTATAAGTGCAAAAGCTTCACAACCAAAAGTTTTGAGAAAAGAATAACTCACCTTCTTACCACTCCATGCTTCCTCTGGAATACCACAGTCCAAAGGAGTAGAGGGGCCTCTATTGATTAAATAAACAGCAGTGTTCACTACCTCTGCCCACATATTTTTGGGCAGCCTAGCATGCAACCTCATACTCCTTGCACGCTCCATTATTATCCTGTTCATGCGTTCAGCCACTCCATTTTCTTGTGGAGTCCTTGGTACAGTTTTCTGCCTACGAATACCATTAGAGGAACAATATTCTTCAAATTCTGTACTGCAATACTCACCACCATTATCAGATCTGAGACATTTTAACTTTTTACCAGTCTCATTCTCAACCAAGCATTTCCATTTCTTAAAAGTTTGAAATACATCAGATTTCTATCTAAGGAAATAAATCCATACTTTTCTTGTTGCATCATCTATAAATGTAACATAATACAGAGAGCCACCAAGGGAAGATACCTGAGCTGGTCCCCATACATCTGTATGCACAAGCTCTAATCTCTCATTTTTCTTTTCCTTCCCACTCTTCACAAAACTAACTCTCTTTTGTTTTCCATAAACACAACTTTCACAGAAATCCATATTGACACATTTCAGACCAGGTAAAACTTTCTTTGAATGAAGTAATTTCATACCTTTTTCACTCATGTGCCCGAGTCTGTTGTGCCACAGTGCTGTGTCAGAATCTACAGCAACAGTTTGATGTTCTTCCTGCTCAACTGCAGCCACTGTTCCTGAACATTCATTATCTTCTGAAACAATTAAAATAGAAGGAACAGTATGACCTGTACAAAGATATAAGGTGCTTACTTTCACACCTTTTGCTACTACTAAGGAACCTTTTGAAACCTTCCAATTTTTATCATTAAAAGTAACTGTGCAACCTTCATCACCCAGTTGCCCTGCTGAAATTAAATTCCTACTCAGCCTTGGAACATGTCTTACCTCTTGTAGTAGCCAATGATTCCCATTCTGCAACTTAATCTTAATTTTTCCCTTTCCAACAATCTGACAGGGTTCATTATCTCCCAAATAAACTAGCCCAAAATCCCCTTGGACATAATCAACAAAATAACTTCTATGGGGTGTAGCATGAAATGAAGCCCCAGAATCTAAAACCCATGAATCATCAATACTTTCTAAGGACAAGAGCAAAGCATCCTCCTCAAATTTGTTACTTACCACATTTGCCTCCTTGTTTCCATCATTTTTGTCTCCTTGATCTTTCTTCCGAGACCAACAATCTTTCTTCTTATGACCTGGTTTTCCATAGTACCAGCAATCATTTGGCCCTTTAGATTCGGACCTCTTTCCCTTTGATTTTCCTCTTGATTTCCCACGATTTCCAGAGTTGTTTCCTCTATCTCTTGTTCTGCCTCTGCTTTCTGTGTTCAATACACTACCCGATGTGGATGCCCCTGAGCTTTTCCTATGAATTTCCTCACTCAATATAACACCAATAACATCATCATACTTTAGGGTATTAGAACCAGAAACAGAATTACTAACAGCCATTACCAAGCCATTCCAGCTTTCTGGCAAAGAACACAAAATCAAGAGAGCCCTAACCTCTTCATCAAAAGTAATTTTAACTGAGGTTAATTGACTTGTAACTGTATTAAACTCATTCAAATGATCAGTAACTGATCCACCTTCTACCATTTTCATATTAAATAAACGCTTCATAAGAAATACCTTGTTTGAAGCTGAAGGCTTTTCATACAACTTCGCTAGGGTTTCCATCAGATCTTTAGCTGTCTTTGCTTCAGTAATATTGAATGCCACCGATTGTGCCAGGCATAGATGAATACTCCCCAGTGCCTTCCTATCCAAAATATCCCAATCTTCTTGAGACATTGATTGCTCTTTCTTGGCTACTCCCTCTAATGGCCGCCATAGATCCTTCTGATAGAGATAATCCTCCATTTGCATCTTCCATAACTGGAACTTCTGCCCATTAAACTTATCAACCTTTAGCCTACCCTCGTCTACCATTTCTCCCACTTAACCGAGAGACTCTCCCACTAACTCGTGAGACCTGCTTCAGAGAATAGATGAAAGAACGAATGAAATAACCTCGCTCTGATACCACTTGTTAGGATTAACAAGGCAGAAATAACAATTATGTGCAAATATAACTAATATCAGAAAATAATAAACCACACAGAATAGAACACAAGACACACAGATTTAACGTGGTTCACCCAATCCCTGGGCTACGTCCACCAACAGCGAGTCCAATATTATTATTATCCAGTGATTACAACCTGATTAAAATCCGTAATCCCTTACAGCCCAATTCTGCCGCAAGTACTAAAATCATACCTCATGAAAAATCCCTAACCCTAAGCCATATTATACAATATTTTCCTGCTTTAGGGTTAGAATGAGTTATAAGTAGTCGGCCCAAAATAACCGAAAAGTAGTTGGCCTCAAAGTGTACAGTACTTTCCTGGATAGTACTTTCCTGATTAGTCACCACAAGCTAACATGAAGGAGGGGGTGCAACATCAGTGGGGGGGACAAAGATAGTGGCCTTTCGGCACTGGGAAGATGGCCTAGTCTAAGGAGCTCCTCAGCCTACGCCCATGTTGGGCCTCATACTCTAATAATCAACATGTTGACCAAGCACAAACTCAGCATACAATTTTTTAAGGAAATAAAATGGGACCTCCAAATTTCTATGTGGTGGTTTATCAAAAACCATCCACCAGCGATCCCAAAAGTTTGTGCGCATTGCTTCATTTGTGCACCATTTTATTAATAATTTGGGCTTTTTGGGGTCAACTGGTATTCCGGTTTTAGGATCGACAAAAAGGGTAGCTATATCTTCCTTAGTTATATTAAGGGCTGCAATCCCATCATGGTCAAGCCCGTCATCAAATTGGTCGTGCATATCATCACGCCAATGAAGAGCAACATTATGTTGCTACATGAGTGTGTCAATATTTCCAACAATTGTATTTAGTGTGGTAAGCATGGGAGCTAATGTAGGTATATTTTGATACGTGTTTTGGAAACCTTGTATTGTGCTCAAATTTTATTCTATCAAATCTTGTAAAGATTTAGGGTTTAGATATGGGGGATTGTTTTCGGGATTTTTATTTGGAGGGTTATTTTCTTCATTGTTGTCAACCATGCTTGATTAAATAAAAAACAAATCTAAGTTTTAAATATTATTACAAATATAAATACAAAACCCTATTTAAAAAAAAACATTACATTTACAATGAAAATGAAATAAATTAATAAAAATATACAATTAACTACTTACCAAATATGCTTGAAGTCAAATTTGACGTTTCGAATATCAGGTATCCGAAAATATATCGGGTATCAAAAAACCGCGGCTAGAAAATGATAAAATCACCCTAGGAAATGAAGAATAGGGCTCGCGAGTGTGGGATATATGCCATAGTTATCGGGTACCCAAAAATATCGGGTACCCGATATTTTTGGGTACCCGATTAGGAATGTGCTTTGGTGGCAGGCTTGCCCAGGTGTACTGACACCCAGGCCTACTAAAAAGTCAACAAGTGCTTTCATGCACTTTTGGATGAGTAAAAAGTGAATATTTTTCACATTGCCACTTTTTGGCCCCTCATCTTCTTGCACATACCCTTCGGTAAGTAATTATTTGTATATTTTTATTATTTTATTTCATTTTCATGCTAAATGTAGCATTTTTTTTTGAAATAGGGTTTTGTATTTATATTTTTAATAATATATGAAATTAGATTGAAATTTAGATTTGTTTTTTATTTAATCAGGCATGGCTGACAACAATGAAGAAAATAACCCTCCCACACCAAATAACGATCCCGAAAACAATCCCCCATATATAAACCCTAAATCTTTACAAGATTTGATACAAGAAGATTTGAACACAATATGAGGTTTCCAAAATAAATATCAAAATATACCTACATTAGGTCCCATGCTTGCCACACTAAATACAATTATTGGAAATATTGACACACCCACGTAGCAACATAATGTTGCTCTTCATTGGCGTGATGATATGCACACCCAATTTGATGACGGGCTTGACCATGATGGGATTGTGGCCCTTAATATAAGTAAGGAAGATATAGCCGCCCTTTTTGTCAATCCTAAAATTGGAATACCAGTTGACCCCAAAAAGCCTAAATTATCAATAAAATGGTGCACAAATGAAGCAATGCGCACAAACTTTTGGGATCGCTGGTGGATGGTTTTTGATAAATCACCCCATAGCAATTTGGAGGTCCCATTTTATTTCATTAAAAAATTGTATGCTGAGTTTGTGCTTGGTCACCATGTTGATTATTGGAGTATGAGGCCCAACATGGGCATAGGCAAAGGAGCTCCTCAAACTAGGCCATCTACCCAATGTCGGAAGGCCACTACCTTTGTCCCCCCCCACTAATGTCACACCCCCTCCTCTAGTGCAGCATCTCGATATCATTGCAGAGGCTGCCTCATAGACTATTAGGGCCATTCATTTACTGAGTGATCAGTTGATCACGCAAACCAGGTCAATGTTGCCTCCTGGTGTGGATGATGCTGGCGCATCAACATCTCATCGAAGTTCACATGTATGCGAGCCCCATATGTGCATTATGTTCAGGCATATGTGCCTCGGACCGCTTACTAATTTTGATACATATCAGTTTCATGTTATTGATGAGGAGGATATAGGAGATGTAGCTGCAGAGGCTGCAACACCTCATGGAGCATCTACATCTCATGAGAGTGCTCAGGAGGTGCACGCAGAGCCATTGACTCCTGTTGATACAATAAGAGTAAACATTATAAATAAATTTGTCACATGACTTATTTAATTTTAAAATAATTTATTTATTTAGATTAGTTTTAATGATTGCATGCACTTATGTATATGTATTTTTTCCATTTATGTTCAGTCGATGACACAGGAGGAGGTGAGGTAGGTGGATGAGTCCACACTTTCGGCCATTTCATTTGGCCTTGATGACTATACGGTATATTATAAATTATGTACCCATTAGTTTTTTTTTATATCATTTGGTGTACATGCTTAAATCTCTATCAATTAGAGCAATAAAATTCATATATTTACTAATATATATTGTCATCTTATTGTGTTCTTGCAGGCTACAACCGATGTTAGTGGGGGGCATGAGGGGGTTCCTTCATCAGGTGTTGACAAAGGAAAGGTAGTTAATTGTTTAAGATTAATTATGCATGCATATGTATGCCACTTGTGTGTAGTAATAAATATTTTACTTGCACTTTATTGTATAGGGTGTAGATATTGATGATGTCTTGACATCGGTTCGGGAGCATAGGGTTACAGGCATCTTGATTCGAAGTGATAACCTGATTGTACGTAGACTTTTACATATTGTTATTTGTATTTTGTAACCAAGGTTGCTATGATGAAGTACATTGATATATAATTGACAATCTTTTTACTCTCATAGGTTACTCCGACTATGAGGGAGGGTCCACGAGAATCTTTCGTATCTTTGTTGACCCAGCCCACTATTCCAGAGGAGGGATCACCAGATGTAAGTTTTAATTTTAGTTCAATAAATTTGTAATTTTATTATGCTATCATCCTATTTTGTATATTTATTACTCTATGTTGCACCACTCTACTAAACTCATTATTGCAAATATATATTTATAGGTCCCTTCGCACAGGACTTATGCTAGGACACCTGATCGTGGTAGGCGATTGAGAGACCAGGTACAAATATTTGTATTCAATTATAATTTTAATTAAATTAGTGTTTGAATTATGAATTTTATATATGTGTGTGTGTGTGTGTGTGTGTGTGTGTGTGTGTGTGTGTGTATGTACAAATCATATAAAGTAAGCAATCTAAATTTGGTTTGAACTCATTTTTTATGCAGGATCAATCAAAGCCCAACACTTCTTCAAAGAGGCTACATTTTGATGATCCCCCTACAACATAGGATGCAATTTTAGTTTTGTGGTCATTTAGAGATGCCACTTGGCACATTTTGAGATGGCATATATGCCACATTGTACACCTTAAAACATTGATTTTGTAGACATTTTGAAATGGCATGTGCCATATTTGTATATGGACATACTTTTGATACATTTGATACATATATAGAACATGTTCATTTATATGTTATATTTGCATCATCTTTTGTATATACATATTTATTATTCATGTTTATGGAATTGAATGGTGAAGTTATATCTTGACTATGATTATCATTATGATTTAAATTATATCTTGTTGAAGTTAGATTTGTTTTTCTTTACTCTGGAATACCCTGTTCATGGAGCTTATTATGTTTGAGGTTTAACTTCTATAGATTTCCTAGATTTCTGGTGCTTAACTTTCCCTGTGCCTGAGACAATGATGAGGCCATCAGTATCGATACTGAAGATCATTTCTTTGCAAAACAAAAACCATGCCATCTTCTCTTCATCACTAAATTAAAACTTCAATTGCTGCTAATATGAGAGTTTCATTTACCACTTCTATGAATTTTCGTATACAAATTCTATACCATCAATTATGTCACTATTTTTCATTGTGTGCACATTCAGTCTCATAATTGCATTGCTAATTTCATATATTATCATTTTCAATGCTTTTTTTTGGCACTTATAATAATTTTAACTGATGGCAATAATGTTTCAATATCATCGTGTATGCAGGAGCCTTCATTTCATGCTATAAAAAATCTCCATTATCGTATAAGCTTATGGTCTTCATTTTCAATCTTCGATATTACCATTGATAGATATGACATGTGACTATTGAATTTTCCATTGTGTGTAATATATGATTGCTTGCGCAACATGATATCCCTCAGACTTACAAAAACACATCTCTTGAATATATCATCTCTCAAATGTTCATTGAATGATTTTTATACTGCCTTCGAACTATGCTCAGCACTGTGTATATTTATTTTTTATTACTGCATGGCTCCTTCGAATGTCTTCATACGCATATGTTTAATCAATCTTTAACTCATGTTGTGTTCACTTCATTTGATGAAGTTGTTGCTTCATGGGTTGATTATTGCTGACTGGACATTCATGATGAGTTTTACTTTACCGCCTCTTGTAATATTCTTCCAAATAATATGTTTATTATCATCTTTGTAATATGCTACAGTTGTTAACATCTATGAGGAGATGAAATTTATTTGGGTTGACTTTGATCATTAATTGTTGGTGTGTATACTTCACTCCATTCAAATGCTGATATGATGCTTAATGTTCAAACGTTGCCAAGTTGCATAGTTGTTGACACTATTTATTCAATAATCTTTTCTATCTATCTTAGTTTTTATCTCCACTTAATAGTATGTGTTCGTATATCTTGTGAGAAACCAAAAAACCTTCAATGACATCAATGATAACCTTATCAAATCTCCAACATTATTTCTCAAATGGAGGCCATAATTTTTGTAAAAAATTAAGGCTCCATCAGGTGGAACGAGGTTGTCTCTAGTGTTTACCCAGCCAACCGAAGTTGATGGAGTAGATGGTTCGATGCAATGTCAGATGGTTTGAAAGATACGTTGTTGAGCCACTTTCAACTGACCCTCACTGCAAGTTTTGGCATCGACTGAGATCACCTTGCCAAATGCAAATGAAGTCGAATCACCCAAAACTGAGAGAGGTTATTGTAGACCTTGAAAACATGATCCTGTAGCACCTGATAGTTTTTTGATACCTCTCACGAGGTCTGAGATATGAACCCTGGAAGATTACTGCCCAATCATGCTTAGTGCACCTTGGGGTCACTTGGGTCGAGCCTCATCCCGAGCATTCCGGTGACTCTATGGGCAGAACGGGGTTGTCACTGGCATTTGCCCAGCCAATCGAAGCTGATGGAGTAGACAGTTCAATACAATGTTGGACGGTTTGAAAGATACGCTGCTAAGCCACTTTCAACTGACCCTCATTACAAGTTTTGGCATCGACTAAGATCACCTTGCCAAATGCAAACGAAGTTGAATCACCCAAAATTGAGAGAGGTTATTGTAGACCTTGAAAAAATGATCCCATAGCACCTAATAGTTTGTCGATACCTCTCATGACATCTAAGATACGAGCCCCAGAAGATCACTGCCCAATCATGCTTAGTGCACATTGGGGTCACTTGGGTCAAGCATGGTTGCGAGCGTTCCGGTGACTCTGTGGGTAGAACGGGGTTATCACTAGCATTTACCTGGCCAACCAGAGCTAATGGAGCAGATGATTCAATGTAATGTCAGATGGTTTCAAAGATACGCTGTTGAGCCACTTTCAACTGACCCTCACTGCAAGTTTTGGCATCGACTAAGATCGCCTTGCCAAATGCAAAGGAAGTCAAATCGCCCAAAACTGAGAGAGGTTATTATAGACCTCAAAAACATGATCCTATAGCACCTAATGGTTTGTTGATACCTCTCACAAGGTCTGAGATATGAGCCTCAGAAGATCACTGCCCAATCGTGCTTAGTGCATCTTGGGGTCACTTGGGTCGAGCATGGTCACGAGCGTTCTGATGACTCTGTGGATAGAATGGGGTTGTCACTAGTGTTTACCCAGCCAATCAGAGCCAATGGAGTATACGGTTTGATGCAATGTTAGATGGTTTGAAAGATACGCTGCTGAGCCACTTTCAACTGACCCTCATTGCAAGTTTTGGCATCGACTAAGATCACCTTGCCAAATGAAAATGAAGTTGAATTGCCAAAAACCAAGAG
This sequence comes from Chamaecyparis obtusa, assembly GCA_027943335.1. Taxonomy (NCBI): domain Eukaryota; kingdom Viridiplantae; phylum Streptophyta; class Pinopsida; order Cupressales; family Cupressaceae; genus Chamaecyparis; species Chamaecyparis obtusa. The sequence continues at coordinate 612,616 of BSBK01001778.1, forward strand.
AGGTTATTGTAGAACTCAAAAACATGATCCTATAGCACCTAAAAATTTGTTAATACCTCTCATGAGGTCTGAGATACGAGCCTCAGAAGATCGTTGCCCAATCGTGCTTAGTGCACCTTGGGGTCACTTGGGTTGAGCGTGGTTGCGAGCGTTCTGATGAATCTGTGGGTAGAATAGGGTTGTCATTGGTGTTTACATGGCCAATCGGAGCTGATGGAGTAGGTAGTTCGATGCCAGGTCAGACGGTTTGAAAGATACGCTGTTGAGCCACTTTCAACTAACCCTCACTGCAAGTTTTGGCATTGATTGAGATCACCTGGCCAAATGAAAACAAAGTTGAATCACCCAAAACCAAGAGAGGTTATTATAGACCTCAAAAACATGATCTCATAGCACTTGATATTTTTTCAATACCTCTCACGAGGTCTAAGATACGAGACCTAGAAGATCGCTTCCCAATCGTGCTTAGTGCACCTTGGGGTCACTTGGGTCGAGCGTGGTTGCGAGCATTCTGGTGACTCTGTGGGAAGAATGGGGTTGTCATTGGCATTTACCCAACCAATCAGATTTGATGGAGAAAATAGTTTGATGCAATTTTAGACGGTTTGAAAGATACGCTGCTGAGCCACTTTCAACTGACCCTCACTGCAAGTTTTGGCATTGACTGAGATCGCCTTGCCAAATGCAAATGAAGTTGAATTTCCCAAAACCAAGAGAGGTTATTGTAGACCTCAAAAAAATGATCTTGTAGCACCTGATGGTTTGTTGATACCTCTCATGAGGTCCAAGCTATGAGCCCCAGAAGATTTCTGCCTAATCGTGCTTAGTGCACCTTGGGGTCACTTGGGTCGAGCATGGTCGCGAGCATACCGGTGACTCTGTGGGTAGAATGGGGTTGTCATGGGTGTTTACCCAGCCAAAAAGAGCTAATGGAGTAGAAGGTTTGATGCCAGGTTGGACAGTTTGAAAGATACGCTACTGAGCCACTTTCAATTGACCCTCACTACAAGTTTTGGCATCAACTAAGATCGCCTTGCCAAATGCAAACGAAGTCGAATCACCCAAAACTGAGAGAGGTTATTGTAGACCTCAAAAACACAATCTTGTAGCACCTAATAGTTTGTTGATACCTCTCACGAGGTCTGAGATATGAGCCCTGAAAGATCACTACCCAATCGTGCTTAGTGCACCTTGGGGTCACTTGGGTCGAGCATGGTTGCAAGTGTTTTGATGACTTTGTGGGTAGAACAGGGTTGTCATTGGCATTTACCTAGCCAACTGGAGCTGATGGAGCAGACAGTTTGATGCTAGGTCAGACGGTTTGAAAGATACACTGCTGAGCCACTTTCAACTGACCCTCACTGTAAGTTTTGGCATCAACTGAGATCGCCTTGCCAAATGCAAACGAAGTTGAATCGCCCAAAACTGAGAGAGGTTATCGTAGACCTCAAAAACATGATATTGTAACACCTAATGATTTGGTGATACCTCTCATGAGGTCTAAGATACAAGCCCTGAAAGATCACTGCCCAATCGTGCTTAGTGCACCTTGGGGTCACTTGGTTCGAGCATGGTCATGAGCATTCCGGTGACTCTATGGGAAGAACGGGGTTTTCATTGGTGTTTACCTAGCCAATCAGAGCTGATGGAGTAGATGGTTGGATGCCAGGTCAGATGATTTGAAAGATACATTTTTGAGCCACTTTCAACTGACCCTCACTGCAAGTTTTGGCATCGACTGAGATTGCCTTGCCAAATGCAAACGAAGTCAAATCGCCCAAAACTGAGAGAGGTTATTATAGACCTCAAAAACATGATCTTGTAGCACCTAATGGTTTGTTGATACCTCTCACAAGGTCTAAGACATGAGCCCCAGAAGATCACTACCCAATCATGCTTAGTGCACCTTGGGGTCACTTGGGTCGAGCGTGGTCGTGAGTGTTCCGGTGGCTTTGTGGGAAGAACAGGGTTGTCATTGGCATTTTCCCGACCAATTAAAGCTAATGGAGCAGACAGTTCAATGCCAGGTCAGATGGTTTGAAAGATATGTTGCTGAGCCACTTTCAACTAACCCTCACTACAAGTTTTAGCATCGACTGAGATCACCTTGCCAAATGCAAACGAAGTCAAATCGCCCAAAACTGATAAAGGTTATTGTAGACATTGAAAACATGATCATGTGGCACCTAATAGTTTGTCGATACCTCTCACGAGGTCTGAGATATGAGCCGTAGAAGATTGCTACTAGTTTGAAATATACGTTGCTGAGCCACTTTCAACTGACTGTTAGTGGTATGTTTGAAATTTGAACTGTGAAATTAATCATGATTAAGCTTGTGAAATTTGAACTGTGGAGCTTATTATGTTTGAGGTTTAACTTTTATAGATTGTTTGAAATGATAAAAAATAATATCCTTAAAGCATTAGAAACAACAATCAAACATGTAAGAATTCAAACCATGCAAATGACATAAGTATATGACATGCAAGATCCCTTCTTGGCACTATTGGCCACCCATACATGATTTTGGTCATAAGTCCTTATGAAGAGTTTTAGGACATTTAACTTTTAAATCAAATTGATTGTTACAAATTCCCATTATAGGCTTCAAAAGATCTCAATTAACCATTAAGGATCCTTTTGTCCTTCTATCTCCGATTGGATCCATGGTGACCATAGGAAGCTTTATAGGTGCTCCTGCACAAGTTACAATCCACATAAGAAACCAAGTTTATTGACTCAAAATACAATCTAAGATTTAGGTGAAATTTATGTATTGAAATTAAGCTTAACGAACTTAGAAAACAATGCACTAAGTTAACTTATTACCTAGTCAAGTGTTCCTGAAGGGTCATCTCTTTGCTTTAGGGTCTCCAATAGTGCTTCATGAGTAGAAGTACTAATAGTCCAAAGTTCTTTTGTCTTTGGTCTTCCTTGATGCTTTGACAACTTGACATTTGTTGCTATAACAAGGTGTGAATACATGAGAATAGTTTTGTGCTTCTGATAGTCTTCAAGTGTGGGAATTCCATTCTTTCTAATCATGTATGTTTGCAGCCATGTTCCCACAACAACAACTGAACCGGTAGGATATGTGAACCCATCACCATCTATCATCGGTTGTACAAGCTTCTATTTACCTTGTACACAATGTGCTAACCAATAATCTAACCTCTCATCATTCCCCTGTGGTGCAACCAATGCAAAAACATCTCCTAGCTTCAGAAGATCTGAAAGATGGTCATAGTCAACTGAAGTGTCCATGTCATCATTTCTTATAGAGAGTGTCAAAGATAAAGGAGTCAGATACTATGGAACCCATGTATCCACCCACTCACTTGACTCGCAATGATCCCAATCATACTGAAAACACATGGGGCAAAAACAAGCCAACTCTTGTGTCCAAATGGTCCATGTACTACTATTGGAGCTTCAGAATGAATGCATTTTTGAAGAGTCTTTCATTGTTTGACAATCCAATCTATCTCCTATAGTTCCCTCCTCAACCAACCAAAAGAATCTATGCACTGTAGAATCAAGAGTCCCCCCTGTGACAATGCTAAAGTACACCAATCAACAATAGAATGAGCATCAAGAAGTACAACACCTAAAATCCTCAATTGCTCCTTAACTAGAGCTCTCTTCACACACGCACCTGCTCCCTCATGCTCCCCTTTCCCATGCCCTAACTTAAAAAAACTCCAAATATGAGGTACACCTCTCTCCATATGCATTCTACACAACCAATCAAACATTCTGGCATTCTTAAATTGACCAGTACAATTATCTAACCAAATGAGATGCCTATCCATAGCAATACCATTTTCCTGCAAGAAGTCAAAATAGTTTTGGAAATAATGTTGAACAAACTCATGAGAGTGAGACCTTTCGTTGCTCATATAAAAATGGTACTCTCTGATTATCTTTCACTCATCTTTTGTGCTATAAGGGGAATGTCTATATGTGATGTGTACAAAAATAACAACCTGAATGGAATTGTAATATTGAGCTTGAGTCTCATTTTGGGGCTGCAATGTATAGTTCTCCGCAAAGTCTACAATGGATATAATAGTTCCAATGAGGAAAGTGTCCTTACATGTCCTAAATTGTTGATCCAACCATTGAGACCTGTGACTATGCCTTGCATACTTGTAAAAAAGATTTTTCTTGAAATCTGAGATAAAATCAGCAACATTGTATTCTTTTGCAACTAACTCACATCTAGAGCCTTCACCTGCACTCTTCAATGTATATTTCACTATTTCATATACCTTTTTTTGGACGAGTGTCTTTCCAAAATTGTGTTCCAAACCCTCATGAAAACATGTTCTAAACTTGGACAAGCCACCACATTCTGAACACTTGGTATTTAAGGAATCTTTTTTATAAAATAAACAACCATCATCTCAATGACATAAAAATTGATCTAGCAAGTCTCTTGATGATTTGGGAAGACCACTTGCACCACAATCCTCTAGCATTTCATTAGTATGCAAAGTATAATGAATGGATTGTAATAATTCATGATGCATTGAAAACTCAACATGATATTTGCAACAACATGTATTCTGAATCTTAAGGGGTACACAATAAAATGGCTTCACGGATTCAAAAGACCTTTGTGATATTTTCAATGTTGGATGTGTCTCACAAAATTTTTTATACAACATTGTTTGACTTACCTCCACATAATGTTTAGGATGTGGAGTGTGGTCTCGATTGCCAACTCTCAACTTCAAGACATCCTTCACATTTGGTGACACTCTTGAGTTAGCATCCCAAAATTGTTGAATTTCATCCTTGACAACATTTGTTAGCTTCTTATTGAAACGTGGAAGTCTCCCACCATAAGCCCATGTATCAATTTGAAGCAGATCATCAAGTCTTTCTCTTCTTGCAAGTGCTCTACCCAAAGTTTTATGGTCTATATTGAAGTCAACACAAGTTTGTCTCATCAAACGAGCCTTTCTCAATTGATGAATTACTAAGGAGGTTGTAATAATCTTGCGAGCAACTCTCTTGTCTTTTTATTTTCTAGTCTTCCCAATGCTATTGAGAGCATTGAAAAGATTCTTCACAACAATGGCATTTCTCTCCATTTTCTTGTTCATACGAATCTTCAATTTCACATGCACAGGTCTCATCTTTTGCATCTTTAACAACTGCACAAAAATTTGACATTGCTCAACCAATGTCTTGTTTCCAAAAAATTGATCATAAAGTCTTGAAGCCCACAACCTAACGGTTCTATGTGACCTCTTTCCTTCCCAATTATTCATAATGTTCTCCTCAATTTCAATTAACCATTTAGGTGTTCTTGAAAGCCCCGAATTTGAAGTTTGATTATCTTTATTGCAAGGGACTTCATTTCACATATAATTTGGAGATGTATAACATTCATGTGGTTCTTGTGCAACATTTTCATTCCCAAAGTCTACATTTTCAATCTCCATCTGTGCATTTTCAAATTGAACATCCTCTTCACTAACAACTACATTTACGGGGTCAACTTGATTAATGTTTAACACACCTTCTCTCCTTCTTCGGTGATTTTCCTTATCTTTTCCCTATTTTCTTGAATTTCTTCATCCATCAGCTTCCTCTTGCGTTTAGCCTTTTGATGACTGCTGCTTCCCATGGTGAGACCACAAGTCGACAAAAATCAAACAATGGGCCCCAAATCACTTTTTTTTTTTGCAACGCATGAAAAAAGTTTAAAATCCCGTGATTGTCTAGTCTATGGGGATAGGAAATATTTTGGTCTAATATTGCCTATCAAAAATCAAGTATTCGATTTCATATCGGGTACTCGATATTCCTAGGCAGATGAAAAAAGGGCGGGAGCAAATGAAAAAAATTGAACTTTGACATATATTGATGTATATATATATATATATATATATATATATATATATATATATATATATATATAAAAGAGGCATATGATATATACTAATGTATGATATACTAATATATATAATATATTATATATATACTAATGTATTATATATACTAACATGTATATAATATATATATAATACATATACTAATGTATACTAATATATTATATATAATATTACCTTTTAGCTATTATTTTTTTCCCATTTTTCCTTTATGATGCTTTTGTATACGAATTGTGGATATTCTCTGGGAAACGACCCCTAGGAAGATACAGTAGCTGATCTACATCCTTTGGATCAAAAAGATGATCTGTAAAACTTAACCTAAAAGTTCAGTTCTGCTAACTTGGTTTGCTCATTTTGCATATCATAGCCTAGGATTTGATAGTAGATATGACCTTGGTACTGGCAGCGTTAATGATAAATTTTACCTTTTAGCTATTATTTTTTTTGTCATTTTTCCTGTATGATGCTTTTGTATACGAATTGTGGATATTCTGTGGGAAACTTCTCATTGTTTACTGTAGGATGCCTTTGTATACAAATTTTGGAGAATCTCTTATAGAAATATGGAAATTATAATCTTCCTCCTAGAGCATAATTTAATGAAGTTCTTCATGCCTTAGCAGAGGAAGCCGACTGGATTGTTGAAGCTTATGGTACTACATACAGAAATGCGGTATGTATTTTTGGCCTAAATTTTTTTCTCATTTCTTTTAGATCTTTAAAGGTGGTAGGCTAAATCTTTGTATTAAATGTGCCTTTTATAGGCATCGTAAACCCTAGCTACGCAGAAATGGAGGCTTTGAATAATAGTTCACTGGAGGTGGAGAGAGAGACTTCCTAGGGGTTGCGGGGACTTGCTAAGGGTCCTAGTAGGCCTTATGATGCATTAGGACCCCTAGGGAATCCTCATGACCCCTTAATATACATTGGAATGCTCAAGTATGTCTTAAGGGGTCCTAGGACCCCTTAAGACACACTTGAGCATTCCAATGTGTCTTAAGGTGTACTAGGACCCCTAGCGAGTCCCCATGACCCCTTCGGACACACTTGAGCATTCCAATGTGTCAAAAGGGGTCATGGGGACTCCCTAGGGGTCCTAGTATGCCTTATCATGCGTTAGGGCCCCTAGGAAGTCCCAATGACCCCTTTTGACACATTGGAATGCTCAAGTGTGTCTTAAGGGGTCTTAGGACCCCTTCGAACACACTTGACCATTCAAATGTGTCAAAAGGGGTCATGGGGACTCACTAGGGGTTCGAGTATGCCTTATCACATGTTAGGACCCCTAGGAAGTCCCCATGACCCCTTTTGACACATTGGAATGCTCAAGTTTGTCTTAAGGGGTCCTAGGACCCCTTCAGACACACTTGAGCATTCCAATGTGTCAAAAGGGGTCATGGGGACTTCCTAGGGGTCCTAACACATGATAAGGCATACTCGGATCCCTAGCAAGTCCCCATGACCTATTTTGACACATTTGAATGCTCAAGTGTGTCCGAAGGGGTCCTAAGACCCATTAAGACACACTTGAGCATTCCAATGTGTCAAAATGGGTCATTGGGACTTCCTAGGGGTCCTAATGTGTGATAAGGCATACTAGAACCCATAGGGAGTCCCCATGACCCCTTTTAACACATTGGAATACTCAAGCATGTCCGAAGGGGTCCTAGGACCCCTTAAGACAAACTAGAATGTTGAAATGTGTCAAAAGGGGTCATGAGGACTCTCTAGGAGTCCTAACGCCTGATAAGGCATACTAGGACCCCTAGGGAGTCCCCATGACCCCTTTTGACACATTTGAAAGCTCAAGTGTGTCTGAAGGGGTCCTAGGACCCCTTAAGACACACTTGACCATTCTAGTGTGTCAAAAGGGGTCATGGGGACTTCCTAGGGGTCCTAACGCGTGATAAGGTGTACTAGGACCCCTAGGGAGTCCCCATGACCCCTTTTGACACATTGGAATGCTCAAGTGTGTTCGAAGGGGTCCTACCCCTAGGGAGTCCCCATGACCCCTTTTGACACATTGGAATGCTCAAGTGTGTCCGAAGGGGTCCTAGGACCTCTTCAGACACACTTGAGCATTCCAATGTGTCAAAAGGGGTCATGGGGACTCCCTAGGGGTCCTAAGGCCTGATAAGGCATACTAGGACCCCTAGCAAGTCCCCATGACCCCTTTTGACAAATTGGGACACTCAAATGTGTCTTAAGGGGTCCTAGGACCCCTTAAGACACACTTTAGCATTCCAATGTGTCAAAAGGTGTCATGGGGACTCCCTAGGGGTCCTAACACCTGATAAGGTGTACTAGGACCCCGAGTGAGTCCCCATGATCCATTTTGACACATTGGAATGCTCAAGTGTGTTCGAAGAGGTCCTAGGACCCCTTACAACACACTTGAGAATTCTAATGTGTCAAAAGGGGTCATGGCGACTTCCTAGGGGTCCTAACATGTGATAAGGTGTACTAGGACCCCTAGGGAGTCCCCATGACCCCTTTTGACACATTTGAATGCTCAAGTGTGTTTGAAGGGGTCCTAGGACCCCTTAAGACACACTTGAGTATTCCAATGTGTCAAAAGGGGTCATGGGGACTTCCTACGGGTCCTAACCTATGATAATGTGTACTAGGACACCTAGGGAGTCCCCATGACCCCTTTTGACACATTGGAATGCTCAAGTGTGTCTTAAGGGGTCCTAAGACCCCTTAAGACACACTTGAGCATTCCAATGTGTCAAAAGGGGTCATGGGGACTCCCTAGGGGTCCTAACGCATGATAAGGCATACTAGGGCCCCTCGGGAGTCCCCATGACCCCTTTTGACACATTGGAATGCTCAAGTGTTTCTTAAGGGGTCCTAGGACCCCTTAAGAAACACTTGAGTATTCTAATGTGTTTAAAGGGGTCATGGGGACTCCCTAGGGGTGGACCCTTAAGACACACTTGAGCATTCCAATGTGTCAAAAGGGGTCATGGGGACTCCCTAGGGGTCCTAGTACACCTTATCATGCATTAGGACCCCTAAGAAGTCCCCGTGACCCCTTTTGACACATTGGAATGCTCAAGTGTGTCTTAAGGGGTCCTAGCTCAAGTGTGTCTTAAGGGGTCCTAGGACCCCTTAAGACACACTTGAGCATTCCAATGTGTCAAAAGGGGTCACGGGGACTTCCTAGGGGTCCTAACACATGATAAGGTGTACTAGGACCCCTAGGGAGTCCCCATGACCACTTTTGAAACATTTGAATGCTCAAGTGTGTCCGAAGGGGTCCTAAGACCCGTTAAGACACACTTGAGCATTCCAATGTGTCAAAAGGGGTCATGGGGACTTCCTAGGGGTCCTAACATATGATAAGGTGTACTAGGACCCCTAGGGAGTCCCCATGACCCCTTTTGACACATTGGAATGCACAACTATGTCTGAAGGGGTCCTAGGAGCCCTTAAGACACACTTGAGCATTCCAATGTGTCCAAAGGTGTCATGGGGACTCCCTAGGGGTCCTAAGGCCTGATAAGGCATACTAGGACCCCTAGGGAATCCCCATGACCCCTTTAGGCACATTTGAATGCTCAAGTGTGTCCGAAGGGGTCCTAGGACCCCTTCAGAAACACTTGAACATTCTAATGAGTCAAAAGGGGTCATGGGGACTCCCTAGGGGTCATAGTACACTTGACCCCTAGCGAGTCCCCATGACCCCTTTTGACACATTGGAACATTCAAGTGTATTTGAAGGGGTCCTAGGACCCCTTACAACACACTTGAGCATTCCAATGTGTCGAAAGGGGTCATGGGGACTTCCTAGGTGTCCTAACATGTGATAAGGCATACTAGGATGCCTAGGGAGTTCCCATGACCCTTTTTGCCATATTTGAACATTCAAGTGTGTTTGAAGGGGTCCTAAGACCCCTTAAGACACACTTGAGCATTCCAATATGTCAAAAGGGGTCATGGGGACTTCCTAGGGGTCCTAACACATGATAAGGCATACTAGGACCCCTAGGGAGTCCCCATGACCCCTTTTGATACATTGGAATGTGCAAGTGTGTCTGAAGGGGTCCTAACACATGATAAGGCATACTAGGACCCCTAGGGAGTCCCCATGACCCCTTTTGATACATTGGAATGTGCAAGTGTGTCTGAAGGGGTCCTAGGACCCCTTAAGACACACTTGAACATTCCAATGTATCAAAAGGGGTCATGGGGACTCCCTAGGGGTCCTAACACCTGATAAGGTTTACTAGGACCCCTAGCGAGTCCTCATGACCCCTTTGGACACATTTGAATACTCAAGTGTGTCCAAAGGGGTCCTAGGACCCCTTACAACACACTTGAGCATTCCAATGTGTCAAAAGGGGTCATGGGGACTTCCTAGGGGTTCTAACGTGTGATAAGGAATACCAAGACCCCTAGGGAGTCTCCATGACCCCTTTTGACACATTGGAATGCTCAAGTGTGTCTTAAGGGGTCCTAAGACCCCTTAAGATGCACTTGAGCATTCCAATGTGTCAAAAGGGGTCATGGGGACTTCCTAGGGGTCCTAACATGTGATAAGGTGTAGTAGGACCCCTAGGGAGTCCCTATGACCCCTTTTGACATATTGGAATGCTCAAGTGTGTCTGAAGGGGTCCTAGTACCCCTTACAACACACTTGAGCATTCCAGTGTGTCAAAAGGGGTCATGGGGACTTCTTAGGGGTCCTAACGCATGATAAGGCATACTAGGACCCCTAGCAAGTCCCCATGACCCCTTTATACACATTTGAATGCTCAAGTGTGTCTGAAGGGGTCCTAGGACCTGTTAAGACACACTTGAGCATTCTAATATGTCAAAAGGGGTCATGGGGACTTCCTAGGGGTCCTAACACATGATAAGGTGTACTAGGACCCCTAGGGAGTCCCCATAACCCCTTTTGACACATTGGAACACTCAAGTGTGTCTGAAGGGGTCCTAGGACCCCTTAAGACACACTTGACCATTCCAATGTGTCAAAAGGGGTCATGGGGACTTCCTAGGGGTCCTAATGCATGATAAGGCATACTAGGACCCCTAGCGAGTCCCCATGAGCCTTTTATACACATTTGAATGCTCAAGTGTGTCTGAAGGGGTGCTAGGACCTGTTAAGACATACTTGAGCATTCCAATGTGTCAAAAGGGGTCATGGGGACTTCCTAGGGGTCCTAACATGTGATAAGGCATACTAGGACCCCTACGGAGTCCCCATGACTCCTTTTGACACATTGGAATGCTTAAGTGTGTCTAAAGGGATCCTAGGACCCCTTAAGACACCCTTGAGCTTTGCATTGTGTCAAAAGGGGTCATGGGGACTTCCTAGGGGTCCTAACACATGATAACGCTTACTGGGACCCCTAGCGAGTTCTGATGACCGCTTTTGACACATTTGAATGCTCAAGTGTGTCCGAAGGGGTCCTGAGACCCCTTAAGACACACTTGAGTATTCCAATGTGTCAAAAGGGGTCATGGGGACTCGCTAGGGATCCTAACGTGTGATAAGGCATACTAGGACCCCTAGGGAGTCCCCATGACACCTTTTGACACATTTGAACACTCAAGTGTGTCCCAAGGAGTCCTAGGAAGTCCAGATTCTTTAATGCTTCTAGTGAATCCAAATTTAGTTCTTATAACTTAGATGAGATGTTAGTGAATTACTTCTTGCTAATACTACTCTTCCACTAGATCCAAATTTCAACCCTTTTGTGGATCTATAGGCTCAATCGTGAGCCCACAGGATTGGCCAAGAGAAAAATGTGATTGTATATCAACTGATTACAAAATGTTTAGTTGAGGAGAAAATATTGGAACAATCAAGAGGAAAATTGTCTATGGAAAATCTAGTTATGAATTCTGTTAAGAATGAAACTATTAAGGAATTGCATGAATCACAAACCATGAAAATAACCTTCTACAACAAAGAACATTCATGCTATAGAATTTATTAACTCTGAATTTAAATGTCTTATCAGCATTCATGGAAGAGATTTCATTAGCATCCATGGAAGAAATTTCATTAAAACTTCAGACAAAATCATCTAAAAAAATTCATTAACTTCAGGCGAAATCATTTAAGACGGACAAAAACAAAATTGTATTACTCAAAAATGGCAGAGAAAGAAAATGAGATAAACCAAATTTATCAAATTCTTGCAATCCGCAGCTTCTCTCCAAGTGCAAAATGACAATCCATGGATCCAAAATTATGGTAAAAAATAAATTCTTCAAGTAAGTCGTTCAGAAATGCGTAGAATACTGTAACGCATGATGATTTATAGAGAATTTATGACTGTATACACCTAAAAATGGTCATCTAGACTATTAGCCCCTTTTGCTAAATCATAAATTACTTATTCTTGATCAAATCCTAGTTCTATCATTTATTCGATTATTTTCTATGGGCTAACCATCTTATCCTAAGTCTTTATTTATTTAAAAGGAATATTTCCTCCCCTTTTAAATAAATAAAAGCCCCCACTTTTCCTCTTATCCTAAGTTGCACAAATAAAGCATTATTCTTATTTTATAAAAAGAGAAAAGTACTTTTTGTCTCATATGGACACAAAAGTCAACTCTTATTTTCCTATTGGAGGATACTTGTGCACATGGATTGCTCCTCTTTTAAGCTCCACCGTTGATTAAATCTTTTGCCTCTTAATCTCCATGGTCCATTTCTCCTCATTTCCTATAAAAGAAGAGCTCTCTTCTTCATTCTAGATCCCCAAATTTTTATGCTATTGTTATGCTACAGGTTTTCTAGGTCATCTTGGAGCTTTTGGAGATATTCTTGCATCTAGGGTTTGAAGATTTGGAGCATTGTTGGCATTCATCTTGGATCTTCATCAACACTCTATCTTCTTGTCTTCATTCTTGCATCATCATGGCTTTCTTGCTTCATAGTTAGATTTCATTTCTTGCATAGTAGCTTCATTTTCATGGCATTCTTAGCTTAGATTTCCTTTATGCTTTAGATTAATTCATCTAGTTTAACTAGGAGGCTTTGTAATACTTGCATCTTTCATTTCCATAGTTTAGCTTGCATTTCCATTCTTAATCTAGCTTGCATTGCATTTTCATTCTTGATTCTTGAGGATATTGGCATTCTTGCCCTTGTCTTCATTGAATCTCCCATTGCATGGTTTACTAGCAAGGTTATTGGCTTAATAGCTCTAGCTGAGAGCATTCTTAAAAACCCTTGCACTCCATGCCTAGGGAGCTATGGATCGATTTGTGAGGGCTCATTCTTGAGTTTCCTTGCATGTAATGATCCATAGAAGTGTGGTCACATTTTCACCATACATTTTTGGCGCCCACCGTGGGGCAGAGTAGATAGACTTTGTCCAATAAATTCTGCATTTTCATCATTTTCCATCAATTTTTTGGCAAGTTTTTAGCGGAATTTTTGTTCTCTGGTTTTTTGTCTCAGAATATCGCGCGATACTTCTCAGGTATATCGCGCGATACTTCTCAGGTATATCGCGCGATACTTCTCAGGTATATCGCGTGATATACCTTACTATACGCGTGCGATACTTCACGCCAGAGAAGAATCGCACGACAGTATTGAGGTATATCGCCTGGTCTCGGGCGAAGTATCGCCTGGTGCTGGGTGAAATATCGCATGGTCTGATAAGTATCGCCTGGTGCCTGGCGAAGTATCGCGTGATACTATGTCTGAATCTGGCAGTGAGCTATTTTTGGGCTATTTTATCTATCTTGCAAGTTTCGGGTTGTTAGCTATCTTTTTGAAATTTTCTGAAATTTCCAGTGTTTTCAAATCCATGCACTCCATGCCTAGGGAGCTATGGATCAATTTGTGAGGGCTCATTCTTGAGTTTCCTTCCATGTAATGATTCATAGAAGTGTGACACATTTATAGCACACAATGACAGACTATGTTGTGCAAAAGCCCGCAATCCCTGCCATATCTCAAAGAACTGATGAGAAGCAATGGCAAAAGACTAAGACAAAGGCGGCACCGACATTGAAGCAATAAGACATTCTTCATAATATCGGGGCAGCGCCATTGAAACGGCAAGGCTTTCTTCATAATGTCACACTGCCGCTGATCTCTTCTTTAAATTTATTAATGCGGTTAGTTCTACAACACTTGCATAATTTCTAGTACAACTGCTCATTTTACCAAACCCTTCCTCGCTCTCCATAATCTTTGACTAGTTCAAAGATTCATCCGGTTATTCTTGTTTAACCTCGCAATGACTCTGTTGAGCTGCCGAATTATCAACAGGCGTGGTACAATTGTCTGGTGACCAGAATCTATTTCAAGAACCTTTGCAATTTATCATTCCAGTTGAAAAAGTAGGGAAAGATACCATTTCATAGCCATAGGCAGTGGAAACAAAGTGATTCTCTTGCCCTCTGCTTCTATAATCCACCTCCAGTGAACTATTCTTCAAAGCCTCCATTTCTGCGTAGCTAGAGTTTTCAGTGCCTGTAAAAGGCACAACTATGCCCCTGTAGGGATTCATGCTCATGCTCAGAATCATATTATTTTCATGCATTCCTTAACATTTAATACAAAGATTTAGCCAGCCACATTAAAGACCTAGAAGAAATGAAAAATAAAAATTAGGCCAAAAATACATACCGCATTTCTATATGTAGTACCATCAGCTTCAACAATCCAGTCGGCTTCCTCTGCTAAGGCACAAAGAACTTCATTAATGTCTACTCTGGGAGGAAGATTATAATTTCCATATTTGTGCAAGCCCTAAATTTTTTTTTTCATTATCGCTCTCCACCTCTACTCTCTCAATTTAGTCATCTCCCTCTCCGTTGCACTTAGCTTAGCCATCCTTACCTACTCTTTAATAGAGATTCTCCAAAATTTGTATACAAAGACATCCTATAGGAAAAATGAAAAGTTTCCCAGAGAATATCCACAATTTGTATACATTTAAGCATAATACAGGAAAAATGACAAAAAATTAATAGCTAAAAGGTAAAATTTATCATTAACACCAGTAGTACCAAGGTCATACCCACTGTCAAATCCTAGCCTATGATGTGCAAAAGGAGAAAAGCAAGTAAAATGAAAGGGAAGTATGGATCAAATAGAGATGGTGCATCAAATCGGATCAATATCATAATAAATGCAGAAAATACTATTACAGACAAAAATATTTGCATATTAATGGGAAAGAGTGGGAAGAGCTTCTTGGACCCATGATAGAAGTTATAGATAAGGAGGAAGAGCTAGGAAGGGGAAAGCAGCAAAGGAAAGAAGTAAGATATGCATGTGAGCCTATATCAGATGATGATGATGATGAGTACTCACCATCTGGTAGTAGCTCAAGTAGTGATAGAATCTCTTCAGTGCACATGTACACTGACACAAAAAATTTAGATACAAAAGTAACAAGTGCTATGGAATTATCCACAGAGAAATGTGAAATGAAGCCTCAAATTGGTTCATTAGTAGGTAAATAATTTGGTCGTGCACTTCATTCTAGCACCACAAATATTTCTATTAGAAATGCCTATTTGTTAATGGCCTTGAATTTACAGGACTTGGGAAACCAGGTTACTCATGTTGGGCAATAACCCTCAAATGTAAGTTCATTGCCACCTTTGGCAAGGTAGTCTCACTCCTCATTTTACAACAAAGGGAATCCATCTATGGTCCAAGGTTTTAATTTAGCTAACAAATGGAGAGCTTCTCAAGGTACTGATCTCTTTCATAGAGAAGTTCTTGATTCATCTCAAGGTTCTCGTTTAGGTGACCAACTCCTTCGAGGTCCAAAAATAGACCACTTGATTTCCCAAATTGGTTTAAAAGGGTAGATGCAATTTTGGAAAGAGTATCCCAATTGAAGAGAAATGGAAATTCCAGTGAGCATAAAGTTAAATTGTAGATCTAATGGGTGTATCTCCTCCACTGAAAAATATAACTGCTTCCAGAGACTTGAGTTTAAATGGAGACTGTCTGTTCCCAAACATGCCCCAGTTGAGCAGATGAACCAGATGTTGCTTGAGTAAAGAAGATAGTGGTTTATTAAAGAATCTACATTATCCCACTTGCTATCAGTTACTACTTTTTGAGCAGCTTGCCAACTACTTCTGTGCAGGATTCCTGTAATATATAATGTCCTCATGCAAGTACATGCCAATTTTTGTAAACATTTTCAGTTCTAAAGTGTTAGTGAGCAATATCAAAGAAAAGGTTCTTGCATGTGTTATTTAGACACATATCAATAAATTAGGAAACCGTTTTTCTCCCATTACATGGCAAAAATGCCTAGATTCACTTTGTCGGTATCAATAGGTAGCAAGATGAGGGAAGAAATATATTTGTGAAGAGGAACTACAAATGTTACTGTCCAAAACCATTTTGAGAGTAATATTATTCTCTTGATTGTAATAAGAAACTCAAAATGCAGAAGACACCAAATAGTTGGGGCATTTATTTCCTATGACCTATGTCAATTTCAATTCAATTCCTAAGGATGATATTCTCAACGTGTAAAAATAAACTGATGTGTTATTTTAAAATGGTGTTGACTGAAATTTATGAACATATTTTAAATATCCATCTTTTCTAGAATTTGAAATAGAACCAGTGGCAATATAATCAAATTTGTGAATTTCACATCTGCTCATTGGATGTTAATCAAAAGTACAACATAGTAATATTTTTGAACCGATAAACAATCTTAGTCAAACCTACTCCTATGTATGTGGGTTCTTGGAGGTATCTACTAAACAATGTGTGGATTTGTAATGTCCCTATCTAGGACCTTAATCACTTTGCTTAAAAATCCTAATTAGAATTTGGATTTCTAATGCCTGCTGTGATATTACTTAAGTTTTCCTTGCTCCTTACTGATTAATATTGTAATGAATTGGTTATCCTTCCCCTTCTCTCTCTCTCCTACTCTCTCCCCTTCCCCTTCTCTCTATCTCTCCTACTCTCTTCCCTTCCCCTTCTCTCTCTCAACTACTCTCTCCCCATCCCCCCCCTCTCTCTCTCTCTCTCTCTCACACACACACACACACACCTTCTCACTCTCTCTCTTCCTCTCTCAGCCCCCGCCACCTTCTCACTCTCTCTCTTCCTCAATGGCCACCCATAAATTTTTTAGGCTGATTAATTTCCTTTGCTTCTTTCAATGGCCATCCATGATTTTTCTGCAATCTTCCAACCTTTCGTACATAGTCGTAAAATACAAATTAATATATTATACATATAAAATAATATATAATAAATGATATAATGTAACATTTAATATTAATATATATTAAATAATATTTAAAATGTAAAATGTATAATATATAATCTAATATATAGTTTTTGATAGTAATATATAATTAAATAATATTTAATGTAACATGTATATTATATAATATTTAATATATATAATATATAATCTAATATATAGTTTTTAATATTAATATATATTAAATAATATTTAATGTAAAATATATATTATATAATATTTAATATATAATTGATATTATATAATATTTAATATATCTAATATATAGTTTTTTATATATAATATATCATATGAAGGATAGAGAAATGGGAGGGAGAAAGTGGAGGCAAAGTGAAAATTCAAAATTCTGTCGTCATATTCGAGTACCCGATTAGGCTCGGTATTGCTTTGTGCACCAAACCTACATGGTCAACTATTGAAATGTCTCAAATACGTGTTTTTCCCCTGTTTCTCTGAGTTCCAAACTTTGACAATGTAGCTGACGACTTTTTTTTCACCGGAATTTGATCAAATGAAAAGGATATCTTAAGGAGATTATCAGCTTTCTATCGATATAATTGCTGTCAAATTTTGAATTTGGTAAGTAATTATTAGTTATTTTCTAATTGAGCTACCTCTAAAGTGTTGATTTATATACTGATTGAAAAATAACTATAACTTTCAAACGGTATAACATTTTTGAAATTTGAAAAATGCATCACATTCTATGCTTTGCCTATTGTAAGGAAATTTTTTTTTTAATTTTGTAAAGTTTTGAATGAGTTAAGGTGGTCAGACACGAGATTTTTTTTATTCTAAAAACATTGTAGCAGAAAATTCATAATTAATTATTTTTTTGGAATAAAATTATAAAAAAATATGCGTCACATCCGAGCATGAGTCTACTACTTATATATAAAATCTTATAATAAAATATTATCATTTGATTATGATTAAGGTGGTCAGACATACACCTACTTATTTTTTTCTTGAAATTTTTGTACTACTGCATTGAAATCTATAATTTTCACCAATCATACTAACTTTTTCTCAAAAAAGGCCTAGTAGTTTAGAAATTACATTCAATTTTCTACATATTCTATTCTTACAACTTTTTGATATTAGGTTCATAGCTAGTTGAAATTTTCACGTCAAGTTGACTAACCCTGATTTGCTTATTTTTCATTGCCACTTAAGGGCATAGTTTGGCCCCTCATGATCTTGCACATACCCATATATATATTTCCTTAGTTTTGAAACTAAGGATGAATACAAATAAACCTCAATTTTTATTCCATGTAAATATCCCCCTCAAGGTATCCATGATGAGATATACTCTTCACATCAATCTAATGTATGGGTGGGTGTTTGGAGTTGGGTACCAATTCCGCAGAAGTCCGTGGGGTGAAAAAATTGCAATAAGAAACGGGCACCCGATTCTTAAAAATAGGGCGCCCATTTAGGTTCGGGAGCCCGATGCATTTTCAAAAATTGGGCGCCCGTTTACAAATCAGGCGCCCATTTAGGATCGGGCACCCAAAGCGAAACGGGTGCCCGATTCTTACAAATCGGATGCCCGTTTTGTAAAAATTGGGCGCTCGTTTCTAAATTCTATTTATTTATTTATTTTAATCGATTTATTCTCATTTTCACCTTCAAAAAATGGGATCACGTTTAGCAAAGCTCGGGTGCCTGATTTAGCTTCCCCTACCAACCCCATCTGCCATTTTTTTTCATGTTCCAAGTACATACTATTGTTTTTATTATTTTTTCATGATTTTTGTCATTAAAAATTATACTTTCAAGTTATTTCTAATTAAAAAACATAGTTTAATGTTGTTTTCAAAATTATTGTATAAATTTAATTATATTTTATTTTTCAAGTAGTTCTTTTAAATTTTAATTTACTTTGTAAATTAGCGTACCAAAGTAGAAAACTGTTATTTAATTTTTAATTTAACCCTATACAAAATTAAATTACAAAACCCTACATAGAAACCAAAACCCTAGGTAGTAAAACAAAAATGCAAACCTATACAAAATTAAATTAGGAAACCCTAAACTTAGAAAACAAAAACATAAACCTATAGAAAATTAAATTAGGAAACACTAAACTTAGAAATCTGGAAAACATAAATCTAGAAACCCTCTCTCTCTCTCTACCTCTCTCCTCTTCTCTCTCTCTCTCTCTCTCTCTCTCCCTCCTCTCTCTCTCTCTCTCTCCTATTTCTCTTCTTTTCTCTCTCCTTTCTCTCTCCTCTCTTTCTCTCTCTCCCCCTCTCTCTCTTCTCTCTCTCTCTCTCTCATATTTTCTCTCTCTCCTCTCTCTCTCCTCTCTCTCTCTCCTATCTCTCTCTCCTCTCTCTCCTCTTCTCTCATCTTTTCTCTCTTAAAAAATGTAGTTTAATGTTCTTTTCAAAATTATTGTATAAATTTAATTATATTTTATCTTTCAAGTAGTTCTTTTTATTTTAATTTACTTTGTAAATTAACGTACCAAAGTAGAAAACTGTCATTTAATTTTTAATTTAACCCTATACAAAATTAAATTATGAAACCCTACGTAGAAACCAAAACCCTAGGTAGTAAAAAAAAAATGTAAACCTATACAAAATTAAATTAGGAAACCCTAAACTTAGAAAACAAAAACGGAAACCCTCTCTCTCCTCTTTCTCTCCTCTCCCTCCCTCTCTCCCTCTCTCTCTCTCTCTCCCTCTCTCCTCTTTCTCTCTCTCCTCTTCTCTCTTTCTCTTTCTCCTCTTTCTCTCTCCTATTCTCTCTCTCTCTCTCTCCTCTTTTCTCTCTTCTCTCTCTCTCTCCTCTTTCTCTTTCCTCTATCTCTCTCTCCTCTCTCTCCTCTTCTCTCATCTTTTCTCTCTTAAAAAACATAGTTTAATGTTATTTTCAAAATTATTGTATAAATTTAATTATATTTTATCTTTCAAGTAGTTCTTTTTAATTTTAATTTACTTTGTAAATTAGCATACCAAAGTAGAAAATTGTTATTTAATTTTTAATTTAACCCTATACAAAATTAAATCTCTCTCTCTCTCTCTCTCTCTCTCTCTCTCTCTCTCTCTTCTTTCTCTTTCTCTCTTCTCTCATTCTCTTTATCCTCTTTCTTTCTTCGCTCTTTCTTCTCTCTCTCTCTCTCTCTCTCTCTCTCTCTCTCTCTCTCTCCTCTTTCTCTTTCTCTCTTCTCTCTTCTCTTTCTCTTTCTTTTCTTTCTCTTTCTCCTCTTTCTCTCTCCTCTCTCTCTCCTCTTCTCTCTTTCTCTCTCCTCTATCTTTTAAGTTTTAATTATTTAAGTCAATCTTTGTAAGGTAAAATATAATTTACAGTATGTTAATTGTAAATTATATGATGGACATTATGATACATGTAAATTATTTCAGAACTTGTTATGTTATTTATCGTAATCATGAGTTGTTATTTATATATATGAGCTTATGGAAAAGAAATAATTTTTAATATCAATTGTAATTAAATTTATCAATATCCTTAACCATCTATCTAACAATGAGATCTATTAATTCATGTGTAATTGAGAAGAACAATATCTAGATACATTACAAGTAATATGAACACTTTCATTAACTATAAAAAAACCATCTATCTAACAATGAGATCTATTAATATATGTAATTGACAAGAACAATATGGATGTTACAAACTTAATAACTATTAAATAATGAGATCTATTTAATTTGAACAATGAATTTATGGATGCACAAATAAATCTATCATAATGATGTAGGGGCATTCCTTGTCCTTGGTGAAACTACATGGGTGTTTGTATTTTGGCCAGTGTTACTCGGTTGCAGCCTTGACCGACAGCCTCAGTCATTGAAGAAAGCTCGGTCACTGAAGGAACTCGGTAGTCTCTAGCACTCGGTAAAAATGTTACTAAGTCATGCCTGTGGTGCTCAATCAACACTGGTGCTCGATGATGCTTGGCATGCTTGGTTATTTTACTATTGCTCGGTGGTTCTGACTTACCGATTGGAGTTTTGTGTGATTTGTTGGGCTGACTTGGTGCATTTATTGTTGGTAGCTATTGTTATAGGTCAACATGTTGAATTAAATGTTTGTATACAGTTTGTATGCTGACTTGTATGGCATTTAATATTTGTTAGGAAGAGTTAAGGGTTTCATCTTGCTGACTTATGGCTAATGATTAGTATTTATAGGATGTTTGGGTAGTTGTTTAAGGGGGGAATGACTAGTACAAGAAAAGGATAAGTGACATTATGGAAAAGATCCTGCGAGATCTTGTGGATCAGATTGTTATTTGATAGTTGTATTTGCAGAGCTAGTAGTTTGCACACTTGGGAGCAAGGAGATTGCTTGGAGGCTTGTGAGCTCAAGTTTAGATTTGCCTTAGGGTTTCCACCAATTGTTGATTTATTTCAGATCTGGACTAACTGGGGTTGTATTGGATCTAATTGGATCTTGCAGAATTGTTTCTAATTGTAATTGGCCCTAACCCGAAAGGCCTTACAGTCGAGCATGTTAATGAAAATCAGAGTTAAAAAAAATTATTGTGTTGATGTGTATTGAAGATTCCACTGTGTTGATTGTTGGCTGCAAGGGTCGGTTTGTCCTTAATTAGATCCATCATCCTTGACTACATTAAGTCATATCAGAGTGAAGTTTGTTCCCGTTGGAGCTGATTTGATCTTGTGAAGTTGACCTAGCAAGGCTGATCTTGTGAAGTTGATCCTATGGCGAGGAGATTGTGCACAATCTGGATTGCATATCCATGGCACTAAACTTGTGGAATCATGCCCTAGTTGTTTACAAGATTGCAGGTTGCGATCTGACTTGTTTGCAACTTGGAGATTGTCACAAGGTGATTGGTGAGGGTTTGTTGCAGAGGGTTTTGCATATCTTTAAGGATGCCTCCGAGAAGATTAGACCCTAGATTTATTGTCGATCTTTGTGATATTGTCGAATCCTGGATCATAGAGAAGTTGAAATCAGATTTTAGATCTGAGATAGAATTGATGAAGAATGACATAGTCACTGAGATCATGAGATCTATTACTGGCATACCTCAGAATGTTGGTACTGAGGATGGCTATGAGGAAACTGTTGAAGACTTTGAACCTACTGGATCTAGCGGAGATGATAGAACCAATCGGAGAGATAGATCTGGTGAAGATAGAACTGCTCGGTTACCTAGATCTGCTGCTCAGTTTAGTAATTACTAAATGGAAGTTTCTACTTTCTCTGGTACTTTGGAACCTGACAATCTAATTGATTGGATTAGTGAACTTGAAGATTTCTTTGAGCTGGAAGAAATTGAAGATCCTCTTTGGGTACGATTGGCTCAGACTAAGTTGAAAGGACATGCTACTCTTTGGTGGAAAGAACTACAAAGAGACCGAGAAGATGAAGGTGAAATGAAGATTAATCAGTGGAGGTTGATGGTGACAAAGTTGAAAGCTAAGTTCATACCTACTGACTATGAGCTTGACTTGTTTAAGAAGTTGTAGAATCTAAAGCAAAAAGATTTTTCTATTGAAGATTATACCGAGGAATTCTACAGACTTACTATTCGGTTTGGACATCGAGAGCTTGGTAAGGACAAGGTAGCTCAATATGTGAATGGTCTAAGATTCAATATTCAAGATGAGCTTGGTATGATGAAGATTGATTCTATTGAAGATGCTTATTAGTATGCTCTAAAGGTAGAAGATAAGTTAAAGAGGAAACAACCTAGTAATTCCTAAGGGAAAGAGATATTTGATCACTCAGTGAAGGATAAACCAACTGATGTAGAAGATGAATAGAAACCTATAGAACTGAAGAAGAAGACATCTAGAGTTATCTTTAAAGGTACTTTCTATAACTATGGAGAGGAAGGACACCATTCTTTTGAGTGTACACAGAAGAAGGTTGACCAACAAACTACTGTGGTGAATGAGAACATTCAGAATGAACCTGAATCTGAGAACTTGATGCTTCGATGAATATTGCTCGGTACAAAGGATGAACCTTGTCATAGGAGTAACTTGTTTAGGACCTGATGTAAGTCTGGAGGTAAACTCTATGATGTTATTGTTGATAGTGGTAGTACTAATAACCTTGTTGCTAAGGACATGGTTCAGAAACTCGGTGTGAATAGAATGAAACATCCACGTCCTTATAGGATTGGTTGGTTGCAAGATGATCATGCTCTGGAAGTTAGAGAACAATGCTTCATTGATGTTTAGATTGGCCAGTATAAGGATCTTGTGTTATGTGACATTGTGAAGATGAATAGTTGTGATATATTACTCGATAGACCGTGGCAATATGATTGCAGAGCTATGTATGACTGTGTAAGAAATGTGTTTACTATTGAGAAGGATGACAGGAAGTTTTCATTGATGCCTTTGATGGATACAATGCTCATTAGGAGAAGCCTAAGTATCGGTAGCTGAGTTGAGTTGGTGATTCCAGAGAAAATGAATGATCAGTTTGGAGAACCAACCTATGCATTGTCCAGAAAAGACTTGAAGAGATAGAGGAAATTGAAATGGAAGAGTATGCAATCTGAGAAGATGGAGGACTTGTATGTGAAGAACCAGTTTGGGATTTATGTTTTGAATCCTGGAAGATGTTCTTCTCACATATTAACATCATTTGGAACCTAGGGTGTCTGATGCAGGGGCATCCAAGGTTGGAGTAGTTGCATTCCTTGTCCTTGGTGAAACTGCATGGGTGTTTGTATTTTGGCCAGTGTTACTCGGTTGCAACCTTGACCGATGGCCTCAGTCATTGAAGAAAGCTTGGTCACTGAAGGAACTCGGTAGTCTCTGGCACTAGGTGAAAATGTTACTCGGTCATGTCTATGGTGCTCGGTCGACACTGGTACTCAGTGATGCCTGGCGTGCTCGGTTATTTTACTATTTCTTGGTCATTCTGACTTACCGATTGGAGTTCTATGTGATTTGTTGGGATGACTTGGTGCATTTATTGTTGGTAGCTATTGTTACAGGCTGACATGCTGAATTAAATGTTTGTATATAGTTTGTAAGCTGACTTGTATGGCATTTAATATTTGTTACGAAGAGTTAAGGGTTTCATCTTGCCAACTTGTGGCTGATGATTAGTATTTATAGGATGTTTGGGTAGTTGTTTAAGGGGGCAATGACTAGTAGAAGAAAAGGATAAGTGAAGTTGTGGAAAAGATCCTGCGAGATCTTGCAGATTAGATTGTTATCTGATAGTTGTATTTGTAGATGTAGTAGTTTACACACTTGGGAGCAAGGAGATTGGTTGGAGGCTTGCGAGCTCAAGTTTAGATCTGCCTTAGGGTTTCCACCAGTTGCTGATTTGTTTCAGATCTAGACTAGCTGGGGTTGTATTGGATCTAATTGGATCTTGCATAATTTTTTCTAATTGTAATTGGCCCTAACTCAGAAGGCCTTACAGCCGGGCATGTTAATGAAAATCAGAGTTAAAACAATTATTGTGTTGATGTGTATTGAAGATTCTGCTATGTTGATTGTTGGTTGCAAGGGTTGGTTTGTCCTTAATTGGATCCATCATCCTTGATTACATTACATAAGATCTATTAAGTGAACATAATCTAACCAATGTGCATAGTTTAATATTTAGAACAAAATTAGGTGAATACAAAGTTATGAATTTAACTTAAATATTTAAAACAAAATTCGATGAATAAAAGTGAGTTCATGTGAACTTAAATTGCAAAGCCAAAATTGTACGAATACAAGAGTGCATTGTACTACATAAATAGTTCATGTGTATGTTCTTCCAAACATCCTGCATCATACAAATAAACATGTTGAAATGTTAGAATTTATACAAGTTCATTTAAAGTTAATTTAAATTTAAATTTCAAATCTATATCTCTAAATTATAAATTATGACACTTCAAAGAAGACATGTAGAAAACACATAAAAATATGACAATTGAGCCAAAAATTACATGTATAAATTTGATTCAACCTAATGTACCACTAGCATCCTCTCTTTTCTGTAATGTGTCTATGTTCTTCCAAACATCCTGCATCATAAAAATAAACATGTTGAAATGTTAGAATTTATACAAGTTCATTTAAATTTAATTTTGATTTAAATTTCAAATATATATCTCTAAATTATAAATTATGACACTTCAAAGAAGACATGTGTAGAAAACATATAAAAATATGAAAATTGAACAAAAACTTACATGTATAAATTTGATTCAACCTAATGTAGCATCAACATCCTCTCTTTTCTGCAATGCATCTATGTTCTTCCAGACGTCTTGCATCATAAAAATAAACATGTTGAAATGTTAGAATTTATACAAGTTCATTTAAAGTTAATTTTAATTTAAATTTCAAATCTATATCTCTAAATTATAAATTATGACACTTCAAAGAAGACATGTAGAAAACATATAAAAATATGACAATTGAACAAAAACTTACATGTATAAATTTGATTCAACCTAATGTACCATCAACATCCTCTCTTTTCTGCAATGCGTCTAGGATTGCCTCATGCTCTTCCATTGAAAGTGTCTGTAATATTTTATTAGCAGGTCTCCCTTTGTATCTTTCCAATTTGATATTTGTTGCCAATACCAAATGGGAATAGTGCATAATCTTCTTTTCTGATTAGTAGTCTTCAAAAGCTGGTAAACCATTCCTTCTTGTTAGGTATTTGCGTAGCCATGTACCAACTACCACAACAGACCCAATTGGATACTAAAAATCATCATCATCTACTTGATGACATATCAACTTTTTCTTAGGTTCTACACATCGAGCTAACCAATACTTTGTCTGCTCTTCATTATCCTCAAGTGCAACAACAACATACACATGTCCTGCAAAACAAAATTAAGTACATGCACAAATAAAACTTGTTTAAAGGTTTATAATTCAAATATATATAATCATAAATTATATGACATACACATGTAACTAATATATAATTTAAAGTTTTACAATAAATTGAATTAAATTACCAGGTTGTATGAGGTCTGAAACACGATCATAATCTTTTGATGCAAAGGCATGATCCAAGTCTTCATTTATTATATCATCTTCATCTTGTCTCTCACTAGGTGTTAAGGATTTTTGTTGCCATTCTTCAACCCATTCTGTATTCTTGCATTCTTCCCATTCACCTGCAACACAAAATTGACAAAAACATGCAAGTTCCCTAGTCCATATAGTCCAAGTGTTAGAATTAGAACTCCTAAATGAATTCCATTTAGCTGATCCGCTTATTCTATTACAATCATATCTTGAAAGGATATTCTTCTCTTCAACTAGCCAGAAAAAAATGTTTGATTGTAGAGTTCTAACTTGATCCTATAGACAAATTTGTTTTACACCATTCAACAATTGCACGTGCATCTTTAAATTTTGATTTTTCCTTAAATTTGAGTTGCTCTCTACAAAGGGCTCTCTTAACACATGCATCGACACCATCATGTTCTCCCTTCCCATGTCCAACCTCAAAAAAACTCTAGATATGTTGGATATTTATTTTCTTGTGCGTCCTACTCAACCAATAAAACATTCTAGCATTCTTGAATTGCCCTATGCAATTATCTGACCATATTAGATGTTGTGTTATATGAATTTATCTCTCCCTTAAATTTTCATAAAAGGTCTTAAAGCCATACTGGACAAACTCCGATGAGTGTAACTTATTATCACTCATATAGAAATAATACTCTCTCAATATTTTCCGATCCTTTTATGTACTATTAGGTGCATGTCTATAGATAATATGAACAAAAATTGTTACTTGCACTGAATTATAATATTGTGGTTGGATCTCATCTTGTGGTGAAAGCGTGTAGTTCTCTGCAAAGTCAACAACTAAAAGTATACTACCAATTGGAAATGTATTCTTGCATATGCGAAATTGTCCATCAAGCCATCTAGAATTGTGAGAGTGTTTCACATATTTAGGTACAACCTTACTCTTGAATTCATTCATAAAAGCATTAACACTAAGTTTTTCAGTTATTAGGTCGCACTGTTTTCCAACTTTTCCATCCTTCAATGGATACTCAACAGTTTTAAATCTTTGTACATCAACTAATTGTTGTCCAAAATCAAATGAAATATTTTCATGCAAACATTCATCTAATAATGTAAGATTGCCACATACATCACATACACCAGAAACACAGGCATTCAAAAGATAAAATTGCTCATTAGGTGGGCTATAAAATAAATTTGATATAAAATCCTTTACAGTTTGAGGTGGTATATTTATACCACATTCTTACAACATTTCATTAGTATGCATAGTAGAATGTATAGATTGAAAAATATCATAATGATAATGAAATTGAACATGATTTTTGCAACAACGGGTGATTCTTTCTTTATTAATCCTTACATACCATGGTTTACATTTTTCAAAAGACCTTTGACTAATACTAATAGTTAACACCTTATCATCCATAATTTTTTTATCCAATTCTATTTGAGTCATATCTAAAAGGTGTTTTGGATGTGGATCATGAACTTTTAAATCGACTCTTAATTTATGAGCATCTATGGCATTAGGGGATACTCTTGTATTATCGTGCCAAAATTTTTCAATCAAAGTCTTGACTTCACCAGTAAGTTTCATGTCAAACCTCGGGAGTCTGCCACTGAAGGTCCATAAATGGTTTGCTGGATCACTTTCAAAGTTAACTCTTCTCTTTATAGCTCTTGTTAAAATTTTATGATGAATATTAAAATATCCACTTATGTTTGAAATCATTCTTTTATCAGTAGTAGTTTTGTTTACTAAAGTAGTTGTTATTGCTCGTCGTGTCGCATTACTATCTTTAGAATGACTTTTCTTTCCAATTGTGTCGAAGGCACTAGCAATAGTTGATACAAATTGTTTTAGAGACTTATCCTTCTTAGTTTTCACATAAATACCTAACCTCTTCATCACTTTTTGTATTTTAGACATTTTAATTAATTGTAACATTAATTGACATTGAAACCCAAATTTCTTATTATAAAAAAATTGTCTAAACAATCTACTCATGTGTGTCCTAATCTGTCTCCATGAAACCAAACCACGCAGATTGTCTAGCACATCAATTTTTATTTCAAAATGTTCATTTATTTCATTATCATTCAAATGAGTTTCTTTCTCAATCAGTGTTTCTATGTCTACGTCTACATTGTTGATTTCAACCTAAATTGGTGTTTGATTTTCAGTTTCAGTTGGGGTTTAGCTTTCAGTTCCTTTATCATTATGATTAACATTACTAATTTCTAAAATTTCATGTGCAATTAAATTTGTTAATCTATTTTCAGGAATAAAATTTAAATCATTTTGATTGTAACCTACTTCTAGCAAATCATGAACATCTTTATCAGAATAAGTTGTAACATTTGGATGTGAAGACATACCTGTATCCAATACTAGATTAGAAGATGCACCTAAATTTTCTTCTTCAACCTCTGTATTCATTATGGTGTCTTCATTGTCCTCCTCTTCTGAAATGATTATTGAACTCGATGCTCCAACATTATTCAGGTTTCAAAGTCTTTCTCTTCTTTCTCGTTGTCATTTTGACTCCTCTCTATTTTCTGCAACCTCCTCAAATGTCAGAACCTTCATTGACCTCTTTTTATGTCATTTTGATCCCATTTTTGCACCAAAATTTGAATTCAAACAAGGGTGGTCCCACAATAGTGTGTCCCACTTTTTTAGACATGCTAATTTTTACTAAAATTTAACACATTTTTAATAAAATATGATGATATAAGCCTTGAGAGGTTCCATTTGAAGGAATAAATTACAAATGGTTATCTCAAAGCCTCTAAGATTAAAAAAACATTGATATAACATCTATACTCCTCATTCATACTTACAATAGAGTCTCCTTCGCACCTATTAAAATGCTGACAAAAAATCACTTCGACTTTATGTTTTGGCAGATAAAATGAATCCATTTGAAAAAAATATCTATGCAGTATGATTCTATTTGGAACAATCTTTCTAATGAATAGAATTTTAATACATATTGATTTTATTATCACTTTTAAATATTACTTTAACTAAACATAGGTTGTTTGGTCATTCAACAACCTGTTTCTTCAAGACTTTGGGAAAAATAATAAATTACAAAAAAAATTATGAAAAATATGTAGGAAAATATTATTTATGTTACCTTTCTATAAAAAAAAGAAAAAATAAATTTCAATATACACAGATCAAGTTAGAGCGATCCAAGTGACCTTATGTCTAAATTATAGTTACTGTCACTTTAGAACTTAATAAACTATGAAATATTGACACAAAATGAATGAAACCAATTGCATCCTTTAAATATCAAAGTTACAAATATAATCTCAAAAGAATTACATCATTATCGTATTTTTTAAAAAAAGTTATGTTGATTCAAGTGACAATAACTCCTTAAAAACATAGTTTTTCATAGAAACCACTTTTCGAAGGAGAAGGAAAAAGGAATTTCAATGAATTTTAATTTTATATATATATATATATTTAGAAACTAGAAATAAAATTCTAAAAGACTCTAGTTTACATCATCTTCAAATTCCTAATAGTTTTGTGGCAAAAGGTGTTTGAAAGTGAAGTTTTTTCTCAGAATGTTGATCTATGTGTCAAATTTGGCCAAAAAGTGGGACACACTATTGTGGCACCACCCACAATATTTTTTGAATGTTAGATCCAAAACAAGACAAAAATATAGAATGTTGATAGAAATATTTTGTTTGTCTGCTGCGAATCGATACAAAAATGATTGAAAAGTCGTCAATCATTGAGATCAGGCCCACAATCTTGTTTTTTGCTTGCAATGGCTCTTTATGAAATGGGCGCCCATTTTGTAGTTTCACAAAATGGGCGCCCGTTTTGTGAATTTAAAAAATGGGCACCTGTTTTGTAAATCTATGAGTGGCAACCCTACCCATTGGCTTGGGTTTTGGTTCGGGACAGGCTTGGTGGGACCAAGCCTATGCTTGACCCTGCAAAAAAATGGCTAAGGCATTATAGAATAAAATTTATGCCTTGCCATAATTTTTGGGACACCTTCCCGAATGAATGTTTTGATAAAATGAAAACCCATTTTAGCTCTTATTGTGCAGATTATAAAAATATAAATTTTATAATGATATGATAAATTTTAATATTTTTACAATATTTATTAAGCCAACATGGTACCTAAACTTGAAATACTAAGGTTAACTAAAACTTTAATAACTTTTTTAATTTTACATTTTTTGAAAAATGAGTTATTTGAGACTAATCTACATAGAATTTCCTTCAAATTAAATTAAAAAAAATTGAAAAAAAGTGAAAATATCATCAAATTATGGCGCCCGTACACTAGAGGTTTAAAAAATGTACTTTATAGTCAATTAAAATTAATTAAAAAAATATTCAATAAAAAAATAAGATAAAATATTATGACCAATCTTTAGTGTTTTAGGTACCTTTTCCCAAAAGGATTCACAAAAATACATTCATTTACTTCAAAAAAGGGTGTCCGTACACATGTCAGGTGTGGTTCCAAAACATGCATTTTGAAAAAGTGGTTTTTAAACATGCCTACTAAAATTTAATTTATACCATGTGGGTATTGAAATAAATTACATATTTGAAAACTAGACTCCGAGCACTAAATTTTATATTACTCAAGTTTTTCAAGATTCAATCTTTAAGTGCCTCAAATTTTGACATCAATTGACAGAAAGTTTGAAAAATAGAGAAAACACTTCCACTTTTTGGCCAAAAGTGTGACTCAACTTCTTGTAGCCACCCGTATAGCTCATCCATGTGTAGTAACTATAGAAAGTGTGAGTCTAATTGAAGTCATCTTATCTACTGGCTCATGTTTTTTATATAGTCAATGCTCTCAACTTGTGAAAAACCTTTCGCAACCAAATTTTCTTTGTACTTATCAATTGACCTATTTGCTGCAAGTTTAGTTCTATATATCAACCTATGCATCATATTTCTCTTTTAGAAACATAAAAAACTTCATTCTTGAATAATCATCAACAAACAAAATGAAATATCGATCTCCATAATAGCTTTGAACTCTCATAGGACCACAAAGGTCAGTGTGAACTAATTCCAAAATACCATTGGTAGAGTAAGATTTACTTGAGAAGCTTGACTTAGTCATCTTACAAATCTGACATTCTTTACACATTACTTTATCAAGTTTTCTTATTTTTAGTAGACCTCTAACTCTATTCTTTTTACTCACTTTAATCATGTTATCAAAATTTACATGAAACAGTCTCTTATGCCATAGCCATACATCTTCAACTTTAGTAAATAAGAAACTATTTGCATTAGTATCAAGATAAAATAAATTACTTTTTCATTGTTCACCAGTTCCAATCAGATCTCCATCAATACCATAAATATTTACCTTTCTATTCTAAAATTCTAGTCGGTGGCCAGTATTGTTTAGTTGTACAATACTCAATAGATTATAATTTTGTCCTTTAACCCAATATGCATCATTACATTTCATCTTCTCATTCAATACAAAGGATCCTTTAACTTTCACAAGACATGGAGCATCATTGCCAAATCTGACAAATCCTCCATCATACTCTTCTAGGTTCTCAAACTTGTCAATATCACTAGTCATATGATGTGAACATCCACTATCAATAATCCATGGGTCATGTTTACTTACATGGAAAACAAGTGCTCTTTGGTCTTCATGTTTTTCTTCATCTAAGTCTTTCTTTACAAAAACATAGACAACTTCATATCCTTCTTTAGTATCATTAGATTCATCATTGGTTACACCTTTCTCAGCTAGGTAGCAAGACTTCTTACCTATATCCCTGTAATCTCTAAATCTTCAGTTTTGGTTGTCTCTTTTGTCATTCTTATCATTCCTGTCATTGTCAGGACATCTAGATGCAATGTGACCAATCTTATTACAGTTAAAAAAATTTCAAGGATAATTTGCCTTTGTAATTTCCTTTACCCCTCGGTAATCTTCTAGCCAACAGTACTTCTAATTCTTCATGTTCTTTTTCTTTGGTTAGAATACTATCATATTAATTTTCATATGAACTACTATGAATCTCTTTATCTTTTCTTGATGTACCAATGCTTAGAGATGACTTGAATGCAATTTCAATGGTTGGTAGACTATTATCATAATTACTTAGTTCAAATGCAGTCAACTTACCGATTAAGGCTTCAAGGGTAACAACATTGTTAGGTATAGATCTCAATTCCTGAATAGAAGATACTCTTATAGCATACTTAGAAGAAAGAGTTCTCATAATTTTACTTACCACTTCTTCATTAGTCAAAGTTCCACCAATAGCTCTAATGGAGTTCACAACTCCCTTGATTATGCTAATATATTGTGTGATATTCTCTTCATCCTTCATCCTCATTTCATCATATTCTCCTCTGAGACTATCAACCTTAGCATTTTGTACATTTTTATCTCCTCCATATATAAGTGTAAGCATATCCCACATCTCTCTTGAATTAATACAATCTTTAACATCATTGAATTCAGCATCAGTCGGGGAAAAAGTAATCTCTATCTTAACTGAGTTGTGTTCCCACTTTTCTCTCATTTGATTAATGGTCATAGGTTTGAGAGGTGGTGGAGTGTAGTCATTAGTCAGAAGATTCAGTGCAGATTCTCCAATCCCAGATAGATACAATCTCATCCTACTTTTCCATGTAGAGAAACTTTCCTTGTCCAACTTAGGTACTTCTCTCCTATACATCTTTGAATCTTTTACTCAAGTATTTTAAACTTATCTCTTCAATGTACTTAGCTTTGATACCAATTGTTGGATTACAAAGAGGGGGGTAAATCAGTAATCATTGATTCCAAATACCTAAAAACTTTTCTTTGATTAACTCGGTGAAAGCTTTGTAAAACACACTTCACTATTTATCGACAACAGTAAATAAACTTTAACAATATGTAAATCATTCACAAAAATCATGCATCACATGTAACACCAGTATTTAACATGAAAACTCGGCTTTGGGAAAAAACACTATGAGAATTATCACCCACTTAGAAAATACTCTTTTGAAGTACGCCTGGTTAAGATCCAATCATGTTAAAGATTACAATGCACACTGTTAGGTGTGACCCTATCAAGGGATTTACCTCATATCTATTAGGATCTTCACTCTATTAGGATTGGCCTTGTTAGAGGGCCTCAAACACTCTTTATAATGTAACCTTTTTCAAGGATTTTACAATAAGATTGTTAAGTCCACTATGTTAAGAGATTTCTCTGTTACAAATGCTAGAAAGCAACAGTAAATGATTTGACCTGTAGACTTGCAACTATCTTTGCATAACCAAATCCTTTGTGTGCTCTTCTATCTTCACTTCAACTCTTCAGTTTCCACTAGCTTCAACACTTCATCATATCCTTCTTTTCCACTCGGAATCTCTTTGTTCCTTCTTCACTGCATTAGTCGGTGACTCTTAAACTATTTAATTTTCCAGCCATTTATTCATACAAATCCATCCTTTATATAGACATTTCTTTCCTCTTAATCTCCTCTATTATGTTTTTCTTTGATCAATCTTAACCATCCAATTCATTATACCTTGAATTTGGATCTCGGTAACACGTTTTCTTTTCACCTAGGAAATTGAACTTTTATTGAAACTTGTTCCTTCTACTTCAACCATTTAGATCTAAGTTGTATATCTTCACCTCAAATTTTCCAATTTTTAGATCTCTTGTAACTAACTTTGCTTATCATCATGATCATCTAGCTCATCATAGCTAATCATTAAATATCGATTCAATCCTTATTTAATATCTATTCCTTGCTCAGTATCCTCCATCTGTATTTTGATTAACTTCATCGGTGCCTAAACCTTTCTTTTCTGCTCAGTGCCTTCGATTCCTTTTCTTTTACTGAATTCCTTTTCCTGCTCAGTAGCCAAAAATCTTTTGCTTACTGACTTTGACAAATCTTCATTACCATGTTTTACTGACTTAACATAATCATATGTTAGGTAGAAAACAATTATATCAACATAATCTAATCATTTTTAGATATGTATCGGTTGCCCATTTAAGTTC
The DNA here is from genome assembly GCA_027943335.1 of Chamaecyparis obtusa. Taxonomy (NCBI): domain Eukaryota; kingdom Viridiplantae; phylum Streptophyta; class Pinopsida; order Cupressales; family Cupressaceae; genus Chamaecyparis; species Chamaecyparis obtusa. Next base: position 646,799 of record BSBK01001778.1, read on the forward strand.
TTCAACTTCACAACATCTCATTTATTCTTCTTCTTAACTCATTCAACTTATATCATATACCAAATGATATGGAAACATAATATAAACCAGAAATCAATTTCTTGACATCAATGACAAGATAATAACTGATCTAACCTTTCTACTATCATGTATTCCTCTGATCTTAGTTGGTCTTCATCATCATCACCATTAGATAATCAATCAATCATCAACATTACTATCACTTATGGTAACAACAAAGAGTGGAGTGTCTTCCCCATGTTAAAACAATTATCTATGTTGAACAGTCCAGATAATTGATGGGGGGGGAATCAATTATCATAAAATAATCTTCCCCAACTTAATAAATTTGAAATAATCTTATTCCAATTAAATAATTAAAATAGATATGAACATGAAAGCACATAAACACCATACACCATGAACACCAAAATTTACATGGAAGCCCAAGATGAGAAATACTACAGAGAAACTAATTCTCATGAATAAGAACACCAGTTAAGATGACACTGGCTAAAGTGGTTTTTACAAAGGCTCACTATTGGTTTTCTCATTGTAGGTAAGGAGGCTCACTATCAATGGGGCTAATTGACCTAATACAAAATGAATGATTATAAAATAGTCTTGTACATTTCAAAAAAGTTAGCACCCATGATTGGATGCTTTATTAAGACCTATTGGACCCATTTTGGTGATTTTGAGGTCCAAATGTTCAATATGCTTGATCTTAGAAAGATAATTCTCTATTTCCCACACCTTTTTACTCTCCTTGAGCTCCCATTTAAATTTGATCCCTTTTCTCATTGGACATGTTGTCAATGGTGATGTGTCCCTAGGTTTTGGGGCCCAAATTTTGCCCGAGGCCTAATGCTAAGGTTTTTTTTAGGGAGTTTTCTTTATGGTCGGGTTGGATCAAAATTGAATTAAAAAATGATGAATTTAGGTTAAAAAACCCCCATAGCTCTCCCCATTTTGAAATTCATTATCAAGTGAAAGCATTTTGGTAATCAAGCTATCAATTTTTCAAGCAAGCAAGAGCAGTTGGATTCATGATTTAATGGAAAGCACCCAAGATTAAGATCTCCAAGTCTTCAATTCTTCAAGATAATTAAAGGAAAAGGAAATATTATCTAATTAATCTAATTTTCTCTCCCATGATGGCCAAGTAGATAAATTATCAAACAAGCAAGAAGATCCACCTTCTTCATCCTTCTTTACAAGTGTTATCAAGCATATCTACATTAAAGATATAGGAGTGGCATTCATAGACCTAAGAATTTATGAGGGTATCCTTGATTTAACATCTCATTCTAAGGTCAACACTTTGTATCTTAAGCACATTCAAGCATCTTCATGAATATGAGTGATTCCTACATCCGTGCATGAGGTTTATGCAAGGTAAATCTATTATTTGTCTTCCTATTTACTTTCCTTTATGTAAATTCATTTAATTTCAAAGATTGATTCCTACATAGGGGTTTGACCAAGGCAAAACCCTTTAGCCAACTTTTTCCCCATTTTCTATGTGCAAAAATTATTTACAGAGATGTTGGATCAGATTTGCTTAGATCTAGAACAGTCAGACAATCTGTGAAAAATTCAAATGAAAACACTAGGAACATGTCACCATTGTCGTCATGTCCCAGGAACACATCACCATTTCCATAATGTTCCTGTCATTTTAAGCTTAGATTTCAGTCACAAGCTAGTTATGTCTTCTGGTTTCCATTTTTGTCAGTTTTAGCTCATTGTCTATCTAATACAGTCTGTTTTTACTATTTTTTCAGTGACTTTCCTAGTTAACCATTTACATTACTATATATCATCATTCTCATTTCATCAATTACATATTTTAGAGAAGGATCACTATCCCACTTAGTGTTTGAGTCTCTTCTTGAATCTAGCAGGGAATCTTCCTTCCTATATGTGTAATTTATGAAAAGGGAAGTGATCTATCTATACATACATAGTGATTGTTTCCATTTTCTTTATGTGCATATTTGGTGAACTCGACTCATAACATTTCCAATTCTTATTTGGTGTTTAGATCTACATTGTATGCATTACATTAATCACATATATTTCCTACATTGTATTAATTTATATCACTATTGGATGCATGTTTTACATTAGATGTACTCTTCATTAAACAAATCACTATTTTGGTTAAGTTGAATTGTGCATCTCTTTCAAATATTAAGTTTGAATTTATATCTACATTTCCTTCACTCTTGTGTGCATTATTGTTACTATTTTGAGTCCTACTTATAGCTTTCCGGTTAGAAGAAGTCATAGACTTATGGGTTACTTTGATCTTGAGGCTTCTATTTTTCCTAGGAATCTTGATGAGACCAACATGCATACTAATGACTTTAATATTATTATGTAGAACAAATATTCTCATTCTTCTCACAATGAAGATGAGGCATTAAGAGTCCCTCCTATGCAAGTCCAAAAACCTTCCAATGACTTTGGAAAATTTGAACAATGGTTAGGACAAGAAAACTCTAATCCCGAGGTCATATCCATTGTATAATCTTTCAGGAAGTTAATGTTGGAATATCATGCTTATATGTGCTAATATTGATGTTTTTTTCATTTATGTCAACATATTTCTACTATTTGAGATAATTTTGTTGTGGTGTTCCTATGATGTTTAGTAAGATGATTGATTTGATTTAACTACTGTGTTGAAGATCATATGTTGAGAATGTACAAATGGTTTCAAGGATGTATGTAGTTGCCTTACGTTAATTTATAGAGGCTATCATTATGATTTGAGTGGGCTATGGATGTTTGATCACATACTGGTCTTTTAGTTGTTCAGGAAGAGACAATGTTACATTTTTTGGTTCAATGTGAATCAGTTATGCAACATTTTTAGTTGCTAACCTAGTGGCATGTTTGAGACATGGATTTGTGTCCTCGTTGGTTCATGATTTGGATGATGGAAATCTATTTTTCTTGAGTGACAAAGGTTACTATTGGTGTTCTTGATGAATAGTGTAATGATAATGGTGAATTCTAAGCCAGAGTTTTTTTGGTCATTACTACGATATTTCATTTTTCTTGTTGATGTTTCTAGATTGTGTCATATTTGTGTTGTTGGATGGTTGAGTTATATGATCAGATTTGGTGATTTTCTTGATGTGTGCAAGTGTTCTTATTGTTCTAGGCTGGCATTATGGTGTAACATGTTATGATCAATTGAGGCATGATTTATGGAGATGTAGCATGTTCGAGAATGAAGATTTGGATCATTTCTATGTCTTAGCCAACATATTTTGGATTGCATTATATTCAATTAAATATTTGTAATTTAGGTGTTAAGCTTGAGCCAATCTTATTTATTTCTAAAAGGTTGATGAATTGTATAAATGTAATGATGTAATATCCTTTTGTGGAGTAGATCATGCATGTATGGGTATATGAGAGACTATGCAAAGAGGTATGAGTGGAATCTAAAATTGAGATAGAGATATGATGTATTATGTACTTCATTGAAACTGTATTGGCATGATGAAGATGATATTAGTCGGTTCATGATTTGTGGATTATAGTCCATAGTGGATTTTTGTTTATCTACTTGTTATAAGGAAATGAATCTTCCCTTGGGTTGTAGCCCTTATTGTATTTAAGTAGTCATCTCTATGTAGTGTGTCTGAATTCATGTGTATTCCCCTTGTATTACCTTTAGTAGGGCATAGTTCTTTTAACATAGTACATCATCTTGTGGGTTTGGTCTCCACTATAGTTTTTTTCCCTAACAAGGTTTCCACATCAAAATCTTGATGTTATGTGTTGTGATATTTTTTTTAATGTTCATCATTCAAATCTGAGATTTAAGGTTAAGATTTGGTTAAGGTTTTGAGATTTGGGACACAATTGATTCAGCCCCACCCTCTCAATTGTGTGTTCTACCTTTTTTCTATCAATTGGTATTAGAGCTAGTTCCTCTTTGGAGAGTTTGATCACTTGAGGATATCTGAGAAGACAAATTTTAAGAAGGAAAAATTGAGATTTGAAGGCACTAATTATTCCATATAGAAAGGTTAAATTATTACCCACTTGAGATACTTTGGATGAGACTATTGGGAGATCACTAAGAAGACTTACAATCCTCTTGCAGATCTTTTTACTACCAATGTTGATGAGAAGAATAATTTGAATACAATATCAGAGCTAAGGAAGCATTGGTGAGTGCCATGTCTGATACAAAATATATAAGTGTTATGGAATTGGAAACCTCACATGAGGTATGGATAAAATTAGAGATTTTGCATGAAGGAGATGCTTGTGTGAAGAAAGCCAAGTTGCAGAGTTTAAAAGGGAAATTTGAGTCAATGAAGATGAGAAAAGATGAGAACATTGCTTATTACATATAAAAGGTGAATGAGATTCTATGTGGAATTAGATGCACTGGTGGAAAATTGGAAGAAGACGAGATTGTTTTTAAGGTATGTATATCCTTGCCTCCTTACAAACACAAAATTGCTACTATTAAAGATATCAAGACCGTGGCTCTAGTAACAAGAGACACATTGGTTAGTAAGCTATTTTCCTTTGAGATGAGTGAATTTGGTAATGATCTTTCTAAATTTGAATCTAAATTTAAAGCTATTATTTATAAGGATAAGCAAAGATATAACCCTAGAGAAAGCTCATCAAAGTATGGATCTAGATATACAAAGGAGGTGGAATAAATTGAGGAAGAGGGGAGAAAGCTTGAAGAATGTGAAGCCCTATTTACCAAGAGATTTCCTAAATAAATAGGTAATTATGAAGGAAAGTTACCTTTGAAATTCTTTTCATGTAACAAGATAGGTCATTTTTCTTCTATATGTCCAAAGAGAGTACCAAATCATAAGCCTAGGAAATTTCCACCTAGATATCAAAAAAAATTCTATTTTGTTGCTAATGAAGGTGTGACTGATGATGAATCTGAAAAGAGTGAAGATGAAATTGTGTATATTACTATCAAAGAAGAGAACCCTACTTTCATAAATGAGGAAAGAGCCCTAGTTGCACATGTTGAAATGAAAGATGAATGGGTGATAGACAATGGATGTTCACATGATATGATTGGAGATAAGAGAAAAAAATTTAGGTTGAAAATGTATGATGGTGGTGTTATTAGATTTGATGATGATACTCCATGTATGATCATAGGTAGAGGTTTCTGTACACTTGATGGTAAGAATAATATTGATGATGTTTTTATATGTTTAAGGTCTAAAGAATAATATTTTGAGTGTTGGATAGCTAGTTTACAAAGGTTATAATTTAAAATTCAAGAATAGAGAATGAAAAATCATTGAAAGTTCAAGTGTTGTGATTTCATTAGGTACAAAGACCAAAGGTAATTTCTTTCATTTGAATAGTGCAAAGAATAGATGTCTAATTGCTCAAATTGATGACAGTAGGTATGGAGCAGAAGATTTTGTCATGTGAACTTTGATAAAATTATGAGGATAAGTACTAATAAAGTAGTGAGAGATTTACCTAAATTTTTGAGGCCTACTAATACAATATATAAGGAATGTTAGCTAGGTAAGCTAACTAGATCTAATTTCAAAAGAAAAAATTATTCTTCAAGTGGATTGCTAGAACTTGTGTATACTGATTTGTGTGGCCTTGCTAGAACTAGAAGCTATTATGGAGATAGGTATTTCATATTATTCAAGGATGATGTAGGTTACATTTTTATTAGGATAAATCTAAAGCTTTTGACAAATTCAATATTTTCAAGGCTATGGTTGAGATAAAGACAAGTCTGAAGTTGAAATGTCTAAGATCTAACCGAGGTGGAGAATTTACATTTGGTGAATTTAATACATTTTGTGAAGAGCATGGGATAAAGAGACAAATGTCTACACTAAGAACCCCACAACAAAATGGTATTACAAAGAGAAGAATCAAAACTATTCTAGACACTACAAGGATAATAATGATTAAGGGAAATGTACCACAAGCCTATTGGAGAGAAGAGGTTAGTATTGCAGTTTATACATTGAACCAAGTTCAATTCAAGAAAGGAACTGGTAAGACTCCTTATGAGCTATGGTATGGTCATGTTCGTACTATGAAATATTTCAAAAAAATTGGAAGAAAATGTTATATCACAAGAGATGAAGATTTAGAGAAATTTGATCTTAGATGTGATGAAAGGTAGATTTCTTGGTTATGCTACAAAGAGAAAAACATAAAAATATTACAATAATACGTTGAGAAAGATAATTGAAATTGCTAATGTCAAAGTGGATGAAAGCTATCAGAGATAAGCTATATCTTGTAGATATGATTCAAATTATGAGGAAGACAATCAAGGAATGAAAGCACATAATCATAATGGTTTGGTAGATCAAGAAGAAGAATTTTCAAATGAAGAAGAAGTGGAGACACAAGATTCATCTAAAAATACAAATCCTAAGACTCCAAGGTATGTAAGGATAAATCATTCTAAAAATAAGATCATTAATGATAGGAATCAAGGTGATCAAACTAGGAGAAAACTTTATAGAAATAGAGATGAGATTTGTTTGATTTCTAAGATTGAACCTAATGATTTTAATGAAACATGTGAAGATTAAAGTTGGGTTAAAGATATGGAAGAAGAATTGGGATAGGTTGAAAAGAACAAAACATGGATCCTACTTCCCAAACCTAAGGATAAGAATTTGATCGTAACTAAATGGGTATTTAGAAAAAAATTGAATAAAGATGGTGAAGTGGTTAGTGTAATACCCCCAAAATGGGCTATAGGTTCATTAACCTCCTATATCAATAATTTGAATGAAATCGACATCAAAGTCCTAACCTAAGGCACATTTGCACAACATCGAAAAGTCTAATTGATTATCCTAAATTCTGCATCAGGGAATATTCTTAGAAATATTCCTAATTTATCATAATTATTCTTAATTTAATAATTATTTGGCAATAAATCATATTTATCCTAAAGTTAATTAATTGAATATGCTGAATATTTGATTAATTAATTTAATTCTGCCACTTAATTATTTAATTGAATTGAATTATATTTATTCCTAATTATTATTATTTAAATTTGACAATAAATCAAAATTCCTATCATTAATTGATTAAATTCTTATTTAATTAATTAAAGCAAGTTGTCATATTTAATGATATTATTTTTGAATAAAGTTTGATTTTAATAATTGATTAACCAATAAATCAATTGTTATTTTTTAATTCTAAAATTAGTTAAGTTGAGGAAAAATCATTTTATTTATTTAATTAATTCATAATTAATTATGCACATTCAAAGAGAAGTTAAACTTTGAATCAGAAAATCAATTCTATTTGTTCTAAAATTAAACTCAACCCTCTTTTGAGTTGAAAGTTGATCTCAACTTCTATTCAAGTTAAAAAGTTGTTCTTGCATGATTTTATGAGTTATCTATTTCTAATTTCTTGTTAACTCAAAAATCAACCTGAGTTCATCAAGAGTGATTTATGACTTTTCTCATGCACCCTCAAAGCCCTGGACTTCTATAAAATCAAGGCTCAACTCTTCACAAATCATCTACAAAATTTGCACAACCACGCTGGCGAATTGACATCTGAAGAATTGAAGCTTCTTGCGAATCAACAACTTTTGTGAGATCAATCTTGTTTTCAATTCATTTTAGTTTCATTTCATATCATTGTTAGATTAATTTTCCATATCAATTTCATCTTAGATTCTAGTTTCATTTCATATTCATATCATTCTTATTGTATAAGAAAATACTAAAAATCTAGATTAATTTGCATCAATAGTTTCATCCATTCTTTTGCATTCAAATCCTTCGTTTAGGTGTTGCATTGTCACTGATCTCGGTCTAATCTGAGAATACCATACTCACACCTACTAGAAGGCAGTAAATCATCTGGTCAGCATAGTTTCAATTACTTGTAGATTTCTTTAATTTGCTAACCTCTAATGTTTTACTGAAGTGTTGTGTCCACAGCTAGGTACAAAATTCACACACACATTTCTGGCACCCACCGTGGCGCAACCCACCTTTACATGTTGGTTTTGGTTTTCTTTTGGAGCTGAAACCCTAAAGTTTGAAATATTTACTTTTATCTCCCAAATGGCTTGGAGTTTTGGTCTGAAATTGTTTTTGCAAGTTGGCGACATATCAGGGAAGCTTCAATAAAAAAATTCAGAATTTTTTGAAATGGTTTGAATTTTTAATAATTTTTTCTTGATTTTCTAGAAAAAATTAATTTCTGACATAAATCAACATATTTTTCAAAAAATTTTACATTTTCAGAAATCTCTTTAAATTCTATAAGGGTTCCATTCGTTGTGTTTTAAATTTGAATGCAATATAATAGCTCAAATAGTCAATTTACAAAAATTGGTCTATTTTAGTAAAATGGGTCTCTAGGGCACAAATGAAGAGATTTTTCTAAAAATTTTACATTTTTGGAAAGCTCTCTATTTTTTAGTATGGGTCTCTATTTTGCATTTCTATTTTTGTGGTTGAAATCATATCAAAAAAATCAGATCTTGTTAACTAGGTCAAATGCAACAAAAAAATAAAATTTTGTGATGGGTATGCACTTATTTTTCACATGATTCAATGAATGATATGAGTTGTCATTTGGATTAGTTGCTGGTTATTATTTCTCCTAATAATTGATTTTTAAATCTAACCCTAAGGTTTTCATAAGTTGAATATACGTTGCATATCTTGTTTGCTTGTTTTCTTGTCGGAGAGTTTGTGGCTTGCTTGCGCGGGATTGCTTAACAAAGCTAAAAATCAGGTAAAATCTACTAAGCATGTTGTGAGGGAATTCAGGTATTCTACTACATTTGAAAATATTTCAATTTGGACATAAAATGAACATCTCACGTGTCTAGCTCGAGTGCCTTTCCTCCTTTCATAAATCAGACTTCAATTTTTGGGCTATAAAACAAACATAGATTTGTTTTTTGCATATCTGTTACACATAGTAAATAGGCCCTATGAACACTATTTGTAGATGATCTCAAGAGAGTGGGCTTCATTCATTTTCTCATGGATGTGAAGGTCTTCTTGACGAAGGATCCCCTTGTAGGTAGGGAAGGATACTGAGATTGTCTCATATTCCCTTGATTTGCATCCTCAGCTTTTGATTAATGCATTCTCTCTCCGGAGAGATTGATAGACCATAAGTTGTGGACATCACAGATCTTGGTGAGATAAATTTTGGTCTTAGCATGTTGGGTTAATCTATCTTCTTTTTCTTGGTGAAGTGAAGAGGTTAGGGGATTATGCTCTACTTCCTTTTTGGATAGTACCAGAAACCCAGATCCTTGGATCCGATCTAGTCCCCCTGTGGTATCCTTTGTGAGTCACCTTTAGAGAGGGTTAACCATAGTGGACATTCCCTTAATTGGGTCAACCACGTAGATGAAACCTCAAGTGGTAATTGTTATACACTAAGTTTGCACCCTTGTTTCAAGCTCTCTTGGTCTTGATAACCTAGTATAACATGGGAATCATCTCCAAGTGTGGGACCTATGCTAACTAAGATGAGACCTCCAAGTTCTAGGCTGGTTCCTCTTGGATAATCACCTTAATTTAAATCTTGACATGGAAAGTAAATATTTTGGAGGGAAAGGGATAGAAGGAATGCATGAAAGGGAAATGACTTGAAAGCAAACTACCTACTAGGTGATACACCAAAAATATGGTATGAAGTTCAGCATATAGGATGAAATCAGTAAAGAACTTAGGTCTAAGAGATCACAACTTACTAAATAGGCTTGCATAAGTATTTCATAGAGAGGTTTGAACATAAGACATAGACTATGACCTGCAAGCAAACATTCACTTCTACAATTGGGTATAAGAATGAGACAGATTGCCAAGGGCTGAAGTATACCCACAAAAACATTCAAATCAAATCAGACATAGTAATACACAAATTTTAGAAAGAAGGAGGGACTAGGAACCCTAAGATATCACTAAGAACATGCATACACTTTAATTCAGTAAGAGAGAATTCAAACAAGGAAGCATAGGGACAGAGAAGATGTCACAAAATACCTCTACAATATTTGAACAGTCAATGAAAGTTTACAAAATGTAGAAAGCTAGAGGGAAGAAAGAATGCCATGGATAACTTTCTAAGAAAGAGAACTTTCTTCTTTACAAAATGTGAACTTTGAGCTCTAAAAGCTCCAAAAATTAATTATATACATCTCCCTTTGGCACACAGGCTAGAGTAAAACCTAATTAGGGTTGCATTGATTTGCATAAAAATAATCAAACCCTAAATGTCCTTCTGATCATCATGTATTTCTAAAATATCTGGCCGATCAGATACTATCTTTGCATGTATATCTCTTTACTGAGTCCACCTGCAGACATAGTCGCCTTGATCCATCTACCTTCTCTGCAACTCGGCCTCACCATGAATGCTCCAAATCTGATCCTAGTCTAATTTGTATTTTTGAAGTACAGAAAGCCACAGGTGGCACCACCTTTTAATGTTTCTTCAGCGCAGGAGCATCGACTTGGTACCCTGAGAAATCAGACGCGATGACCACCAGATCTTCCCATCAACTTCCCAACTACAATTATCCTGAAGAATTCAATTCGAGCTACCCACCTTCTCACAATCGACCGCTAGATCAAAACCCTAGCAAAACCCTACAGAGATATATTTGAATTTAAATAATAATGGCTAGCAGGTCAAATTTTAAAATGTGGTCATCAATATCATCTTTTCTCAGTAGATGAACAGCTCAGATTGACTTTAAAAATAGTCGCAACCCTTTGAAAAGTCTTTTGCCACCTTGCCAATGAAAACCAATGAAAAGTGAACAACTCAGCATGACTGGCAGCACATCGGACCCATGACCCACTGAGAACTCCGTCGGACAGTTGTCATTATACCGCAGCCTTAACTCTCGAGCACTTTTCCTCAGCGGTATAATGATGATCATAGATCTCACATGAGCTTTAACCCACCAAGAAAGCCAAAGACCATGGACCCACTGATAGACTGCCACATCACAACCCAATTGGCCAATGAAACGTGAGCACGTTGGAACAAGAGGACCCACCTAACAGAGCTTGGAGATAAAGTAGGATCAACGGTTGGTGCATGATCTCAAAGGCTTGGAAGATTCCATCAAATCATGTGCCAACCGTTATATCTTAAGGAAAGACAGCTTGCTAGGCCCGCTAACAGAAATCCATATCACCAACCTTTGACCAATCAAAAGCTTGCATGCCGGCATGACCTAGCGGTGGACCCACTGACACAGATGTGTTGCACTGAAAAGAGGATCGATGGCCATCACTACATCATGATGTTAACTTTTGAGCACATCTCCATAGCGGTATAATGATGATTGTCGATTCTGCCTGAGATTTAACTTGCTAGGAAATCGAGACCACTAAACAAACCATAATCACTCGCTAGGTCGTAGGGTGTTAAGGACTTAACCGCGGGGAAAAAGAGATTCTATGACTGAAGGATTTAATTGCGCACATGGGAAATGGAAACCTTTAGTGGCCAAAAAAGGTAATGAATAATTATAACAGGTCAAAGGGTTTTTTAGGGCTTTTTTTGCTACAATGGCTACTTTTATGAATTTTGACCTAGGTTTTCTTGAAGCCAGAGATAGAACAAAATGCCTGTAGAGACCAGAGGAAAAGACAAAGACCCATGAAACTTTTTGGAGGTGTTCAACAGGGCTTAAGCATGAGGATCAGGGATTAAAAATAGCCTATGACCAAAATGAATGGATATGAAATTTTTTGGGCACCAGTAATAGCCATTTTCTCTGTGGTAGTGATAGTTGCTATATAAATGTCCTTGTGTAGGAAATCTTCATAGGTGTGGTCTCTTGTTGGGTTGTTAGATCTCCCTAGCAGCTCTTGATTAATTAAATTCTCAAACTATGTCAAAACCTCGGTGCACCGGGATCAGAGTTCACCCTCTTGAGGTTGCAAAATTTGCTGATTCAGACTATTACTAAAAAAACCTAGCGAGGCCAAATTTTTTATTTTCTATGATTATGTGCATTATTGAAAATTTTTTTGGAACATACACAATTAGCACTCCTAGGGATTAGCACAATCAGTCACTTGATTGTTCATGTGCAGGGTTGCTTTGTCCCTTGTTCATTATTTTCAAACATGCTTGAAATCACTTGCTTATTATTTTGCGTGCTTGATATCTACTTGGTTACTTGAGATGAACTTTTACACAGATCTTCAAAAACTAGATAGAAAAATTTGCAAACAAACTGATACTAAAAACCTTTAAAAAAAAATTGCAAAATCTAAAGCAAAATTCCTTTCTGGAGTCAAAAGTCATCCCACAGTCTCAAAAAGTCGTATCCAAATTTTCAAAAATTGCCAGAAACTTGTCAAATTTGTCAGGAATCCAATTTTTGCAGCCTATTTCCAGAATCTGTCAAACAAATCATTATGTTAGAAATAGATCAGAACCTATAATGAATCCATTCATTTTCCTAAATTGGTCACTTGAGTCTGATTTAGCCTTCTGATTTATCGATTTGAGTCTTTTTCATCTTGTGTCAAAACCTTGTCAAAATTATCTTCAAATTTAATCTTTTACTAAAGGGCTAAGTGTTGTGAGCTCATGCCCACCATTAGTTGGGCATCTACCCACACTACTATGGCGTAGTATCCTTCACTTACATCCAATCTAATCTTTAATCACTTCAATCTTGGCAAGGTTGCATCATTTGATCTTCTTGAATCATATCTTTCTTCAGTTGTCTTCATCTTGCTTTCTTGCTTCACCCAAGGTTAATGGTGGAAATTAGAGCTTCCTCTCATAAGAAATCTAGAGAAGCACTTAACACTCTACCTTTGACTACTCTCCAAGGTCCAACTCTTGAGAAACTCTACAATTCTGGTCTTTACGAAGATGATGGTCTTGGCAACTTTTGATTGAAAACTGATTACATACCCCCTGCATCAACTCACAGAGGTAATCAACAAACTCCTCCTCAATCTATCCCAGGGATACTAAAACTCCTAACATGTCTCACAGAGGAACACAACATGGGTCTCAAGGACCTCATTCTCAACATGGTGTGGATCAAGAACCCACACCTTCTAAAATTGCTCGATATCAAAATGATGACAACTTCAAGAAAATGATGAGGCATTTCTTGAAGGAAGACAGAGAAACATACTTCCTAGAATTAGCTCATCAAGGAGTTAAACTTCCTCCCAACTTTAATGTCGAATATATTATTACACATGAGGAAGAAACTCCACTCACAGCTATGATGAAATAGATGCATGCCATGCAAGTCAAACTCAACAAACTTGAAAAAGAAAATGAACCTAAAGAGTTCTCCATGGAGGCTCTATGCCCTTTTCCATTTGATAAAGACTTGTACATGCCACCATTCCCAAAAAGAGTGGAGATACCTAAGTATGATAAGTATGATGGAAACTCTGATCCTCAAGATCATGTCAGAGAATTCTATACTCAATCTATGGATTTCATGCATGAACCAACCTATCTAATGCATCTCTTCCCTCGATCTCTGGGAGGGGCATCCATTCATTGGTTCTCTAGAATTCCTCCTACTATCAAGACCTTTGAGGAGTTAATTAAATTGTTCTATCAACAATACTCCTACAATATTCAACATTCGATCACTATGATCGACATTTGCAATCTGAAACAATATCTAGGAGAACCATTCCTGACTTTTCTCAAACGATGGAGGAAGAAATTTACTCTATATGCTAGACCTATTCTAGAAACTAAGAAGCTAGAAATATTCATCAACAATCTTGTTCTAGAAATCAACTACCATTTGCAAATGCAAAATCATACATCCTTTGATAAGATGGTAGAAAATGCGATCAAAATTGAGAAAGTACTTGTGCAAAAAGGAGACATATCACTTCAAAAAGACAAGTATGAATCTGGATCTAGTTCTAAAGATAAGAAAAAAAATTGAAACAAGAACAAAGGCATCGTCATAGATGGCATTGTTGATACTATTTGTGCCCCATCTAAGGCACCCACTTTCAATCTCACTGTTGGCACCCAAGCCATTAAAGATTTCAAATCTAAAACATCAGAATCTAACAAAAAGCCAACTGAATATAAACATTGGGCTATAGATCCTAACCAAAAATTCACTCCTCTTGGAGAGTCCTATGAATCTTCTCTGAAAACTCTATTGGCTAACAAAATCATCTACTTGCCTAAGATGAAAGTCTTTGATCCTAAACCTAAACTAAGATGGTGGAGAGAGAATGATTTCTGTAACTTCCATCGCAACAAGGGTCATAAAACTAATAACTGCATACACTTGAAACATCTCATTCAAGACAAAATTGATAATGGTGACATCACGATTGACAATCACAAAAGAAACAATGATCATACAACATTCACAAAACCATTTCCAAAACATAGTCAAGGAGATTCATCTTCTCAACCTAACATGGGTGCTAAAGTCAATTATGCCTACCCTGGAAATAATGTTGTCATAAACATGGTTGAACCTTGCTTATCTAAACATTGCAATGTCATCACAATTGTGAGAAAAGATAGAGACAATCAATCAAAAAATGCAGTTACTTGATCACAATCTCAAGCACATCTGCAAGGACAAAACTCAGATTCATCAAATGTCCCCAAGGTGCCTTTCAATCTATCATCTGCTTCTAAATAGAAGGCTACAACTAAATCTTCAAATCCTAAAGACATAAGACCCACTTCATATAGTATAGTCCAACAACTCTAGCACACAAATGCAAAAATCTTGATGTTTGAGTTGCTTCAGATATCTCCAGCTCATAGAGCCATTCTAGACAAAGCTCTGCTCGGATCCAATGTTCTTGGAAACCTTGATTTAGACAGATTCCAAACTATGGTTGGTCATCTGACATCTCCATAATATATCTCCTTTTCAGAGGAAGATGATAATTCTTTGAGTCATCCGCATAACCATCCCTTGCACATTGAAGTCTTGATCCAAAACCATCATGTCAAATGCGTGTTGATAGATGGAGGTGCTAGTCTCAACATTTGTTCTTACAACTTGATCACACAATTGGGATTATCTAAAACTGCTATTGATCCTAAGAAGAAGATAACCATAAAAGCATATGATGAACAATAAAGATCTTCCAAAGGCATGATTGTCTTACCTATCAGAACAGGTCATGTTATCAAAAATATCACATGTCAAGTTCTTGATCTACCTTTGGCTTACAACATTCTCCTAGGGAGACCCTGGATACATGAAATGAGGGCTATTCCTTCCACATACCATCAATGTGTGAAATTCCCCTATGAAGGAGTAGAAGTGACCATTCCAGCTGACTTGTCTACAACTTGTAATGCATTGAAGGAAAGTGCAGACAAACTTGTTCCTAATAACAAAGAATCTTCCACTAAGCAATCTGCCATTGCATCAACATCCAAGGTAGAGGAAATTGCTAAAGAAGTCAAAATTAAGGACAATGGTATGGGAGAGTACATGATGGAACCAGTTTTATCTCTCACATCTCTCCTGTTGTCTCCAAAATCTTATGGACAACCTTCAGACAAGGTAAAACCTAATGGTAGAGCATCTCAGGTCAAATTCAATGGAATCTTTGTCACAAAACAAGTGTCTAAACAAGAGTTTGAGGAAGATGAAGCCATTCTTGCATGGCTATACAAAGATGAGTCTCAAACCCAATTCATCCAGAAATGTGACTCTTCTTCAAGCAAAATTTCTCATAAGTCATATGGACCAGGGGATAAGTTGATTGCTAAAATGGGATATATAGGAAAAGGACCTCTAGGGTTACAGGGTAAAGGTCTTTTGTCACCACTTGACCATCAGGGCCACACAAACAAAATAAAATAGATCTAGGGTATAAGAAGAAACCTTTTTATCTAAGTAGAAACTCTCCTCATGTCTTAGAACAAATTGAACCATCTACAGCTAGTCAACTAAAGGAAGAAATAGAACAATCTAACAGTGATGATTCTGACACTACCACTGAGCTCATTCCTTATGAGCATTTGCCTAAAGAAATCAAAGACCTTCTTGACAAAGGGGATGTGTAGACTAGGATTTGAGAGTGCACCTAAACCTGTTTTGAAGGCCAAAGACAAACAAATGTCATAGCATATAATCAAATCAAATTTAATGGTTAACAAACTAAAATCAAAGCCACCTCAGTTTAAGCTTAAAACGGATGTGCCCATGCACCGTTTGATATGCTTAGATATAGAGGGATGTGGGTGTGCAAACTCAAGCACTTGGAGCATGCAAGATAAATGATTTGAGGATCAAGAAGACCCAAAATGACACAAAATAGGTATGAGGAACCTATTTTGCCTCAAAGGCCTCAAGAACACGCAAATATGCAAAGCTAAAAGAAAGAACTAAGATTAAAACAAGAAATGAATCTATGTTAATCCATTTAAGCTAATTTAGATGTGATTTAAGCTTGAAAATGATCTAAAAATGATGAACTTATGCTTATGCTAAAATGAAAATGGCATTATAACTTTGCTATTGAGTTTGAGAGTTGAAAGATGATTTGCCTTAGGAAGTGAGGGTATTTATAGGATTTCTAAGGCTTGGGGTAGGAGGAATGAATGGCCAGGATTGAAATCCTTAAGAGAGGCCAAGATTCACTCAAAGGGAAGCACATGGATTGTGCTAGTTCTCAGCCAATCAGGAGGTGACACATGTCACAAGGTGAGTGGATGAAGGGAAGGGCAAAGAGGAGTCAACAAAGGGGGCTCCAAGCTCATAACTCTCCAAATAAATGCTTGTAAGAGCAATGAATGGGCTTTAAGAGGCTTTGAAGACTTTGGGGAAGCAATAAATGCTTTGTGGTTGAGATATTTGGAAGGGAAGACTTTGCTTTGGTTTAGGAAAGTCTTAAGCTTGGTTAGGATTGCACAAAGGTTTAAGGGTAGGATTAGGATTAGATTAGGACAAAGAAAAGTATTAGGATGGGTGAAGAGGGTGGATTTGAGAAGATTCTAGAAGAGTCTAGATTTCTCCTTAGTTTCATGGAATAAAAGTTATTCATTCCAAAAGGCTTAAGTTTTAGGAATATTTATTAAAATATTTTCAATAAATATGGAAATTAAATATTTAACCTTAATTAAATATTTAACCTTGGGATTAGGGTTAGGAAAGATGGGATTAGCCTTTTAATCGAAATTAAGAAGGGATTAGAAGATTCTGGAAGAGGTTAGTGGTCTTAAGGAAATTGGCCAAGTTTGGGATAAAAAATTAATTTATTTATTTTTTGAAGTTTTTGGTCAATCTATTAATTAAATAATTAATAAATTAGGGATAATGTCCAAATGACATTTTTAGGCTAGATTCCTTAATTAAAGATTTTTAATTAAGAGAGAGGGATTTAATGCCATAAAAATAAATTAATTAATTAAATAAATAATTAATTAATAAATGATGATGTCATCAAGGATTTTCAGAAAACAAAAATAATTTATTTTCTGAAGGATTTTTCGGTGTCTACATTTTGCCCCTCTTTGATGCGATGCCGCAAGTGGCATGGCGTCAAAGACAAGAAAACAAGATGCCGAGGCTAGAATCAGAAGAAGAGGGTATGACGCCTAGGTGGACTAGGAGAAAGAGAGATTACGTCCTAGGACAGAGTGTGCCCGGCGGGACGAGGAAGGAAAGGCCTAGGAAGAAAGGGGAGATAAATAACCTCACTTCTAAGAACAAATATGGATGTTATGCAAGATGAGATGGAAATGCAAGATGAAAGATGCAGCTGTATGCAAAGATGGAAGATTAATCTATATGATAAATGCAAGGGACTAGATAGCTCCAAGTGCAAACGGGAGTGCACAACCTAGATTTAATATAGCAATGCTAGAGACCTGCCAAGGATACTGGGATCACGAGGCCTTCTCACCAGCGTTGCATAGGACTGACGCGAAAAAGACACGCAGGGTTGCCCCAGCATCGCACATGAAACCCGAAGGAGGCATGGTGGAAATGATGCTGAAGAAACCATAAACACACAACTGACTCACAGGCAGGAGCGAAAGATCAAAAGACCTTACCCCAGATTATCCGCACACGCAGCACACCATGATATAAAGAATCGTGGTGACCCTAGTGGGATAATGAGAAGCCAAAAAGATTAACAAGACCCAAAGGACAAAAATCCAAGATCAAAATGATAACTCCAAAAAGACATCCTTTGCCAAGGAGAGAGATTAGGTTTGATTGATGGTGGGAAGATTGGTCGGACAGGAGGAACGATATATCCTCAAGGACCAGGATGGAAGATTAGGTCAGACAGGAGGAACGATATATCCTCAAGGACCCATGGGTTGGTGAAAGAATAAGTGTAGTTGTTCGCTAGCAAAAGCTGAAGTTCAAGGAATAATCAGGATGAGCAAGGATAAGTCGACAATTGATGTTGCTGAAGCACAAGGCCCGAGTGGGACTACAAATTTTCTGAGGCTGGGGATGGGACAAGATATTTGATCAAATGCTGCTGCAGGACGGACAAAGGGCTATGTACAACAAGGGGGAACGATATGCACAAGGGATATGTACAGAAGCTCAGGATTGGGGATAGGAAGATCACACTCAGCGGGACTCTCACTAGGACGGGGACAAGAAGGACAAATACAGGGAGGAAAGCGCTGTACAGGAAAGGGAAAGGGATATGGTACAAGATATGGTACAAAGCTTTGGAATAGGATATGGATTGCAGATGGGTTGGAGGAAGATGGAAGCCGAATGCTTGGAGGATAGGGGAGATGGAACTACTGGGAGATCTGTTATGGATGGAGGAAGAGGACGGTAGGTGAAAAGACAACTGAATAGATAAATAGCTCAGTTTACTATGTTGGCGCCTGTTTGCCAGGTTTTCACCAACATACTTGTCCAAGGTGCTTGAATTGCCAAGTTTTCACCGTTTGGACGATTATTTTCTCTTTCTCTTTTCTTTTTCTTTTTTTTTTCTTTTTTTTTTCTTTTTTTTTTGCTTTTTTTGCTTTTTTTTTGCTTTTTTGCTTTTTTGAATGTTTTTGGATTTTCTGATATATGCAGGATCAGGTTCAGGCATAGAACCTCTTCAGATGGATGATGTTGATAGGATCATTCAAGGGCTCGCCTTCTGGTGTTGATAGCTGATAGGCGCCGGAGCCGAAGGATGCGGTGACAACATAGGGGCCCAACCAAGTAGGCTCAAACTTGCCTTTCTTTTCTCTATTTGCTAGGACCTTCTGATTTTCTTTAAGGACCATGTCACCGACCTGGAATTGTCTAGGATGGACCTTTTTGTTATAACTCCTTTTGAGTCGATTCTGGTATGCAACCAGGTGATCATAGGCTTGCTGTCTCTTTTCATCTAGCAGATCTAGCTATGTGAGCCGGGCCACACGATAGTCTTCATCAGTTGTATAGTTCTTCATGGAGACGCGCAAGGATGGGAGCTCAACCTCGATCGGTAGAACAGCTTCAGCACCATATACAAGGGAGTATGGGGTGGTGCCTGTGGGAGTGCGATAAGAAGTACGATAGGCCCAAAGGACAGGATTAATTTGGAGGTGCCAGTCATGACCAGAATCATTGACAACCTTCTTGAGGATTTTCAAGATAGTTTTGTTGGTTGCCTCAGCTTGGCCATTTCCTTGAGGGAAATATGGACTGGAGAAACGGTGATGGATGTGGAGTCTGGCACATAGATCATCCACATGCTGGTTTTCAAAAGGTGTGCCATGGTCTGTGAAGATGGTAGATGGTATGCCGAAGCGGCAAATGATATGGTAGAGGATGAACTTGGATATTTGGATGCCAGTGGTTAGGGTGAGCGGAATTGCTTCAACCCATTTGGTAAAGTACTCTGTGGCTGTTATGATATACTTGTGTCCATCCGAAGAGAGGGGGGTGATCAAGCCAACGAGGTCGAGGCCCCAACATGAAAAAGGCCACGGTGGTGCAATAGGCTGTAGATCCTGTGCTGGTGCATGTATCAAATTGGCATGCTGTTGACATGGGAGACATTTCTTGACAAATTCACATGCATCATGTTCCATTGTTGGCCAATAATATCCAACTCTAAGCAGCTGCTTTGCTAGAACCATGCCACTTGTGTGGGCACCGCAAATTCCAGCGTGAACTTCTTGTAAGGCCAGGATGGCCTCGTTTGAGTCTAAACATCTAGATAGGACATTATGATACCCACGACGATATAGGGTGTTGGCTACAAGAGTGTAGCGGGAAGCTCTGCGAATAAGGTTTTGGCGTTGGTTATTGGTGAGATGGGGAGATATGATACCATTTTTTAGATATGCATGGATTTCGTGGTACCATGGGGATTGAGGACCAACCAAGACACACACCATGTCTGCATCGGCGTTCTCATAAGCTGGTGAATGTAGCTGCTCGACTAGAAATTCATACTGTGATGCGTCTCGTGGTATTTCCAATAAGGATCCGATGGTTGCCATTGCATCTGCTGCTTTGTTCTGAAGCCTTGGGATCTGATTGAATTGTAGATGTAGGAAATGCTCTTTCAGTTTATCCACCAGTTGCTTGTAGGGTAGCAATTTGTCATCCTTTGTCTGATATTCATCTAGGACTTGTTTGATAATGAGCTGTGAATCTCCAAAGACTTGTAGTTCTGTGATGTTCCATTGGATAGCTGTTTTGAGGCCTAAGATGAGTGCCTCATATTCTACAATGTTGTTGGTACAGGGGAATCCCAACTTGAATGATTTTGGAATATAGTCACCTTGAGGTGTGACGAATAGGATTCCTGCCCTAGAGCTATGGGATGTGTTGGAACCATCAAAGTATAGTTTCCACATAGGCTGCTCTTCAATCATGTACAGATGTTCATCAGGGAATTCCATGATTAGTGGATAGGCATCCACCAGTGGTGCTTCTGCTAGTTGATCGGCAATGACTTGCCCTTTGATTGCTTTGTGATCTACATACTGAATGTCAAATTCGCTGAGTAACATGACCCATTTTGCCATACGGCCCGTGAGGGTTGTCCTTGATAACAGATACTTAAGAGGGTCCACCTTTGATATGAGCTTGATTGTGTGGCTAAGCATGTAATGTCTAAGTTTTTGAGTGGAAAAGACCACTGCAAGGCATGCTTTCTCCATGGGTGAATAGTTAAGCTCATAGCCCACAAGAGTGCGACTGATGTAGTAGATAGCTCATTCTCTATTTTCATCATCATGCTGTGCTAGGAGTGCCCCTAGTGCTGTAGCTGTTGTTGAGATGTAAAGGATGAGTGGGCATCCTGGAACTGGTGGTACTAGGATTGGAGCGTTAGCTAGATACTCCTTGAGCTTATCAAAGCTTCTTTGACATATGGGATCCCACTTGAAGTTGGTGTCTTTGCATAAGAGATGTGAGAAGGGTTGGCACTTGTCCGCTAGTTGCGAGATGAACCGCCGCACTGATTGAAGCTTGCCCTGTAGGCTTCTGAGCTGTTTGAGATTTCTTGGTGGAGGCATCTCCGTTATTGCTTTTACCTTTTTAGGATCGATCTCTATGCCTCGTCTAGAGACGATGAAGCCTAGAAGCTTGCCAGATGTAACACCAAAGACACATTTCTTAGGATTAAGCTTTAAGCCATAATGATTCAGACGATCAAACACACATTCTAGGATGTTGAGGTGTTCATCCCTTGTTTTGGATTTTGCAAGGATATCATCCACATAGTCTTCAAGGATCTTGTGGATCATGTCATGGAAGATCGCTGTCATTGCTCGCTGGTATGTTGCTCTTGCATTCTTTAGCCCAAATGGCATCATGTTGTAGCAAAAGGTACCCCATGGGGTTGTAAATGCTATTTTATGTTGATCTGTTTCCGCTATATGAATTTGGTTGTAACCGGAAAATCCATCCATGAGTGATAGCATTTCGTGACCCGCTGTAAGGTCTACAAGCATGTCTATGTTTGGCAATGGGAAGTCATCCTTAGGGCATGCCTTGTTCAAGTCCCTGAAATCAGTACAGATTCTGATGTCGCCAGAAGGCTTTGTGACTGGCACCATGTTAGAGATCCACTCTGAATAATCTATTGCTCTAATGATCTTAGCTTGGAGGAGCTTCTCAAGCTCTACTTTGACGAGCAATGCTACCTTTGGATGCATTTTCCTTAGCTTCTGCTTCACTGGCTTGATGTTTGGATCTACTGATAGATGATGAACAACAAGGTTTGGATCAAGCCCAGGCATATGGGTGTATGACCATGCAAAGTTGATAATGGATTCCTTGAGCAAGGCACTGAGAGAGATTTCTTCTCCTTCTATTAGGTTGACTGCAATGTAGGTGATCCTTGGACATTCTTCTGTTCCCAAGTTGATTGGCTTGGTTTCCTCTATGATGATCGGCGACTGATCTGGTCTATAATCTTGGATAGGGGGAAGAGGCAAGGCTTCATCTTCTAGCGCCTGAATTGCCAGGTTTTCACTAGAAGATACGCCCTTTATTTTTACTATTTTGGAATTAGAATGTGCCCCAAGGGGGTTTTCACATAAAGACTCATGATGTTCTCTTGCTATTTCATTTTTGTGACTAAAGCTTGCCTCTTCCCCAAAATATCCTTCTGGGTGAAGCTGATAGACAGAGGTTGATGTTGGATCCTGATTGCTTGCTGGACCTGATGCCCCCATGAATTCTAGGAGTGCTTGTGCACTTTGGAACTCGTCGATGTGTGCGATGCTTGGTTGGTCCCAATCTATGAGGTCGGGGTTTGTGAGGGGAAGATCTATGAGGTTAATGGAGAGTTGTTGGAGAACAGAAGTCCCCAGGAGGGTGTCGTCGGCAAAGATATCGTCGTAGGATCGGATGTCTTTCTCTTCGGGGATGTCTTCGATTTCCATGAGGTCATCCTGGCTATTCGAAAAGTTCACGTTGGTCATGTTAGTGTCCGCAGTTGTGGTATTGGGCTCTTGTTCAAGCAGGCGAGGGGTATTAAAGCCAAGTCCTTGCTGTTCTGGATTCTGGGATGGTATGATAGGAAACAAATTTCCGTCCTCTTGTGGTCCTAGACCACCACCTTGATAGTTATAGTGTTCTGTGACATTTTTGTAGGGGATTGGGTATTTCTCTTTGAAGTACTCAAGAAGTTGTGTGTCACGTGATGGGGGATCTTTGTATAACCATTTGTTAATATCTGGATCCATTTCTTTGCTGTTGATGTTGCCATGAGACTCAAAAGTCATGTTTCCGATTTGCTTGAGCTTATGATGTTCCTTAACAGGCTTGTTTTGACAACTTGGGCGCCCTTGAGTATGTGGATCACGTGGAAGAGCTCCTACAGCAAATGCATCACTGAGGCTGTACTCGCCACAACCCTGGTTGTTGATCTTGATGGATGATAAGGTGGAAGAGAGGATGGTCTCTGGATCGCGATGGGATCGGGATGAGCTAGCAATAGAAGTACCAATATTGGTTCCGGGACAATGAGTAGAATGAGGGAAAGATGCTTCCATCGCAAGGCAGTATGTGAAGGGGTTAGGGTCAGCGTGGATGGTAACCTCAGTGCCTTGATGTGGAAACTTGATGCACTGATGGTAAGTAGATGGTACGGCCTTAATGGAATGGATCCATGGATGACCGAGGAGGATATTGAACGGTAGGTCAAGATCAACAACGTGGCAAAGAGTATCTTGCATTGCTGGGCCTAGCTGGATAGGCAAAGTCATAGTACCTTCAGAGGTACGCTCCAAGTTATCATATGCTTTGATAGTGATTTGCTCATGTTGTATGTCGGCCTCCGTGAACCCGATCTTCTTGATGAATTTTAATGTGCACAAGTTGAGGGCTGAGCCATTATCAACTAGAACTCATTTGATGGCGAAATCTCTGACCATGACAGCAATGTGGAGAGGGAGAGTATGGTCAGGAGCGACATCTGGTATATCAGATTCTTTGGAGGACAAGGCACATGCTGCTGATAGGTGTCCCACAAGAGTTTCAAACTGAGTTGTGTTAATGTCCGTGGGGACATGGCCTTCTTTTAGAGCTTTGTCCAGGATCTCCTGATGAATGGGTGATGTGCGGAGCAAATCCAAGATAGATATTTGGGCTGGCATGTTCCCAAGATGCTCTATGATATTGTATTGTGCTCTTAGTGCATTATGCTGTGTTGCACGTGCATTTGATGCTGGCCTGGTGTTAGACTATGCTGTGGATGCAGTAGATGTTGGCCTTGGAGGAGCAGCTGACCTTGGAGGAGCACCGGCAACAGTTATCCTACCACTGCGGGTAGTTGCAGCACATTGTCGATCTGGCCCTCTGACGTGGAGGGTATTGATGGTGGGCTCATCTTGGATGGGCTCAACTTGAGTTATGCATCTGACATACTTGTCATAGTTGATGTAGGCCGCTGTGTGATCTTCTTGCTTGCCTTTGCCACGATTTTGGGGCTGATTGGCGTTGGCTTGATTCTTCCCGGTATCGTGTTGAGGGAACACATTTTGATATATTTGCAAACCGGCATTGGGTGAAGCTTGAGTTGGTGCATCGACCTGGATTTCCTTGCGATCGATGAGATCCTGGATGTAGTGCTTAAGCCACATGCACTTCAATGTTGTGTGCCCCTTCACACGATGGTAATCACAATATTCATGTTCTTTATACCAATCAGACTTTGGTGCGTTGTCATCCTTCTGTGGGATGGGCGGATATGTGATCATATTTGCCTTGGCTAGCCGATAAAAGATCTGATCCAGAGGCTCACCCAAAGGTGTGAAAGTCCTCTTTGGATTGTTCTGATTGTTGGGCTTGTTCTGCCTTGGGGCAACGTTAACTGCATTAACAGGATTTCCTTGACGTGCTGGCTGTTGCTGTTGGTATTGCTGCTGATACTGTTGCACAGGTGGCTGATGAGCTTGAGGAGGCTGCTGATAAATAGGTGCTTGATATGCGGGAGCTGGGGGTTGCTGATAGATAGGCGCTTGTGGCGGTTGGTATGTCTGAGCTGGTGTAGGACTAGCCACAACGAATTGTACATTCTTAGTGTCAGTGGCTCCATCTGTAACAACATTCTTGTTACGATTCCAGTAACGGGATTTATCATTGTTGGGTTTGTTCTTGGAATCATCCTTGAAGTGATGAATAGTGCCTTCGTCTAGGAGAGCTTTCTCGATGCCTATGCCTTTGCTCTTGATGTCTTGGTATATCTGGAGACAGTTCATTCGCATGTGATGGGATAGCTTTGGATGCAGGTTATCAATGAAGATCTTTGTTAGATGCTTCTCTGGCGGCTGATATGATAACCTAGTTGTAAGATTCTGCCATCTTTGCAAGTATTCTGCAAGGCTTTCTCCGTCTTTTTGCTTTGAGTTGCATAGGTCTAGCAAGGACAACTCATTCTCCACATTATGGGCATAGTGTGTGATGAACTTCTCAGAGAGTTCAGCAAAGGTTTTTATTGTCCCATGTGGTATTTTGTAAAACCACTCAACAGTAGTTCCTCCCAAGCTTTTGGGAAACAGGCGCAGGAGATAGTTATCACTGTAAGCCACTTCTTGGCACGCCATGTAAAACTCTTTGATATGATTTACTGGATCTCCTTTCCCCCGATACTTGTCGAACTTGGGCATCTCAAAATGCTTGGGGAAAGGGATAGTTGCTATGGACCGATCGAAGGGATATGAGCACACCTCTTCGAACTTGTATGTTTTATTCTCTGTTCCACTTTGGAGCTCCTTTAGAGCATTTTTCATTGCTTCCCACGCAGCATTGAGTGGCGAGGGAACTGGGACTTCTGCTTGTGATGGAAGTTGTGGAACTGGATATGGTGCTTGCTGTGGATAAATGGGTTGGAACTGATTTTGGGGTAATGGTTGCTGGGGATATTGCTGGTGTGGCATAGGGGGATATTGTGGTAAATGATATGGAATCGCTTGATGTTGTTGGGCTACTTGCTGTTGTTGAACTGGTGGTTGTTGTGGGACTGCTTGCTGATATTGGACATTTGGGACTTGCTGTTGTAACTGATGGGTGGGAACTTGTTGTTGCTGGGGGATGATAGGGTTTTGTTGCTGGGGCTGATAGCAAGGGACTTGCTGTTGTTGAGGAATGATGGGTGTTTGCTGAAATGGGACATGTGGTTGCTGTGGGGGAGGCTGTTGGAACGATGCTGCTTGCAGGTATGATGGTGGTAGTTGCTGAGGTTGGCTTTGGGTTTGTCCGATATAAGCTGGGTGCATGCCTGCGTTACTTAGAGGT
Source organism: Chamaecyparis obtusa (assembly GCA_027943335.1). Taxonomy (NCBI): domain Eukaryota; kingdom Viridiplantae; phylum Streptophyta; class Pinopsida; order Cupressales; family Cupressaceae; genus Chamaecyparis; species Chamaecyparis obtusa. The sequence continues at coordinate 673,020 of BSBK01001778.1, forward strand.
GGAACAGATGTGGGGAAGCTAGAAACAAAGGGTGATGGGGTAAGATAACTGGGGAAAGTTGGCTGTTGAGGTGGTGGAACTTGCTGGAAGGTATTTGGGATTTGGGACGAATAACTTGAAGCTGGCGGTGTTTGGGGTAGTTGCTGCTGTGCTGCTTGGGCGAAGGCGGTTTGTTGACTTGCAATCATAGATGTAGGGGATTGAGATGGGATCCCCCATGCCTTCATTTCTTCTTGTGTAAGGCCCCACTGAGAGCTTGTGTTAGGGTGCACTGCAGCGGATGATGGAATGGTAGGAGCAATGGGAGCTTGGGACACGAATGATGGTTGAGAAAAAGGAGCTTGTTGAGGTTGTGGTTGAATGGATGATTGTGAGGAGGAAAATGAAGGAAACACCCAAGAGAAAGATGAGGTTGGAATGGGGAGCGATTGCACTAACCCCAAAGAAGAAGGTACGGGTGCTTGGGGGGTGAAGGGTGACGGTGCTCCTTTGATGGTGAAAGGCGTTGCTTGACTTGCGGATGGTGGCGGTGTAAAAGCTTGTGTGAGAGGTGGAAGCTGACTTTGGGTTTGGATTTGGGCTTGGGCAGCCATAGCAGATGATGAAGCAAAAGGGGTATGAGATGGAGCAGATGGTGCTGCAGCTTGTGTTGCGGGACTGTCTAGGCTTCCTTGCAAGAAAAGGGGAATGGTGGAAAGCTCTTGGGGTGTTTGCATGATAGGATCGGGGAATGTTTGGACAAACGGAGAATATGCTTGTGCTGGAACTTGGATAGTTTTGATGGGGATGCGTGGATAGAGAGATGGTGGGATGGAGGTACTTTCTGGCAGGTAGTGAACAAACGTGCTTTGCTGATGTTTTGCTACAAGGGCATTGGTTGTTGGTGGGCTTTCTGGAGGATTTACAAATGCTTGGTTTGCCAAGGGGGATGAAGGGATGTTTGGATCTTCACATGGGTTACTGGCTTGGATCTGGGAATTGTAGGTCATCATGGCGTTGGTGAAAAGTTTGGGATCGGATGAGGTTGTTGGTGGATAAGGATTCATGCTTCTTCTTTTCTGAGATCTGGTCTCAACAGGCATGGAGATGCAAGTGCTAAATGGATGCAAGATGTTTGGCTAAAAGATGTTGATGGATGCAAAGTTGATGAACTTCTAAAGATGATGACTTCTAAGATGCAAATGCAAAGATAGGGATTAAGATGGTGATGATGGAAGCTGGATGGAACTGATATGGATCAAGATGGTGGAGGAAAGATAGGTTGCTGGTGGAAAGCTGGTGAAAGATTACTGAGTGGTCAACAAATAAGTTGCTATTTTTCCCAAATGGAGGATCAGAGATATGATGGGGTCAACCTAAGATAGACTGATGATCTTCGGTCAACAAGTTTCTTATCAATACACTTCAATCTCTTGCTTGAGATGATGGCTATGCAAGGATAAGGTTTGATTTCTTTATGACAACACGTTGTGCCAAAAAAGAAGATGATGGTCTCTGATCTTGGATATAGGATAGGAACAACTCAAAAGGTAGAACACTAAGTGTTGGTGGATCTCTAGATTTGGAACAAAGGATGATGGATCTGCCGGAAAGATATGGAAAGCTGATGGGGGGATGCTGGTGAAAAAGGTATTGAAGGGTGAAGGGATAATGCTCTAGAAGGATGATGCAAGTGCAAATGACAAGGACTGATTCTAAAATGCTGGTAGGAAGATGAATGCAAATGCAACTTTATGATGTTTTGAAATGCAACTAAGGTTTTGATGCTGATGAAAAGGATGAAACTAGGATGAAACTAAGATGCAAGGCTGTTGGAGACAAGATTTTGAGATCTGAAGATGGAACAAGACATGAACAAGGATTGGCTAATCTTCTGGCTCAAGGTTGACAAAGTGATGGTTAACTCGGAAACGGAAGGTGAACTGTTTGATGCGGGCGTTATGGGCAATGTTCTCAAGTCTGGTTTGGGACTTCTCCTCTGCTTGGGTTGCTTGGATAATGGATTGATAGGTCTTGGTGTTCTTCTTGATAACTTTTCGCTCTTGATAGGCTTGGGATTTGGGCAACTTCGCTTTAGGATGTTTGTTCTTGCTGGGCATCACTTGAAAAAGAGGCTTCTGATTTTGAGGCAAAGGTTTCCAATGGCAAAGATTTAAAGTCAAAGCAATCTCCGCAAGAGACAAAGCAACCCTGCGGGATACAAACAAAGGCAACTGACTCTGACAAAGCTTTGAAAGTGTATGTTTCAACAAGTGTTTTCACGGAGTCTTTGACTGTCAAGCACTTCAAACAGATCTACCTAAGGAAGGTGAGTATCAAAATCGCTTGCCCACAGCTTGGTATCCCCCAGAAGGGAATACAAATGGTGAGTAATCTTGAGGCGACCCGGTAAACCCCTTGGAATCGGTCCTTGCACAAGGATTTTGATACTTTCGGATGTAGATAGGGTAGCCTCTAGTTTATCAGGTTTTTAATAGTTCCGTGGTGTCTCCATACCCGGTTATGCTGATCATCCGTGACTCACTTAAGAGCCTTGCCAATTATGCTGGGGGAGAGGAATGTTTACCATCCCCAGACACGTGTTTGGCACGAACGTCCGGCGATTAGGAGATGTAAGTGATTCTTTTGGTATTCACTTATTTGTATACCGGCCGGGGGGGATACCGGTTTGAGGTCGTTCTCCGAGGAGGAAGCGCTTCTCCTTGGACAGGCCTCGCTAAAAGCAGAACAGGTGAACTTGTCCGAGTTCAAATGTTCCACGTTGCTTACTCTAACAAGGATTATGCAAGAATTGAAAAACTCCTACATGCACATCAAGCAGATTTTGTTCATTTTCCCAAATTTGATTAAGTGATGTTTGAACTTTGAAAATGAAGACACTCGTGATTAGCTTTTGATTTGTTCCTTTCTCCAAAAAGTAAATCGAGCGTTTGCAAGTTTTTTGACTTGGGCATTCAAGATTTGATTAGCAAGTTGATTTAAGAACTTTGAAAAAGCTTTGTTTTATCCCTTAGATCACTCAAGATTGAATTTGTTTTGCTTGCTTTGGAAACTGAAACAGATGAAGGAATAGAGTTGTTTGTTCCTTTTAGTGCATTCAAGATTGAGTTTGATTTTCAAATTGACAATGACACTTAGGACCTAAGTTCATTTCCTTAATGTCATTCAAGATTGAATTTGACCTTTGCTGTAATAAAAGAAATGAAAAAAACCAGTCCTAAGCAACTCAAGACAAAAACCAAAAGCGACACTGTCCAGCTTATAGGCGACGCTGGAAAGTGCAGAGGCGACATTTAATTCCTACAGGCGACATTCTGTACCTCAAAAGGCGACAGATAAATAACCAGAGGCGTGATTTCTTTTGTTACAGGCGTGATTTCTTTACAAGAAGGCGACAGAAGAAGAATTCTAAGACGGAACAGAAATTGTCAATCACAGGAAAATCTCAGTTATGCAGGCGTGAAAACAGAGTTCACAGGCGTCATTTCTTTCCTCAAAAGCGTGATTTAATTTCATGAAGGCATGACTGGATTGTTTGTAGGCGACATTTCTTTTGTTGAAGGCGACATTTCTTTGCTTGAAGGCGACATTTAATTTCTGTAGGCGTCATTTCTTTTCATGAAGGTGACATTTCTTTATTTCCTGCAAAATACAAGCATATAAAGCATAATTTCATCAAAATGATTGTGGTTTGAGTCCCACCGGGTGTGCCAGAATGTAGACTAGGATTTGAGAGTGCACCTAAACCTGTTTTGAAGGCCAAAGACAAACAAATGTCATAGCATATAATCAAATCAAATTTAATGGTTAACAAACTAAAATCAAAGCCACCTCAGTTTAAGCTTAAAACGGATGTGCCCATGCACCGTTTGATATGCTTAGATATAGAGGGATGTGGGTGTGCAAACTCAAGCACTTGGAGCATGCAAGATAAATGATTTGAGGATCAAGAAGACCCAAAATGACACAAAATAGGTATGAGGAACCTATTTTGCCTCAAAGGCCTCAAGAACACACAAATATGCAAAGCTAAAAGAAAGAACTAAGATTAAAACAAGAAATGAATCTATGTTAATCCATTTAAGCTAATTTAGATGTGATTTAAGCTTGAAAATGATCTAAAAATGATGAACTTATGCTTATGCTAAAATGAAAATGGCATTATAACTTTGCTATTGAGTTTGAGAGTTGAAAGATGATTTGCCTTAGGAAGTGAGGGTATTTATAGGATTTCTAAGGCTTGGGGTAGGAGGAATGAATGGCCAGGATTGAAATCCTTAAGAGAGGCCAAGATTCACTCAAAGGGAAGCACATGGATTGTGCTAGTTCTCAGCCAATCAGGAGGTGACACATGTCACAAGGTGAGTGGATGAAGGGAAGGGCAAAGAGGAGTCAACAAAGGGGGCTCCAAGCTCATAACTCTCCAAATAAATGCTTGTAAGAGCAATGAATGGGCTTTAAGAGGCTTTGAAGACTTTGGGGAAGCAATAAATGCTTTGTGGTTGAGATATTTGGAAGGGAAGACTTTGCTTTGGTTTAGGAAAGTCTTAAGCTTGGTTAGGATTGCACAAAGGTTTAAGGGTAGGATTAGGATTAGATTAGGACAAAGAAAAGTATTAGGATGGGTGAAGAGGGTGGATTTGAGAAGATTCTAGAAGAGTCTAGATTTCTCCTTAGTTTCATGGAATAAAAGTTATTCATTCCAAAAGGCTTAAGTTTTAGGAATATTTATTAAAATATTTTCAATAAATATGGAAATTAAATATTTAACCTTAATTAAATATTTAACCTTGGGATTAGGGTTAGGAAAGATGGGCTTAGCCTTTTAATCGAAATTAAGAAGGGATTAGAAGATTCTGGAAGAGGTTAGTGGTCTTAAGGAAATTGGCCAAGTTTGGGATAAAAAATTAATTAATTTATTTTTTGAAGTTTTTGGTCAATCTATTAATTAAATAATTAATAAATTAGGGATAATGTCCAAATGACATTTTTAGGCTAGATTCCTTAATTAAAGATTTTTAATTAAGAGAGAGGGATTTAATGCCATAAAAATAAATTAATTAATTAAATAAATAATTAATTAATAAATGATGATGTCATCAAGGATTTTCAGAAAACAAAAATAATTTATTTTCTGAAAGATTTTTCGGTGTCTACAGGATGATCCAATCAAAAGGATTAATGTAGTAGACACATGAGAACCTATTATGGAACAAGAGATAGTTGCACCACAAGAACTAGCTAATCTCAAAGAAAATCAAACAGATAGAGAAGAAGATGGTAGCTATTCTGAGATAGATTCTCATGAGTATGAATTCAAGTCTGAAACTGAGGGTAACCCTTCTTGGGGTATTCACCCTAATTTTACTCATGTCCTCAATTTTCCTATAGGCATTGATGAGGAATCTAATGATTATGAATGGGGAGTCATTCCAGAGGAAGATGAGCTAATTATAGAAAAGCATGTTGATGCTATACAACAATATGCATCTAAACCCAACATGAGTCTAGAGCAAAATAATGAACACAATGAGTCTGATCCACCTATGGCTGAAATAGACTCCCACAATGACGTTGATCCTATTCATGAATTAAACATCTTAAGTTGTAATATTACCTTCAAAATCAAGAGTCAGGTTAGGACCAATGATGATAACACCATATCTGTAAACACTATCTCCCAATCCTTCCCCACTTTTTCCATCCAAAATCTCAACCTTCTTGACCAAACTTCCATGAATTCGAGCCAAGGTATCTTTACTTTCCCGAATGACTATGCCCTTTCTTGCTATCTAAATGCATTTGAGCCTATGAGGACTTCCATTAGTGGACCAAGCATTAGCATGATGAAGTCAGACATCAAGTATCTTAGTCAAAAGAATAAGAATAAAAATAAAAAGAAAAGGAGTTATGAGGGTGAAAACCACTTTGTGGCAATCTCAAAACCAAAAATAGTAAAGAAAAAAGACATATCCAAAGGTGAAAACCTCTTTGAGGCACCTAAGGATGAGATATTTGATGTCCTTCTGAGTCATTTATAAGATAGATCTCCAGTTCTAATTGAGCCCACTCAATCCATCAACTTGGGAACAACAGAAGAGCCAAAATTAATCCATGTAGCACAATCTTTGTCAGAAGAAGAAAAGAGAGCATTTACTACATTTCTAACAGAGAAAAAGATCAACTTTGCATGGAAATATTTAGATATGCCAAGATTAGATCCTAATCTGATAATGCATCATTTATCTATATCACCTGGAGTGAAACCAGTCAAACAAAAATTGAGAAAGATGCATCCACATGTTGCACTCTTGGTAAAAGTTGAATTAGAGAAGCTCCTAAAAGCTAGATTTATTCGAGTTATTGACTATGCTGAATGGATCTCTAACATTGTTCCAGTATCAAAACTAGACAAGTCTATAAGAATATGCACAGATTTTAGAGATGTAAATAGAGCATGCCCTAAGGATGATTTTCCACTACCCAACATCAACATGATAGTGGACATGACTGTGGGATTCAAGATGTATTCCTTAATGGATGGTTTCTCTGGCTATAATCAGATCAAAATCGCTCCTAAAGATCAAGAGAAAACTGCCTTCACATGTGCATGGAGTACCTTCTGCTGAAATGTCATGTCGTTCAACCTTAAAAATGATGGTGCTACCTATCAATGGGCCATGACATCTATTTTCCATCACATGATGCATCAAAAAATGGAAGATTATGTTGATGACACCCTAGAAAAATCTATGATAAGATCAAAACACCTAAGTGATTTGAGCAAGATATTAGACAGAATGGAGAAATTCAGCCTTAGATTGAGTCCTAAGAAGTGTGGTTTTGGTGTCACTTCTAGAAAGCTTCTAGGATATATTGTTTCCAAGAAGGGCATTGAAGTTGATCCTATGAAGGTAAAAGCTATAATGGAAATGCAACCCCCTCAAAATATCAGTCAAATGAGAACATTACAAGGGTGAGTTTAGTCAATCGGACGTTTCATCTCACAACTAGCAAATATATCACAGCCTTTCACCAAGACATTACATAAAGGTGTGACATTTACATGGAATGAAGAATGCACTAAAAATTTCAATCATATCAAAGAATACTTATCCAATCCTCCAATTCTAATGCCTCCTATTCATGGGAATCCTTTGATTCTATATGTCTCCGCAACTGATACATCACTAGGGGCATTATTGGCTCAGCATGATGAAAACAAAAAGGAAAGAGCCATATACTACATCAGTAGAAATTTAGTGGCTTACGAGAAGAAATACTCTATGATTGAAAAAGCATGTCTAGATGTGATCTTTGCATCACAGAAACTAAGAAACTACATGTTAGCTCATACCACTCATTTGGTAGCTAAAATTGATCCACTAAAGTACCTACTAAGCATAGCTGCCCTAATAGGTAGATTAACAAAATGGGTGATGCTCTTGAGTGAATTTGACATTGAATATGTTGAAAGAAAAGCTATTAAAGGTTAAGTTATTGCTGATCAATTGGCAGATGCACCTTTGTTTGATGATACACGAATGCAAATGGAATTTCTAGATTCCTCTATCATGAATCTTTCTTCTAGGGAATGGCAATTGTTCTTTGAAGGCTCCTATACACAGAATGGATCTGGAGTAGGCATATTGATCATCACTCCTCAAGGATACTCAATCCCTAAAGCATTCAGAATAAAGTTTCCTTGCAAAAACAATATTGTTGAATATGAAGCTCTCCTTAATGGCATGAAGACAACAATTGAGTGGAGAGTTACAAAACTACACATTCATGGAGACTCACAACTTGTAATCCATCAAGTCAATGATGTGTACCAAACAAAAGATGAAAAGCTCATTCCATACAAGAGAATGGTAGATGATCTAAAGAAATATTTCATATCTATCACATTTGAATAGATTCCTAGATTGGAGAACAAGGTTGTTGATGCTATGGAAACGCTATCTACTCTACTACAACAACCTGAACATGAGCTATGCTACGAGTTCCTGGTGGAAGCACTATCTTACCCTACGTGTGATTCCCCTAACACCGGCATGATCTGCACTGTTGTAGGTCATGATTCATCCAGATATAAAAATCTTTTCTCCTATCTCCAAGACCAAATCATTCCCGATTCCTTTAACCGATATGAGAAATGAAACCTTATCCGCATTGCATCCCGATATGTCATCATTGGTAATGATCTATACAAACAAGGTCTAGATGGTACGCTACTTAGGTGTTTAGAATGGGAAGAGTCTCAATGTGCATTAGAGGAAGTCCACAAAGGTATATGTGGGTCACACTCAAATGGTTTAACACTAGCTCAAAAACTTATTAGGGCTGGGTACTATTGGCCTGAAATGGAAAAAGAGGCAATCACATATGCAAAGAATTGTCAAAAGTGTCAAGTACATGGTAATTTGATTCATGCACCAGGGAGAGATCTAATTCCCTTTACTACATAATGGTCTTTTCAACAATGGGCTTTTGATCTTATAGGTGCTATCTATCCACACTCTTCTAATGGACATACCCATATAATCACAACTACAGATTATTTTACAAAATGGGTAGAAGCAGTTCCTTTGACACAAGCGACTAGCAAGAAAATTTCTATGTTCATTTTGAACTACATCATATGTCGGTATGTATTCCCCATTCTATAGTCACAGATAATGGTGGACAATTCAAGAACAAAGACTTAGATGATCTATTTGCTAAATTCAAGATTACACAACATTGGTCATCTATCTACTATCCTCAAGGGAATGGACAAGTAGAGGCTTCAAACAAGAATCTGTTGAAAATCTTGCATCAAATAGTTAATAAGACAAGAAGAGACTGGTATCTCATGATCAATCCAGCTCTCTGGGCCTACAAAACAAGTATCAGAATGCCCACTGGGGCTACTCCTTTTGCTTTAGTTTATGGGTCTGAAGAGGTACTACCTATTGAGGTTGAAATCCCATCACTAAGAATCAGAATGCATGGTCTAGTAACTGATGATGACTACAAAGTGTCTAGGTTGTAAGAACTTGAACTATTAGATGAGCACAGACAAGTAACGTATGATCATCTTAGATTATATCAAAAAATAATGTCAAGAGGCTACAACAAGAAAGTCAAACACAGATAATTTTAGGTTGGCAATATAGTTTTGAGAGAGAATCCCAAAAATCAATCACATAGAGAGTGCAAGGGGAAGTTTGAGCCCAACTACCTGGGTCCCTTTGTAATCACTGTTACTTTTGGCTCTGGAGCCTATCAACTCTCAATGACTGAAGGAGAACAGCTCTAAGAACCAATCATCCAGTCAAGGTCCTTTGAATCTTTATTTGAGTCAGTCAGTCCATCTCCTCTCCAGAAAGGATTTTGCATCTACAACAATGTAATCAAACACAAACATCAACACAAAATGAAAACAATCTATGCTTCACATACTTTTATCTCCTTGTATGCTTACTGATTCACATTGAGATTTTTGCATATTATGTTCCCTCGAGCTCTTCGATGATGTCCTTTACAGGATTTAGAGAGTGATGACTTGGGGCATAATCTTTTCTTTGTCTTCTACTTATATGTGAAAATCTAACAACTTTGTAAATTCTACATTGAAATGGTGTCCGTCTATAAGAGCCTCTATCTCAAATTGGATGGCCATGAATACCTCAACCATTGATACCCAAAAAATTCAAGGAAGTTTGATCTAACTATTGTCTTTTTGAGTACGTTCTTTCTCCTACTGGAAAACGTGATCTTACCTAAGGATGTGAATGATAAAGGGTCACTACGGGTAATTCACAATGAATTTAGAATGATCTCTTGACTACTTGATGTGTTTGTAATGCAAGGCATATTCAGGTCATCACGACATCTATGTTTTGATGTTTATACAAATTGCTATATCAAAATGGACATGATATTCAGGTCATCCTGGCATTTATACCTTGGTGCTTATATCTAATCTGACATTTTGAAAACAAAATCAATATTCATATGTCCATGGTTGTCTAGCCAGTGGGTGTTGTATTGATTCTTGAGCATACAAATTGATATTCATATGTCTATGGTTTCTACCTAGTGGGCATTGTATTGATTTGTCTAGTTACCTAAAAATTCAATGATGAGAATGACTGACACATGATCAGTGACTAGGTCCTAGGTCTTAGGCTACATATCATTTTGCATATCTCTTTGCATTCTGCATGTTTGCATGGTCTCATAGATTGTTTGAACACTTAAACAATTTTTTTCAATCACATCTTCGAATCTAAAAAGAGTTGAATCCTACAAGAAGGTCCATCCAATGAAAGAGCAAGTATAATCCATTTTCGGGATCAAAATCAAAATCTAAGATTTTTTATAATACTGACTGCTTGCATAATCGACCTTCTAATCATCATAGAAATCCAGAATTCAACTTAACTGATTATCTCACATCAAACTATCAAAATTTCAACTTGGTTAACCATGGCCAACTCATGGTCAAACCTAGTCAAACTTGGTCTCCAAGACCTCTAAAAAATGTAGAACGCATTCTCAAATGTGTATAACTACTTCTCAAATCAATTAACATGCTTCTAACCTATAACACTGACTTTTCTTGTCAGATTTCAATTTTAATCCCGAAGGAGGCATGGTATCGCATATCATTCAAATCTGTAAATAAAATCTTTTTTTAGTGATCAAGACAACAACCACGTCTAGTTTTTGACTCATCAAAAGTCCTCGTTGCTTGGGGAAAATCTATCATCGCTTGGGGCATATCAGATTCATCGAGATCCATATCAATCTGGTATCCTAATCTATCTTGTAAACTGTATCAGTTTTTCATAACCATCGGTTCATTAGTGTTATTTCCTTGGTTCTTTGTAACTGATGGGTTCAAGATGTGATACCAATATGATTCATACAAGGACATTCAGGTCTGGAATCAGTCACTCACTTCTTTGCAATCATAAGGTTTAGAATCAGGCGTTTTGGCATTTTTTTTCGTAATCACCGATTCATTGTTGTTATAGTTAACATTATCTTTGGTCATTCAAGACCTAACATCTTCAAATCTTTCAATCAGTTTCTGTCTCAGAATCGGTTCATTTTTCAAATCAGTTTCAATCTAAAACATCTTTGTCATACACAGACTATCTTTGAACCACTGCGCTTCGCACAATAATTCAAAGAGGGGCAAAATGTAATACCCCAAAAATGGGCTATAGGTTCATTAACCTCCTATATCAACAATTCGAATGAAATCAACATCAAAGTCCTAACCTAAGGCACATCTGCACAACATCGAAAACTCTAATTGATTATCCTAAATTATGCATCGGGGAATATTCCTAGAAATATTCCTAATTTATCATAATTATTCTTAATTTAATAATTATTTGGTGATAAATCATATTTATCCTAAAGTTAATTAATTGAATATGTTGAATATTTGATTAATTAATTTAATTCTCCCACTTAATTATTTAATTGAATTTAATTATATTTATTCCTAATTATTATTACTTAAATTTGACAATAAATCAAAATTCCTATCATTAATTGATTAAATTCTTATTTAATTAATTAAAGCAAGTTGTCATATTTAATGATATTATTTTTGAATAAATTTTGATTTTAATAATTGATTAACCAATAAATCAATTGTTATTTTTTAATTCTAAAATTAGTTAAGTTGAGGAAAAATCATTTTATTTATTTAATTAATTCATAATTAATTATGCACATTCAAAGAGAAGTTAAACTTTGAATCAGAAAATCAATTCTATTTGTTCTAAAATTAAACTCAACTCTCTTTCGAGTTGAAAGTTGATCTCAACTTCTGATTCAAGTTAAAAAGTTGTTCTTGCATGATTTTGCATGATTTTATGAGTTATCTATTTCTAATTTCTTGTTAACTCAAAAATCAACCTGAGTTCATCAAGAGTGATTTATGACTTTTCTCATGCACCCTCAAAGCCCTAGATTTCTATAAAATCAAGGCTCAACTCTTCACAAATCATCCACAAAATTTGCACAACCACGCTGGCGAATTGACATCTGAATAATTGAAGCTTCTTGTGAATCAACAACTTTTGTGAGATCAATCTTGTTTTCAATTCATTTTAGTTTCATTTCATATCATTGGTAGATTAATTTTCCATATCAATTTCATCTTAGATTCTAGTTTCATTTCAGATTCATATCATTCTTATTGTATAATAAAATACTAAATATCTAGATTAATTTGCATCAATAGTTTCATCCATTCTTTTGCATTCAAATCCTTTGTTTAGGTGTTCCATTGTCACTGATCTTGGTCTAATATGAGAATACCATACTCACACCTACTAGAAGGCAATAAATCATCTGGTTAGCATAGTTTCAATTACTTGTAGATTTCTTTGATTTGCTAACCTCTAATATTTTACTGAAGTGTTGTGTCCACAACTAGGTACAAAATTCACACACACAGTTAGGAATAAAGCTAGACTTGTTTGTAAGGGATAATCATAGATGGGAGGTATTGACTTTGAGGAAACCTTTGCTCCTGTTGCTATAATTTAGGCTATTAAAATGTTTCTTGCACATGCTACTTACAAAGATTTCAAAGTGTGTCAGATGGATGTTAAGTCTGCATTTCTGAGTGGAGAGTTGGAAGAAGAAGTTTATGTTGAGCATCCTGATGAATTTTCATTGACTAATCAAAGTGACATGGTTTTTCAACTGAAGAAAGATTTGTATGGAATGAAACAAGCCCCTAGATCTTGGTATGCAAGATTGGTCAAGTATTTTTTGAAGCTTAGTTTTAATAAAGGTAATGTTGATAGTAACTTGTACTTCAAGATTGATCATGCTAACATTTTAATTGCTGACGTATTTGTGGATGATATTATTTTTGGTGGGGATGATGAGTTGAGTAAAGATTTTTATAATGAGATGTGAAAAGAGTTTGAGATTTCTATGATACATGAGATGAAATTATTTCTTGGTCTACAAATTACACAATTAGAAAAAGGAATTTCCATATCTCAGTCCAAGTATGTGAAAGAGTTGTTGAAGAAGTTTGGTATGGAAGATTCAAAACTAGTTTGTACTCCTATGGTTACCAATTGAAAATTGATAAAGGGTGATGATTCCCCTAATACAAATTAGATAAGATATAGATCTATGATTGATGGATTATTATACTTGACATAGACCAAACCTGATATTATGAATGTTGTTTGCATTGTTGCTAGATTCCAAGCAAATCCTAAAGAGTCACATGTTGTTTTTTAAAGAATATTCTAATACTTGAAAGGGGTAGTTGAATATGGTTACTTTAAAGAAGGTGGTTGGCCAATTTGGGAAAATTTTCTCACATGTGTGAGAAACTCTTTAGGCTAATGAATTTAGGAGTCACCTAGGTTAGTGACTTAATCAAGGATTAACTCAAAAAGGTAGGATTAGTGGATGAAAGTGATGGGAATAGACTAGGTTTTAGGTTGGGTTTAGGATTTATATTTGTGATAGTGCAAACCTAACCTATTTGGAACATGCGTAGACATTCAAACATTAGTCTAAGTAGCATATACTAAACATATAGTAAATCTATTTGCATGACACCTTAGATAGAGCTTAAATGTGAGCACCCTGTCACCGTTTGATTTTCTCTTAGATTAAGAATGTGGGTGTGCTCTCAAAATACTATGAGCATGTCCCTAATGTTGTTTAGGAAGGTTTAGGACCATTTGGGAACCATATATAATCCATAGTGGCACAGAATCAAGTATGGTGAACTTGATTTTCCCCTAGAGTCCCAAGGAACCAAATGAAGCTAGAATACATATTTGAACTATGAATGCTTATGCTAAGTTGATTTTAACAAAATGTAAGTGTGAGATGATGAAAATTATATGAAAAGAAATGAATTAAGCAATGTTAATCCATTTAGCTAGGCTACTGTGAGTTAAGAAAGCATAGAAATGAGTTAAATCTAACAAAATTAAAATTTAAGCCAAGTCTAGATGTAAATGAGCATGATAACAATGTTTAATATGAATAGGTCAAATTGGTTATTTTCTCTTGGAATGAAGAGTATTGATAGGATTTGAGGAAGGGATTGGGTTAGGAAGGGGAGTTAGGGTCAGAGTAAGAGTTAGCTATAGATTTTGGGGTATGCTTAGAGGTTTGGTCAAGGGGATAAGGGTTAAGGGTTTCTCAAACATGTGTTCTTAGGGAAAAATGGTGGAAGAGGAGACATAGGCTCTCATTTATGGTTGTAAGATTCATAAATGAGGGTGTAAGGGGCCATTAATGATTTTTTAAGGCTCATTAATGAGGGGGTTGACCATAAGTCAAAGGATGAGGGTTTACACTAAGAGGGTTCAGAATTGCCCTCTAAGAAGGTTTAGGATTGGATTAGGAAAGGGTAGATAGGTTTAGGGTTTTCTAGAAGTTTCTAGGGTTTTAGGGTTTAAATAAATATTTAATTTATATAAGGATTGTGACATAATTTATTAAATATTAATTAATAAATTGGAGGGAATATCATTCAAATTAGATTCGTACAATTTTGGGAGGGATTCTTTAATTAAAAGTCTTTAATTAAAATAGGAGAAGGGATAATGACAATAAAAACTAATTAATTAATTAATTAATGATGATATCATCAGGGGTTTTTGCAAAATAAAATATTTTTATTCGGAAAAAGAATTTTAGGTGTCTACATTTTTCCCCTCTTTGATGTGATGTTGCAAGTGGCGTGGCATCAAAGACAATAAAATAAGATGCCCCAGGCTAGAATAGAAGATAAGGGGTTGTGCCCCCTCGAGAAAATAATGCAAAGAGGAAACTTTGTGGAATTTTCTCGAAAAGGATGCAAGCGGGAAGGAGGAGATGGGAAGGAGGATAAATAGACATCCTTCTAAGAGAAAAGATGGATGATTGCAAGATGAGGTGAAATGCAGGATGCAAGATGAAGCTATATGAAGGATATAAGATTAATCTATATGATGAAGGATGGGGGATTTGAGGAGCTCGTTGTGTAAATGTGGAGAGCACAACCTAGTTTGATATAGCAATGCTAGAGACCCACCAAGGTTACTGGGAACTCAAGGCCTTGTCACCAGTATTGCATAGGACTAACACCAAAAACAAAAATGCAAAGGGTTTCCAAAGCATCACACATGAAACCCAAAGGAGGCAAAAACAATGTTGGAGAAACCACAAACAAATGACTGACTCATAAGAAGAAGCAAAAGATAAAAAGACCTTTCCCTAGATTGTCCTCATTCACAGCACACCATGATAAAAAGGATCATGGAAAATTTGAGGAGAGGAACAATGAGAAGCTGTAAAAGATTAACAAGATCCAAAGGACAAAATCCAAGATTGCAGTGATAATTCCAAAAGACATCCTTTGCCAAGGAGAGATATTGATTTGATTGATGGGGGGAAGATTAGGTCAGAATGTGAGGAAGGATACATCCTACATGAACCCAAGTTGATTGATGTAAGATTAGTTTAGACATGAGGAAGGATACATCCTCAATGACCCATTTGATGAGGAGAATGGTGTATTATTCGCTGGAAAATGATGAGTCAAGGATAATCATGTAATCAAGGATAGTAAACAAAAGATGTTGTTGAAGTACAAGGCTGGTGGGACAAGTTATCTGATCAAAAAGTTACTACATGACTGATGAGGATATGTACAAAAAGAAGGGATGATATGTACAAAGGATGGGGAGATATGTACAATGGAGCTCAAAAGATAAGCAAAGATCCAAAAGAACCAATGAAATAACAAGTATCTCATGCACCTTTTACCATAGGTAGGATGATGGATGATGATTGATTTGATGAGGATGATGGAGGATTACTAAGTGTTGGCAATGAGTTGCTACTTCCTGATGTAGGATCAAATAGGATTGTCAACCTAAGATAAACTATTGATATTTGAAAGATGGGATTCTTTCCAATGTATGCCAATATCTTTCTCAAGATGATGAGGCCTACAAAGACAAGTACAAGATGCCCTAGACAATGCTTAGTCAAAGGGTAGTGCTGGAATGATCTGATTTTGGATAAGGATTGAGAAACTCAAAAGATATGACATGAAATGAATGGTGGATAACTAGATAATGATTCCTATGATAAGAGATAGGTAAGATACTTGAACCTCAAAAGGACCAAGGGATAATTGTTGAAGCACATATCTGGATAGGTCAAAGGTCATGATGACACAAGGGATAAATGACATAGAGGATGAGACCTAAAGACACATATGTAAAAATGATCTTGGGTGGAAACATGACTAACACTAGGGTACAAGACTCGAGATAGGATGAACAAGGTATCTGGGGATGAAGCTGACGCTACAAAGATATGCAAGATGATGCCCCGGTTGAGCTAGAAAGCCAAGATAGACTAATGGTGGATAGGCTAATTATGGATTATGTGTCCTAAAATGACATGGATTTGGGAATGACGCATCCCAATGATGATGATTGGATTGAGATCAAGGCTTGCAACAAGACTTAGGAACAAGACTAAGGATGTGATTGGCTGGTTGGCTTGACGGTGGATGGTGGATAACTAGAGGATGTGGATAGAATTGGCATGCCTTATAATATTGCTGGGAGAATCAAGATATGGATGAAAGGCATTCGATTGCATGGGGGTAGCCTGTAGCTAGATACCAATGACAAGAGAAGTACCAAGTGATGGAAAGATGGAGGAAATGCTGAGGGATTTGGATAGATGAAATGTTGAGGGATTTCTTTGGATAGAGGAATGATGATGGATGTGGATAGAGGAAAGCTTAGGGATTTCTTTGGATAGAGGAATGTTGAAGGATGTGGATAGAGGAATGCTAAAGGATGTGGATAGAGGAAAGCTTAGGGATTGCTTTGGATAGAGGAATGTTGAAGGATGTGGATAGAGGAAAGCTTAGAGATTGGGATAGGGGAAATGATTAGGGATTTCTTTGGATAGAGGAATGTTGGAGGATGTGGATAGAGGAAATCTTAGGGATTGGGATAGGGGAAATGCTGAGGGATTTCTTTGGATAGAGGAATGCTTAGGATTTGGATGGAGAAATAGATTGGAAGATAAGGATTTGGATGGAGGAATGGATTGGAAGATGGAAGATAAGGATTTGGATAGGTCTCCAAGGAATATGTCACCAAGGAACAAGATACCCCCGCTTAGGATAGTTCCTGCATTTAGAGGCATTTGGCAGGGGTATGATAGGATAGAAGATAATATGACAAGAGGATGATGAAGGTAGATGGAAGATAGGATAGTCAGTGGTTGAAGATTGGTAATGGGGAAATGGATGCAGAAAGGTATCCAAAAGAATGTATACTGGGTGGTCTCTGTTTGTGTATCAAGATCTGAAGGAGAATGGAAGGGGTAAGAGATAAATGGGATGGAGGAGATGTTGGATAGGAAGTGCTAGAAGGAAATTGCCCCCAATTGCAGAGAGGAACTTGATGGAGGGATTATGCATGACACCTAGTTGCCATGTTTTCATCATGGTACTTGTCCAAGGTGCTTGAATTGCCAAGTTTTCACCATTGGATGAATGTTTTTCTCTTTTCTTTTCTTCTTTTTGATATTTTTCTTGATTTTTTATTTTAATTTTTTTTTTCTGACTTTTTCTCTGACTTTCTTTTTTTTGCTGACTTTCTGATTTGATTGGATGTTGGTACAGTCGTATTAGGATGGATAGATTATGCAAAGGCATGGATTGGATGGGGTAGATGGGAAATATGCATGGGGTGAGGGATATGTTGGTAGAAAGTGTTTGGATGGAATGATGGAAAGTGGGCATGATAGGGAGATATTGTTAGGACCAACATTGGCACATCTTGTGAGATGGGTGGATGAAGTGGATGGGATGTGGAAGGTAGAAGTGGATATGATGGAGGATTTGTGCTAGGAGATCTTGAGACATAAGGACCCAAGATAGATTTAGGAGAGGAATGAGTAGTTATTGGATTTACAACTTTGGATGCTATTATGGATGTTTCTTTTAGGTGCACTTCATCTTTTTGTTTTGGGATCCACATAGTTTTTCTTTATCTTTGATGGGCCTTTCTAGCCATTGGGATGTAGTGGCTTTTGCTTTTTCTTTTCTAGGCCTTTGTGGCCATTGGGATGTATTGGATTTATTTATTGGACTTGTCTTTGCTAGAGCATGTCTTTTAAAGTAGACATGGAAATCCTTAGATTGTTGTAGATAGTTACCTTTATGCATTTTTGACATGGTGTCCAAATTGCAAGGAGTATTCAAAGGAATATGAAGACTTGTGCGGGATGGAGGAGATATGGATGGAGAGATGAAATGATATTGGTATATAGGAGATATGGGAATGTGACTTTTTTTATCCTAACTAGGGATGTTTGGATTTTGGATGAAGGATTGAGTAGGATAAGATGAGGGAAAATATTTTTGCATACAAGGCCCCAAAATAGATTTGGTAGGTGGAGGATATGTGCTGGAGGATTTTGGGATATAGGGACCCAAAATGGATTTGGAGGATGAAGGAGGAATGTGATAGGTTGTGTTGGGTTGCAATGATGGAGGAGAAGGAATGGCATTGTATGCTTTGGAGGAATTATGGGAAGATGAAATGGTGTGTTTGGAAGCATGCTTGAATCTAGCTTTAGTTGTACCAACATTTCTAGATGGATTGTCTTCAGATGTGTGACCAATACCACATGAGTGTGGATGTTTCTTGTCTTCAATGGGCTCCAAATTTCCTTGTTCATGGTCACCCAAGCCTTTGCCTTGATAATTCTATTTCTTAATCATTTTATCCAAGCAAGGATACTTCTGACTTGGGGAATAAGATAAATATCCAGTATCAGGTGTCATTGTGGAAGACATGGGACTTATTGCTTCTATTTTAAGTGGGTCACCATTGACAAATGTAATTGGACCAAGGAGATAGAGTGATGGAAGTGGGATAGTTTGGATTGGAGGATCATCAAGTGGAGAGGATGGGATGATGGGATCTTGATTGAGATTGGAGGATGGTGATGGATCTTGAGATGGAGGAATTGGGATGGTAGGATCTTGGATTGGAGGTGATGGAAGCAATGGATCATGTAACAGAGGAAGTGAAGGGACATGATCTTGATTTAGGTCGATGAATATTTCAACATGCTTTTGGACAAGACCTTGACTTGATAGGATTGGTGTGGATAGAGTGATGGTAGATTTATGGATAGACTCTTTAGATGATATGGATGGGAGGATGAGAAATTCTTCAGTTGTGATGGAGGGAAGAAGGGTGAACTCATGAGGTTCATTGGATATGCTTTGGATAATGATAGGAGTAGGAGATGTGGATGGGACTTGGGTGGAGTCCACAAATGAAAGAGACTCAATGATGCTAGGAGATGGAAGAGGATCAATAGATGGGATAGATGGATGAAGGATAATATGGACGGGCATCATTAGTGATGGCTTCACATGAATGATTGAGATGGAATGACTCATCAACTTTAGGAGAGGGATTTTTTGTTGGTGTTCTTGTGAAACTCCTTGGAGACTTTCATGATGGAGATTGAAGTGAAGGATTGGAGTGTGTAGAAGATGGAGAACTAGGATAGTCCACACATGATGGTGGGATAGTGGATTGTGAGCTTGGTTGAGGGGATGACTATGTAGAAGAAGGTTTGGAGGATGACATGGCTAGATAGTTCACATAGGTAGGAATAGAGGAAGCTTGTGAATTGGATTGGCTAACTGATGTGATAGGGGAGAGGGATTGAGATATGGGATATGAAGTGGATTGAGGGATGCATTCTTCTTGCAGAAGGGGATTTATGGTGATGTAGGTAAGAATGGAAGATGTTGGATTGAGATAGGATATAGTGGATGGTGGATCAAGATAGGATGGGGGATTAGGTTAATGGATTGGAAGATTGGGATCCTATATTTGAAAATGGTTTGGAGGATACGGAGATGGAGGATTTGGATAATGGATCTAGCTAGGAGTGTTATTGTGGAAAGATGGTGATTCAAATACAACCATGGAAGAAGATGGAGGCATAAATGATGTATGCATGGGATATCTAGGCTCAAGATAGGAAGAAGGTGTGGATGAATATGATAATGGATTTCCCTTGTCAAAGATATGATAAGGAGTACTAGTGGATATGCATGAAGGCATGATAGGATAGTTTGGAAGAATGATTGGATTCTTGGGGATGTTTTGAGCAAGCTTGCTAAGGTTTTCAAAGTACTCATTATGATCAATAAGACTTTCATCATCATCGGGATAGGATGGAGTGGGAGAAAAGACATGATAACCAAACTCATCATAATAGATTTTAGACATGCTGACTTGCAAATGAGTTGGATTGGGATGAAGGATGAAGATGGATTGAAAGATTGGGGCTTAGATTTAGGATGACCGAGAAGCTCAGCCTGGGATTGGATTTGGCTCAGGATAGGAGGAAAGAATGACTCTAGAAGAAGATGGAAAGGGGGTAAGGGATGACCAAGATGACTCTGCTAACCTAGGATATGGGGAAAGGAAGATAATATTGGATGGAAAAGATGTGGGATGAGAGGAAGAACATGATTAGGAGACTAGGATGACAAGATTTTGAAATCTTGGATGACTTCTGGATTGGAGGATTGGACTAACATGGCAAAGGATTTTTGTGTATAACTCTTCAATTATGTTTGTTCAACAGATGTCTTGAATTGATTCTATAACTTCAAAAACACATCAAACAAGAACTACCTAAAATATAGGCTAGTATCAAAATCTTTGCCCACAACTTGGTACCCCAAAAGGGATACAGAGGGTGAGTAATCTTAAGGTGATCCAGGAAACCACTTGGATCAGTCCTTGCATAAAGATTTTGATACCTTCAGGATTACATCAAGAAGCCTCTAATTAATAGGTGTCTAATCTGATCCGTGGTGTCCTCCCAATCATTTTGTACTCAATTGACTTAAGAGCCTAGTTTCACATGCCAAAATAGTATGGATATTCACCTACCTCTTGCTACCATCAATATGCATTGCTCGAGCTTGAGGGGATGAAGTGAGATTTTTCTCAGTGATTTATTTCTATACCGATTGGGGAAGTACCGGTTTGAGGTCATTCTCCAAAGAGGAAGTGCTTTTATCTTTGGACAGGCCTCGCTAGAAGTAGAACAAATCAACTTGTCCTAGTTTAGTTTTATTTTACGTCACTTAGTCTAAATAGGATTTGTAGAATTGGAAAACTCCTAGAAGCACATCCAAAAGATTCCTTTTCCAAATTGATTAAGTTTTTTTTCAAACCAAGACTTGAAAACACATATGTTTAGGATTTGATGTGTTTATTCTTTGAAAGAAAAAAATAAGGCTCTTTTAAAAAAAAGATGTCGCAAGTGTTTTTACTCTTTTGCATTCGAGATTGTTTGCCATGAAATGAAGTTGCTTTGTTTTCACTTTGGTCATTCAAGATTGTTTTTTTCTTTAGGACACTAATGTAATGTGACTTTTGATTTTGATGTTGGTTCATTTCTTTAGGGTCATTCAAGATTTTGTGTTTTAGGATTCACTTTTAGAGCCAAAATGAGGTGTTTCTAGATTGCCTTAGGAATGCATAAAACCTAAAAAACACTCAAGATTTTGCAAATGAATTTTAGTTTATCCAAGAAAAATGAATCAATATTTATTTAGGAACCTTTAGGATTGATTAGGATTGATAAGGAACTGTTTAGGAAAGACATGTAGATTATTAAACAGGTGCGCAGAATAGAATAATTAATGCGCAGCAAAATGTAATGTAAGCACAAAAAATGGAATGTATGCGCAGAAATGCGGAACAAATGCACAAGAAAGTGGAACAAATGCACAAATTTTAATCAAAATGAGAATGGAAAAGATAGAAAATGACTAATGTGATCGAAAGTGAATGCGCAACATAGATGAATGAATGCACAGTAATCATGAATGAATGCATAAAAATAACCTAGAAACATCTGCACATGGAAAACTAAGAAAATAAAATGTTAAAACATGGAGGCTGGCCCTCCTAGCACCAAAAATGTATGCAAATTAGATGTCTAACAACTAGAAATGATAAATTAACTATTAAAGCCAATGAATCTATCTAATGCAAACACAATGAAGAATGCAAAGTAACTATGAAATGATGAAACTAATTTAATTACCTTCACCTACCATGCAGCTTGTCTCCATTGTCCTCCTAGCTTTGATTTCTTGAAGATGTTGAGCTCTCAGATTTCCAAAATGAAGCCTTCTCCCAAGATGCTACCAAAGTTTGGAGATTGAATGAAATTGAGTGCACAATAACTTATGCAAACTAATGGATGAAATGCAAATGAAATGGTGATTGCTATGGAATGCTTGATTGCTTGAATGCTTAGATGCTTGAATGCTTGGATGCTTGGATGCTTGTTATCAAAAATACCTATTAGCTCTCAAATGGGAAATGAGGCTCCTTTTATAGAGTTTTGGAGGATCTAGGCCTAGGTGGCACAATCCTACGGTTGAGAATGAAAGGTGGAAGATCCTAGGGCTAGGATTGACTTGGTTGAAGGAGTTGAGAGAAAGGGGGATGTAGTTGGAATCTGAGAGAAAGAATAGGGATGATGTTCCTCTCACATTGACATGGAGGAGAAGAAGGTGGAAGAGAAAGACACATGTCAAGTGTCTCACAAAGACCAAAGAGAGAAAGGGGGAGAGACATTTTCCTCATGAGGACTCTTTGTACAAGTGTCCCATGAGTCACCTTTGACCCTTAGAGGTGGCTTGAGAAGCCCCTTAGGAATAGGAAATGTCTCTTGACTTGGTTGTTGAGAGGACATGTGGTCATAAGACCAAGTCCTATGAGGCCACATAGCCCTTAAGAATAGGACATGTGTGGGTGAGGATAAATATGAATAAATAATTAATAATAATTATTTATTTTAGCCAAGGTGATGTGTCAGGTGACTAGGTGGATGAAGTGAATTAGAAGACTTAGTCATATTTAGGTGATTATGTATTTAATTAAATCACTTTAATAGACTATTTAGAAGACTTAGGATATAGAATTAGACTATAGTGAATTTATTAAATAAATTGAATAATTTATTTAATAAATAGAGGAATAATTATTAATTAAATAATAAATATTTAATTAATTTATCAAGTCAATAGTAATTAAATAATAAATATTTAAGTAATTAATGAAGCCATTTTTAGGTGTATACAGTCATTGGTGGCAACATATGGGAAAATTGGCTGTGTATAAGTTCAAAATCGCAAAATTGTGGCCATAGTATAAGATATGTATACTATCCTTATAACTCCTCAAAAATTTGTTATCTCTAATACAATACTCCCCCTAAGAGTATCAGTCCTTATCATAAACTATCAATTTTCTGCTATATCTCTATATCTCTCCCCCTTTGACAACAATGACAAAATAAGGTAGCGAGGGTTACAAAACTATATCACAAAAATTATACCTTAATTCATTATTGCAAAGCCGGTAGGCTTGCAACACAATCTGCAAAATCAATCTTCATAGCCTCTATCTCCTTCTCCCATGATTTCTTGATGGAATCTACCACATTGAGTAGTGTTCTCAGTCCATAAGATGCTATTTGACATGCCTGGAGGTTCTCAAAGTTAAACTTTTGAAAAGATGTCTTTGCTGAAAGACACTCTTCCATCTATTTTTCAATAATGATTAACTTCATAGAAGTATGTTCTCTCAAAAGAGTGAATCTCTTTATTTTTCTATCTCTCTCATCTTGCAAAATTCTGATTTCATCATATAACTTCCGAATTTTCTTCTCCACATCACATATCTTCACATTTGGGTTAAACAGAAGGTTAGATTCATGCTGAATTTCTGCTTCCTTCAACTTCATCTTCTGATCTTCTTTTTCTGTCAAGATCTCTGATTTTGTACACTGTATGTGCATGGATTTTCCTGTTTCCAAACTCTTCCTTAAGTTCCTGATACAAATATCAAGATTGTTGATATCATTCTTAATATTTTGACTGATGTTCAAAAACATTCTAGCCTCATAGGCTGCTTGTGCTCTCACTTTTGCAATATCAGATAAAATATCAGATAAGTTAGTGAATTCATTGTCAAAAGTCCTCATTACTTTCTTTGATTTTTCCAAAGGAGCTACCTCTACAATTTGTGTAGTTACAATGCTTTGTAACTTCTCAGTTAGTTCCTTCAGACATCCTTTAAGATTTTTCACTTTCTTGTTCTTGCCAATGATTTTATTCAAAGATGTGATCAATTCCAACTGATCATCATCATCAACTTCTTTTCCTAAGTCCTCAAACAAAGATCCAATTGGCTTCTTCTTGCCAATTTCAGGAGTAAGGCTAATGTCTTCCTTGGTGGGAATGGGTACTTGGATCTTAGTCACTTTAGGTTCTTCACTGATGGCTTGGGTATGTTCTGCTTCTTTAGATATATCCAGTTTAGCAAGAGCCGAATTATCAACAATGTTCTCTAAGTTCTTGAATACATTTTCATCAGTATCCAAGGTGATCTTTGTACCTTCTACGTCCATTGAATCTTCTTCAATGTTAATGGCTGGAGGAAAGGGAATATCCTCTTGCTCTACTTCATCTTCTTGCTGTGCTGCAACTGATGGTTCTCCAACAATTTCTGCGATAACCTTGATTATTGCTTGTTCTATCTCAGATTAACTTCTTCATGTCTACCTCCCATAATTAGAATGGTTCTTGTTTTGGTTCTCAGATGGGTGTTTAAGGCTTTCAAGATTTTCTTAAGGTGTTCATCATCTCTTACATCACATAGTTTCTTCACAAAATTTTCTCTAATAGATGTGTCCTCTTCTGATGCTCTTTTCTTTCTATTTGCAAGTTTATTGTACAAATCATCAGGTATCTGACCCTGAATAGTATGAAATTTCTTATTGGCCAAAATCATATGCTTTATAATAGCATTCTCCAGATTAAGTCTATCTGTATAATCATAAAGACTATAGTACTTGTTCATTTTTGTAAAGTCTCCATTCTCAATGATTTGTTCATTAAGCTTTTCAGCTTTGGGTTTCCAATCTTTCTTCTCAACAATAGTATCATCATCTTTTATTTCTACAATTTTCCTTGGAACTAGTTGTACTACAATTTTCTATCTCTTTCCTAGTCGAATAGCAACTTCCTTTACTCTCTTGCTAGGTGTGGAGGAAGTGGATCTAGTAGGTTTTCTTGTTACTTGTTCCTTCTCTGGTTCCTCTACTTTCACCTTGACTTGTGTAGCTTCTTGTTGTACTACAATAGATGACAAAGGTGGTACAAACAAAATCTCTTTCTGTCCAATATCTCTAATTGTTTCTATTGTCTACTTAGCCACTAGGAATTCCTACTCTATCATTCCTGTATCCTTTAAGATTTTCTTTATGGTGCTCTCAACTCTCTTCTTAGACTGTTTCTTTTCAATTATAGCTTTTGCTGAGTTGAATTTTTCTTCAAAAGTTCCAAATCTATTACACTGAGTGTCCATCTTACACTTAAGTAACCTGCTAACATACTCTTCTATTTCTACCTCAGATATCTCATAGCCAAGAGGTTCTATGAACTCTGTTCTAGGTTCCACTACTTCAATATAGGTAAAGTCAGTGTCAACCATAAAGCATACTTCATTCTTGTATTTCTCCATAAGAGACTGTGGGATCCTTGATTTGCTAGTTACCAAGTTTTGAAATGTCTTTATTACCAACATTGCACTCTCATTCACTTTATCAATAACATGCCTCAAATATAATTTATTGATCCTTTCCATAGTGGTTTGTCCATCATTCCAATCATTTCCAATGGTGTAGGGGAATCTTCTCAATAGGTGGAAAAACATGTAGGTGATTAAGGATGAGAATCTAAATTGTGCATACTTTGTCTTCTTGATCTTTTCCAAATTTTCAAACACTTGTATTTTCAGAATCTCACACATATCAACTGGTACCTTGTCAACACACATCAAGTAAGCTATGTGTACCATTCCAGCTACCATGTCATCCTCTCTTGAATTTGCACAAAACTTAGTAGTTAGGATCTTGCATAAGTACCTAACATCATCTTGTTTGATCTTGCTAATCATAATTCCTCTACCATTATAGGATGAATCTATGTTGTCAATAACTATTTTCCTCATGTTCTTCTCATTTAAAGGCATAGCTCTAGTTTTAGATAATCTAGTGACTTCATGAATTAGATCAGCTGTAATATCTATTACTCTATCTTCTAGCCAAAACTTTCCATTGTGAATTTTTCTCAAGATAATCTTAGTGCACTCTTCATTGTCAAATTCATATTGCAATCCATACTTAACAACTTTATTGTTTTTCAAATGATCATATCCTTCTCACAATGACATATCCTGGTTGTAGATCTTTTGATGGTTTCTAACTTGCATCCGTGAAATCACTATCACTGATGGTTTCTAACTTGCATCCAAGATAACTTCTTAAATTCTCTAAATGTAAAACTCTGTCTGGTACAGATGATAAAGCTAACCTAGGATCATCTTCCAAGGGTTCTATTAGTTCCCTCTTCATTCTAGGTCTATTTTTGTCTCTAACATTGTGAATTAAAGATGTATCCATGATTACTTCTAATTCTTTATACTGATTCAAAGATCTGTCAAGTAAAATACCTTGATTTCGCTAATTTAGGGCTTGTGTAGATTTGACGCTCAAATCCTTCACCAAATCATTGCAAAAATGCTTCCAATCACTGCTCTTTGATCTCCTTAACACTTGTGTTCACTTTGATGATCAAATAGTGCCAATTAAAACCTTTTATTACTTCAATCTCACTTAGATCTGACATCGCATTCAATTCTTTTGCCGCCTCTTTCCAAAAAGTTATTTCTATTAACCTGCAAAACTTAAAACTTCTTGTGATCTCACAAAACATAATATTTTTCTTTGCGCTCTTAACCATAGCATTAGTACATCATATAATACCTTGCATTAACTGCACAAGACTTAATTCATCATAAATCTACTTCTACACTAATTCTAAGCTCCTAATCTACTGTAATTTCATAAATTAAGTGCTCTGAGATAGGTCAAGTAAAGATTCAGTCTTACCACTTGATACTTCACCTTTCTAATTGCCTTCAATGTTGAATATGTCTCCTTGATCTATGCTTTTAACAAACTTCACTTCATCTGAATTACTACAGCATCCTTTCTGTCTGTTACTTGTATCTTCATTTCTTCTTGCATGACTTCTAGAATTAGGGTTAGGATGAAAGACTACATTGTTCACTCTTCAAAACCTTGTTGTATGTCCAATCTTGTTGCATATTTGACAAACAATTCCATTGTTCCCATATCTTGGTCCATGTGGATTGATTTGTGATCTATAGTTTCTAGCAATGTGTCCAATTTTGTTGCATCTATAACATATTACTCCATTTCTTCTATTCATATCCTCAGTAGGTTTCTTATCTACATGGTTAGTACTTCTAAACATTATACTATTATTGTTATTCTCAATAAATTTAGGTTTTCTACACTCAATAGCTCTATGTCCAAATCCATGACAATTATAACAATAACCTTTAAGAGGTTTAAATTGATTACCTATGCAATCTTTCTTCGTATGACCAATAGAGCTACAAGTAAAACATCTACATTTGAATTCTCTTTTCATACCTTAGGTGATTCTTCTTGCTTCAGTGATTCTTCTCCTTTAGGTGTATCTTCAGATTTGTTGATCTCATTTATACTTTCAAATATTTTCAGATCTGGTTCCTTGCTTTCATCATTTGCTTTAAAAGTGTTGAATCCAAGACTAGTTTTATCATAGAATGGTTTCTGATAAGATATTTGTTCATCAATCTTCTCACTAGTTGAGTATACCCTTTCAAGTTGTTGTTTGGATTGAGTTAATTCACCTTTCACAATTGTATTGTATTTCTCAAGTTCAGCATACTACAAATTGACTTTCTCAATTTTAGATGTTGCTTTGCCAAGTTTAGATTTTAGTCCTTCATTTTCAATCTTCAACCTTTCATTTTCAGATCTCAAATTTTCTTCATTCTTTCTATTTCCATCCTTCAAACTAAGTTCATGTTTAAGGATCTCATTTTCTTTTTCTAAATTGTCATCATAGTTTTCAATAAGAACTTTGGATTCCTTTTCAGATTTTAGATCTTCCAAATTTTTTTTTAGTTTCTCAATGAGGTTCTTTGCATCATCATATTTCCCTTTCAAAATATCTCTTTCATCAGTAAGCATATCAATATGTTCAAGAGCTTCTTCAAGATTCTTCTGTAGTTGATCCATATCCATAGAGATCTTACTCAAGCTGCTAGGCTTTCCTTGAATGATTCTTCTCTGAGTAACTATGCTCTGATACCAATTGTTAGAAATAGGGAATACTGAGAGGGGGGGGTGAATCAGTATTCCAAAAACTTTTACTTTTTCCCAATTATGGATATAACATACAATCTTAATGCATAGAAAACTAAACAATGTGCATAGAAATAAAAGTAAAGAACTCATAACACATTATTTTTTCTCAAGGAAACCCTAGCCAAGGGAAAACCCCGGTGGGGATGGTACCCACAAAGATCCACTAATCAAAAGTATCCTATTAAGGATGTTGACCTTGTTAGGAGTCTATTACAAGAATATAGTGTATCAGTCCTAATTAAAAGACTATAGGCCTTATTAGAAGCCTCAACCCTATTAGGAGTTGGTAGTACAAAATAGGATTACTAGATGAGCCCATTGCCCAAAAAAGTAATGTACAATATACACTGATTACAAAAAGAGGTTAAGGTACATAACCTTATACTACTTGCATCAATATCTTTTCGCTGCTCTTTTTCACTATATCACACTTCACATCATATATACTCTTCTTTACTTTACAATTTACAATTTCATTTATACAAGTTATTAAGGCTAATAACTTTACTTGGTCGACTGCCATAATAAAAAATAACTTTATCCAAGGGTTAAAATCTAGGATGTCATCCCTTTATATTGTTAAGTAATTATTTTGACAAACAAAATAATTCCTTAACTCTTTACCAATTCTGTCTTCAATAACTGTCCTATCAACTTGACACTATCTTCAGCAAAACTATCATAACTCTTTCTGTACATGCCGTACAGACTTGCATTCTGAGATGGGTCATCACTAGTCAACATAGAGTCTATGTTCAAGTGCACAAGCAATGAAATTAATCCAATCAATGTCGCAAAGAAAAATTGTTCCTAGTTCACTAGTGAAAATGTTGACTCACACTTAGACAAATTTGTAATGCGCTCTGTCATACTTGCTCTCTGACCTGTGCGATCTTCATGTAAGACATATGTTTCCATAATGACAACATCTATGTAATCAACTCAGCCAAATTTCCAAAAATGGATTTGATTTTTTTGTGATGCACTTTCTCTCCAAGAAGTACCTACAAGAGAATGTGGTTAGAACTTACAAGTTTGAAGCTTAGAATCACTAGGAGCCCCAAATGGACCCTAAAAACCAATAAAACCCAAGTTTAGGCCTTCACACAAGCCCTTTTCTTCCCATATGAAAATTTATACCAGTGATTTTTTCAATTTTTAGTGTCGTACAAGATTACATAAGTACCCAAATGATAATACATGAGTACCCATAGGACAATTGATGCTAGGAGGTGGGAAAAAGGTTCAAAATACATGGAAAATGGCTCAAAAAAAAATATAAATGTTACCATAAGACACTTGGTGGGTTCCCATATGAAAATAAATTCCATTGAAGGAATTTTGTATGAAACTACAGCCAAATATGTCCGGGGTGCTTCAAAAAGGTGAGTTTTTTTTACCAAAAACACTAAAAATGTAGTTTGAAGAGCGTGGTAGGGTCCCACCGGGCATGCCAAAATGTGATCAATGAAAACATAACCTATTATAAACATGTGTAGACATTAAAACGTTAGTCTAAGCAGCTTATACTAAACATATAGTAAATCTCTTTGCAAGACACCTCATATAGAGCTTAAACAGGAGCACCCTTTCACTGTTTGATTTGCTTTTAGATTAGGGATGTGGGTGTGCTCTCAAAAAACTAGGATCATGTCCCCAATGTTGTTTAGGAATTTTTAGGACCATTTAGGAACCATGGATACCCCATAGTTGCATAGAATCAGGTATGGTGAACCTAATTTGCCCCTAGAATCCCAAGGAACCAAATGAAGCTAGAATGCAGATTTGAACTATGAATGCTTATGCTAAGTTGATTTTAACAAAATGTAAGTGTGATATGATGAAAATGATATGAAAATAAATGAATTAAGCTATGTCAATCCATTTAGCTAAGCTAGTGTGAGTTAAAAAAAAATAGAAATGAGTTAAATCTAACAAAATTAGAATTTAAGCTAAGTCTAGATGTAAATGAGCATGATAACAATGCTTAATATGAAATAGGTGAAATTGGTTATTTTCTCTTGGAATGAAGAGTATTTATGGATTTTAGGAATGGCTTAGGTTAGGAAGGGGAGTTAGGGCTAGAGTAAGGGTTAGGGGTAGAGTTTGGGGTATGGTTAGAGGTATGGTCAAGGGGATAAGGGTTAAGGATTGCTCACACATGTGTGAGAAACATTATGGAAGTGTGCTTAGGGAAAAATGGTGGAAGAGGAGACATAGGCTCTCATTTAGGGCTGTAAGAATCATAAATGAGGGTGTAAGGGGCCATTAATGAGTCTGTAAGGCTCATTAATGAGGGGGTTGACCAGAAGTCAAAGGATGAGGGTTTAGACTAAGAGGGTTAGGAATCACCCTCTAAGAAGGTTTAAGATGGGATTAGGAAAGGGTAGATAGGTTTAGGGTTTTCTAGAATTTTCTAGGGTTTTAGGATTTAAATAAATATTTAATTTATTTAAGGATTGTGACACAATTTATTAAATATTAATTAATAAATTGGAGGGAATATCATTCAAATTGGATTCAAATGCCTTTGGGATGGATTATTTAATTAAAAGCCTTTAATTAAAATAGGAGAAGGGATAATGACAATAAAAACTAAATAATTAATTAATTAATGATGATGTCATCAGGGGTTTTGGAAAAATAAAATATTTTTATTTGGCAAAGGGATTTTAGGTGTCTAAAATATTAAATTAGATTTAGTTTAAATCAAGGTTTAGAAGAAAGTGGATAATATGGAGGAATTTAAGTAGAATGAATTTATTCAAAAAGGAGAAAATGATAGGAAAGACATTTAAATAAAATTTAATCCATTAGGGGATGTATTTAAATACCTTAGAGAATGAATATATTTAATTAAATAAATTTATTTAAATACATAGATGAATAGGACAAATATAATTCATTAATCAAAATTAACTGTAAAGCTGCAAGTTTTATTAATTTAATTTAATTTAATTAATAAGAATGCCAGAGGATGTTTTTAGACATCAACATTTTCCCCTCTTTGATGTGGTGTCAAAGATGGTGTCACATCAAAGAAAATAAAATAAGATGTCCTAGAGTGAAGTAGAGGCATGAGAATCATGTTAGAGTTATGACGATGGAAGGTTGTGCCCCCTCGAGAAAATAACTAAAAAAATAAATTTTGGGGAATTTTCTTGAAAAAGGAAAAAGGAAGGGGAAAAAATAAGGAGAAGAGAGTAAAAGGGGGATTTGCATGACCATCAGGGTGGTGGGAGAAAAAGATGGGAAAAAAGGGGAATGAAACAAAGAATAGGTTTATAGGGGGGCTATAAGTAGGTCTGGAGGGCCCTAAGAGAGGTCAGTTTCAACACTCACAGTTAAAAAACATAAAGCTCAAAGAGAAAATGGTCACAAAGTAAGAGAGGAACTAACTAGGCATGCACGCATGGGTTTTCCAAAGGGTGGTGGAGTGGGACCCACTTGTGAGTATCGATAACTCATTCTCATATTGTCATTTATTTCTTTTGTAGGTGCATTAAATGCAACTCATACAACCATTTGGAGGGGAAAAATCTATCGAGACAGAGACATTGATCGCACAATCGACATCTATGTAGACGTTGATCGCACAATCATCGTCCTCGTAGATGATAGTCTGCGAGCAAGGATGTTGATCACCAAATCAACATCCTCATAGATAATAAAGGGGGCTTAGGACTGGGGAGTGGATCCATGTTTCTATGGAGTAACACCTACATCAACCGCTGCCTTCTCTAAGGAATTGATGTCTATGTTGAGGAAGCAAAATGGGGTTAGGTAGGATTATGAAAGTCTGGCTATAGGGTTCAAGATATACATAGGATAGACTAGGGACATAATGCCCCAATTAGGATTGTGCATGGGAAGAATATGAAAGGTGTAAGGATGACTAACACTATTTTAAATGGATGCAAGCATAGCTACCACCATTGGGATCAAGGGAGCACTGACCCACCATGATGGTGCTATGTGACTAGCTAACTGTAGTAGAGCCCAAGATGGTGACTCTCTATAAACTAGACCATGTGCACAAGTGGCCTTTTCCATGCATGCACATTAGTATGATGATGACACTCATGGAGAGGTGGCATAGCAACACCTCGAGCTTTTACCTCCCAACAGGGAAGGAAACCATCACATTATTAGACATGTGGAGGATATATTAGGTGTCGATTAGAGGTGTGATTCTAGAGTACATACTGGAGGACATATATTATTATATGAATATGTGTTTCAGAAGGTGGATGAAAAACATTCTATGAGATTAGAAAAGGATGTTGTGGCTGTCGAAAGTGGATGCAAGTTTACCTCAACTCGAACTGTACTTAGCGGGGTTGATCGGAGGATGGTAGCTAATATAGGAAAGTGATATACTGAGAGGGGGGGGGGGGTGAATCAAATATCTCCAATATTTTCTTCTTTAAACTAATTCCACATGAATATCATAAAACATGAATTTCAATATTAAAATAGATCTAACATTATAACTTCATCCATCAAAAGAAACACATAACACATAAATTTTGGTTACCTAGAAACCTTGAAAGGTAAAACTAGGGTGGGGATGACATCCACAAGTCTTCACTACTATAGTATAAACTGTTTCCTATTAGGGCTACAAAGTTTAATCACTTCAGATGATCTAACCTATGAGGGGTCTACCCTATTAAGAGCTTATAGACTTATATAATCTCCCTTGGTTAAAGGATTTGAAACTTACAACTAAGTAAGCACTCGGTTAAGAGATTAATGAAATCCTATAAGGACTACTTTGTTAAGAGATTTACCCTGATTCACCTACTTAAATGTATCAGTACCTTATCATTTAGTTTTCACTAAAAATATTGATGACATATCTCCTCTTTCTAATACTTATCTGATCTCAAAATAAAATGTATCTTTTTTCTATCCTTCACTGCTTTACTCGGTCCCTTTGTCTGATCTTTGCATCTGATTATCAAAACACTTATCTATTTTGCATTAGATCTCCTCAATTCTTCTTCCTTCCATACATACTTACATCATTTTAGGGTCTAGATCTCATCTTATATAAACATCTTATCAACCTCCTAGATCAAGATCAATGATCTAGAATCTCTGCTTATGCCACTTAAGTATTCCCTTTTTCTAATAGGTTATATGGATTACATAAGGATTAATGATAATAATTACAAGATGTAATCATCTCCTTGATTAACTCAACAATCCTTAAATAACACATAGAATTCAGCAAAAATGGTTTACCTTGGTTTTTGTGCCATAACAAACACATATGTCAAAACTAGCTTGCTTGGCATATGAAGTCTCTAATGCTCAACAATTACTATCCTTCATATACTGGTGCTTGGTACTCGGTATAAAGTGATCAACGACTACTAAAGTACTCAGTGACCTTTGACTTGCTCAGCAATAACTACTGCTCAGTAACTATACAAAATACAAGTCTAAACACAACTTGACCTTTACAAGATGGCTCGGTCGCAATGATGACCGACCAACATTGCCTAGAAAATGACTAAGTGCAAGCTACTAATAGACAAAAAAAATTGGGGATCAACAATCTCCCCCTTTGACATTAGTGGCAAAAACACTTTGTCATGACTTTTACATTACAAAAGAGTACTTAGTAGTTTGAATACTCCCCCTAAGACTTTGACTCGGTCTTCAAAAGATTATACATATATATACACATGACTATTTGACATACACTAAATATATATATTACAAAATAGTATGTCATGCCTTTATATACATTCCTCACTATATTTTCTCCTTGTGTTACTGATATCATTCCCCCTTAAGTCATTTCATTTCCCCCTTGTTTTTGTCACTTAAAGTTGCTGGGGTGTAGGGGTGAGAAAATACTTATCCAAAAATGGTTTATGGAGCTACATTATCATTCCTAAGGCATTGTCTCATCCTGACCTTACAAACTCCAAAACTTGTATCTTTATTTCTAGCTAGGCAGCTAGATCAACTAAACTTTTGGCAATAGAGAGATGAGGATGTCTCAATGCTAACTCCTTTGTCAACACCAATTCTTTCTGCATAACCTCCAGATGAGGTGTTAACATTTTTTGTATGGAGATTAGTTTGGCTCATATTCTCCCATCATTAGCCATCAACTCAACTAATCTACTTTATGTATGAAGTAACCTTGTGAAATGAATGGAGCTGTAGCTTGCATCCATGCTCAATGAATGACCGGTAGAATTCAAGTCTAGTTACAGTTTGTCAACCAATTCTTGATTATCCTTAGTTAAAATTTCTACATTACATAGCTTATTGTACAAAGAATAAAAAGTATGCACAACCTCTTCTAAATTAGTCACTAAGATAGAAATTTCTACCTATTTTGATGCTATCTCGGTCGAGACCTTTTCAAGTACCTTTGTCTCGAACTTTCTTTCTGACCATTGCATAAGTTTCTCATTGGCTTCACTATCATCACTATTCACCTTCTTAATAATTTGAACCAGTTGTTCCAAAATATGTGAGGTTTCATTCATGTCATCCATTTCAAAGGATTCTATAAATATACCTTTGATTTCATGCAATACATGTTTCTATTAATGCTCTCGCCTTAACTCCTCTTACTTGCTTTTCTTCTTCAAAAGATCTTGCAAAATTTTCATTTGCTCATATGTCAAGTTATCAGTGTCTCATGTCAAAATCACTATAACTTCATCAAGTGTTACCTAAGTGGCAAGAGACTTCTCCTTTTTCTTATGAACTTTCTTCTTTGGGGTATTTCCACTCGGCATGTGTACTAAGACTTGAATAGCCTCTTGCTCTTTGGGCTCTAGATGCTCCTTAGTCTTCTTCACTTCCTCTATATGAGGTCCTATGACCACTATTGTAGATTTGATTTCTTGATCTTTTAAGTTCTCCTCTTCTTGTCCTTTATTACCTTCCTCGGTGGGTGCACTATCTATTATTATTGTTGGCTTGTCCTATTTCTTGGCACTGGTAATTTGTGAGACTTTTGGTACAACTGTGACCATATGAGAGCTTGTAGGTGCAGTGTCCATAGTTGATGTACTCTCAATCCTTGGATAGCCATGTACCTAAATTAAAATGGGATCGGTGCTCAGTAGAAACTGATCTAAGGTT
Organism: Chamaecyparis obtusa; assembly: GCA_027943335.1. Taxonomy (NCBI): domain Eukaryota; kingdom Viridiplantae; phylum Streptophyta; class Pinopsida; order Cupressales; family Cupressaceae; genus Chamaecyparis; species Chamaecyparis obtusa. The sequence goes on from BSBK01001778.1 coordinate 708,561, forward strand.
ACCTTGGCAAGTATTTGTCTCTTTATTTCTTCCTCAGTCAATGTGTTTTTATTAACTTGTGTATCCTTAGGTATATCCTCAATAGTGATCACATCCTATGATCCACTCACTTCTACCTTACGTCCTTCTTCTTCTATATTATGAGGCTCATTAATGTCTTCTTTGTTATCCAATTCCACTTGGCTGGATGTTCATTCTCCTTGTGGTGCACTCTTATCAATCAATAACCCAAAAATGATTTTCCACAACCTTTTGCTTTTCTCAACTTCTTCAACCTTATATTTCAAAATAGAATAGGCCCTGAGCTTAGGTACAAACCTATTTCTATATTTCTCCATATAGGCCTTTATTTTTTGTGGTGATAAATCAAGCATGATCTGAGCTAAAGTACTTTCCCTTATCTATTTTTCTATCATGATGGCATACTACCATTTCTGATCAATTCTATTATAAATTTCTTCAGGGATGAGATTCCCAATCTATAGAGGTCTCATCTTAAAAGGGCATAGCATTTCTAGCATAGCCTCTTCAACTTTTTATTTGTCATCATTACTTACTTTTTCAAATGTAATAAGCTTGAAACCTGCTAATCTAGTAGAGCTTTTGATATTGTGGCATATTTCATCCATAGTCATTGGACTTCTATGTGATGACACTTTCAACTTTGTATTGTCATTTGTATCTGTCTTCTTGTCATCATCATCGTCCTTCTCTAAGACTAACTTCCTTCTCATTTTCTTCTAAGGATGACTTAGCACAGCTTTAGCTTGAACTAGTTTTCTTTTACCCAACCCTTCCCCTCCTTCTTTCTTTCCTGGTGTTTTTTTGGGGGCTCTGCGGCTATGGCAGTTGAAGTTTCCTTGGTTCTTGGCCTAAGTGCTATAGGAGGAGTGGGACCTGGTTTTTGCAACTTCCTTCTATGTGGCTTGACAACTAATACCTCCTTTCCCTTCTTTTGAATTTTAGTTTCCTTCTCATCACTTCCTTCAGATTCACTAGATTTATCCTCTCCCAGACCTTATGTTATTTCAAGAGGTGCATTTTCCTCTTCACCTTCGCCTAGCTTCTTTTCTAGGTTCTTGACTATTTTCTTTCTCTTTCTCTCAAGGGTTTTAGACTTTAACCCCATAGTTACTTTTGACTTTTCTTTTTCATAGTTTCCAAAAGGTTTAGCTTTCCTGTCAATCTCTTCAGCTAGTAAAGTGGTTATTGTTATTGATATTTCATCTACATTCACCTCATAAGGTAATGGCCTTAGCCATGCTACCTTATGAATAACAACCTGAACATAAGTGTGGTAAGTATCCACTAGAAAGCATATGTCATTGTAGTGCTTATCTACTAGGGATACAGGAATTCTACTTCTTTTCCTCATTTTTTTTGAATTCAACAAAGTAGCTTTCCATAATACTATCAAAATTCTCTCCTGACTGATGAATGAACTCATTGATTTGTTGGGTTACTGGTCGGTCCTTACTCCATACAACATCTCCTATGGTAGGAAAACTATTTTTCATATAGAAGAATAAACAAATGATCAGGGATCTAACCTTACACATTGAATTCTTGGCCAACTTGATTGATGTTAGGTTCTCGACAAGATGGATAAATTGCAGTTCAGCAAGATCATAAGTATGATCTTTCTTTACCATCTTCCATGCTTGATCAACTACAATGCGGGTAACACTATCTAACCTATTTGACTAATAAAATTTGTAAGCAATCACTCTCACTACAAAATCTATCTCTAGATCTATGATCATGGAGATTATCATTCCCCTCTTATTCCATACTACCTGAGTGTTGATTTGAATTATCTATGTACTCTGGCATCTCATTATTTTCTTCCCGGTAAGACTGGGAAAACTGGTGAATCATTAAATCATTTCCTTGGTGATCTTGGCTGATCCATTCTTAAGCCATATTTTCATGTCATGAACTCTACTCAAGACAATCTTAATCCCTTCAACTCCAAAATTTTATAGGAAATCTAGGGCTCACACTAACCCTTTCTTAGTAACATGTTGATGTTTTGTCTTCAACACTCTGTTGATACACAACTTGTTGTAAGCCTCTCTCAGCTCATAATCACTAATCTCTCCAATTTTGCGCATGTAACATGCATACACATTGTGTATCATCAAAACCCTCAATGGAATCAATGGCAGGGCTCCTGTGAGATCTCCCTTCACCGCACTTTCCAGAACAGCTTGAAATTTAGGTGGCTTACTGATGCAGGAGCATCCTGGGTGTAAGAGCAATCTTGCATCACCCAAAAATATTTTTGGCTTTGTTTTCAATAAGGGCTATATTGTGCAGAGCTGCTATTTATGGAAACTTAATATTTTTAGTAAGCTGGTCATATGATCTCAGAATGTTCTGATTTCACAGTTAGAGGTTCATCATAGTCATATCAGCCTACCAGTGGAGTTTCATTTGCCACATCATCTGTATTAGTGAAGTTATTGAGGTTTTTAGGTATGAAATCTTTCAGGTCAATTTTGAAGGCCTTAGAGGCTCTGGATCGCGATCAACCCCTGGCTGACTGGTGCTTGCACGTGTCAGGCATTGTAGATCTCATATTGGTGTTCCTGAAAAGTGGTTAAAATAGAAAAATGGAGCTACGGTTAAAATGTTATGGCCTCCGGAAGTTGGGATACCTAAAAGCATATTTTATATTTCTTTGGAGCCGACCCTATTGTAAAAATTGTGAAAATAAAATAATTCTATGTATCGTCAGCCTTAAGGGCTAAATTTTTGGAACCTTCTCGGGTAGTGGAAATTGCCTATATAAAGAAGGTCTGTAGTGGCAGTTTTGGGTAGTAGATCTAGGTATTGATTCGAGGCTTTGTCCTACATAATATTGTAAGGGAATGCCCATGTGGCTTTGCATATTGTAATTCTAAAAAATTTGTAATTCCACATTTGTGGAGATAATAAGAAGCCCATTTTTTGTTCTTGCATATTGTTGTTGTTTCTCTGTTTCTGTTATGTGTTTGTGGTATTAAGGGGAGCACCCTTCATCACTTACATGCATCACTCCTTACAAGTTGGACATTCAAAACTTATTTCCCTTATTTTCTAACTACAGTAGATGAGGTAGATGCCTTATTTCCAAATTTAGGGTTCAAATTACAAGTTCAAGTTACTCGGTAATATCTTGTTTCAATAGTCCTTCACGGTGTTTGTCAACGACACGTTGTAAAGATCTTCACAAGCTTAACTTATCACAGGTAGATATTCTTAGTCTCTTAAAAATCACTCTTCAAGTTCTCAAATCAATGGGTGAAATGAGAATGAATGGTAATTTCCACTTTATAGGATTAAACAGTAACTTTAGGGCTTCATTAAATGATCTGTACACTTTGTAGGTAAATACAGTTGTCTCAGCCTTCACACGACAACTTGGTTATCATGTACTCATACTCGATTGAAACCATGACTCGGTCAATACTACCATGACATCAAAACTATTATAGGAGCTCGACACACATTGAGTGACTTGGTCACTATGGACTTAAATATAGACACTCGACATCAAATATGCAATATAACTCTTTTCTCAAATTTGTCCTAATACATCTTAATTCATGCAAATATGGAATTTAACATATCAAATGTCAAGAACTAGTGTAAAATATGAAACTACAAAATTTAGTTCTTTACATACCTTTATTTCTTAGTTAGAAGTGGTGTGATCACCTGATCCATTGGATAGGGTGACCTCAGGTTCACTGGCTCCACTACTGCTTGCTTCCTCTTTCTTTATCCATGTCTTGTTCATCTGATCCCTTATTTGTTCAACATTTTCTTCATTTCTGGATTGTTCATTACTTGGTGCTTGTGCTCTATAGTCTCTTTTTATGTAACCAATCTTGTGGCATTTGTAATAGACCAAACTTCCACTCATCCAACTCTTGGATTTACCTCTAAAATGTGTCTTCATACAGTTTTCTATAATATGACCATATTCTTCACAATAATGATAACTATACCATGTATTGTAGTCCCAATTGAATGTGTTACCCTTCCTAGGTGCTTTACTCTTCTTTTTAAATGTCTACTTAGCATTGGATCTACATTCTTGTGCTCTATGACCATATTTCTGACAGTTAAAATAATGTCCTTGAAATCTAGGTGTAGTAGGTGGATTACTGACCTTTGACCTGCATTTTTGTGCCTGATGTCCATGCTTCTTACATTTAAAACAATTTCCATTGAACTTTAGTTTAGGATTGGACTTACCATTCTTGCTTCTATAGATGTTTGTTGTGTGTCCTAGCTTTCCACAATGATGTCATGTAGGTTTTTTACTCTTTGACTTTGCATTCATTTGTTCTCCATTCTTTGATGATTCTCCTTCTTCAATGGATGATAGGTGCTTATCATTTCCAAGTCTAGAAGTGTCACCATATCTTCTTGGTGATCTTAACAATTCCTCAAAATATTTCAAAGCTTCATTTGGCTTGTTCATCCTTTCATTGAGTTCCTTTTTAGATTTTAAGTCATTCTTTAGTTGACTATTTTTTGATCTTATATTTTTTATTTCCATATATTTTTTTCTTAACTCTTGATTGACAAGTAACAGTTGATTTACCATATCCAATTTTTTTTTTTTAGCCTCTGCATATCACATGTCATTTCATTGAGTCTTATAGATATTTGTCTTTTGTCTTCTTTAGCCATTGTCTTGTCTTCTTTAGCCATTGTCTTGTCTTCTTCAACTTTCTTTTTTTGTTCAACTACTTCACATAGTCTTAATAATTGAATTTCTTGTTCTCTCTTCATACTTCTAATATCTTCATTCAGTATGTTGTTTCTTTCTAATAGATTTTCTATAGCCACATCACTTTCAATGGAATTTCCATTGTCAAATAGACCTTTGGTGTCTTCTTCTTGATATTGTGTGTCATTCAGTGGAATTTCCAACTCTTTCCTCTACTTAAGGATTTCTTCAATTCTCCTCTAGCTGCTTCAAGCTAGTGTAATGCAAGTTGAATGTCAATCTTTTGATTCTCTATGATCTTTCTAAACTTATAGACCTCCATCTCCAAGACCTTAACTCACAAGTGATTAGACTTCTTTTAAGAGACCAAAGCTCTGATACTAATTGTTGTAAATCTAATATGGGAAAGTGATATACTAAGAGGGGGGGGGTCAATCAGATATCTCCAATATTTTCTTCTTTAAACTAATTCCAATGAAAACATAAATTTCAATATTGAAATAGATCTGATATTCTAACTTCATCCATCAAAAGAAACACATAACACATAAATTTTGGCTACCCAGAAACCCTTGAAAGGTAAAACTAGGGTAGGGATGACACCCACAAATCTTCACTACTATAGTATAAAGTGTTTCCTATTATGGCTACAAAGTTTAATCACTTTAGATGATCTACTCTATGAGGGGTATGCCCTGTTAAGAGCTTACAAACTTATACAATCTAGCTTGGTTAAAGGATTTGAAACTTACAACTAAGTAAGCACTCAATTAATATTGGAAATTTGGCTGAGTTAGATACATAGATTTTGTCATAATGGAAACATATGATCTACATGAAGAGCGCATAGGTCAGAGAGCAAGTATGTCAGAGCACAAAGCAAAATTGCCTAAGTATGAGACAATGTTTTTGCCAGTGTACCCGAAGATAGTTTTGATTAGCGATGTTGTTTGGAGTAAGTTTAGTGCTTGCGCACTTGAACATAGATACTATGGTGACTATAGAAGACTCACCTGAGAGTGCAAGTCAGTACGGCATGTACGAAGAATTTATGACAATTTTATTGAAGACAGTGTTAAGCTGGCAAGACAGAATATGAAGACAGGATTGGTAAAGAGTTAAGGGATTATTTTGTTTATCAAAATAATGTCTTAAAAATATAAAGGAATGACATCCTAGATGTTAACCCTTGAGTAAATATATTTTTTATAATGTAAGCCGACCAAAAGATTTATTAGTCTTAATAACTTGTATAAAGATGTAATGATGTAATGTATGAAAAAAGAGATAATAATATGATATAAATGTAATAGCGATAGTGAAAAAAAGGCAGCGAAGAGATATTGATGTGAAGTTGCAAGTAGTATAAGGTTATGTACCTTGACCTATTTTGTAATTAGTAAATATTATATATTACTTGTTTGGGCACTGGGCTCATCTGGTAATCATATTTTGTACCACCAACTCCTAGCAGGGTTGAGGCTTCTAACAAGGCCTATAGTCCCTTAATCAGGACTAAGACACTATATGCATGTAATAGGCTCCTAATAGGGTCAACATCCTTAACAGGATACTTTTTATTAGTGGATCTTTGTGGGTACCATCCCCACCAAGGTTTCCTTGAGAACAAATAATGTGTTATGAGTTCATTTTTTTTATTGCTATGCATGTTTTTTAGCTTACTATGTTATGCATGAATTAAGATAATCTATTATATCCATAATTGGGAAAAAGTAAAAGTTTTTAGAATATTGATTCACCCCCCCCCCCCCCTCTCTCAGTATTCCATATTTCTAACAATTGGTATCAAAGCTTAGTTACTTAGAAAAGAATCATTCAAGGAAAGCCTAGCTTCTTGAGTAAGATCTCTATGGATATGGATCAACTACAGAAAAATCTTGAAGAAACTCTTGAATAGATTGATATGCTTACTGAAGAAAGAGACACTCTAAAAGGAAAATATGATGATGCAAAGAACCTCATTAAGAAATTGAAAAACAAGTTGGAAGATCTGAAATTAGAAAAGGAATCCGAAATTCAAATTGAAGATTATGATGACAACTTAGAAAAAGAAAATGAGATCCTTAAACATGAATTGAAGATAGAAAATATGAAGCTAAGTCTGAAAGATGGAAATGGAAAGAATGAAGCAAATCTGAAATCTAAGAATGAAAATCTGAAGCTTGAAAATGAAGGGCTAAAATCTAAACTTGGTAGAGTAACATCTAAACTTGAGAAAGTCAATTTGCAATATGTCGAACTTGAGAAATACAATACAATTGTGAAAGGTGAACCAACTCAATCTAAGAAGAAACTTGAAAGACTATATTCAACTAGTGAGAAGATTGATGAACAAATGTCTTATCAAAATCCATTCTATGATAAAACTGGTCTTGGATTCTACACATCTAAAAGAAGTGAAGAAAGCAAGGAACCAGATTTGAAAATGTCTGAAAGCATAGATGAAAAGAAATCTAATGAAATTAACAAATCTGAAGATACACCTAAAGAAGAAGAGCCACCTAAGCAAGAGGAGTCACCTAAAGGTATGCAAAGAGAATTTCAAGGTAGATGATTTACTTGTAATACTTTTGGTCATATGAAGAAAGATTGCACAGGTAAGCAATTTAAACCTCTTAATGGTTATTGTTATAATTGTCATGGCTTTGGACATAGAGCTATTGAATGTAGAAAACCTAAATTTTTTGAGAATAATAATAGTAGTAGAATGTTTAGAAATACTAACCATGCAGATAAGAGACCTACTCAAGATATGAACAGGAGAAATGGAGTAGTATGTTATAGATGCAACAAATTTGGACACATTGCTAGAAACTGCAGATCACATATCAATCAATCTGGACCAAGATATGGAAAAAATCGAATAGTTTATTAGATATGTAACAAGATTGGACATACAGCAAGGTTTTGCAAAATGAACAATAGAGTTTTTCATCCTAATCCTGACCCTAGAAGTCATGCAAAGAGAAATGAAGATGCAAGTGACAGTCAGAAAGGATGCTATAGTAATTCAGAAAAAGTGAAGTTTGTTAAAAGCACAGATCAAGGAGACACATTCAGCACTAAAGGTAATCAGAAAGGTGAAGTATAAAGTGGTATGAATGAATCTCTACCTAACCCATCTCAAAGTACTTAATTCATGAAAATTGCAGTAGAATAGGAACTTAGATTAGTGTAGAACTTGATATATGATGAATTGAGTCTTGCGTAGTTAATGCAAGGTAGTATATGATGTATTGATGCTATGGTTAAGAGCACATAGAAAAATATTATGTTTTGTGAGATCACAAGAAGTTTTAAGTTTTGCAGGTTAACAGAATCAGCTTTTTGGAAAGAAGCGGAAAAAGAATTGAATGTGATGTTAGATCTATGTAAGATTGAAATGATAAAAGGTTATGATTGGTATCATTTGATCATCAAATAAAATACAAGTGCTAAGGAGATTTAAGAGTAATGATTGAAAGTGTTTTGCAAGGATTTGGTGAAGGATTTTCATGTCGAAACTACGCAAGCCCTAAATCGTGGAATCAAGGTATTTTACTTGGCAGATCTCTAAATCAGTTAAGGAATTAGTAGAAGTCATGGATGTTTCATTGATTCACAATGTTAGAGATAAGAATATACCTAAAATCAAAAGGGCACCAGTAGAACCCTTGGAGGATGATCCTAAGTTAGCTTTATCATCCGTACCAAATGGAGTTTTACATCTAGAAAATGTTAGAAGTTATTTGGGATGTAAGTTAGAGACTCTCAGTGATAGTGATTTCACAAAAGAATATCAGAAGATCTACAATCAGGATATGTCATTAAAAGTAGGGTTTGAGCATTTGAAAGATAATGAGATTGTTAAGTATTCTCTGCAATATGAGTTTGACAATGAAGAATGTACCAAGATAATTTTAAGCAAAATTCACAATGGAAAGTTTTGGTTAGATGACAGAGTGATAGATATCATAGCTGACCTAATTCATGAGGTAACTAGTCTATCTAAAACTGAATCCATTCCTTTAAATGAGAAGAACATGAGGAAAACAGTTATAGACAACACAAATTCATCTTACAATGGAAGGGGAATAGTAATTAGCAAGATACAACAAGATGATGTCAGATATTTGTGTAAGATCCTTACAACTAAGTTTTGTGCTAACTCTAGAGAAGATGACATGGTAGTAGGAATGATTCATGTAGCCTATTTAATATGTCTTGATAAAGTACAAGTTGACATGTGTGAGATTTTGAGAATTCAGTTGTTTGAGAATTTGGAAAAGATAAAGAAGACTAAGTACTCTCAGTTTAGATTCTCATCATTGATCACTTATATGTTTTTCCAATTGTTAAGAAGATTTCCTTACACCATTGGAAATGATTGGAATGATGGTCAAACTACAATAGAAAGGATTAACAAAGTGTATATGAGGCATCTTATTGACAAAGTCAATGAGAGTGCAGTGTTGGTGATCAAAACATTTCAGAATTTGATGACAAGCAGAACAAGGATTCCACAGTCCCTAGTAGAAAAGTATAAGAATGAGATATGTTTCATGGTTGATACTGACATTACATACATTGAAGCAGTAGACCCTAGAGTAGAGTTCATAGACCCTCTTGGCTATGAGATTACTAAAACAAAGATAGAAGAATATGTGAGTAGACTACTTAAGAGAAAGTTGGACATTCACAGCAATAGGTTTGGAACCTTTGAGGAGAACTTCAACTTCGCAAAGACTATCCTTGAAGAGAAACAATCATAGAAAAGAGTTGAAAGTACAATCAAGAAGTTACTAAAATACACAAGGATGACTAAACATGAGTTCTTAATAGCCAAACAAATAGCAGCAACAATTAGAGAAATTGGACAAAAAGAAGTTTTGTTTGTTCCACCTTTATCATCAGTTGCAGTACAACAAGAAGAGACACAAGTCAAAGTGAAAGTGGAAGAAATGGAGAAAGATCAACAAGCAAGAAAATCCTTTAGATCAACCTCCTCCACACCTAGTAAAAGAGTGAAAGAGATTGCTACTAGACTGGGAAAGAGGCAAAAGACTTTAGTGCCACCAATTCAAAGAAAGATTGCAAAAATTAAAGATGATGAAGACACCCCTATTAAGAAGAAAAATTGGAAACCTAGAATTGAAAAAGTAAATGAACAAATTATTCAAGATGGAGATTTCACAAAGATGAACAAGTATTATGATCTCTATGATTATGCAGAAAGACTGAACCTTGAAAATGCAGTGGTAAAGCACATAATTTTGTCTAATAAGAAATTTGAAACAATTCAAGGTAAGATACCTAATGACTTGTATAAGAAGCTTGTAAATAGGAAGAAAAGAGCATCAGAGGAAGATATATCAATAAGATAAAATCTTGTAAGAAAGTTTTGTATTGTTAATGATGAATAACATTTCAAATAGATTATGAAAGATCTTAACACCCATCTCAAGACAAAGAAGAGGACAATATAGATTATGGGAGGCAATTATGAAGAAATCAACAAGGAAATGGAACAAGCAATTATTAAGGTAATGAAAAAGAATGCTAGAAAACCATCAGTTGCTGCAGAACCTGAAGAGCAAGCAGAAGAAGAAAAACACCAGGACATTCCCTCTCCACCAGCCATTAACATAGAAGATGAAACTATGAATGTTGAAGGAACAAAGATCACTTTGGATAGTGCTGATAATTTATTTAAAAACCTTGAAAACATTGTTGACAATTCACCTTTTGAAGAGCAGGATAGTACCAAAGGAGAAGAGAAGACAGAAACCAAAACTAAAGAATCTAAAGAGATAGAGAAACAAGTATTTGTTCCCACCCAAGAAGAAATTAGTCTTACACCTGAGACTGGTAAGAAAACTCAGATTGGTTCTATATTTGAGAGTTTGGAAAAAGAAGTAGATAATGATGATCAGATGGAATTGATCACATCTTTGAACAAAATTATTGGAAAGAATAAGAAAGTGAAGAGCATTGAAGGATGCCTAAAGGAGCTTACTAAGAAGTTACAAGGCATTGTATCCACACAAATTGTAGAGGCTGACCCACTGGAAAAAGCAAAGAAAGTGATGACTACATTTGATGATGAGTTTACCAACTTATATAATGTAGCTAAGGTGAAGGTACAAGAAGCCTATGAGGCCAAAATTCTTTTGGACATAAGTCAGAACATCAGGAATGATATCAACAATCTTGATATCTATATAAAATACTTAAGAAGGAATTTAGACAGAGGAAAATCTTTGTACATTCAGTGTACAAAATTAGAAAACCTAATAGCAGAGGAAGTGCAGAAGATTAAGATCAAGGAAGCAAAAATTCAAACTAAGATAAACCTTCTTTCAAGCCCTAATGTGAAGGTACTTGATGTTGAGAAGAAAATCTGCAAGCTTTATGATGAAATAAGAATTTTACAAGATGACAAGGATAGGAAGTTGAAAATATTTTCTCTACTAAGAGAGCATGTTTCTATCAAATTAAGCATTTTTGAAGGACAACTGGAAGAATGTCTTTCATCCAAGACATCTTTTCAAAAGTTTAATTTTGTTAATCTCCAAGCCTGTGAAATTGCATCTTATGGATTGTGCGCACTACTCAATGTTGCAGATTCAATTAAGAAGGCATGGAAGAAAGAGTTAGAGAACATGAAGATCAACTTTTCACATTGTGTTGCAAGCCTACCAACTTTGCAATATTGAATCAAGGTATAACTTTTGTCTGAACACATTTTTGTCACCCTCCTTACCTTTTTTGTCATTGTTGTCAAAGGGGGAGAGATATATAGTAGAAAATTGATAAGGATGTATACTCTTAGGGGGAGTATAGTATGTTTATAAGATTTATGGATTCATAAGGATAGTATACACATATTTTGTATCATGGCCACAATTTTGAAATTTTGAAGTCTAAGACTTAGCCAATTTTCTCATATGTTGCCACCAATGACAAAGGGGGAGATTTTTGGAAATTTGGCTGAGTTGGATACATAGATGTTGTCATTATGGAAACATATGATCTACCTAAAGAGCACACAAGTCAGAGAGAAAGTATGTCAAAGCGCAAAGCAAAATTGTCTAAGTATGAGATACTATTTTTGCTAGTGTACCCGAAGATAGTTTTGATTAGCGATGTTGTTTGGAGTAATTTCAATGCTTGTGCAATTGAACATATATACTATGGTGACTATAGAAGACTCACCTAAGAGTGCAAGTTAGCATGGCATGTACGGAAGAAGTTATGATAGTTTTACTTAAGACAGTGTTAAGCCGACAGGACAGAATATGAAGATAGAATTGGTAAAGAGTTAAGGGATTATTTTGTTTATCAAAATAATCTCTTAAAAATATAAAGGGATGACATCCTAGATTTTAAACCTTGGGTAAAGATATTTTGTATAATGTAAGCCGACTGAAAGAGTTATTAGTCTTAATAACTTGTATAAAGATGTAATGATGTAATGTATGAAAAAAAGAGACAATAATATGATATGAATGTAATAGCGATAGTGAAAAAAAGGAAGCAAAGAGATATTGATGTGAAGTTGCAAGAAGTATAATGTTATGTACCTTGACCTATTTTGTAATCAATAAATATTGTATATTACTTGTTTGGGTAGTGGGCTCATCTGGTAATCATATTTTGTACCACCAACTCCTAGCAGGGTTGAGGCTTCTAACAAGGCCTATAGTCCCTTAATCAGGACTTAGAAACCATATGCATGTAATAGGCTCCTAACAGGGTCAACATCCTTAATAGGATACTTTTGATTAGTGGATCTTTGTGGGTACCATCCCCACCGAGGTTTTCCCTTGGCCAGGGTTTCCTTGAGAACAAATAATGTGTTATGAGTTCATTTGTTTTATTGCTATGCATGTTGTTTAGTTTACTATGTTATGCATGCATTAAGATAATCTGTTATATCCATAATTGGGCAAAAGTAAAAGTTTGTAGAATACTGATTCACCCCCTCCCTCTTAGTATTCCCTATTTCTAACAGTTAAGAGATTAATGAAAGCCTATTAAGGCTACTCTATTAAGAGATTTATGATAATTCATCTACTCAAATGTGTCAGTACCTGACCCTTTGATTTGCACTAAAAATGCTTCCAATACTTATCTGATCTCAAAATCAAATGTATCTATGTTCTGTCTTTCACTACTTTTCTTGGTCACTATGTCTGATCTGTGCATCTGATAATCAAAACACTTCTCTGTTATGTATTAGATCTCCTTAGTTCTCCTTCCTTCCATATATACTTACATTGTTTTAGGGTTCTGATAGGTTATATGGCTTAGATAGGGATTAATGATAATACTTACAAGACATAATCATCTCCTTGATTAACTAAACAATCGTTAAATCATGCATAAAAGCTAGCCAAAATAGTTTACCTTGGTGTTTGTGCCATAAAAAACACATATGTCAAAATTGGCTTGCTCAACATATGAAGTCTCCGATGCTCAGTAATTACTATCCTTCATATACTGGTGCTCAACACTGACTCTTCTATACAACTCAGCATAAACTTCTTGGCAACTACTAAAGTACTCGGTGACCTCTGACTTGCTCGACAATAACTATTGCTCGGTAACTATATAAAATACAAGTCTAAATATAACTCAGCCTTTACAAGATGGCTCAGTCGCAGTGATGACTGACCAACACTGCCTATAAAATAACTAAGTGCCAGACACTAATAGACAACAAAACTTAGGGATCAACATATGTGTTTCAAAAGGTGAATGAAAAATATTCTATGAGATCAGAAAAGGATGTTGTGGTAGCTGAAAGTGGATGTAGGTTTACCTCAAATGGCACTCTACTTAGCCGGGTCGATCAGAGGATGGATGCTTTGTGACTTGTCAGGACATAAATTCTCTCACAAAAGGGTGAGATCTCTAAGCCAGATGCTTGATTCTAGTGTTGTTTATTGTTGGGGGTATACTATCCTAGGTAAGCTATACCATGACATGCACTATTGATATTAAGGAACACTTAGAGGGGGTTGAATTAGTGTTCTACTATTTTTAACTTTTGAGATCTGATTTCTTAACCATAAACCAAATGCAATAAAGAATAGAAAACTAAACTATAAAGCATAAATCAATAACATCATAACACCATGATTTTTTTGTATGGAAACTTGGTTAAGGGAAAAACCACAGTGGGGATGGAACCCACAAGCTTTACTTTACATAATAAATAACCATGTTAAAGGTTTAAGTAGAATAGGGGTTGCACATGCATTCAAGAACATTTCCTAGAGCTCACTATCAATTACAAAAGAGGGCTACAACCCTTAGGAAACATCACTTCTTTAAAAAATAAATTGTACTAAAATATAAATGATGGACTGAAAGATAGCATCACATATGCCAATATCATTCCATGTAAGTGAAATACAAAATCTCTTCTCAACCATTAATCAAACCACTGATTACATGTCATTCACACATACCATATATGATCATAACATATCTAACCATTACAATACCAAATAAACACAAAAAATTGATATTATATATCTATTTACAAAAATAATATCTTCACTGGTCAACCTCAAGAACAAAATAGATAACATGTGAAGTGTTAGCCTGATCTTCATGCAAAATATTATCCTAACCTCAAATAATAGAATAGATCTCTTCTATCATGTCATCTCTACCATATCAATCTCAAAAACAATTTGTCTCATTGACATGATCGGATCACTAACTGAACTTTTAACTATCTATTAAATGTTCTTCACTATTTACTAATTTCTAATACTCAAAACACCATAACTCACTCATCTAAAATATACAACTCTTGTGAAGCTAGAATAAGGTAAAGTATACCTTACTGAAGCTCCCTCTAGGTTCTCTACTCAAAACTCAAAAGTGTATGCCTGTATTGAATCTTTAACTGTAACATGTACACTATCCTTATTCTTCCATACTTAGCCAAATTTGCATTCAATCTTTTAGTATAAACAAAATGTGATAAGTGATCATTTAAAAAATGTATGGTTTCCATTAATTAATACATATAATCCATCAAGAGTAGTTTTTATTTGCAATAATCTCCCCCTTTGGCATTAATGGCAACACTTAGTGAAAAATGACTGTGTCAAAATAAAAATGCCAAACTCCAACTGATCTCCCAAAGACAAAATCTCATGCTTACCCTAACTAAATATCTCTCCCTTTACTTATTTTTCACTCCATACTTCTCCCCCTTTTATATCAATGGAAAAGGTCAGAAATCACATCAAAATTCATCTACCAAAATCCTATATATCTCTACCTGTATACAAGTATGCAAAGTATACTTACAAAATTTTGAAAACATCTGAAAAATTGTTTCTCAAAGAACCAAAATCAAAGTCCCAAATCTTCTTTATAATTTCTATAATTTTAATTTTGCCACAAATAGTATAATAAAGTTTCTCTACTGATTCAGGATCATGTGCATTAGGATAATTATAGGCTATCGCTGCTTCTTCCAAACTATTAAGCAAGATGTCTAGCTTAGGTGCGATCATGTTCCTTAGCTCACTAATCCTTCCTTTTATTCTCTCATTTTCTATAACCAATGTCTTGATCTTATCCATCAAGATGATAACCTATCCTCCATATCTAGAAGCTAAATTTTTCAAGGGATCATAATATTTAGACAACTTATCTAGTTTTCTTTCACTCTCATTGATTATCTTGTATATGTCTTCAAGACTCTTAGTATGTGTAATACATGATTTAAAAATTTTCCACCTTTATTCAAAGATTTTCTCAACCTCTATATGAAAACTCCCAATGATATATTATCCTTCACATTCAAACCATAGACTTTATGACACCTTTTCTCATCAAATTCATTCTAAAATTAAATAAATAAATAAATTTTCTAATGAATTAAAATGAGTACTCATAGCATTAATAAATTATTCAAGCTAACCTAAGGGTGTATCATTTTAATCATTTTCATAAGTCAGCATGATCTTTCCAAGTACTTCAAATGTACGTGCTAATAGCTCATTTTCCTTCATACGAGTCTTCAAAATTTCTTCCTTTTCCTTAGCCTGAGTTACCAAAGAAAGTACTATCAACTGCACTAGAATCAAAGTATCCAATTGAACTAGACCTTGAATAATTTCCATCTCATACATATCTATGTTGGCTTCATCAATAAATTATTTTTCTTCCTTCTTAGTGTCTCTTGCCTCCAATTTTATCTTGGTCATCTTCTCTACTTCTTTCTCTGCATCATCTTTCACTTCATCTATAATTGTATCTTCCTTACCTACTTCTTCTTTCTAATACTTCACTTTATCTATTTCCTAATTCTTTTATGTCTCATCTTCTTTCATATCAGACTAATCATCATTAATCTTCTCAGCACCATCCTTCTCCTTATTATTGATCTAGTCATCCTTAGATAATGTAATAGGTATACCATGAATATCATTTATCTTCCCTGTAATGCCCCTGCCAGGGAACCCAAGAGATATTAACCTAAAACATAATACTAAGTTTGCATAATGATTTTTTTCTTAAATGTTTACAAACAATGATGAATAAACAAGAGGAAGTAAAAAATAAATTCCATAAGAACATAAACATAAATATAATCTCAAAGTAGATTACACGTATCAAGGGTCCCTTAAAGTAGAAACTACAAAATAGAACTACAACCATAATTATGTGTCACATCATAATTATAACTGAATGATAAAAATACACATACTCATCAACATCCATTGCACATGTCATAGGGTATGTAACATAATCAACTACATTATTCATCAAGAACACTAAACACCAACCTTTGTCAACAAAAGGAATATCTTACCAGCATCCAAATTAGAAATAATCTAAGCTAAGAACACACATCCATGTTTTAACTCACCACCAAGTTAGCAACCAAAGATATTGCATAACCAATCCTCACCGAGATAAAAACTACAACATTGTCTCCACTGAAATAACTAGAAAATTATCCTTTGATAAATCAATCATAACTTCCTCAAATCATCAAGCGAACCTTTGCATCTTGAACAAGATCAAGTAAAAACATTCATCAACCACTCTATATCTTAGAAATAACTAATCTAAAATACATTGTATGTACCAAACCAAAACTTCCAACTAAACAAACCAATAAATTATCAAGAATTAAAGATATGTTGACATCAATGACAAAAAATTAATGCCAACACATATATACATGAAATGTCCAAAAATATCCCCCTTTGGAATTGATAGAAACATGTGATGTGAAAAACCAAATCAATGCACAAAGCAACAATTAACCTTTATACATCAGTTGCTCTCCCTAAGTCTTACACTTCTCTTCCATGGGGCTATTTGTAAGAATTTTCAAATAGAAAAGAATGAACCAATGATCTAGAGGTTAAAGAATAGCACAAATACAAGAGAGATGATGTGAACAATAATAGACTTGTATTAATGATGCAATGGTTGAATGATTTTCATAATAGGCCTCCTTATATAGGAAAGGCAATAAGAGACAATGATAAGAAGATGATAAGTTATCACCTATCCAAGGTGTAATCACATGTCCACAAAATATGGATCATCCTCCATTATACAATGAAGTATGTGTCATAGGATGAGGATGAAAATGTGATATATGCACTAAAGGTGGATCTCACACCTAAAGTGGAATTTCTCCTACACCATG
This sequence comes from Chamaecyparis obtusa, assembly GCA_027943335.1. Taxonomy (NCBI): domain Eukaryota; kingdom Viridiplantae; phylum Streptophyta; class Pinopsida; order Cupressales; family Cupressaceae; genus Chamaecyparis; species Chamaecyparis obtusa. The sequence goes on from BSBK01001778.1 coordinate 725,984, forward strand.
TGCTTAATTGAGGTGCAAACTCCTAGGTGTCTCAATGAAAAACTATGATGCAATGCATTATCCTAAGTAAGATTAAGTAAAGTATAATTAAGAATATCTAATTACACCAACACCATTTCTCCCTTGATTTTATTTATTTTTCACATGGATATCTCTCTCCCTTTTACATCAATGACAAAGGCACATATATGTACTAATTCATAGAGGGAAAATAAAACTTATCTCAATAATATACCAACTAATCCCCATGAGGAGAAGTCTCCTAAAAGCACCAATTTAGAAGGAAAATAATCTATGTGAAAGCATTGGACCGATGCAAATCTATGCATCTCTAGATCTGATCAGGAGGGACTATCACTCCAAGCTTACCTCGAAGATACTCATAAGTATCCTTTGGTAAGGTATTTGTGAAAATATCAGTAATCTTCTCTTTTGTAGGGACATATTCCAATCTGACTTCCTTTTCATTCACCTTATCCTTCAAAAAATGATACTTTGTAGAAATATGTTCTATCTTTAAATGCAACACGGGGTTCTTTGAAATATTGATAGTAATTGACTTGTCACAATAAATAACAATAGGCTCACCAAATCTTATTCTAATTTCTTACGGTATTTTCTTCATCCAAACTACCTGGCTACATTCAGTAGTAATATATTGAGATATACAAGTTTATTTCATACTAGACCAAGAAACTAGATTCTTCCCCAAAAAGAATGCTCCACTTAAAGTACTTCTCTTGTCATCCATGTTACCTTCCCAATCAGCATCAATATAAACACATAATGTAAGACCATCATCTTTGGCATACCATAGACCATAATCCACTATCCCTTTCAAGTATCTAAATATCCTTTTAACAGAAGCAACATGTGATTCCTTTTATTTTGATTGAAATCTCGCAACAATGCAAACATCATTCATTATGTATGGTCTAGATTGAGTCAAGTATAGCAACCCACTAATCATTGATATGTACCCTTTCTAATTAGCAAGATGAGAAGCATCATTATTTCTCAATTTTCAACCAGTAACCATAGGGGTTCCAAAAGGTTTGGAATCATCCATTTCAAATTTCTCCAATAATTCCTTCACATACTTAGGTTGTGATATGGAAATTCCTTTTTCTAATTGATTAATTTGAAGACCAAGAAAGAATTTCATCCCACCTATTATTTACATCTCAAATTCATTTTTCATCTCATCAAAAAAACCCTTTCTCAACTTGTCATTTCCCCCAGAAATGATATCATCTACAAATACTTCAACAATCAAGACATTTTCATGATCAATATTGAAAAATAAATTATTGACAGCAGATCCTTTACTAAAACCAAGATTTAATAGATACTTATCTAAACTTGCATATTAAGTTCTTACTACTTGTTTTAATCCGTACAATGCTTTCCTCAATCAACACACCATGTCACCTTGATCAGTCAAAGGAAAACCAGCAAGATATTCAATATATACTTCCTCTTCCAACTCTCCATTTAAGAATGCATACTTAACATCCATCTGATATACCTTGAAATATTTGTAAGTAGCATATGCAAGAAAGATTATAACTACTTCAATTCTATAAATATGAGAAAAAGCTTCCTCAAAGTCGATACCTTCCATCTATGAATATCCTTTTCAAACCAATCTATCTTTGTTCATTATCACTTTACCATCTTCATTCAATTTGTTTCTAAAAACCCATTTTGTTTTAATCACATTCATGTCCTTCAGTCGGGGAGCTAAGATCCATGTTTTTTTCTTCTCAATTTGTTCTAGAACTTCTTTCATTTCCTTAACCCAACTTTCATCTGTGCATGCTTCATAAACATCTTTAGGCTAAACTTTATAAATCAAACAAATTTCATTTCTAATTCTAGCATGTTTTCTTCTAGTCATGATACCTTGATCTCTATCACTAATAATCTAATTTTTGGAATGATTTAACCTTACATACCTTGGAGCCTTTGGATTTTCTTTTGTATTAGAATCTTGAGTTTCCACTTCTTCATCAATAATTTCTCCATCTTGTTCTACCTATCCATTCTAATTTTTATTTTGATTCTGCATCTGAAAAATCTAATTTTCCTCTTCGTCATCTAACTTACAACTGAATGAATTGACCTATCTCTAATAATTCTCATGAACTCTCATATTATCACTCTCCACTATCTTTCTTAGCTCATTATTAAAACATTTATAATATTTTCTCTTTGTATAATAACCAAGAAAGATACCTTCATCACATCTAGGATCTGTGTGCTAAAATGTTGACACACTTCTATGAGTCATTAAATCTAAGATTGGTCAAGAATGAGGTCTCAAATGGTGACTCATAGCTCTCTATTCATGGAGTACAAGGGTTTGTAATGGAGGCCCTTAGTTTAGACCTAGTTTATGCCCATGCAAGTACACCATAAAATGAGAGATTCCAAGAGGAAAAGCAAGAATGTTAGTCTCCGTGATCATCAATTATGCATGCAAATGAAAATGGAAGCTATTCTATATGATAAAAATGCATGAAAGAAAACTAATCTATGAAAAGAAATGTTGAAGCAAGATTATTCTATGAAAGGAAATATGAATCTAATCTAATATGCAATGTAAAATTAATCTAAATGGATTGCCATGAAAGCATGAGAGAAGAAGACAAGAAAAGAGAAGTTGCAATGTTCAAGCTCAAGTGCTCAAATTCTTCTCCAAAATCGCTCTCCAAACCTGCAACATAACAATATAAAAATCATGTCTCTCCAAATGAGAAGGAGAGGGCTCCTTATAAAGGAAAGCAGACAGTCAAGATTAAGAGGCAAAAAGAAATGAGCAATGGTGGAGATTAAATCTTGGTTGATCCATGTGCTCAAGATTCTTAAGAGGCAAAAAGATGAAAAAGGCCCACCACTTAGAAGTATGTGCATTCAAAGTGGAGAGAAAAAGGGATTTTTATTTATTTTCTTTTCTTTTTCAACACAAAGAGAAATTTAAGTGGGGATTTTATTAAAAGATGGATTTTCTTTTAATAAGATGATTTTATTTAATTAAAAGGGAAGTTTTATTTTAATTAAATGAGGCTTAGGATAAAATGATCAAACTTTAGGAAATATTGAAATAATTAAATTAATTACAATTTCATCAAAGAAATTGATTTGAATTGAAAATATTGCAAAGCATTGATTCAGGAAATTGATAAATTGATGAATGGGGGCCCAAAGTCTAGGCGACCATTTTAGGGTGCATACATTTTCCACTCTTTGAATAATGCGTGATCTTCATGGGAACACATGTAGTCAAAGAATGAATTTGAAATGTGAGATCGATTTGGAATAACAAAACAACCCAGACGTGTGATCGATGAATGAGAACACATCAGGACAAAGATAAGATGATTGAAAAAGACAGGGCTAATACCCCTATAAATAGGTAATTGTCAAGTCTCAAGAAAGGTTGCCCCAAGAGAAGTAATTGATAGGTTTGATAAAGCTGAATCAAGGATTGAAGTTTGATAGGTACTACCCCCTCGTGATTGAAATCGAAATGAGATAGAGGAGAAATAGTAAATTGATAAATTTGACCAAATCAAACTAAAGATAAGGTTCTTGATGTAAGATGAAAGATATAAGGATCACAGAACCAAGGTAGATCATCAAGCATGAAAGATTATGCCCCAAGGTTGAATTAGAAGAAAAGAAGTGGGGTGAAAGTGAATGGAAGATAGAAGTTTGGAAGAGGTGGAAAGAAATGGAGAGAAGAAAGAGAGTGTGCCTCAAGAAAGAGAATGCCCCAAAATCAATCAACTATTTAAGATAGGAAATTTTGATTGAGATCACGAAAGAAGATAAGGAAATGAAGATCAAAATGTGACCACTGTTGATTAAAAGTCCAAAAGAAAGATGAAAGAAAACCCTCTCAAACTCCTAATGCAGCCTAAAAAATGCAAATTAACATGAAGTCTAACAATGCAAGCTACATGAAAATGCAAAGGTGTACTTGCAATAGAGCAACTCTAACATATGATTTTTGTGTTCATCATTCATTAAAGAATGTTAAGGAACTTATTTTCATCATTAGGCCATTATTAACAGACATCGAAAAATCACACAATCATCACTAGTCACAAGCACAACTATGAAGATATGAATGTGATTTATATCAGATTGCAATGTGGAAAGATTCTAACATAAGCATCAAAGACATAAAGGTCAAGATGACTTTGATGTTAGCTTACCCAATTTAATGTAGCAAAACCATGCTCACATCAAGGTAGAGATGTTGGGATGACTATAAGAACGGTTGTACAAAAAACCATTAAGGATGATACCTCAAATCTCCTAAGTGTTTCAAGGAGACAACAAGAGACACTCTAGAGTTTCAAGATCACACCCACAAGTAGAAAGCAAATGAAAACATGCCTCATGCCCCAAGTCCTCTATCTATGCATCCCGGAGAGGCTTATTAGACAAGGACACTCAATGCAAATCAATAACAATCAGCACATAAAGAAAATATCATGACATAGCTCAAGCATTAAGTGTTGTGTTTAAAAATCTAAGTGTGTTAACTGATACTGAGTTCTGAGGATAAGGATCGAATGCTTGTAAGCAGGTAAGATCGTATGACAAAACTGGGTAAGACCAAGCCGATAAGTGTTGAAAAACACTCGATGTCAGGGGTTGTCTTGAAAAACACAATTGGGGTGATGTTGAAAAACATTGTTTGCAAGGTGTCTTAAAGACTAATGCATCCAAGAGACCAAAGCTAACATAGTTATGCCCCCTAGACAAAAACAAAGACCAATTCCAAACCAAGGCAACAAGCACAAGACATGATGGATAAAGTCTAAGTGTCAAGGACGTGTGCTAAGAAACATGGGTGCAAAAGCCTCAAGTAGCACCCATTTCCAGGTTTTCACCACTTAGAATTTATTGCAATTTTTTATTTTTTTTAAGGACTTTTTATATTTTTTTGTATTTTTACTACCAAGGTGCCTGTTTCCAGGTTTTCACCAAGGCACTTTTTCTTTTCTTTTTTTGGTATTTTTGAATTTTATTTTTTTTTGCATTTTTGGAATTTATTTTTTATTGAGACACATCAAACCGCCTATTGCTAGGTTTTCACTAAGATGATCATTTTTTCATGACACTTTCTGATTTTTAGAATTTGGCAATATATCATTTTTTTTTAGATTTTTTCAAGATCAATAAGTATGTACAAAGGATGCCCCAAGACAGAATGGGCATCATGGATAGAACTTCTTCAGGGGCAAGACATTGATAGGATCAAGGAGTTTCTCTCCCTCTACAATAGATAATAAATAAGCACCTGTCCCAAAAGGTGTTGTAATGATGTAAGGTCCAAGCCAATTAGGTTCAAATTTTCCCTTTTGATCTCTATGTTGTTGATTCTTAGGATTTTCACATAGGACAAGATCTCCCACTTGGAATTCTCTAGGGGGAACCTTTTTGTTGAAGGCTTTTGACATGCACTTTTGATAAACCCTCATATGGTCAAATAATGCTTGACATTTCTCATCTAGAAGTCATGGCGTGGTAGTCTTCATCTATAACCAGACCTTTGAGGGAAACTCTAAGTGAAGGAATCTCAACCTCTAAAGGTAACATTGCTTCAGTACCATATGTAAGGGCAAAAGGAGTAGCCCCAGTAGGAGTATGAATACTAGTTCTATAGGCCCACAAAGCCAGATTTATCTATAAATGCCAATCTCTACCATTCTTACAAACTGTTCTATGTAGGATTTTAAGAATGGTTTTGTTTGATGCCTCTGCTTGACCATTTCCTTGTGGGAAGTAAATGGAGGACCAATGTTGCTTAATCTTGAGTATCTTGCAGAGTTGCTTAAGGTCCTTATTTTTGAGCTGGCCTCCATTGTCAATGATAATCTCAGAAGGCACACCATATTGACAGATGATATGGTTCAAAATGAATAGAGAGACTGTCTTGCCCAAGGCAACAGAAAGTGGGACAACTTCTACCCATTTAGTGAAGTAATCAATAGTAGTGATAATAAACTTGTGTCCACCTAATGAGTTGGGATGAATCTGCCCAACAAGATCAAAGGCCCAGTGCTGAAATGGCCAATGAGATGTAGAAGGAATGAGCTCCCTACCTGGAGCATGTATCAGGTTACCATGTTTTTGACACTTTTCACATGACTTTACAAAAGCTACTTCATCATAGACCAATAGTATCCCACCCTAAGAAACCTTCAGGCCATGGCAAGACTATTATAATGTCCCCCACAGATGCCCTCATGAATGTCAACTAACACTTGGTCAGATTCTTCTTTTTCTAAGCATCTAAGAAGTGTTCCATCTAGACCCCTCCTATACAAATCACCAGAGATAAGGGAATGGTGAGAGGCATTTTGGGTAAGGTTTCTGCATTCAGATCGGTTAAAGGTTTCAAGGATAATGCCATCATGAAGGTATGAGTAAATGGCACCATAACAGGATGAATCATGACCAACAAGGGTACAAATAACATGACTTTCTTGGGATTCATAGATAGAGTGATGTAGCTCTTCCACCAGGAACTCAAATATGAATTCATGTTTCTCTAACTGAAGGAGTGAAGCAAGTGTAGCCATGCTGCTTTATTTTCTACTCTAGGCATTTGTTGGAACATGACAAATGTGAAGTATCATTTCAAGGAATCAACCATTTTCTTATAAGGTACCAGTTTCTCACCTTTTGTTTGATATTCTTCATTGACTTGGTTAAAGCTTCATACTCAACAATGTTGTTTGTATATGGGAACAATAACTTGTAAGACTTAGGAATCGTGTACCCATGAGGAGAAACAAACAACACACTAGATCCTGAGCCATTTTGCATAAAAGATCCATCAAAGAACATCTTCCATGTTCTTTCAGTCATATACATGAGGTGCTCATCTGGAAAATCAACCTAAATAGGTACATTATCTTGTATTAGGAAATCAGCCAATTGATCTGCTATGGCTTGTCCTTTAATTTCTTTACGCTCAATGTACTCTATGTCAAACTCTAAAAGGATCATCATCCATTTAGCAAGTCTACCTATGAGGGCAATCTTACCTAATAAATACTTGAGTGGATCTATTTTTTCTATGAGGTGTATTATGTGTGCAAGCATGTAATGTCACAACTTTTGGGAAGCAAACACAACTGCAAGGCAATATTTCTCAATGCTAGTGTAGTTAACCTCATATGAAATAAGAATACAACTAATGTAGTATATTGCTCTTTCTTTCCCATGTTCATCAAGTTGAGCTAGTAATGCCCCCAAGGAATATTTTGTCACTGAAATGTATAGAATAAGTGGTTTCCCTAGGATAGGAGGCATTAAAATGGGAGGATTTGCCAATTATTTCTTGATTTGATCCATGCTCTTTTGACAATCCTCATTCCAAACACATTTGACTCCTTTGTGTAAGTTCTTGTTGAAAGGTTGAGCTCTATCTACCAACTATGAAATGAACCTCCTTATGGATTAAAGATGTCCTTAAAGACTCCTCATTTGACTAATGTTTTTAGGAGGTGGCATATCCATGATTTCTTGGACTTTTTCAGGGTCTACCTCTATTCCTTTTGCTGAAATAATGAATCCTAGAAGTTTTTCAGAGGTGACACCAAATGCACACTTCTTAGGATTTAACCTTAATTGAAATTGTTCCATGCGATCTAGAATGACTTCTAAATCATCTAAGTGTGTGTCTTTTTTCTTAGACTTGGCCAAAGTGTCATCCACGTAATCTTCCATGTTTTTATGCATCATGTCATGAAAAATGGTTGTCATAGCTCATTGATAGGTGGCTCCTACATTTTTTAATCCAAAAGGCATAACGTTCCAACAATAGGTACCCCATGCACAAGTGAATGCAGTCTTTTCTTGATCTTCAGGAGCTATCTTAATCTGATTATATCCATAAAAACCATCCATTAAGGAATAAATCTCATAACCCACAGTCATGTCCACTATCATGTCTATATTGGGGAGTGGAAAATCATCCTTTGGACATGCTCTATAGACATCTATAAAATCTATGCAAATTTGAATGGATTTGTCATGTTTGGAAACTAGTACAATGTTTGATATCCATTCAGCATAGTCAATAGCTCTTATGAACCCTGCACCAAGGAATTTCTCTAATTCTACTTTGACTAGGAGAGCTATGTGAGGATGCATCTTTCTCAATTTTTGGTTAACTAGTTTTACACCTGGAGCTATGGACAAGTAATGTATGATAAGATTAGTGTCCAACCCTAGCATATCTAAATAAGTCCATGCAAAATTGATCTTCTTTTTCTGTAAGAACTTGGTGTAAGATTCTTTTTCTTGTGGTGACAAGGAATGAGCCAAGTGTACTACCTATGAAGCCTCATCTATACCCAAATTGACTGTTTGTGTTGGCTCAATAAGCACTGAAGATCTATCTTGAAAGTAGCTAGGGAGATGATCAAGTACCTCATCCTTAGGCACCTCAGAGATGTTTTCACCCTGGATACATCATTTATTTTTACTTTTTTTGGTTCTAACACCGCCACACAGTGGTTTTCACCATTGAAACTCTTATTCTTTTGATTTTCTTTTCTTTTTATTTTGTGACTAAGGTACTTGATGTCTGGCTCTATCATGTTGGTAGCCAGTTCACTGGTGGAAGAGACTACAAGTTCAATGGCATTCAAGTAACATGTTATCTCATAGTCATTTTGGAATGTTAAGAGCTCAGGTTCTTGATAGCATTGGGACCAATCAATGAGGTTAGGATGAGCAAGAGGTAAGTCAATGAGTAGTTCAAGGTTGTGAATGTGAATGATATCATCTCTGGTGACTAAAGATTTGGAGTCCGGCAAGTATCCTTCTAAGCTACCCGAATTAGGATTCATCCTAACAAGTGAAGAATCACCCACTAAGGCAACATGTGGATTTAGATCCTCTAATCCTACATGTGACTTGTCAGCTACCTTGGGTTGAGAACTATAAGTGTGGATGACATCAACATCCATGCCAACTATGGAAGATTCAGAGAGAGAGTCGCATTCATACTCATGTGAATCTATTTTTGAATCTTGACTAGGATGTTTACACCATGAAGGTTTGGTATGTCTTGATGTGGAAGCTTTAATTTCATCACGGGTAACACCTCCTCTCTCCATCAAACGAACAATATTCTTTTGTTGATGTTCTTTGATAGGATCTTCTACATCTGATTCATCTCATTCTAAGGTTGCAACTGTCTCATGAGTGACTAGACTATCTGAATCTCCCCAAAGGAGATTAGTGGAAGGGACCCAATCTTCACACATATCTTTCTAATTTGTCAAATTAGGTATGTATTATGGTTCATCTTCACTATCTAACTCATCAAGGATAGGAGTAGTGTTCTTGTTATGAGTCACAAATCCTAGGCCAATCGTCTTCTTAGACTTGCATCCAAAAAGAGCATGATCAAGAGGTTCAGCTCTAGCATCCAATCTATAACTAAGAGGGCCATTTCTAGGATAGCCCATCTTTTTGACAAAAGTATACCCTCTTCCATAATCCTTACGAGAGGGAGAGAAGTTCTCATTGTGCATGTATTTATCTTCTCTATAAATCCAGTCTTTAACAACCACCTCTTCTTTTTCATCTTGAATAGGCATTGAGGACTCTACAAATGTGCCAAATAAAGTCATAGCTGAAGAGGAAGGTCTCAATTTTTGTGAAGGCCTACCATAAGACCTAGGTGAAACTAGAATCTTTGTAAGGGAGTTGAGTTGATACCCCCCCATGCCAAGGTCTACTAACTTGAATTTGTCTTTATATTCTACTAAGGTTGCATTGAAATCTTCTACTTCTCTATTGAGGGGAACATGAGTACTTGTTGAAATTGAGTTAATAGACAAAGTGTTATCCCCAGGTATACAAATCTCTACTCCATTATAGGGGAACTTAACACACTGATGATAGGTAGATAGCACTACTTTCATATCAAGAATCCATGGTCTACCAAGTAAGATATTGTACGCAAGGGGACCAGCATCAACAATTTGAAATAAAATATCCTTCTCAATAGGGCCAATCCTAACAGGAAGGACGGCCAACCCTTTGGAACTTCTTTTCACCTCATCATAGGCTTTGATATTGATCTTCTTTCTGGTATCTATGACTTGTTCAGAATAACCCAATGTCTTTAAGAGACTCAAGGAACAAATATTAAGCCCATCACCCCCATCTATCAACATGCACCTAACATGGGTTTTGTGGATCATGACTTCAATATGAAGGGGGAGATTGTGTGGGTGGCTCAAGGCTTTATCGTCATCCTCTGAAAAGGTAAGGTAATGAGGGATAGCAATATGGTTAACCATGTGTTTGAATTGATCAACATCTAACTTGTTAGGGACATTCACTACGCGCAAAGCATCCTCAAGGACTTGCTTGTGTCTCGGGGAAAACTCTAAGAGCTCAAAGATTGAAATCTAAGCTAGGGTTCTCTACAACTGATTAACAATATTATAACTCAACTTAGGATTAACTTCTGGTTTTGAGGTGACATTCTTGGATGTCACTTGCTTTGGTTTACTTTGTTGACTTGAACTAGGTCCTCTAATGACAATGGGACCTTGACTTTGTGTGACAACATTGAGAGTTTGGGATGACATTCTAGAGTTAGGACCCCTTAGCACCATGACAGGTTCTTCATCAAAGATAGGAGGAGAGTCCATGTCTAGATCATAACCATAGGGATCTTTATTCCTTATCATGTTGACATTTTATTCTACAACTTCAAGCATGTTGACAACATTCTCCGTAGCTGTGTAAGTGTACTTGATCTCGGCCTTGCCATTCTTAGGTTTAGAGGTTTCCCCTTTCTCATACTTGGGAAAAGGCTCTTTAAATGCCTTATGATCAGCATTGGTGTTCAATCCATCCACCTTAAGTTTTCCACTTTCAATAAGATCTTAGATGATATGTTTGAGTTTCTAGTAGTTTTCAATATCATGTCCAATGCCATTATAAAACTTGCAGAAGGTGTAGACACGTAAAAATGGGTAAGTGCTTTTAAATTGTTAAAATCATCAAAATGCCTTAAAATCATCAAAATGGATCAAATCATAAAAAATGGACAATATTAAATAAAGTTGGACAAAATCAATTAAAGCAAATGAAAAATCAAATAATGATGTTAAATAATTAAATCAAAGCTTAAAGGGACCAAAAACACTATATAATTTATTTTAATCAATTAATTATATAGTTGGTTAATCAAAAATCAAAATGAACTTATTACCTTACATGGCTAAATATAATTACTTAATTTAATTTAATAATCCTTAATATCCCTCAAAAAATTTGATGAACGAATGAGAATTGAGGACACAAAGACACAAATCACTCAAACATTTAAATTGTCCAAAGCTTTGAGACCATTTAAAGGATTGTCCCCTCATTGTCCCCCCATTTATGAACAAAGAAAAGTTTTTGACTCAACTAAGGGTTGATCATGGTTACTTCACTCCACCCCCTACCCTTGGGATTTTACTATAAGTATGAAGCATTTTGAGAGCAATTAACATCTTAGAATTTCATTTGCAAGGCATTGTTACTATAGGCAATTGAATAACATTCTAAGAGCATTCTTGAGCATTTGCATCATAATTGTATCATTTTGAGCTAGAAGTATGGTAGGATCATCATAGAAGCATTGTAGAATCATCATAGCATCATACATTCTCATTTTCAAAGTGTCACTAGTGGAGATCTAAGTTGAGAGCTTCATTTACCACCTCTTTCTAGAGATCCATGAGATGATATAGATCTTAGTTTTAATTCTAAATAGATTTGCATTGTATTTACTTAGAATTGTTGCTAATTGTTCTTAATTTCATGAAGGTGTTAAACTCACACACACAAATGGTGCCCACCGTGGGTCGCTAGGCCTCATTTCATCATTTTCATCTTCATTTGCATGCTTGTATTCTCCATTTTCCATGTTTATTTTGTAGAAAATAGGTAAAGTCACACCTACGGATGATTCAATCATGCTTGCAAATAATTTACTGTCGCTTACAATCTTTGTGTTTATGCCTGTTAATTGAAGATTCATGCCTGGCATGAGACTTTGATTCATCATTGATTTCTTTACAGTTGCTTTCATATAAGAAGCTCACGCTTGCGAACGTAAGGCATTCAGCCTTTGGTTCTCAAAGTCACGCTTGTGACTCAGGGAGTGTCACCTCTTTAAACTTTGTTGTCACTTAAGCACAGGCTTTGCTTCATAATTTTAAATAATAGTCACGCTTTGAATATTTTTGTTACCGCTTGTTATTAAAATTTCACGTAGCAATAATCATTTTGCGCAATTTTGAGTTTTGTTCACACCTGAGAACAAATTGCTCACGCCTATGGAATTTTAAGTGTCGCCTGTGTCACTGTAGAGTGTCACCTGCTAACACTAAAGTTCCACTTGCTAACAATTTAGTCACGCTTATTAGATGGACAATGTCACCTATGATCTGTTGTATTTTCTTGTTGTTAAATTGATTAAATCATTTGTTTAACTCTCTATTTGTGTGATTTAATAGTAAATGGGCAACCACAGAAAGGTGCAGAAGCCTGAAAGCAAATTCAACCAAGAAGGGAAGGCACTAGCTAAGAAGATAAAGAAAGAAAACATAGCACATATCAAGGTTGTTCTTGATTCAACACAAGAGGAAGACAATAAGGTATATCAAAAATACCTTGCTATTATTGAAGCTTATAAATAGAAATTTGTCTCTCTTAATTGGATCTTTAGTCCTTAGTTCAAGTTTGTGTTTGAAAATTTGCAAATCAGGAGCTCAAAGTTCATTACATAAATCTTTTCTTTGTCAATTTTGATTTTGGTTTCCCCTCATTGTGATTGTTAGTGTTGACTAACTTGCTAGAGGACAAACACACTTGGAAGGAGCTATTGCCAAGGTAAGATGAAAATAATGAAATCACTTAAAAATGCCCCTAACTTTGCTTAGCTACAAAGGAGGTAAGCCTAAACTAGCCAATATTTTCCCTTAGCTTGTGGCATTTGGTGCATTTACAATCTAGTAATTAAGAAGCATTAAAGAATCAAACACATAAATCAAAGCCCCTTGTTTGTGGAAGCGAGTAGAAATACTCAAATCCCTATAGTTAGTGGGTGAAATCAATTGAACCTTGTTAATTGGTGTTTGGGAACTAAAGGGAAAGTTAGGGATATGCTCTTCACCTTCTTGGTGAACCAAATTCTCAAAAGCTTAACCTTAATTTCATTTTTCCTTTCTTTCAAAATGAACATGCTAGAACTTTAGTGGGCTCGCCTCCCGAGTTTGCCTTAACAAGGCCGGTGAGAGGGACAGCCCTAAGTGGGACATACTCACTTTTTTTCTGTAGGGATCCAACCCACTATAAAATGAAACACATACATCCTTAATGGGGTGTATGACAAACAGATCTTAAAATTTTTTAATTTCCTCTAGTAGTCCTCACGGATTACACAAAATCGTACCTCAGTGCGTGTGGGAAACCCCTTAACATACTTGGGGGATGAAAGTTTGAGATCTATTTGAATGGAATCCATAATAAAACCTAGATAAAATAGCAAGGCCACCTTTAGAGCCATGTTTACAAGCCAATTTGACTTTAGGTAGGCTATTTGGAATTCTTTCTTGTGCTATACTTATGAAAACATTTGAGAATATACACAATAGAGTGTTTTAGGGACACAATGAAAAATTGATGTGTGTGTTGCGATTATTTTTTATTTTCAAACAAGGAAATTTTTTAAAAAATCTGATCTTAAATGTTTAAAAATTCAAAATCTTACACCCTAGTCAGCAAAGTGTCGCTTGTGCACAAAACAATATCACCTATCAAAGGCAAAGTCACGCCTGTGACTTATGTGAAAATGTGTATCAATAATAAAATTGTGCTTAACACATATTGAATTGCGCCTGTGAAAATTGGATAATAGCCTACCAATAGGAAAGTGTCATCTGTCTTCTATAGTGTGCTACCTAACAACAAACTAGTTCACGCGCATGAACAATTCATTCACGCCTACGCCCAAATCAGTGATGCCCAAAAATCTAAAAGGGAAACAGAGAGTATTTGCAGGAAAGGTCATAAAATTTTGATCACATATTTGAGTACCCTTTTCTGTGTTCTTACTGTTCTAGCATTCAAAGTAGTCAAAAATCCTGCTTTACCCAATTTTTGAAAAATTCTACAAGGATTTGACTACAAGACCAAGTCAAAAAAAACTTTTCTTTTGAGTGGTTTTGTTCATGCCTACTTTTACCAGATCTTATTACGTCAAGAAAGTTTTGCAAGCAGATGGAACCTACCTTAGGCAAGAAATTCCTTTCCTGGATGATACTTTTATTACTCCAAGAGTACCCAAAGAATCAGATCAAGAAAAAGACACCAACATGATGTATACCTGTAGCTTGGGTAATAACAAAAATGGGGTTTTTGATCCCAATAATCAAGAGAATATCAATAATGGAGGAGTGGATACAAACATTCAAGGAGTTGACACCACCGGCAATAGAGCTAACACTGGATCAACGGTAGAAGATGCTACAGATGAAAAAGTAAATGAGGCAATCCAATGTCCCTATTTTCTAAAGCTCATGGAGAAAGCAATGGATAGGGATAAAGAAAAATATTTTATGGACTTAGCTCAAAAGGGGCCTAAACTTCCCCATGATTATGACATCAATCAACTCAAACCCTTGGAAGTTGAAGAAAGTACCATAGATATCATGAATAAGCAATTCAAGGTATTCCAAATGCAATTGGATACCATGAAAGAAAGTAGGGCTCCCAAGCCTTTCTCTATAGAAGAGTTGTGTCCATTTCCATTTGATAAAAGCTTGGTCATGATACCATTTCTGATAAATGTAGTGTTTCCTAAGTACGATAAGTATGAAGGAACGTCAGATCCTCAAGATCACTTGAGAGATTTTTGTGCATTAAGTTTGGAGTTCATGCATGATACTACCTATTTAATAAGACTATTCCCACGAAGTCTAGGAGGCATGGCCATGGAATGGTTTTCAAAATTACCATCTGACATTAAAACCTTTGAAGAGCTAGCTTCGAAATTTGTGGCCCATTACTCATATAACATCAAGCATGAGGTCACAATGATAACATTATGCAATACCAAATAGAAGGATGGAGAAGGATTCCTCATCTTTCTACAAAGATGGAGGACTGTATTTGCAAGATATCCTAGAAGCGTGCCTAAAAAAGAGAAGAGGGACATCTTCATAAATAGTCTAAACAATGAAATGAACTACCGATTAAGAATGCAATGTCCCAAGACCTTCCAAGATTTGATTGAAAATGGAGTTACCATGAAGGAAGTGTTAGTCAAGAGTGGAGAATTAAAATTGTATAAAGATAATAAGAACAACTCCAACAATAATAACTCCAACAATGGCAACAATCAGAATAAGAGTTGGTTCAATAGCAATAATTGCTATAAGAACAAAAATAAAGGAGTAGTCAATGATGGAATTGTTGACTCTAGCAACTTGAAGGAGACCCCATTTTCTCTTACAAGAACACCTAATCAGGTGAACAATGCAAACCAAGCCTCAAAGGCACCTTCCAACAACAATGTGAATAATGGTAACCAAGGAAACAATCAAAAGAGTAGCAAATTTGATAAGTACTTGGCACCAACACCCAAAAGAAACTTTACACCTTTGGGGGAGCCCCTTGAGAAAGCATTAAAGACTCTCCTTGCTAACAATGTCATCAATCTACCCAGCATTCAACCTTATGAACCCAATAACAAACCTAGCTGGTGGAGTGAACATAATCATTGTGCATACCATAGGATTCGAGGGCATACAACTAATGAATGCTTACAGCTGAATAATGTAGTGCAAGATCTCATTGATAATGGCATGATTACAATTGAAGGGACCCAAAGTAATGAAGACCATACGGCTTTTAAACAACCCTTTTATAGCCATGATAAGGGTGAGTCATCCAGTGGAAAGAAGAAAAGCAGCAATAACATTAACTTTTCACCACCTTATGATAATGTTGTGAATGCTATAGTGATAAAAGAATAATTTCAAAAAGAGACATCCAATGTTATCACTAGGGGGCAGACCTCAAGAATTACTCTATAAGGAAGTGATCCTAAACCCATGGGTTCCCCACAATCCAACATTGTGATCAAGAAATTTACTACAGCAATAAAGCCTTATAGTTGGTAGATCAGCTACAAAAGGCTCCAGCCCAAATTTCTATTTTGGAGTTATTGAAGCTAGCTCCAAATCACAAAGAAATTCTAGAGAAAGCTCTAGTAGAGACTAATGTTCCTACGAATTTGGAGGAAGAGAAGTTTCAAAACATGGTAGGGCGCCTTATTGCACCTCATTATCTTTCATTCTTAGATCAAGATGACATGTCTATCACTCACCCACAAAATTTTCCATTACATATAGAGGTCTTAATTGAAAGGCATCGAGTCAAAAGAGCTCTTATAGATGGGGGAGCTAGCCTTAAAATTTGTAACCTAAGTCTTGTCAAATCTTTAGGGTTATCCGAGTCATGCATAGACCCTACAAAAAAATTACTATCAAAGCTTATAATGAAGCTGAAAGAGCCTCTAAAGGCATGATTATATTTCCCATCCAAGTGGGACCTGTCAAGAAGGACACCAAATGTCAAGTATTGGACATGAAGTTAACATATAATATTTTATTGGGGAGACCATGGATACATGAAATGCAAGTAGTGCCATCCACATACCACCAATGCATAAAAATTTTGCACATGGGAGAGGAAGTCACGGTTTGAGGGGACTCAAATCCATTCCAATATTGCAATATGCTTAAACCCCTTCATGAGTTTTTTATTCCCCATAACCGAGAAGGAATCATTCAAAGGGCCACCATTGAAGATATCAAAGAAAATGATCTTACATTAAACCCTCCTCAAGCTAGCTCAACAACATCAACTAAGGGTAAGGAAAAAGTGAGCTATGAGGTTCCGAATTCAAATGAAAGTTCCTATCAAGCACCTAAATCAAAGGTAGTACTTTATAAACCAACCAAGCAAGAGAAAGAAAAATCCAAAGAAGACCATTACCAACATATGAGTGAAATGATGGATACATTTGACAAACAATGTAAAATCAGTTCTAAAGGAGTAGGGGAATATTTTGTTTCCTTATTTAATTTACCCACATCCCCAAAGTTATATGGTAAACCCTCAAAAGAACATCTTCCTCATAAGTACAATTCTTACTTTGTAAGAGAAACTGTTAAAGCAGCATTTGATAAGGAAGAATATGAAGTTCTTCAATGGCTTTATAAAGAAGAAGATGACACATCAAATGTTCCCATAGAAAGGATTCAGCATATTAACATTCAGAATGACCAATATGGAAAAGGGTTTGAAATAATGCAAAAAATGGGATACAAGGGAAGAGGACCCTTAGGCAAACGAAATAGAGGTTTGCTAGAACCTATTGAACCTTCATGGAGGGTGAAAGAAGAGAAATCTGGAGTAGGTTACCAACACAAAGGTGAAATTTCTAGCCCAATTCTTGACTTCTACCCTCAAGTAAACACGGTGGGATCCAATGGGGATAGTGATGATTCACAAGATTATGAGTGGGACACTCTATCTGATAAATCATGCCAAGACAAGGAGATAGTCACAATCCATGCTTATGCAAAGATGCCAAGACAAGAAATTTAGCATAATGAAGAACCTAATATTCAAGATTTGCACATAGGACAAGCACCTCCTAACCCACCATGGATAGATACATTTTGGTTACCTTCAGAGGAAGGAGATTCGAAGGCTAGTTTTAATCCACTCATGGTTTTTCCCATGTTATTTCCCATAGAGGTTGATGAGGACTCAAGTGAAGGGGACTTTGACCCCTCTTCCATGGATCATCTTGAGGAAGCTCACATCATAGATCTAAATGATACAATGTATGAACCCTCAAATGAAATCATGTCCCTAAACCCAATTGATCACACTTTTCCAAATGAATCCCTACTCTTGATACATCCGAACCTCATCGATTGGGACCAAACCGAGACAAGTGACCTACTTTATTTTCCAAATGACCATGCAATGAACCAATACCTTAATGCAATTGAACCCTCTTTCACCAATGAATTCGATACAGACATGAGGCAAACAGTGGGGGTCCAATCTCTTAGTCAAAGAAAAAAATTAAAAAAATGGAAAAAATAAAAAGTTCTAATGCTGAAAACCACTATGTGGCAACACTAGAACCAAAAAAAGTAAAGATAAAAGACATTTCTTATGGTGAAAACCCAACTGTGGCACCAAAAGAAGAGAGATTGGATACCTTGCCCGAACATGAGGAAGAAAGGTTGCCAATTCTCATAGAGCCAACAGAGAAGGTCAACATTGGAACTGAAGTGGATCCAAAATTCATACACTTGGTAGCATCACTCACGCCCATAGAAAGGACAGATTTTATCAAGTTCTTTCAAGAACAACAAGTAAACTTTGCGTGGTCATATGCTGACATGCCCAGCTTGGATCCCAATTTTATAATGCATCATTTGAATGTTAGACCAGGAGTTAAGCCCATAAAACAAAAGTTAAGAAAAATGCATCCCCATGTGGCTCTCCTAGTAAAGGCAAAATTAGAAAAATTGCTGAAAGTGGGATTTATAAGAGCTATAGCATATGCCGAATGGATATCCAACATTGTACCAGTCAAAAAACATGACAAGTCTATTCGTGTGTGCACGGATTTTAGAGATTTGAATTTGTTATGTCCTAAGGATGATTTTCCACTTCCGAGCATAGATGCCATCATAGACTTAATAGCAGGTCATTCCATGTACTCATTAATGGATGGTTTTAGTGGCTACAATCAGATAAAGATAGCACCTAAGGACCAAGAAAAGATAGCTTTTACATTCCCTTGGGGTACCTTTTGTTGGAACGTCATACCCTTCGATCTTAAAAATGTCGGAGCAACATATCAAACAGAAATGACCACAATCTTCCATGACATGATGCACACCTTTGTAGAATATTATGTGGATGACATATTGGCAAAATCCAATAAAAGAGAGGAACACTTACAAATCTTGAAAAAAATATTCAACCGGTTGGAACAATTTAAAGTAAGGCTTAATCCAAAAAAATGTGCCTTTGCTGTCTAATCCGGCAAATTGTTGGGTTACATAGTTTCAAAAAAAGGGATTGAGGTGGATCCAAAAAAGGTACAAGCAATAATAGATATGGAAATCCCAAGGAATATCAATCAAATGAGATCTTTACAAGGCAAAGTGTAGTCTATACGAAGATTCATTTCTCAATTGGCTGAGAAATGTCATTCCTTCACCAGGCTACTACACAAGGATACTAGTTTCATATGGGATGAAGAATGTGATCAAGCATTCAATTTATTAAAAACTTATTTAATAAATCCACCCATTCTCATGCCACCCATCAAGGGAAAGCCATTTTTGCTATACATATCTGCTACTGACAGGTCACTAGGAATTCTTTTGGCACAAGAAGATGAGCAAGGAAAGGAAACATCCATTTACTATTTGAGTAGAACCTTGATTAAATATGAACTTAACTACACTTTCATGGAGAGAGCATGCCTAGAAGTGGTTTTTGCATCACAAAAATTAAGACATTACATGTTGATGCACAAGGTGAAATTAATTGCAAAAATTGATCCTTTAAAATACTTGTTCAGGCTTAGAATTGTTACCTCTATAAGGCAATGAGAATAACAACAATTCCAGCTGACAATGGAAACCTCTCCTAGCTATGGGTAGACTATGATTAGAGAGGAATCTCTGGATTCTAGGCCGGTTCCTATAGAATATTGGCTATCACTTTACTAACCTAAAAAAAAACTTGATGGGAAAAGGGTAAAGGGAACTTAAAACTTAGAAAATAGGGTGATACACCAATGACTGATTTAGAAATCAAAAAAGAAAAAAACAACTCCAGACCTAGTTCACAATGAAATTCAGATGATTGGAAATCTTTTCATCATATAGATTAATGAATTTGATAATCAAGGATTAACCACAAATTACTGAATTCTTAACAACATACGTTTCTCAAATAAGGTTTGATTAATCAGACTTATCAATCTGGAAGGAACAATGAAACATTCACATCCAAAATCAAAATCAGAATTATAAACACTTACTAAAGAAGATGGAAAGGAATGATAATATGAACACAAAAATGACCTATAATCCGGTATATTTCCTTCACAATTTCTACAAAAATGGCCTGAGAGACATCTAGGAACAATACATTCACTAAAAAATCCTCTTTCCAAAATTTGCAACCCTTAGAAAAGAAAAACTTCCTTCCTAAAAAGGCCTCCAAAACCCTAATCTGAGAATGCCTATCTCCCCTAAAAATGCTCAATCTTTGGCCATAAATCATGCCAAATATTTAGGTTACATGTCAGCAAAACTGAAAAGTCCACCTACCCCTAAATTTTGGCTATATACAAGGAATAAATCCCTTTTACATCATGAATTAAGCCAAAATTTATATATCTCTTTAATAAAATGGCTTTTAAAATTAAAGGGATAAATCCCTTTATACAAATATTTAGCCAATTTTATAAAAATAAAACAAATATTAACAAAGGTTTAATATTTGTTATGCTACCAAATTATTATTTAAAAGTTTTTAACATAAATATCAAAAACCATAAATAATAACCTAAACCCTAAGTCAATTCATTTTCAAACTTAGCAATCTTAAGGTTTAGATTTATCAAAGTGGGGAATACATAATATTTGACCCACTTGATATACATAAACATGAATATGTCATGTGAAAATAGCAATGTAATTGGTGGTCCTCTGCATAAACGTGGCACTTTGTCCTCGACTTGAACTTTGACATGCACTGTCATTCCTTTTCTTAGCGGATGCCAAAGGAAACTTCATTTTATTTTGGCACTCATTTTGCATACGAAAAGTTATTTTTCATTCATTATTTACAATTTAGAGGGTTTCAAAACCCTAGCTAACTACTGTTGAAGCGCTGGAAATGAGCATCTCTGAAGATTTTCTGCATAAAATCAAGGGCAAACTACTCTATGAGACTTGAGGAACTCAGCATTTTCATTATCAAAACTATAAGTTATTGATCTCTTTACTCTCTGTCCATTTTCTCTACAAAAAATGTGCATCTTCTTGCATACAAAAAGGCATTTTATTCTATTGTTTACATGAGCTATCTACTGCATGAAATATGGAAGTTTATTTATTAGTTCTCATTCTGTTGATATCTCTTGACAAAAAAAACATGCATCTCCTCTTTGTTTTTTATGAGTCGACATACAATTTTTTCTGAAATTTGAATTCGAAACCCTCTATAGATGCAAAAAATGTGGGTTCTCTGTTACTTGCATTCTTTTCTTCTCATAGATGTTAGGATTTGAACTCCAGTTCATACTTGTATTAACATTTTGATTAAAACGTGGGTTCTTTTGTTTGCATGAAACTTGGGTTTTCATTTTTCATGAGGATAAAGATAGAAAATAAGTCGAAACCCTTATCGACTTATACCTTCTGTTTATACTTTGATGTTAATGTTTCTTCCTTCTTCAAACATGAAGATCTCTACTACAACACAAGTTATGATTTCACTTTGCTTGAATGGCTGTAAACAAAAGTTGACTTGCTATTAACATGTATTCAATATTGCATAAAATGAAGGTTCTCTATTTGAATTTGGAATTAGCATTTTGATACAAAATGTGAGCCCTGTATACTGAAATCTATATCTCCTTTTGCAAAATATAGAAAATCTTAAACTAAAAATGTGAGCTTTCACTAGTTGATTTCCCTTTCCTTGTAGAAGTACGAAGCACAAATACATAACTCTCCCTCTTTGTATAGAAATACTAAAGCTTGACAGTCTTGAAGCTGTTGGAAACATATAGATCTACTATATTTACTGTTGGCATCATGCATTAATATTTCCTGTAACACTGTTTTGAGCTCTCTGCTAGCAGATATTGTTTCTTGTAATAAAAACAAACCCACTATTATTGAAGAGTCCTCAAGGCAATTGATGAACTTGAACTTTCTATTTATGAACTGTGTCTTTGATTCTTCAAGTAATTTTTTATTCTTTAATCAACACAAGACCATCTGAAAATGTGCATACATACATAGAAGATGTTTACTGTTATTACTTATAAATGCACTGATACTTCTTGACAAGTATAAAATATTATGACAGAGAGAGATACTCTGTTTCCAGTATGAACATGAACTTTGAAATTGTTATTGTTCCTTCAGCATAAGAACTTTATTGTTTGAATCCTTGAGTTCAATCCTCTCAGAAACATGATCTACATTCCAGCATTTGAAATTGATATGACACTTGTCAAAAATTATGAATATAAAGTTATTTTCTAATTTCTGACAAGTACTGAAGAATGTGACCTATTGGTATTCTGAGAAACATCAATATTATTGAAGCTTCTGTAACAGATTATTGTACACTTTCTTTCTGATACTAAATTTTTCATTTTATGATATAAAGTATAGCAAGATGAAAATGTTTTATATTCTGTTAATGAAGTTCAAGCACGGGCTCGTGACACTCATCAACAACAAAATGCTTATGACTAAGGTTCAAACATGGGTTCATGACACCTAGTCATAACATTTTGTAAACATTCAAATTATGATTCAGTCTTGAAGCACTTGAAAATATTCAATATTAAAATCATTGAAAGTTCTAAAAGTGTACCCTTTTTTTGATGAAATCAGCATCTTATGGTGAAGCAATTTGATTCCTCTGGAGATCAGCAACCTGGAACTTCCTGTAGCATGGGAAACCAGCTTGTTATGCATCTTCAAAATGATTGAAAAGTGAATTAGTCCACTGTTATCTCCAAAACAACTTGTTAATTACATGCAATATCAATAAGAAACATATTCTGAAAAAGGTTTCTTAATTTAGAAACACACTAAGTCTCTTTCATTCAAATTCTTGACTTGTCCAAAATGAAATCACACACCACCATAGGTACTAAAAGCGAAAGGTTTCACATTCTAGAACATGTCCCTTTAACACTTTCTTGTAGTGAGTGATAGTTTTTATTTTTTTTCTACATTTGTTCTTAGATTGATATGCAGATAGTAACAGATAGTTGATGTATGTAATTGTTTTCCTTGTATTGCTTAGATCCATCAGGATCTAATAGTTATTTCTTTTCTTTCTTTTTTTTAGGTGATGCTGCCTTAAGGACCAAAATACAGATGGTGACCTGGGTACGACTTAGATGCAGGGACCTGACAAAGACCAATAGAATCAACACAAACATGAGGCAATGCATGGGAACCTTTTACACATTTCAGTTTTCTATTATGATTTGCAAATGTACTCTATTTATTGAATCATGTAATATGAATCAAATGACATTTGTACTACATTCTTATGAATGCACAATGTAATGATCAATGATGACTTTTCTGAATTTGTAATAATTTGATCAATACTAAGAGTACATAAAATAAAAATCTGACAACAAATGTAGTAAGTAGATGAAAACTAACAAAACCTACTAGACAGTGTTAATTAGATAACATGAATGTGCAAATTTCTCTTTTAGTGCCTATTGTGTTGTATGGTTTAATTTTGAATAACAATCTTGGTGACTTCTGCTAGATGTCTGCCTGCTAGACATGACCTGTACACTTATCCTAGGGCTTGCAAACTCAGAAAACTTGAACCATGAATGCAGTTTATTAAAATGAAAATGCATCTATAACTAGACTCATGCAACCTAGAAAACCTAAACTCAAAACAACCTAAGACCTAGTGCTGGAACAACACTTATTGAAAATGAAAAATCTAGGCAAACCTAACCCTCAAAGCAAAGCTTGAGGTGTATTCCATTAACTGGAATCTGTAGTTCTTCTCCTTTAGTTGTGGACAACTGAAATGCATTATTTTCTTTGCAGGCTATAATGACAAATGGGCCTGACCAAAAATTATCAAATTTTCCATGATTTCCTGGCCTACTTTTCAAAACATCCCACTTTAGAACCAAGTCTCCTTCTTTGAAATTCCTGAACTTTGCCTTCTTGTCAAAAGACCTTTTATTTTGAGCTTGTTTCAGCTCCATCATATCTAAGGCATTCCTTCTATCTTCTTCCAACTGTAGTAAGTCAACATACCTGATCTTTAATGGGTCCTCTTCCTCAAATAATAGCATTTGATCAGCAAGTTGCAATGCTGGAAACTTAGTAGAAACTGGCAATCTAGCCTCTTTACCATAAACTAGGACATAAGGAGAATTCCCAATGACCTATTTAGGTGTTATTCTATCAAGCCATAGGGCTGCCTTCAGTTTTGAATGCCAATCTCTTTTGTTTTCCTGTAGAATCTTCTTGATAATCCTTGCTAGGTTCTTGTTAGTAGACTCTGCAAGACCATTACCCTGAGGATAATAGTTTGATGAAGTGTTGAGGTAAACTCCATTTTTAACAGCCCATTCCATAATAGATAAACCAATGAAAGCCATAGCATTATCTAAAATAATTGATTGAGGAACCCCAAACCTGGTAATTATGTCTTCATAAAACTTCAGAATAGCAGGTCCAGTAGCTTCCTTTAATGCAATAGCTTTAGTCCATCTCATGAAATAATCAGTGGCAGTCAAAATCCACTTATGACCAACACTAGAATTAGGGTGAATAGGACCAATGAAGTCCATACCCCACTTTGCAAATGGTTTATCAACAATAACAGGTTTCAATGGCAATGCTGCCAGCTTTTGTTTACCTACAAATAATGCACATTTTTTACACTTCCTAGTCCAAGCATAAGCATCTTTGAACAAGTCAAGCCAATAATAGCCTGCCCTCATTATTTTCATTGCTATTGTCTTAGGACTAAAGTGACCACCACATGATCCCTCATGAAATTCAAAAAGTATTCTACTTTGATCTAGTGTATCAACACATCTTAAAAACATACCAGAATAATCTTTCCTATATAAAACACCATCAATAAGGACATAAGGAATAGATTGCAATCTGTAGTACCTTCTTTTGGCCTTATTAAGATCACTTGGACATAGTCCAGTCTGAAGATACCTGGTCATATCAGATAACCAAGTTGTTGACTTAAAAATCAGAACTATATCAATCTGAGAATCATCAGATTTGTGAGGAATTTCAACACTTTCCTCTTCATTTGCAAGTTGGGCACAAAGGCTTTTCCCTCTTACTAGCTTGGTAACATGTATTTGAATGTCATATTCCATCACTCTGGTTATCCAACTAGCACGCTTCTCATTCACATCCTTGCTCAATAAGAATTCTTTAACACTTGGATGTGCAACCATGAGATGCACTCTATTATTAGCAATCAGATGTTTAAACTTTTTCAATGCCTTAATGGTAGCAAGTACATGTTTTTCAACAAATGTGTACCTTTTCTCGTAGTCATCCATACCTTTGCTAAAGAAAGCAATTGGCTGCTCCTATCCTTCATCATTTTTCTGAACCAGCATAGCAGAAATTGTATCAGTAGCACCATAAGCATATAAGATAAAATCTTTATTGAAATTTGGATTAACTAGAGTAGGAGCTGAAGATAGAGCTTGCTTGATTAGCTCAAAATTATTTTTTCCTTCTTCAGTATAGCTGAAGGCAACATTATTTTTCAACATAGAAGTCAATGGTTTCAACAAATTAGCAATATTTGGATTGAATCTCCTTACAAAATTGATCCTTCCAATGAAACTCTGCAAACCCTTCTTATGTTTAGGCAGTGAAAGCTCAAGGATTGCATGAATTCTCTTAGGATCTATTGTTGTACCTTCCTTAAAAACCTTATAACCTAATATTTTTCCTTCATGAATAGCAAATACAGATTTCTTAGGATTCAAAGATATTCTGAATTCTCTGCATCTTTGCAAGATTTGTCTTAAATGGTCAATATGTTGACCAGCTTCTTTGCTGTAAATAGTAATGTCATCAAGGTAGACTAAAACAAACTTATACATAAGATTTTTAAAGGCCATATCCATTGCCTTCTGAAAGGTTTCCCCAGCATTGGACAATCCAAAAGGCATTCTCCTGTAGGCCATAGTGCCCCATTTTGTAGTAAAAGTTGTTTTATAATGATCTGATTCCTTAACTAGAATTTGGTTATAACCAGAATAACCGTCAAGAAGAAAGAATCTCTCTGATCTAGATACATATTGTAGAATCTTCTCCATTGAAGGAAGTGGATGTCTGTCTTTCAGAGAGGCTCGATTGAGGTCTCTAAAATCTACACATAGTCTAATCTCACTATTCTTCTTCCTAACTGGAACTAAGTTAGAAACCCAAGATGTGTGCTTAATAGGAAAAACAATATCACCATCTAATAGTTTTCTTAACTTGAGCATTAAAGGCTCCAATTTTGGGTTAATAGGCCTTTATCTCTGCCTAATTGGTTTTGCATTGGGCTCTAATTCTATAGTATGCTAAGTAAGCTGAGGATCAAAGCCCTTAAGATCAGAATAGTCCCAAGAAAAAACATCATTAAATTCCTTAAAAAGATCAATGAAAAGCTCTTTTTCCATAGGAGAATTTATCTTACCAACTTTAAGCCACTTGTCTCTAAAAATCTCAACTTCCTCATAATCATCTTCTTTAACCAGCAAGCTAGTTTTACCTTTTCTGAACTGATCATCAGAATTGAAAATGGATTCCAAGCTGACTAGTCCCTTTGGCAACTTATTGGACTTCAACTGGATAATCTGATCCTCAATTTGCTGATTACTCTTGATGTCCTTAGGAACTGAAAAGTCATTAGTTTCTATCAGAAAACTCAAAATATGCTCATCAGTATTGAAAACATGCCAATATGCATCATTATCAGGTATAGAAGGCCTAACAATTATCTTAACATGTGACTAATCAGAAATCAGTCCTTTATTTTCTATTAAATTAGCATGAGCACCAATTCCAGCCAGCTTATCTGCATGTAGATTTTCTCTTCTAGGAATTGAAATTAGATTAAATGCATGAAATTCTGCTAGCATATCAAATACCCTAGACTTGTACATCCTTAATAAATCATTTTTCACAGTATTAAGGCCTCTCACCTGCTTAACAATAAGCTCACTGTCTCCAAAAGCTCTGAGACACTTAATACATTTCAGCCTTGCCCATTCTAATCCCTAGATTAAACTTTCATACTCATCTACATTATTGGAACAAGGAAAATTTAACTTATAGGCAGCATAAAATTTGTCACCATCAGGAGATACTAACATAACTCCTGCACCAATTCCATCCTTATTCCTTGAACCATCAAAAAATAAATCCCAAAGCTTATTAGACTCATTAGATTTAGATTCTTGACCCTTAACCAGATTAGGAATAACAACATCTGATTCAAACATCATATAATTTCCAAATCCTGCATCAAATGATTCATCATTATGAGCATTTCTGAAAGCCCATTCATCTAAAGCAATGTCTAGATATGCTTCATTTTTAGTATTATAAGATGAATGCTTAGGAATCTCATCTTGATCCATGTTTATGCAGTTTGCATCGATTGGACTAGGATTATATGGCTCAATATGGTTTTTTGACAAGGATTCAGATTGAATAGTCACTCTAGTACCATACCTTGTTCTAAAAAATAGATGTGACCAATCAAATGAAAAATAACCATCAATCTTAGCTGTGAAATCTATGGATAAACATATGGCAAAGTAAGCTGGTAGGTCAATTACATAAATATCTTGTGGAATGGAAAAACTTGGGCAAGAATGGAGTGTTAGGCTTGCATTTTTTATAACTCCTAAGGTTTTTACAGTAGTACCATCAAGCTATACTACACCTTTTTCAAGAGGTTCATACTCGAGATTTAGTGAATCAGCCACCTTTTTTGGCATTACAGTACTAGTGGCACCACTATCAACCATGCAATTGTGAACAAGTTTATTACCAATAATCAGAGTAACATAAAAAGGAGGAGGCTTCTAGTTTGGAGTCTTTTTACCTTCCTTCTCTGATGTTTTCTGAACATTTGTAGAATTTTGATCAGCTGAAACTGCTAATTTTTTAGTATTTGCAGTCTTCTTTACCTCTATACTTGTTGGCTGCTATACTTTTACAGGCTTACTTGCCTCTTTTGATGTCTTTTCCTGAGCTTTTGAAGGCTCAGAATTAACCATAATTACAGTTGGTTTTTGCTGGATAGCTTGTTGTGAATTACTTGACAACTTAGATAAACCTTCTCTTAAAATTTCAATTTGACTAGGAATATGCAGAGTGTCCCAAGTAGACAAGGTAACATTAGTTTTCTTCATAGTATCAACAATATTGAAAGGAACTGAAAATTGTACCTTGTGTGCTAATCTAGGTGACCCTTGATTAGCCCCTTTCGGATTTTGATCTCTAGTAGTAGTGACTGTCGGATTCTTCAAAATAGAAACTGGTGAACTAGAAGTATTTCCAACAGACTGATCTGCTTCAAGAGCTCTCTTTTTTGCTCTAGTATTTGCTGCAATTGATGTATCTTCATTAAATCCATAAAATTCTTCCTCTTGCCAATTCAAAAACTTGGTTTCAACACTCGGATCTGCCTAATTTTGAACCTCTTCAATAGATATATTCTAATGTGAATTTAATGAATTCTAAACCATAAGAGCTTGATTCAAAATACCATTAGAACATGTTGATTGATCATGTGCTTCACTGCATGGAAAACACCAGTCAGTAGCAATGTTATTCTAAGATGGTACAATATCTCTAACAACATTAAGAGGTGCTAGATTATACTGTCTATTTGGCCTCATATTCCAATTATGCCTATTTGCATTAATATTTCCTTGAAACTGCTGCCTATTAGACTAAAAATTGGACTGGTTAGGATATTGTGTTGAAGAAGAACCAGCAAACTGATTCTGGACAGTAGGATTAATCTGAGCTTGACTCCTTTTAAGGGCTACCAACTCATTTCCAAAAGACTGTAACAAACTTTCAATTTTTTGATGGTTGTCCTTAATGGTTTGCAACTCATTTGGATAGGCTACAGGATCTATTTCCACAGGCTTATAAGATGGGACAGCAGACAATGGAGGAACCACTAATGGCATGTTTGCTTGAATATTAGGAAAAAAGGGCATAGGAGGCCTAGGAGCTATCTTTCCTGCCTGAATAAGACTATTCTCTACCCTAATAGCATAATCATAAGCTTGAGGTAAAGTATTACCCCCCATAGATTGGATCATCACAGATATATCACTATTAAGACTCTTCAAATAATATAGGAATGCATAATCAGCTGAAGGCCTTACCATAGCAGGAATCTGATCCCAAGTCTTCTGAAACCGTAGATTGAAATCACTCATCTCCTCTTGTGGAGCTCTTTTGATTGTCGTCAACTTTTCTACAAGAGATAGATTATTAGACTTTTCTTCAAAATACTTTGATAATCTCTCACCAAGAATGTCCCATGTAGAAATGGAATTCACCAGAAGAGTCTTGACCCAATCAAGGGCCTTTCCCTTAAGCGATGCTACTAGTAGTTTCAAAGCTACATCTTCATCAGTGATATGATGCACATTGCATAGGGTTGCAACATCTCTGATATGCTCAATAGCTGTTATAGGACCTTCTCTGTTAAATGTAGGCAATCCTTTCAGGGCAGCTACTAGAATATTATTGTGATTTGCAATCCTTAAAGGATTACCTTGATCAAAAGTAACAAATGGAAAATTTCTAGCCATTTGATGTTGTTGTCCTTATTGTTGTACTATTGGCAAAATAAGAGGAGGTTGCACCACCTTTCTTTGAGAAGTTTTTAGATGATGAGGTGTTACAACAGCACCACTTGTAGAAGCTTCAGGAACAGAATGGTTAATAAATAAACCTTCAAAGCTTGGAAAATCAGATCTAGA
This sequence comes from Chamaecyparis obtusa, assembly GCA_027943335.1. Classification (NCBI taxonomy): domain Eukaryota; kingdom Viridiplantae; phylum Streptophyta; class Pinopsida; order Cupressales; family Cupressaceae; genus Chamaecyparis; species Chamaecyparis obtusa. The sequence continues at coordinate 755,928 of BSBK01001778.1, forward strand.
ATTATTTATGTCAAGATCCTCTGGTAGATTAACTTCTTCAATGATAACCTCAAGTTCCTCAGAATTTGCAGCTTGTTGTTCAAAAATAGAGTTATCAAAAGAAGAGAAATTTGAATTCAATGAGATACCTCTTGGATCATGATATACTCTTCCACCTCTGGTTGATCTTCCACCTCTTCTACTTGACTGTAATTCTTGATAAACAAACCCCTCTTTATTTGCTCTAGTGGGAGTTCTGCTCATCAAAATTGACACTTAGAGCTGTAGCTGAAAATTCAAAACTAGTACACATCAAACAGCTCAAAACTGCGAAGCAGTTCGTGTCCCACCGGGCATGCCAAAAATTGTTCAAGCTTAGAATTGTTACCTCTATCAAGCAATGAGGCTAACAACAATTCCAACTGACAATGGAAACCTCTCCTAGCTGTGGGTAGACTATGATTAGAGAGGAATCTCTGGATTCTAGGCCGGTTCCTATAGAATATTGGCTATCACTTTACTAACCTGAAAAAAAACTTGATGGGAAAAGGGTAAAGGGAACTTAAAACTTAGAAAATAGGGTGATACACCAATGACTGATTTAGAAATCAAAAAAGAAAACAACAACTCCAGACCTAGTTCACAATGAAATTTAGATGATTAGAACACTTTTCATCATATAGATTAATGAATTTGATAATCAAGGATTAACCACAAATTACTGAATTCTTAACAACATATGTTTCTCAAATAAGGTTTGATTAATCAGACTTATCAATTTGGAAGGAACAATGAAACATTCACATCCAAAATCAAAATCAAAATTATAAACACTTACTAAAGAAGATGGAAAGGAATGATAATTTGAACAAAAAAATGACCTGTAGTCCGGTATATTTCCTTCACAATTTTTGCAAAAATACTTAAAAAAATGGCCTAAGAGACATCTAGGAACAATACATTCACTAAAAAATCCTCTTTCCAAAATTTGCAACCCTTAGAAAAGAAAAACTTCCTTCCTAAAAAGGCCTCCAAAACCCTAATCTGAGAATGCCTATCTCCCCTAAAAATGCTCAATCTTTGGCCATAAATCATGCCAAATATTTAGGTTACATGTCATCAAAACTGAAAAGTCCACCTACCCCTAAATTTTGGCTATATGCAAGGAATAAATCCCTTTTACATCATGAATTAAGCCAAAATTTATATATTTCTTTAATAAAATGGCTTTTAAAATTAAAGGGATAAATCCCTTTATACAAATATTTAGCCAATTTTATAAAAAGAAAACAAATATTAACAAAGGTTTAATATTTGTTATGCTACCAAACTATTATTTAAAAATTTTTAACATAAATATCAAAAACCATAAATAATAACCTAAACCCTAAGTCAATTCATTTTCAAACTTAGCAATCTTAAGGTTTAGATTTATCAAAGTGGGGAATACATAATATTTGACCCACTTGATATACATAAACATGAATATGCCGTGACATGAAAACAACAATGTAAGTGGTGGTCCTCTGCATAAACATGGCACTCTGTCCTCGACTTCAACTCTGACATGCATTGTCATTCCTTTTCTTGGCGGACGCCAAAGGAAACTTCCTTTTATTTTGGCGCTCATTTTGCATACGAAAAGGTATTTTTCATTCATTATTTACAATTTAGAGGGTTTCAAAACCCTAGCTAACTACTGTTGAAGCGCTGGAAATGAGCATCTCTGAAGATTTTCTGCATAAAATCAAGGGCAAATTGCTCTATGAGACTTGAGGAACTCAGCATTTTCATTATCAAAACTGTAAGTTATTGATCTCTTTACTCTCTGTCCATTTTCTCTACAAAAAACGTGCATCTTCTTGCATATGAAAAGGCATTTTATTCTATTGTTTACATGAGCTCTCTACTACATGAAATATGGAAGTTTATTTATCAGTTCTCATTATGTTGATATCTCTTGACAAAAAAAACATCCATCTCCTCTTTGTTGTTTATGAGTCAACATACAATTTTTTCTGATATTTGAATTCGAAACCCTCTGTAGATGCAAAAAATGTGGGTTCTCTGTTACTTGCATTCTTTTCTTTGCATAGAAGTTAGGATTCAAACTCCAGTTCATACTTGTATTAATGTTTTGATTAAAACGTGGGCTCTTTTGTTTGCATGAAACTTGGGTTTTCATTTTTCATGAGGATAAAGACAAAAAATAAGTCGAAACCTTATCAACTTATACCCTATGTTTATACTTTGATGTTAACGTTTCTTCCTTCTTCAAACATGAAGATCTCTACTACAACACAAGTTATGAGTTCACTTTGCTTGAACGGCTGTAAACAAAAGTTGACTTGCTGTTAACATGTATTCAATATTGCATAAAATGAAGGTTCTCTATTTGAATTTGGAATTAGCGTTTTGATACAAAATGTGAGCCCTATATACTGAAATCTATATCTCCTTTTGCATAATACAAAAAATCTTAAACTGAAAATATGAGATTTCACCAGTTGATTTCCCTTTCCTTGTAGAAGTACGAAGCACAAATACATTAATCTCCCTCTCTGTATAGAAATACTGAAGCTTCATAGTCTTGAAGCTGTTGGAAACATATAGATCTACTATATTTACTATTGGCATCATGCATTAATATTTCCTGTAGCACTGTTTTGAACTCTCTACTAGCACATATTGTTTCTTGTAATAAAAACAAACCCACTATTATTGAAGAGTCCTCAAGGCAATTGATGAACTTGAACTTTCTATTTATGAACTATGTCTTTGATTCTTCAAGTAATTTACTGTTCTTTAACCAACACAAGACCATCTGAAAATGTGCATACATCCATAGAAGATGTTTACTATTATTACTTATAAATGCACTGATACTTCTTGACAAGTATAAAATATTATGACAAAGAGAGATACTCTGTTTCCAGTATGAACATGAACTTTGAAATTGTTATTTATCCTTCAACATAAGAACTTTATTGTTTGAATCCTTGAGTTCAATCCTTTCAGAAACATGATCTACATTCTAGCATTTGAAATTGATATGACACTTGTCAGAAATTATGAATATAAAGTTATTTTCTGATTTCTGACAAGTAGTGAAGAATGTGACCTATTGGTATTCTGAGACTAATAACATCAGTATTATTGAAGCTTCTGTAACAGATTATTGTACACTTTCTTTCTGATACTAAATTTGTCATTTTATGATATAAAGTACAGCAAGATGAAAATGTTTTATATTCTATTAATGAAGTTCGAGCACGGGCTCGTGACACTCATCAACAACAAAATGCTTATGACTGAGGTTCGAACATGGGTTCGTGACACCCAATCATAACATTTTGTAAACATTCAAATTATGATTCAGTCTTGAAGCACTTGAAAATATTCAGTACTAAAATCATTGAAAGTTTTGAAAGTGTACCCTATTTTTGATGAAATCAGCATCTTATGGTGAAACAATTTGATTCCTCTGGAGATCAGCAACCTGGAACTTCCTATAGCATGGGAAACCAGCTTGTTATGCATCTTCAAAATGATTGAAAAGTGAATCAGTCCACTATTATCTGCAAAACAACTTGTTAATTACATGCAATATCAATAAGAAACATATTCTGAAAAAGGTTTCTTAATTCAGAAACACACTAAGTCCCTTTCATTCAGATTCTTGACTTGTCCAAAATGAAATCACACACCACAATAGGTACTAAAAGTGAAAGTTTTCACATTCTAGAACATGTCCCTTTAACACTTTCTTGTAGTGAGTGATAGTTTTCATTTTCTTGCTACATTTGTTCTTAGATTGATATGCAGATAGTAACAGATAGCTGATGTATGTAATTGTTTTCCTTGTATTGCTTAGATCCATCAGGATCTAATAGTTATTTCTTTTCTTTTTCTTTTTTAGGTGATGCTTCCTTAAGGACCAAAATGCAGATGGTGACCCGGGTATAGCTTAGATGCAAGGACCTGACAAAGACCAGCAGAATCAACACAAACATGAGGCAATGCATGGGAACCTTTTACACATTTCAATTTTTTGTTCTTATTTGCAAATGCACTTTGTTTATTGAATCATGTAATATGAATCAAATGACATTTTTACTACATTCTTATGAATGCACAATGTAATGATCAATGATGACTTTTCTGAATTTGTAATAATTTGATCAATACTAAGAGTACATAAAATAAAAATCTGACAACAAATGTAGTAAGTAGATGCAAACTAACAAAACCTACTAGATAGTGTTAATTAGATAACATGAATGTGCAAATTTCTCCTTTAATGCCTATTGTGTTGTATGGTTTAATTTTGAATAACAATACTTGCTAAGTAAAATTGCCTTAACAGGTAGGATAGCCAAGTGGGTCATGATCTTGAGTGAATTTGACATTGAATACATGGATAGAAAAGAAATCAAAGGACAAGTGATAGTAAATAACTTAGCTAAAAATCCACTAGCATCCACACAAACCATTCAAGTGGAATTTCCAGATGCTATAATTGTTAACATAGAAGCAAAAACATGGAAGCTATACTTTGACAGCTCATATACACAAGGAGGATTAGGGGCTGGCATATTATTGATTACCCCTCAAGGGTACACAATTCCAAAATCCTATAAACTCTTGTTTCCGTGCATGAACAACATAGCAGAGTATGAAGCTTTAGTCATTGGCATCAAAATGGCTTTAGAATGGAATATCACTGAGTTACAAGTCTATGGAGATTCTCAGTTGATAATTAATCAAGTTAATGATGAGTACAACACAAAAGATGAAAAGCTAACACCATATAAAGCCATAATTGATGGATGGAAAAAGTACTTTACATTGATTACTTTTGAGTAGATTCCAAGAGAGAAAAACAGAGCAGTGAATGCAATGGCTACCTTGGCTTTATTACTACAAAAACCAGACCAAAATGAGAAGTATGAATTCTTGGTGGAAGAGTTGGTGAAACCTACATTTAATCTGCCTGAAACCCAAATTGTTGCCTTGCTCCATGGACATGACTCACCTTGGTATGGCCCTATTTATGACTATTTCAAAGACCAAACCTTACCTTTAGACCAATCACAGGCCCAAAAATGGAATTTCATACGCCAATCAGCCCATTACATAATCCTATCTGAAACATTATATCGTAAAGGTCTTGATGGGATGTTACTTAGATGTCTAGAGGATGAGGAGTCTAAGTTAGATTTTCATGAGTTTCACGAAGGCATTTGCGGGTCACACGCAAGTGGTTTAAATTTAGCTAAGAAAATCCTTCACTTAGGGTATTTCTGGAAAACATTGGAGAAGGATGCTTTCCATTTTGTAAAAACATTTTGCAAATGTCAATATCATGGTGACATGATACACATGCCGGCACAAGAGTTACATCCCTTCATCACACCATGGCCATTTTATTAGTGGGGATTTGACTTGATAGGGGTAATTTATCCACCTTCAAATGGGCACAAATACATCATAATCGCAATGGAATATTTCACTAAGTGGGTAGAAAGCGGTTCCTTTGATAACAGCAATGGAGAAACAAATTTCCATGTTTATCTTGAATCACATCATTTGCAGATATGGAATTCCTCATGCCATCATAATAGACAATGGAAAATAGTTTAAGAATAAAGATGTGGATGAGCTTTGTGCTACATTTCATATCACTCACCACTCTTCATCCATTTACGATCCCCAAGGAAATGGGCAAGCTGAAGCCATGAATAAGAATATCTTGAAAATCTTGAAGAGGTCAGTCAATAAATCAGGAAGGGATTGGCATGTGCAAATTAATCCAGCATTATGGGCCTATAGAATGAGCATCCACACACCTATGGGATCCATGCCATTCTCATTAGTCTATGGGGCCGAAGCAGTTCTACCATTAGAGGTTGAAATCCCATCTCTATGAGTGTCATTACAAGGATTGATCACAGATGAAGACTATAGAATTGCTAGACTTCAACAATTGGAATTACTTGAAGAACATCAAACACAAGCTTATGAGCACCTGAAAGTGTATCAAAATAGAATCTCAAGGAACTATAATAAACATATCAAACCGAGAGTCTTTCAAGTAGGAGACTTGGTGCTGCGAGAGAACCTAAAGAATCAAGCGGATAGAGAAAAGAAAGGGAAGTGGGAAGCTAATTGGCTTGGTCCATTCATCATAGTATCTTCATTTGGCATAAGAACCTATAAGTTATCAGATTGTGATGGAGAAGAACTCCAAGAGCCCATTAATAGCATTCATCTCAAGAGGTTTTACACATAAGGGAGACTCCAACATATAAAGAGTATCACATGAGGAAAGCATCATATTTATTGTACATAGAAAAAGAGACCTAGAAAAGACCAAAAACATTCAAAAAAAGAAAAAAATACAAAAATACAAAAAAAAGAAAAAAGAAAAAAAGTGCCTTGGTGAAAACCTAGCAATAGGTGCCTTGGTAAAAAAAAGTGAAAAAGAAAAAAAGAAAAAAAAAAACCAAAGGGTGAAAACTTGGTAAACAAGTGCCTTTTGTTCCTTTAAGTCTTTCCTATCAAGTCACATGTGTACATATTGCATGTCCATCATCTCATTTGTAAAACTGTCATTGCATCCGTCATTTGTGCATAGTCATAATAAAGCCTTTCGGTCACATCCTTGCATTTTCCTACAGCCCTAAGTTTGTCACATGATCACATTTATCACTTGGGGGCAGGAAAGGATCATAAATTTGGTACTGAACAGATTCAGTAAGTGCTACAATTAGTCACGTTAAAGAGGGATTCATCAGAGTTTGAGAAGGGAGAGATTTTCATGGACCTTTGATGGATATCATTGTTCAAACCCAAGTATTTGATCCTACAACTTGATCCATGAGCCTTCATTGACTTTATTACTTAGGATTAAAAATTGACAAAACACCTTAAAGATTAGAATACTTGAAAATACTTTTTGAAAATCATGAAACATTGTCCAACACTTAAAGCTTTCTTTTGATTATCTTAAAATTGCATTGATTTTTATCATAGCTTCTTAGCTAATCAATGACGTTTCAACTAGATTGGTCATGATAGAGATATGATATTTTCTTACCTTTGAGTGATTGTTTTAAGGAAGATTCATCAACTTATGGGAATTCATCTAACGACATGGTCACCAAAGAACCAGTGAGGACTATCACATAAGAGGAAGGATTAACCTTTGCTTGTTTATGCAAATAGATCCCTTAGCTATTTAGATCTTCTATATCTTAATACCAAAAATCCACTTGCAACATTGAATCTATTGACACCAGTATTCAGACTCCCATAGTTGGTCATCCAACTAGTGAGAGTTGTGCCAAGTTCAAAAAAAAAATGAGGTTACCCAAAAAGTGCTAAAAAGCGGTATTCATATCATCATGATGTGCTCAGTGATGATTGTACTTGCTTTTTGGTCCCAAAATGCTCAATGATGAAAATTTATCTCCATGGCATTTCTTTGCTAAAAATAGGTGACACTTAGGTTGCATTGCATTTATCATGTTAGATTACTTGCATTTATCATGTTAGATTAATTGCATTTATTTGCGGTAAATTTTCCAAGGACAAGGGGGAAAAATTTATAATCTTGATTAGTCAAAAACATCAAAGAAATGAGGGGTTCAAACAAACATCTTACTCAAGACATCAATTTAATCAAACCAAGAAAATGAGATTATCTTTTGCATTCATAACATTAAACATTAATCATTATCCACATGCATCAAAAAAGAAAGAAAAATATTCACTACTCATACATCATTTGTATACATATAAGTGAGGATAAGTTTGCATACATTCAAAAATAGAGAAAATCAAAAACATAGGAGTACTCATATACATTTCCATTTCATCACTATGCATCCATACATGGAAAAAGAGAAAACATATCCAAAAATCCATCATGACATTCATCTATCCTATATCATAACATAAGATAACTGCATCCATAGCATAAATTAAACTAAATGCATCAAGTAAATGTCATATAGCTTCATAAACAAGGATAATCTCATAAAAAACTCATCAAGGAGAAACAAAGGAGTATGTCATCATATATCATCAAGAAAAATGATCATCAATAATCCACCAAATCTGTATATCAAGATACAAAGTCATACAATATGATACATCAATGTGTTCCAAATAATCATGTCACATCAAGTGTGATACAAAAACATCAATGATGGATGAATCTATCAGCAGTCAATCATGATCCCATGGCATCTAGACCTCTATCATCCTATGGAGGAGGAGCCTAAGAAGTGCTCGCTATGTCCTGTCTATGAACAACCATGGCTGAAATAAACTGTTGCATCAAAGAGGCAACCTAATCTAAATGCCCCACAAGAGTAGACATATCTATCCTCAATAATTGTACATCTTGGGATATGAAACCAATCATGAGACCATCTTGTGTACCCCACCCCTGATCCTATGGCTATTGAACTGGTGGAGGCACCTGCTGTGCTGGAATCTATTGTACCTGGTCATGCTAAGCACCATCATCCTGCTGGGCCAAGGCAACTCTCTGTAACTACACTAAGGGATCCAAACCTCCAGGAACCTCTCTAGCAACATCAATATGAGCCTATCTCTGAGCTCTTTGTTGTCTATGAACTCTATCATGTCTCACCGCTACTCTAGGAGGGACTACATCAGCCTATATATCTCTAGCTCTACCCCGACCATGTTTATCTCTCACCCATCCTCTACCTACCACAACTAGAGGATCTCTACATCCTCATCATCTCCCATGTCCACCACCATCACCACCACCACCACCACCACCACCATCACATTGACCAGGGATAGGCTCTATTGGATCAGTAAAATAAGGAAACCTATTATGAGCCCACCAGTCTCCATACTCATGAGACATACCTACATTTTCCATACTAGTAAGCATCTCCCATCTACAAGTAGTCATACCCGCAATCTGATCTAAGGCAAACTCATAATCAATGCAAGGACCCCACATAGATGTCTCTACCTATACTTGCACATATAAAGCATTACCCTAAGGTATATCTTGTATCCACCCATACTATCTCAAAACTCTACCGAAGTAGAAGCACTCAATAGTAGTAGTAGTGCACCCAATCATCTAGTGAGGAGCAAACATGTATGGTAACTCACCATCATCCTCTCTCTAGTGCTCACAACCAATGTAGGGATGCCACTGAACCTGATCAAGATCATCTATCTGTCAGTGCCATTAATCCAGGTGACCTAAATGATGCTGAATAACCATCCTAGTATATAAAAAAGCATAAGGAAAACCTTGGGGCCATCTCCTATCAGAAATGGGCCTAGTAATGGGAAGATGCTCCTATATCCACAACTGAAGAACAATGACACCGACTGACAAGGCAAAACTCCCTTTGTACACTACCTCATGTAAATCATGATAGAGATGAGAAAGGACACAAGAACCCCAATCAAAGCATCGAGGATGAGCAAGCAAATCCTCTGATATCCTACCCCATCCAACGAAAAAACCATGACCTCGTCGGTCGGGAAGAAGAAAACCACCAATCAGTGCACCAAGTACTGATGGAAATTTCAGAAAAGAAGCAAACTGAGGCCATGTGATATTATCACCATCACCTATAGTGTTGTCCCTAAACACTCATCGACAGATAGTAGAATCATAGATGGAGTCATAATACACTAACTCTCCTCTGCAGGGGATCTGTAGCAATCGATACATGTCCTCAAGCATGATCTTCATCTCTCCATAAGGCAAATGAAATGTGTTGTGGTCGGAGTGCCATCACTCCACCACTACAATAAGTAACCCATGGTTTAGCTAGAACCATGGGAGGTCAAGCAAGAAACTCAAACCACACTGCTTAATCACATGAAACTCGGCTTTTGTCAGTGTCTGACCTAACTTGATAACCCATGATGCAACTGAGCAGATATATAGGGAAGGAAAGTGAGCCTATTGGCAAAGAAAAGAAATCATATCAGTATACCATATCAAGGAATTATCTCAAGTTAATCTATCTTATCAAAAGTATCAAGTAATCACACCCAGTACGATTTGTTCGTGTCTCTGTATCCTGAGAATGAACTACACAGTATCAAAATCATATCAGTTTTCACACTGATTGATTTATCCTATCAGTAACTATCCTAAGCGGATTGATAATTATATTCTATGGTACCACTATCCTGATATCCTAAACCAATTATTTTGTTGAAAGCAACAGACCTAAACTAATCATCTGAACCTATCATCAAAAGTTATCAAATTTTTCATCAGACGCAATCAAGTACAAGTATAAAAATTTTCAACAGTCTACTGGTGTGATTTTAATCATCCTAGGTGACATTTTACCTCAGGTGATAACAAAAACATGCAACGCCACATTATTCTAGTGTGAGGTGATAGTTGGCATGCTACGTCAAAGTAAATCATGCTACGCGATAGCAAATGTTGGCCTACATGACAGTAAAATCACTAGGGTTTCATATGCGATAGCCTATATGAAAAGGGGCATTTTGACCTAGCTGTAGGCATGAGTATCCTAATCCTAGGTGAGGATAAAAAAATTTTAAGCAATAGTAAAATACACGGAGGTGGGAGAGAAAAGTGCAGAGGTGACATTAAAACTACCTACACAACATTAAACTATTCCAAGGTGAGACTTTTCATATTAAACGCAACGATGAAATTTAAAAATTGCAATAAATGCTAATAAAGGCACCATAAATGTAAAGATGGATTTGGGAATGACTTATCAGAGGTCCATAGTCAGGTGGCCTCGCATATCTCTGACACCTCTTGAATCTATGCTCTCGAATCGGCACAACCATCTCGAAATTCACTAGAGGAGCAGAGCAAAATACCAATGATGAAAAGTAAAAATGAATAGTACATAAAGGTTTATCAACCTATTTAAGGTATTTTGACCTAATTTTGGACGTGAAATTAAGCTTCGACCTATTTTTAACCTATCCAATCAACCGGGGCAAATTGTGAATCATGACATATCATCAAGATTATCAGAAATGAAAACATATTGGACCAAAGCTAACATCATCAATATTTTCAAATCAAATAATGAATATGTTTTATTTCTAAGGGGGAATAAGGGTATCAAATTAGCATCAAACATCATATCAAATCAGTGGGGGATGAAATTTTTTTTGAAATATTATCAGTATCACATCAATATCATTTTTATCAGTGGCATATCATTTTTTCATATCAAGCAGCATATCAAATTCCATATCAGCAAATCAGTAATCAGGACCTAAAAGTGATCAGGACTAAAAATAATCTTTGAATCAATGGTCTTTGCACATGAATTCAAAGAGGGGCATTTGTAGACACGTAAAAATGGGTAAGTGCTTTTAAATTGTTAAAATCATCAAAATGCCTTAAAATCATCAAAATGGATCAAATCATCAAAAATGGACAATATTAAATAAAGTTGGACAAAATCAATTAAATCAAAGGAAAAATCAATTAATGATGTTAAATAATTAAATCAAAGCTTAAAGGGACCAAAAACACTATATAATTGATTTTAATCAATTAATTGTATAGTTGGTTAATCAAAAATCAAAATGAACCTATTACCCTTACATGGTTATTTTTAATTACTTAATTGAATTTAATAATCCTTAATATCCCTCAACAAAGTTGATGAACCAATGAGAATTGAGGACACAAAAACACAAATCACTCAAACATTTAAATTGTCCAAAGCTTTGAGACCATTTAAAGGATTGTCCCCTCATTGTCCCCCCATTTATGAACAAAGCAAAGTTTTTGACTCAACTAAGGGTTGATCATGGTTACTTCACTCCACCCCCTACCCTTGAAATTTTACTATAAGTATGAAGCATTTTGAGAGAAATTAACATCTTAGAATTTCATTTGCAAGGCATTGTTACTATAGGCAATTGAATAGCATTCTAAGAGCATTCTGAGCATTTGCATCATAATTGTATCATTTTGAGCTAGAAGTATGGTAGGATCATCATAGAAGCATTGTAGAATCATCATAGCATCATACATTCTCATTTTAGAAGTGTCACTAGTGGAGATCTAAGCTGAGAGCTTCATTTACCACCTCTTTCTAGAGATCCATGAGATGATATAGATTTTAGTTTTAATTCTAAGTAGATTTGCATTGTATTTACTTAGAATTGTTGCTAATTGTTCTTAATTTCATGAAGGTGTTAAACTCACACACACAAAAGGCTTTCTCATCCCACCAATGTGGCTTAACATCAAGTATATAATGCTTTGCACGATCTTGAGTATGCACAAGGTTGTTGGAAATGATTATTTTCAAGACATCGTCATATGAATCACCAAGTTTTGAAAACTGATGCCTCTCTTTCTTAGGCTTATCTTGGTATCTTGGCTTGCTCTCTTGTTGATGAGATGTATTGATTTTCATGGCTTGTACAGCACTAGACAAGTGAAGAACAACTTGATCTTTAGGTTGAGAGGAGTCCACAACTCCATCATTGACCACTTGTTTGTTCTTATTCCAATGTGAGTTCCTTCCTTTATCCTTGTTAGAGTTGTTATTTTGATGATTGTTGTTGTTGTTATTTCCATGTTTGGTCAAAATTCCTTGTTCTATCAAAACATCCTCAATCCTACATGCGGTTTCAATCATGGTGTCAACGGAATCAAAGACCATCTTCCTAACTTCATACCGAATTTCGGAAACCAAGTTGCTAACAAGGATGTCAATCTTCTCATTTTTAGGAATGGTCCTAGAGTAGCAAGAGCATTGTCATCTTGACCTTTGCAAGAAAGTGGCAAAGGGTTCCCCTTGATTTTTCTTTAAGTTGCATAAGTCTAACATGCTGATAGATCTTGAAAGGTTGTATGCAAAGTGTTGGACAAATCTATGGATGAGCTCTTTGAAAGTCTTAACGAGGGATCTATGTTGGTGAACCATTCCATTGCTTGACCCTTAAGACTCCTTGGGAACAACTAATAAGGTATGAATCATCTTTATGGAACTCAAAACTCATAATATAAAATTGGTGCACATGATCATGTGGATCTCCATTACCATCATACTTGTCATATTGAGGGATCTCAACCTTTCTAGGAAAGTCTTTCATGCTCACACTTTTTTCAAAAGGATTAGGACAAATTGAGTCAAGTGAGAATGAACTCTTGGGTGCCAAAATATTTTCCATCATACTCTTGAATTGTTTGATCTCTTCTTCCTGAGATGGACTTTTCTTCTTGATTTTTCTGTCCACATCAAAGTTGTAGGGGACTTTGGCACCTTTGTTGATTAAACTCTCTAGGAACTTATCTTTGTTTTTCTCCAAGTATCTCTCTACATACTACAAGAAGAGTGGTTCTTGTTGTATCTTCATGAAATCTTGGGATTTGAGGTCAAAATTTGAGCTACTACCCCCATATTGTGAACCATGGTGAACATGTTGTGAAGGTTTTCTTGAGTTCCTAGGAGATGTTCTCTTCCTATAATGATCATGTTGTGAAGCCCTTCTTCCTCTAGGGCTAGGATATTGTGAAGGTTTTCTTGAATATCTTCCACTTTTTGGAGTCTTAGGAGGAGTGGATGGAGGAGATTTATTTCCACCACCAACACAAATGTTGTTGAGCCAAGAGTCTATCTTTCTCTTCTTGTGTGGCTCTCCTTTCTATTTCCAATAAGGCTTTTCTTTCTGACTATAGGAGTCTAAATTTCCCTTCCTTTGTAGCTTGTTCATCTAGGAAGGCTTTATTTTCACGCTCAATTCTCTTGAGTCTTTCACTTGTGTATCTTGAAGTTGTTTGGAGTGGTTAACTTGGTCTTGAATGTTTAAACAATTCATTGATATATGTTGCATTCACATGAGTATCATAAGGTTCATTTTCTTGACTATCATGTTGTGATTTTCCTTCTTGATAGGATTTCTTCATTTCCCTTTCATCCCTTTGGTGTGCATCCAAATATCTACTTGAGATAAGGGGTGAAACTAATCGATTTTCATTAGAGGAACTGCCAAACAAAATGGTGTCAAGACTTTTATCCATTTCTTCCCTCTCTCTTCAAGTCATTGTGTAACTCTTATCCATATCTAAATGAGAAGGTGCTAAGGGTTTACTCAACTCACTAAGATTACTCTTGGGATCAAACCAAACTTCCTAGTTATTCCTAGGTGATTTATCCAATACAGGTTCTTTTCCTTTACATTTTTGGCAAGTTTGGACTAAGGGTAACTGGTCAAAGACTACTTGAGGTCATTTTCCTTGATTTACTTGATATCTTGTTTTAATTGACATGAAAGAAAAGGTCCTATGTGAAAAAAATACCCTAAGAAATGTTGGTATCAAACTAGGATAGTAAAAGCACTCAATTGTCCAAAAGAGAGGTGATAAGATAGAAATTTTACAAGAGGCATAAATCAACACTACCATAGAGGTGCCCAATGAACGGATAAGTATCCTAACACATATGGATCAGGAGGATGATTTACCCAAGTTATATTGATTAATTTTAAATTTGGATGAAGTGAATGGACAAGATATTACTAAAACTCTCCAAGTGTGTTATGAAAGGATCCAAACGTTTATCTTCTCAACAAGGATGAATCCTAACTAACTGATTCCAAGCAAGGTCACTTGCAAAATCAAAGATTACTAGTTCAAGGGGTCAAAACACAGGAACCCAAAGTGCAAATAGGCTTCTAACAGCGAGGTAAGTGACCCAATGTAATCTAGATCAACCAAGGAAGACTGGAAATGATAGGGATCAGCTTACCATTTTGACAGATTGGGGATAGGTTAGCATGACAAAGTTCAAGCCCGCACGAGGAAATGCCAGGCTCACGTGAGAAAATGTTGGATCAGATTGGTAAGGAGAAAATAGAGACTCCTAGCAAACTGTACTGAAACTGTGTGCTAGGAAATGAAATCCCGCATGAGAAAATGCATGGTCCATGCGAGGAAATGCAAGCTCGCATGAGAGAATGTAGGGAACCAGGTGAGGAAATAGGATTAGACCACCTAACAGCAAGTTGTAAACTCAGGAACTCATTTTTTGTTTGTTTTAATTGACCAACTAGATGCATCAATAGATTTTTACCATTAATCAAGCACGCAAGACAACAATCAAGGAGTTAAAGCAAACAATTGTCTTCAAACAATGAGCAAGGGACAAAGAAACCTTGTGCATGATCAAGAAGAGTGACATAGTATTTCTACTCCCTAAGAACTACTTGTGTATGTTCTCAAAATGTTTTTCAATCATGCACATAGTCCTAGCAAAGAAAAGTTGGTTGCACTATGGTTCTTAGTAA
The DNA here is from genome assembly GCA_027943335.1 of Chamaecyparis obtusa. Lineage (NCBI taxonomy): Eukaryota > Viridiplantae > Streptophyta > Pinopsida > Cupressales > Cupressaceae > Chamaecyparis > Chamaecyparis obtusa. Next base: position 771,231 of record BSBK01001778.1, read on the forward strand.
TGGTTTGACTCTGCAACTTTTGCAATCTCAAGTGGGCGAACTCCAATCTAGGTGCACTAGGGTTTTGACACATTCTGAGAATTTAATCAATTGGAGATGCTAAGGAGATATGAGAGCCCAATAAGAAACCACACCCATGGAGATTTCTTCCACAAGGACATTTATATAGCGATTGTTGCTACCACGGTGAAAATCATGGCTATTATCGCTTGAGGTTTCATCCACGTGGTTTACCCAATAAAGGGAGTGTCCACTACAGTTAACCCTCTCTAAAAAGGAAGACTCGCAAAATGGACCACATGAGGACTTAGTTCAGATTCAAAGATTTGAGTTTATGATACTATCCAAAAAGGGAGTAGAGCATAATCCTCTAGCCTCTTCACTTCACCAAAACATAGCAAACAGATTCATTGACATGCTAAGATTGAAACTACCTCACCAAGGTTCATGATGTCAATAACAATGTCTACCGAGCTCTCTAAGTGGGACCAAGAGAGAATGTATCGATCAATGTTGAGGACTAAACCAAGTAAGACTATGAGATAGTAACAATATCCTCCCTACCTACAAGGGGTTTTATTGTCAAGAAGAGCTTCGCATGTAAGACAAGCAAAAGAAGCCCACTCTCTCAAGAAAACCACAAATAGTGTTCATAGGGCCTATTTACTATGTGAAACACATATGCAAGAAAGTGAATTTATCTTCTTTTTTAGAGCCCCAAAATTGAAGTTTGATCTATCAAAGCAATAAGCACTCAAGCCAAACACATGAGAGATTCATTTTAATACCCAAAATTGAAATGTTATAGAGATTGTAGCAACTCACCTTAGGTCCAAAGCTCTGCAATCCAATGCTATGCTGCCTTAGAAACTAGAATCAGGGAAATAACCACAACAAACATCAAATGTCATAAAATAGCGAGAAAAAAGTATGAATCTAAAAATCTTTAAGTCTCTACTGTCAAAATCTCGTGCGAGACAATAACCAGAGCCGCATGAGAAAGTACATAGACTCGCATGAGAAAGTACACAAACCTACGTGAGAAAGTACGTAGGGCCGCATGAGAAAGTACACAAAGCCACATGAGAAAATGCCTTTGTCACATGTAGAAGTGTTATTGCTAGCACAACTTCATGCGATATAGTGAGAAACTTCATGCAAGAATCCATAAAAGAGACGCACGAAAGTACAAACAACGCACGAAAATCATTAGAAAAATAAAATAAAATAAAATGAGGCCAGAAATTAAATCTTCTGCCCCATGGTGGGCGCCAAAAATGTGTGATAAAATGTTGACACAATTCTATGAGTCATTAAATCTAAGATTGCTCAAGAATGAGGTCTCAAATGGTGACTCATAGCTCTCTATTCATGGAGTGCAAGGGTTTGTAATGGAGGCCCTCAGTTTAGACCTAGTTTATGCCCATGCAAGTACATCATAAAATGAGAGATTCAAAGAGGAAAAGCAATAATGCTAGTCTCCATGATCATCAAGTATCCATGAAAATGAGAATGGAAGCTATTCTATATGATAACAATGCATGAAAGAAAACTAATCTATGAAAAGAAATGCTTATGCAAGATTATTCTATGAAAGGAAATATGAATCTAATCTAATATGCAATGTAAAATTAATCTAAATGGATTGCCATAAAAGCATGAGATAAGAAGACAAGAAAAGAGAAGTTGCAATGTTCAAGCTCAAGTGCTCAAATTCTTCTCCAAAATCTCTCTCCAAACCTACGGCATAACAATATAAAAATCTTGTCTCTCCAAATGAGAAGGAGAGGGCTCCTTATAAAGGAAAGAAGACGGTCAAGATTAAGAGGCAAAAAGAAATGAGCAATGGTGGAGATTAAATCTTGGTTGATCCATGAGCTCAAGATTCTTAAGAGGCAAAAAGATGAAAAAGGCCCACCACTTAGAAGTATGTGCATTCAAAGTGGAGAGAAAAAAGGATTTTTATTTATTTTATTTCCTTTTTCAACACAAAGAGAAATTTAAGTGGGGATTTTATTAAAAGAGGGATTTTCTGTTAATAAGATGATTTTATTTAATTAAAAGGGAAGTTTTCTTTTAATTAAATGAGGCTTAGGATAAAATGATCAAACTTTAAGAAATATTAAAATAATTAAATTAATTACGATTTGATCAAGGAAATTGATTTGAATTGAAAATATTGCAAAGCATTGATTCAAGAAATTGATAAATTGATGAATGGGGGCCCAAAGTCTAGGCGACCATTTTAGGGTGCATATAGGATCAAACTTCCCTAAATCTTTATCTCTTATGATAAAGCATGTGCTTCTAAAGATTATAAAATACTTCACTATAGGAACATGACCATACCAAATTTCATAAGGGGTCTTACCAATACCATGTTTTATTTAAACTTAATTTAATGTGTAGACTGCAGTACTCACATCTTTCTCCAGTACAGTTAAGGCACATTTGCTTCCATCATCATAGTTCTCATAGTGTCAAGAATAGATATGTTCCTTTGCTCTGTAATTTAATTCTGCTGAGGGGTTCAGGGAGTTGAAATCTATCTCCTTATTCTATTTTCTTCATAGTAAGCATTTAATTCTCCTAAATTAAATTATCCACCTCTGTCCAATCTCAAACATTTCATTTTCAGTCCTATCTGAGTCACAACCATTTCTCTAAAGATCTTTAATTTTTCAAGAGCTTCATATTTTTCCTTACAAAATGTAACCCACATCATCCTTGAGTAGTCATCAATAAATAGTATGAAATATTTGTCACCATAATAACTCCTAGTTCTTGTGGGTCCACACAAATATATATGCACCAAATCTAACAATCCTTTTAAATAATATATCTTGAATTTAAAATTAGATCTTGTTAACTTTCCCAATTTACATTCCTTATACATAGCATTATCTGGCTTCATCAATCTAGGTATATCTCTTACAACATGTGTAGTACTTATCTTCATAATGTTATCAAATTTTACATGACAAAGTCTCTTATGTCACAACCAATTGTTATCAATTCTATCAATCAAACATTTATCCTTTGTGCTATTCAAATGAAAAACATTACATCTGGTCTTGGTACCTGATGCAATTTCATTTCTAGAGCTTCCTTTGATTATGCACCTCCCATCCTTGAATTCCAACAAGTATCCCTTACCAAAAAGTTATCCAACACTCAAAATATTATTCTTTCAACCTTAAACATATAAGACATCATCAATATTATTCTTACCATCAAGTGAAATTGAACCTTTTCCTTTGATAAAACAAGGAGTATTGTCACTGAATCTGACAACACTGTCATCATACCTTTCCAATTTAACAAAATTTGTCTTGATCTCCAGTCATATGATGCAAATAACCACTATCTATTACCCATTCATATTTTACCTCAACATGTGTAGCTAGAGTTTTCTCTTCATTCAAGAAAGTAGGATTATCATCTTTAATAGCAATAAAGACAATATCATCTTCACTCTTTTCAGATTCATCATCAATCATGCACCATCAGCAATAGCTAAATAACATTTCATGTGATACTTAGGCTAAAACTTTCTAGGTTTATACTTTGACACTGTCATAGGATATTTAGAAGTAAAATGACCAATATTATTGTAATAAAAACATTTCAAAGGTAGCTTCCCTTCATAATTACCTGCACCCTTAGGCACTCTTTTTACAATTAGGGCTTCTAGCTCTTCCGACTTTCTTTCCTCTTCCTCAATCTCTTCTCATTCCTTAGCATATATAGATCCAAACTTAAATGAACTTGAAGAAATCTCACGAGAATCATTATTTTTCTTATCCTTATAAATGGTAGCTTTAAATATAGATTCATACTTAGGAAGATTATCATGAAATATAGTCATTTCAAAAGAAGCTAACTTACCAACCAATGAATCTCTTGTCACCTTAAAAAGGGTCTTGGTCTCTTCAAATGCAACAACTTTTTTCTCATAAGAAGGAGGCAAAGATCTCAAAATTTAAAAAACAATCTCATCTTCATCTATTGTTCCACCAACACCTATGATTTCACAAATAAGTTTGGTCACCTTCTTAACATAAGCTTGTATATTTTCATCTTTACTCATCCTCAAAGATTCTAGCTTCCCTTTCAAACTCTGCAACTTCACTTTCTTTACAACAATATCTCCTTCATATAATACTTCAAGTTTTATATATACCTCATGTGTAGTCTCCAACACCATGACATTTATATATTCAACATCTGATAAGCCACTCAACAAGGATTCATTGGCTCTCATGTTATATTTGGATTTTGTCTTCTCATCGGCAATAGAAATGACCAAATCTACAGGAGGCTTGTAATCTTTCTTTGTAACATTCTAATATTCTTATCTAATGCATCTCAAATGTGTAATCATTCCTCCCTTCCATAATGAGTAATTGGTCTAATCAAATCTTAAACTATCCTTCTTAAAAGATACCATCCCAAATCACCTCAAGCGGCCAAGCTTCAAAAAGAGGATCTAGCTTTGATACCAATTGATAGAAATAAGGCAGCACAAACAACTGAGAGGGGTGGGTAAATTAGTTGTGTCCAAAATAGTTGTGTCAAAACCAAAACTTATCAATGCCTAACTTTCTTACTTAGATTTTTAAGGATAAACATGAAACAACTAAACCAACATCACAAAAACACATAACACCATAAGTTCTGCATAGAAACCCTACTAAGGTAAAAAACCATGGTGAGGATCAAACCCACAAGATGATGTACTAGCACAAATAACCTTGGTAAAGGTACAAAGAGGAATAAACATGCATTCAGGAACACTTCCTAGATCTTACTTCTCAAATAAAAATGAGGGAAACAACCCAAAATACAACTAGGGATACAACCCAAAAATGGACTACAATTCACTATGGACAACAATCCACTAATTTTTTGATTTGACTGATAGCATCTTAGATATGAAAATATAGATACACTAAAGTAAGACTATATTCTGAACTTGTTTTAGATTATATTCATACCTCTTTACACATCCATTGATATCATTTCATTCATCATATCACACATCCATACCATGTCTCATCTTTTCAATTATAAATGATAACATCAACTCATTACAAAAAGGTCAGTCAAGGACCTAATTACAAATTATTACAAAGAGTAATGCATAATCCTCAATGTGATCCAAGACAAGTCGACTAAGACTTAGCTAGGACCAAAATCTCTATTCACAAACATGCGATGATTCAAAGATCATGCCTCAAATATTCACAACATGCTAACTCACCAAGTCAGCCAAGAACACCGACACGCCACAAGAAAATCATTGAATTTGATCACATAATTCAATAAAATCCACCAAAATTAATATAATACAATCCATAAACATAAGCAAGAAACATGAAATACCACAACAACAACAACAACACAACCATCTCTATCTTCATATTTATGCATTGTTCATCAGGAACACTAAATGCCAACCACTATCACTAAAAGGAATAGATTTCCAACATATAAATCATGATCCCTCCAAGATAAGAACACACATCCATGTTCTAAACTCACCACAAGGTTAGAAACCAAATATATTTCATAACCGATCCTCACCAATCCAAAAACTACAACATTGTCTCCACTAAAATAACCAGAAAATTGTCCTCTGGTAAATCAATCATAAATTCCTAAAATCATCAAGTGAACCACTAAAACTTTAACAAGATTAAATATATACATTCCTAAACCACTCTAAAACTTAGCAGCAACTAATCTAAGATACACTATCCATACCGAACCAAAACTTCTAAATAAAAAAACTAGGAAATTGTTAGGAATAAAAGATATGTTTGCATCAATGACAAAACATTAATGCCAATACATATATGCATGAAATCTCCAAAATTTGGAAGGGAAACTAATGTATTTAAAGTTATCTTTGATTTTTAGGTCATGACAATCAAAATTTTCTTTAACATAAAAGGGTTTTAATATAGCTTTTTTATGGATTCTTAACCCTTGGACTTGATAATGCTTTTGAATAGTACAAGACTTGCTACAAGACATGAGTCCATTTTGAGGTGTGTATGGTATGTAAGAAAAAATAGAATCATAAAGTGGACTATATTGGATAGAAGTGGAGGAACTCATTTGATATGTATGGGGTTCATGAACAACTTGCACAAATGTCTTTAAATTATGAGGGGGTCCAAGAGAAATAATGGGATCCTAAAATGGAGTAGGAGTAGGGATAGGATCACTTGATAGGATAGGATGTTGTGGGATATATGAAGGACTAGGAAAAGGAAATAAAGGGATGGAGGGGTTTTGAGGAGGATCTAGAGGGATAATGGGATCTTGTGGTGGACATAAAAGTGAAGGGATGCTTTGATCTTGACTTGGAAGGGGATCATTGGATTCCATTACAAAATTATTTTTATCTTGACTTTGGATGGAATCATTGGAAATAAAATAAGGTCATTATCTTTCTTAGGAAGTGGAAGGTTAATAGGACTTAGAAGGAAACTTTTTTCTCGAGATGGAAAAGGATCATCTTGGATAGGAGATTTGGGGATAATGGGATTATCATGAGGCTCAAGGAAAATAGGATCTTGGTTAATAATTGTAGGGGATTATTCATTATTGGGATCTTGATCTTGATTTGTTTTAGGAATCATTTCTTAATGATTTGGATCATCCTCTTGACATAAGGTGTGATTTTGAATATGCATGGGGGATTTTGGGAAAGGATCATTTTTTTGGCATGAGGGAGATGGACTTTGAATGGGATTCTCTTGAATGGGATTTCTTGAAAATGGAGAGCATGGCAGCATTGGCTCTATAATTTTGGAAGCATGGAAGGGACTTGGATCAAAAGATGGATTTGCTTAGATTTCTTTTATGGATAGTCCTTGGAGGGTTTCATCATTGGATATTTCATTTGATGAAGATAGAGGAAATTTCTCTTGTGAAGTTTTAGGGGATGAAGGAATGGAGGGAGGAATGGATGTTTATGAAAGTTAATTTCTTGATAGGAAAAGGATGTGTCATCCACGTGATTTTTTTTGAATTAACCATTTCTAGACACAATTAAATTATTATTTTCATGGTCTTCATATATATGAACCAATTTTTTAAACAAACTCTGTTAAGCTTTAGATTTGAATTTTTTCTGCTTGGGTGTTCTTGTTGGTGATATCACTATCAATGTTTTAATGTTTTAAAGCATTTTTTTATGGAACATATGTCTCAATAGGATACTCATTTATTATGCTTGATCAATGTCCAAAATATGGTATGTTTGAACTTGTATTTGTTTGAGAAAACCTTGATGGTAAATTTTAAGACATAAAATGATGTTCGTTGACATTTGATGTTCTTGAAGAAAAAATTGTTTGTGGCCTTGGTATTGATTGAGTTGTTTTCATGATGGAAGAAGAGGTTGTATGGTTTCTTGAGGGTCACTTGGTTACATTGGAATGAAGATTATTTCATAATTAGGTGGTAGCCTAAGTTGAATTATGACATGCTCTGGTTGAAAGGTTTGATTTAGAAGTTGTTTGAATGATGATTGACTTTGAACTTGATTGAATGGAATTTGATTGAATGAAGATTTATTTTTAATTTGGTTGAATTGAGCTTTATTTGGGATTTGATTAAACAAGGTTTTATCTTGAACATGATTAAATTGGCCTTGGTTAAAATTTGTGTTAGTTGTGAAATAAGTTTTGGTATTTTTGATTTTGCGATGAGAGATTGTATTTAGATTTCACAAAACCTTTCATTTGTATCTTTAAGGAGTTTAGACATTTATATGTCATTATTTTCCATTTTTTCCGCTTTGTCTTCCAAGATCTTTACTTCTTTAGCCATTTTTTCTTGCAATTTTTGGATCAAGTATGCATGGGATTGTTGTGATTGATCATTTAATTATGAGAATTTCATTTTTCTTGGAGTGTATATGATGTTTGCATCAAAATTTTTTGTTTGAAAAGGTAAACCTTGTATAGGTTCAAAGAGTGTGTGTGTGTGTTCTCACTTGAAATGTACATGGTTTGATATGAGTCTTGTTGCTTTTTAGAGGTTTGAGACCTTGTTACAATTTGAATGATGGATAAATGCATCGAAGTATGAGGAGATGTAAAAAATGGGCCTTTGTTTTTGTATTTTGAAGGTTTTTGAAATGATATGAAACTTAGGATATGCAAGGGAATGACTATGTCTTTGGAATGAAATGATTATGCAAACTACAATTCTTTAAATGGATTTTGAGGTTTTTGAAAATGATATACAATAATAAAAACTATGTTTTTGGAATTTTGGAGGTGTTTGATAATGATTATGCAACTAAGGGTAAAATATAATTTGACTTTGGATTATGAATGCAAATTTGGATTTTGGAAAATGGAAACTAAGGGTATTTTATGGAATGCAAATCTTTTTTGGTTTTTTGGATTTTGAAAATGCAAGTTGAGCTATATGATTATGCAAACTAAGGTTTATTATAATACAGTCTTATTTTTATTTTTTGGAATGAGTATGATAATGTAGACTAAGCGGATGAAAATGCAACCATGTTTTTGGAATTTTCTACCTTTGAAAATCTTTGGAAATGAAAAACTAAGACTAGGACCTTAGGAAATTGAATTAGAATCTTGAATTTGAAAGGACCAAAAGGACAAAATAAAATACATAAAAATTAGTAAGTCAAATCCATTATGACAAGATAGGATATTTACCAAATGATAAAAATGACAGAAGATAGAATATTTGAAATAAAGTCAAGATCTTTTTTTCAATTCCATAAGATGAAACTCTAAGACTTGAATTTTTTTGGATTTTGCAAAGTTTTGAAAGGGTTCTAAATATAAAATGTCAATATAAAATGGTAATATGAAATTATGATGAGAACCTAATGAGGGTTGATAATTCAATCCTTTTGAAGGTTTTAAGTAAAAAATGAGGGGGATAATGCATCAATACTAAGGTTTTCATATGATAATAAGAATACAAAAAAGGGAAATGAAATAATGCAATGTGATATTAATGCAAAAGCTAAATGAAAGGGTTATCCTAGGATTGTAATAAATCTCCAAGGCATATGTTTTCAAAATCTATTTTTTTCAAGGTTTATGACAAAGTTTTGAGACGAATTTGAATGTCTTGGAATGCTTTTGACAAGGTTTTGGATGTTTTGAAATGCTTTTTGAATTCTTTTAAAAATGAGGTTTGATTAATGCAATTGTTCATCACACATGCAAGACACTTCAAACAATGATGACCATTTTAATCTAAGTGCAAAAATACATCACAGCTTAGGCTTGAAGGACAATATCCATTGAAATCCCACTTGGATAAATCCAACCCCGCCTACTCAGAGAAGATATCCTAGAAGCTTGGAGGCATGGGCTTCCCCTTACATTGTACTCACTTCTTAGGAACACCAAGCTTTGAATTCTAAGGGGTGTCACTTCCCAAGAAACTGTTATCTCTACAAAGAGTCATGAAAGTGTAGGATGTCTTCAGGGTTTCCGCTTACGTCAGTGAATAGAAGGTTTTTGGCCACTACAACAAATTTTTTAGTCTAATATTTTTATTTTAGTGGGTGGTGTGATAAAATCCCGCAAGAGATCTCTCAGCCATGATAACAAAGGTTTTACACACCTAAAGGGTACTAAAGGACAGCTATCACCCAGCCACACTATTGATTAGAATTTTGGTCACAATCATATATTTATATAGTGTTTTGGATGGAGACCTAGATTTGGCATGTTACCACTTGGTTCATTCCCTCTCACCTGACCTTATGGGCTTCTCAGGAGGCAGACCCACTAAAAAGATTGAATTAATTTCTCTTACACCCAAGATATGTGAAGGTGAGGGGAGATGATACGTTCATTCAATATTTTGAGATTAACAATCTAAAAAATACTTGAAACAAAGATTTTGTTCATTTTATACACCAAAATGAAATATTTTCTAACTACTAAAAAAAAGTACAAAAGTCTTGAAAGACACACAAGGTCTTCATCAAATATCCTACATTAAATTATTAGTATTTTTTCATGTATTATTCATCCCATGAGTGCCAAGAAGCTACACAGAATCATCAATAACATAAAAATCTCTATACTAAGAGTAGAATACAAGAATAGAAGTGAAGAATCTTAAATTAAACCCCAAAAAGTGTAAACCTAACCAACTACACAATACTTGAGACCAACTATGCAAGGCTTAGGTCCAACTATGTAGAACATAGGACCAAGTGCACGGGATAGTAAGCCAACTATGCAGGACCTGTTAGGAATGAATGCTAAATATATCCTATGGGGGAGTATTAGCAGCCATTTTGTAGCAGTTGATGTTGCATTCATGACTGTGATTGTCATTAATGTCAACGCAGTGATCTATTGAAGATTAGCAAAGAAGCAAATAGTGTTTGAGTTAGCGCACTTGGGATATTGAAGATGAAGCTATGTAGAGTTGGGTAATTACTCTATGATGTGTTACAAGATCATGGTTAAGAGCACAGATAGTAATTCATTTATTCATGGAAGTTATGAGCATTTCAGTGGAAGCAGTATTCAGGCAGTGTTCATGAGTAGCGATTTGTGGAAATCGGATGATATCTCCTAATCGGGATGGAATCTAGTTATGCGCAGTTAGAGAGAATTTGAAGACATGTTGATAGTGACGTGATTGATAGTGGAAGATTTGAGGTCACACGAGTGAATAATTATATTGATTGGAAGCTGACAGTTTTGTGTAATTTTGATGTAACGTGTGGAAACTTTTATTTTGTAATTTGTATGCTGACTCATTTGTAATTACTTGAGTGTGGTATAAAGGAAGGAATTTTTTCCTTGTTTTAGTGTGTAATATGTAATAAAGTGTAATTAATGTAAGTATTGTGAAAGTGAAATTGTGAAAGAGGATATGCAAAGTATAGAGATCTGGTATTGAGATCTGAAGGAGTTGGTGTGGTTTGGCACAGTCAAAGAAGGAGTATTGGACTATTGAGGTCAATAATATTTTGGTATTATTCTGTTGAGTAATACAAAGATCAATTGGACAATGAGTTCAGTGATCTTACCCTGAAGCTGTTTGGGTAGTGGGTCCTTATGTCTTCCATAACTCCTAACAGAGTTAGAATCTTTTAACAGGGATTCAAAATCTCCTAACAGGGATTCATATGTACTAAATGTATTTCATAAGACTCCTAACAGAGTCCATCCTTTCACAAGTAATATTCATATTAGTGCATCTTTTTTGGGCATCATTCCCACCGAGGTTTACTCTTTGATCAAGAGGTTCCCTAGTCAACATATCTTGTGTCATTGTGTTATTATGCATGTATATCTTTATATGGTTGTTGATTACATTGCTTACATGGTTAAAATCTATTAAAGTTGATAAAAGTTATATTTTTCAAATAACTGATTCACCCCCCCCCCCCCACCCCCCCTCTCAGTTATCTTGGTGGACTTTACTTTCTAACAGGACCTGCAATAGAGAATAAAATTATTCAAAACTTGCCAGAAAATGATAAAATGTGCTAAATCTAGGCTATTAATCATGTTTAATCCATAGAATTAGAGTTTATGAAGCCTTTTTATTGATTTAATTGAGAATTGAAGACTAATGATTTAATTTGAAAAACACCTAATTTATCAAATTTGCATTGAGCCCTAACTATATGAATATTCATTTTAGAAACCCAAATCAGATATGAAGGTTCATTTTAAGTGTACAAATAAAAATGTAGTGTTAAATTTATGTCCATTATCCTTATTAGGTTTCATTTCATTTTATCCATTTAGAACAATTGCAATGAAATCAGAAAGCATGCAAACAAAAAACTAAGCCCTAAGCCCTAACACCCCTACTATGCAATTTTTGTGACCAACTATGCAATACTCATGCCTAACTACACAAGATTAGGCCCAACTGTGCAACAAATGGGTCCAAGTGTGCATAACATAGATCAAAGTGCGTAGAACACATATCTAAGTGTGCAGCTCCTCACCAAGACCTGACAACACATAAAAAACACACCAAAATAGTTAAAATCTACATGTTTCACGTCGGGTTCACTAAATGTAAGACAAGGAAAATTAGAAATCAATAATATGAGCATGAAAAAGGCTAACCACAAAACCCTAAAATTTATGCAAACTAAACATCCTTAATCTACATTAAATCCACTGAAAAAAGATGCATAAAAACATGAAATTAATCAAACAAGCACTCCCTCAATGTAGCTCCAATGTTTTCCTTTCTTCTCCATATTGGAATTTTGCTCTTGAATTTGATAAAATGCACTCAAAAGTAAAAGAAATTGGACTGAATGATCAAGAGAATACTTTGAATGAATGTGGTTAGTAGTTAAAGGCAAAATGATGTCAATTTATTGAGATTTGAAGGCAAAAATCATCAATTTAGCAATTTGATGGACAATTGGGAAGACGTCATAATTGAAGAGTTGAAATTGGAAAAGTGTCTTATTATGACACATTGCAACAAATGGAAGAGATGCATTTTGGAAATGCATAAAATCAAGGGTATTTGGAAGGGAAAGATGGTGGATAAATTACTGGGAAAATGGGAAGGGAAGGTGGTGGCTAGAAAATAGGAGTGGAGGCTAATTAGTAGGAAATGGAAGCACAATTAGGGGAACTTGATCCCACATGAAAAAAGGAGGAAATTTTGAATTTTGAAAAAACACTTATTCCCACAAATTATTAAATTAGGAATTAGGAATTATAACATTCCAAAATCATGAATTAGCTAATTATTTAATAGAAATTAATTAATTGCAAAGACATAGGAAAAAGGGATAAATAAAGTCTATTTATTTATCAAAGCTAAGACTTAGGGATAAATTAAGGGTTATTTACCCCTAAAGAGGTAAAATTAGGGACTTTTGATCAAATTGATGGTTTTGATGAGACAAAGGATCAATTTTGATGATTTTGAAATGGTTTTGAAATGACTTGATTAGGTCAAAATAAATAGAAAATGATGAAAATTAGGGAGAAATGTTAATAATTTATCAAGGTTGAACCTTAGGGATAAATTAAGGGTTGTTTACCCCTAAAGAGGGAAAATTAGGGAATTTGATCAAATTAGATGACATTGATGCAAAATTGAGTTGATTTTGATGATTTTGATGAAGAATTGGACTGATTTTGATGCTTTTGATAAGGATTCGAATCAGTTTTGATGATTTTGAAATGGTTTTGTAAGGATTTGATTAGGTAAAAATAAATAGAAAATGATGCAAATTAGGGAGAAATGTTAGTAATTAATCAAATGAGGAATGACACAATATCAATGAATGATGAAGATCAAACACACAAGATCGAAGACATGTTCAAAAGGGGGCACATAGGTGTGGACCATTTTTTAGTGTCTACACTAGTATGTTGTTTGTGGATGTATAAGGAAGAAACATTTCAAGTTTCAAGTAGTAATACCCTTTGCAAGTGAATTGGTAAAGTTATGTGCATCATGTTGTGCAGTGACAAAGTACCTATTGATGGAATGCTTTGAGTTCCTTCACCTTTGATGATTTTATGCTGCAATTCTTAGATATTTTTTGTTGAGCTAAAATGATGGTATATTTTGATTCTTAGGCATTGTAGAGGTCCATGTTATGTTTTGAGCTTGTTCTATTGATTTTATTTTAACAATTCTATCTTTTGAAGCTGACTTAAGTAGCTTAGGATTGTACGGTAGTGTGTTGGGATAAAGGCAATGCTTTGGAGTGACTGGATGATGTGTCAACATAACTTGATGGTCTACATGTTTTTTTTTCCTCTGCAAGGTGTTATATATAGTATTTTGGTTGACTATTTGTGTTCTACACCTTTCATTTAATTAGGCCAACCTAAGTGATCTAATCACACACACACACACACATATATATATAGATCATTTTGTGGATTGTGTGAGTTAGATGAGAGTATGTGTATGGTATATGGTGTAAGTGAGAAAATCCACAAGTGTAGATGGTCAGTGATGAAGTCATTTTTTTATGTATGAATCAATGAATTGTAATTATCATTTCAGTGGATGCATTTTATTTCATAATTTATCAAATACACGTCTTTTTAATCAAAACATATTTTGTCTTGCCTTGAGGAAATGGTCTTCAGTTTACAAGTCTCTTGTATCTTAATCTAAGGTTGGCACCTTAGCCTACAAGTTAAAACTAGATTAGTGAGCTTTGTTGGCTTTGAGCTTAAAATTATTGTAATATTTTTTTCATATAATGAGATAGTTATCACCATGGTTTTTCCCACATTGTGTTTTTCATGTAAAGAATCTTGGTGTTCTTGTGTATTACATGTTCTTTTTTATTATTCACTTTTACACGTGTTGAATAGAATGAATGAAAAATAAGTGATTAATTTTTCATATATGCTATTGCACTTGACCCCCTCTGAACACCAAGATGTGTTCAACAATTATTTATATTCTTACTTTTGACTTTAAAAAAATATCATCAATATTATGTTTATTATTAAAAGTTAATTTGATATATCAACAAAGTTAAAATCAAATACTTTTTTTGATACTCTCACCTTGTTACAATCCACCCCTTATTACCATTATAATCACACCTCTCTATAAAATTTAATAGTTTATAGAAAGGCCTCCCTTATTTTCATTATGGATTTCAGAATATTGATAACTTCTCATGGAGGGTGGACTTGGGATTGACCCCTATTCTAGGGGATTCTTTATCATGGCCTTCAACTCAACCTCAAACTGTCATGCCCATAAAATTTCACTCAAAAACACACCAACTTTTTTTTTAAAAGGTATATAAGTCTAAGCTTAGAGGTTAACAGTGGACTAAAGTTGGTATGGATCAAATTTACATCCATCTTAAGGTGGAGATAACTAGATTTCTAAGGTTGTCTATCATGTGTGTTTACCATACTTGAAAGGGTTTAGTTCCTTATCATCTCATCGTTAGAGACGTAGGTTATCCTAATGTACTAACATGCCAGTGAGTAAGCCGATACTAATCCTGGCAAGGCATCTCGATAAAAATTAAATACCAAATCAAAATGAATTACGAATATACTAATACTTTTAATTAGGCCTAACGTCGACGTTATACTACATTAGGTCATTAAGATTTATTTATTAAAAGTTGTGACAATACATCAGGGAATCTAATTAGCTAAATGGTAGCTATACAAATATCATTAATTATAAAATTAAGTTGCAACTTAACTTAAAATTCCCTACCCCTTTTTAAAATTAAATGACAACGTAATAATAATTATATTAATTATTATTATTTAATAATTAATACACTTATAAAATATCATCATGAAAGAATAAATAAATCAATTATTAAATGATAATAATTATATTATTTACCAATTAATATATTTATTAAATCATAAAATAATCAAATAATAATTATATTAATTATTACCATCTAGTTAATATAAGTACTATTAACAAATTAAATTAATTAATTTTGAAATAATAATTTTGTTAAATAATATTAATTTTTAATTTTTCATAGTTATTAAATAATACATTAAATAATATTTATAATAATTAATATTAAAAATATTAATTAATATAAATATTAATATAAAATAAATAATAAATTAATTATTAAATAATGAATTAATTATTAAATAATGAATTAATTATTAAATAATATTTATAATAATTAATATTAAAAATATTAATTAAAATAAATATTATTTAATATAAATAATAAATTAATTATTAATTAATATTATAAATATTAATTAATATAAGTAATAATTAATATAATATAACATAAAAAAAAGTGAATATAAAAAAAACTAAGTCAATGGCCTTGGGCCGCATATCCACAGGGGCCCGGTCCTGTCACGCGGGGCCTATGCTAACAACGTGGTACCCCCGCGTGGCAGGGTCGACCTGTCGCAGCAGGGCTGTACCCTGCACACAACAGGGCCCCAGGCGGGTACCTACCTCCGCAGGGCCTGCGGTACCACCACGTGGGTGGGGTGTGGGGCCCACACCCCCCCCCCCAAAAAAAAAAATTTCAAAAAATTTTTTAAACAAATTTTTTTATTAAAATAAAACCTTTTTTATATATATATTTTGTTTTATAATTTATTTTTTATCTGTTTCTTTAAATCCGTGGAGTATTATATTTTTTTTTTAACAGGCCTTTTTGTTTAGGCATCTTAGATTTGACAAGCTGATTTTTTTTTGTATATATATATTTTTGTTGTAGAATTTTATAAATATACTATTTTTTTAAAAGGCATTTGAGTGCCTTTTTGGGGTGACCACCCAGGTGGGTCCCCTACAATGACTCAGCTTCCACTAGGCCAAGGGAAATGTTATTTTATTCACTGTGGTATTGGAAAATGTATGGGAATTTTTCCCATACATTTTCCAGAGACCTGTAGGTCTCTATTTGACATTCTTTTTTTTTGTGTTTTCACTTGTTTTGACTTCATTTCCTCTTTATTTCTTTGGCTAAGTGTCAATAAATTAAATAGTTCTAGTCTTGTTTTTGTGAACATATGGTAGGATGAATTTCTCCTACAAATCCAAATAATCAACAATGAATTTAGCATGAAATTGTTATCATATGAACAACCAAACTATTGAAAATTTAAGCTTCTTTCTCCTTTCCTCTAGTTAACCATGACAACTATTTTGTTTGATACTAAAGCTCATATTTCTAACGAGTTTGCTTTAAAAATATTTGAACACTTATCAATATTAATTTACAAGCAAGCAATCTACATTATTTTCATTTCTTAACATTGGTTTCATTTCACAATAACTATATCATTTTCATAATGACTACTTCAAGAAGGAATTTATGAAACTGAAAATACACTTTTACTATTTCATACTTTGAAATACCATTACAATAACAACAATATGCATCAACTTGAGCATCAATCCTTATTAATCATAAGAACATAAATCTATCAAAAGTGAAAACTAAACATTTCTTCATAATTTTGATACAACACACTTAATACAAATACAAGGCTTGGAGTGATAACTCCATTAAAAAATACTTGAACTCAAGGGATCCTCAAGACTCCCATACAAAACAATAATCATAATACAAAGGTGACCCATATCAAAAAAAATTTGAATACATTCACAAACTCTTCAAGATTACATCTTCACACATGAAGTCTTCAATGCCCTCCAAACCTGCAAATAAACATAAATAGGCTATGGAGTGCTCACCTCCCAACCTAGGCTTCTATGAAGCCACCCCCGAGCTTGGGGAACCATCACAAAGACAAGGAGACAATCAAGCAACCCACAATAGAAACAACATATAAACAAAAAACACAATGAAAACTCCCTTCCAAGGCTAAAACAAAGAGTCTCAAAATGACTCAAAAATAGGGGTGAAGGTGGAACCATACTCAAGGGGAGAAAGCACATCTCATGATAAGAGATAATCCATCACTTGGCTTCCTCATCCTGTATCTTTCACCACAAACACAATCTCATCAAACTCTTTATGACCCCCAATATACAAAACAAACAATAGAGATGGCTGCATGGAACCCATACATCCATGTTTCATCCCTCTCCTATCCTAGGAGAGACTCTACACCCTTGATTGTCCCAACATTCCCTTCACCCCCAAGGCTACTCTTCCCTCCCAAGGGTGAGTATGGCCTTGAGAACTCCCTCAACAAAACACTACAACACATACAAGAAAATTTCAAGAACTAACAAATGAAACTACACATTTACAATGCAAAGAAATCATACACTACAACAAGCTCAAGATTCACATAACATCCACTACTACAAAATAACAAGATCTCAAAACATAAACACTACAAGAACACAATAACTAGATTTTTGCATACATAAACATGAAAATAAGAACTCTTTTTCTCAACATGAAAACAAAAACAAGCAAAATGAAGAATACCACCAACTTAGATCCAAGCTTATTGAAGAAAGTTGATGAAGAGCTTTTCCACTTTGCAAAGTCCTCTCCAAAATAGCTAAGTCTCCAAATCTGGAGAGTGGGTGTCAACCCAATTCTTTCCCCAAAATTCCTACTAAAAGAGGTTTTCCCCACCAAACCCCCAACTAACCCTCATTAATAGGTATGGCTCAAGGAGATTTTCCATCCATCCTTGTCTCCCCTCATAAATGATATGGAGACCAAGAATGCGGAAAGAGGAATGGACTTGTCCTCATTTGCCAACCCTCCATTTTCGAAATTTCACTTGAGAGGTACTTTTGAAGGACCATAAATGAGTTATGGGCTCAATATTGACTAAAATTTAACACCCAAACCAAGGTACATCAAGTGGGGTGGCTAAAAAAGACCCTAACTAACCCCTAGGGGCTCATTTAACCTCCCTAAAATGCACTTGAAATTTGAATTCGGGTTCAACATGGTTTGACTTACTCTGAGGCTTCCTAATCGAAGGTTTACATGGGAATCCTAAAGGGATACCATCCTAGGTTAGTGGGCATCCAAACCCCAAGTGGACATGTCATGGCCACAAGTACGCACACAAGTGTCAAGTGACACAACCAAAAATGACACATCACAAGCCATGTGGCATATCCACTTGGGCATTCTCAACAATAATTACATTTACAATTAAATACATTCATACACATTACTTTCACAAATTAAATACAATACAACGAGGTTTTTGCCTCTCACTAGAAGCAACCTTGGCTCGAACTGATTTTGACATTGGTCTTTGCTCTGGTTCCCCGAATTTACCATGGCCTAATTTCCTGCACACTAAAGTCCAATATCAGTAGTCCAAGAAAATAAAAATATGTAAATTCATAAAATTAATAATCAAGATAATTCATCTGACATTTCATAATTCACATGACGATAATCATTCATCTATAACATACATACACTCATCGTGAAATACATAATTCATCACTAAATTAAATTTATAACATAATCATTGCATATATAATTCAATTGAAATTAAATATCATCATGACATCATAATCATCTATAAAATCCACTTAATCTCACCTAAAGATTCCAAATAGATATAACAGTTTCATCAAAATAACATAAATAAATGTGTAACTGAACTCTAAGGTGATAAAACCATAACATAAAGTATCAGTAAATCCATAATGCATCAAAATATAATCATCAAATATGTCTATCTCAACTGCAGAACTAAATGGCTATGACAGGCTCGGGGTGAGGCCTCACACAAACAAAGATGTGAATCCAATAGTCATTTATACTCAAGCCATGGTTTCCCTATTTCAAATCTCTCTCAACCTCTCAATATCCTATTCTTTTGGACCACTATGCCTAAAATTCCTCTCCCTTTATAGTGTGGTTCATTTTAGAAGTCTATTGGAAATGCAATAAGATATTTTTTGAAGGTTGACTTTTCTATTTCGCATTTCTCCCACACAACCTATGCTCATATTTTGGAGGAGATTGGCAAGTGCAAGGCCCTTTCAACATATGTAGTTTTGCAGGTGGTGGATCAGCCTTGGATCCACCTTGTTGATTTAGAGGGTCTCCCCTTCCACTATTGACAATGCTTTACTACTAGGAATTTGGATTTTGATTGCCTCATTCTAGCTAAAAGGTTTTAGTCTTGGCTTTTTTAGGTAGAAAACCCTTCTTCCCCACGTTATTATTTATCCTAATGATTCTCACTCTATGTAGGATGAGTTTTCTCTATTGAGCCACTATTATTTTCCTCTAATATTATTGTGGATCTTTATGTACTTGTTTGTTGATCTTCCTTTGATATTGCACTTTTAGCTCCTATAATTGTTCATTATGTCCCCTTATGGAAGATGATGTTATGGATCCTATCCTTGTCATACCTAGGTTTCATACTTTTGATCTATGGCTAGTTAAGCCTCCTCTAATTGTTTCATCTCTAGTCAAGTGTCCTCAACCCACTCTTATTTGTTGAATGCCCTAGATTGGGGTTGTAGAGGCAAACTATGCTTATTTGTCCCCTTAATCTTAGGATGTGGGCAATTTTTCTTTATGGGCTATTGTTCAAAGGAGGAAGAATGTTTTCCTAAATTTATATCAAAACCTCACACCCAACCCAAGGGTATCCCAAATCGAGGTAAAAAATAATGTAGACCTTTGACCCCTTTGTCTTGTAAAATTGGCATGTTATGATGTTATAACTTCATTTATTTGCCTTTTTTTAAAAAAAACTTCTTAATTTTTATTTGATAATTAGATAATAATTTGAATTCTTTGAAACATACCTTTTACTTTATAATAAATAATACTCCTCTAAACAAATAAATATTTATATATTAAATATATTATTTTATTTAATTAATCACTATTTATATAAATGAATTAAACATTCATACAAACAAGTAATTTAAAATCATTTTGAAATTACTTTAAAATAGTTGAAATCAAATTAAAGAATAAAAAAAGTAATTGGTATAAGTGAGTTGCTTAGCTCTAAATAGACCCGCCACCATAAAGTCATTCTTACCTTATAGAATGACCCGACACCTTAACTTTTAAAATTAATATACCAGAGAATATATATCGACAACAAGTGTCATTTCCTTATTTTCAATCTAATTCCGAATCTCATATTTCCCAAAAGTAGGATGATGAGAAGAAACAATTTGGAATAAATTAATAAGAATTAAAGAGACCTAAACATTTTTTCTTAATAAAAATATGTTCTTCAAAAATTATTCATGATGTGTGATTTACGAATAAGATTATGCGAAGAAATGTTCAGTTTTAAACTCAAACAAGTTAATAATTAGATACCAAGCTTTAACTAGTGGCGAGTCTCGTTTTGAAGTATCACAACAATAGTCTTTGTTTTGTAATAAATAAAAATAATAGATATTCGGAGTGAAATGATAATTATGTTAGATTATAATTTTTTATTTCAAATTTGAACAAGATGATGGAGAAAAATCATTCCACAATTCTTAGGCATCAAGTAACAAGATATTTTCAAAATTCTTCTTGTGCAATTAGAACAAAGGCTACTTACAATGTATTCTTCAATCAGGGGAGACTACTAGAGGCTTCTGGATCTTTCACTCGAGGGTGGTTGGGTCCTGCAACCTTTCTAAATAATATACTGCTACTTCAAAAGAAGGGCTTCCAAACATAAGGGTTTTTGTAATAATCAACAAAGAAGATCTAAGAGGAGCCAATATGGGGTCAACAAGGCAATTCTCCATTATATTAAATTATGTATTAGTAGATAAATATTTTGAGGAAATATGGATAAATGAGTTATGATAAAATAATTCCTTTACCTCGAGCTCCCTTCAATCCAACAATTACTCTTCCAAAGTGTGCCCTACCGGCCAAACGAAGGGCTTCCAAACATAGGGTTTTTTTTAATAAGCGGAAAAGAAGATCTAAGAGGAGTCGATATGGGGTCAACAAGGTAATTCTCCATTATATTAAGTTATGTATTAGTAGATAAATATTTTGAGGAAATATAGATAAATAAATTATGATAAAATAATTCTAAAGAAATAATTATACTCATTCAATGTTTGAAATAACACAGTGTATACAAGTTTCAGCTCTATAATACTTGAAGTCGAAGACACAAGCTTTATTTTGATTAAAAACATTATCATTGCAAATGCTATAAGATAAACAAAATGAATTTAAACATCCTAATAAAAAAAAATTGTTGTAAAAGTTGAAAAATCAAACTATACAAATGTAAGCTTCTTTAAACCCAAACAAAGTGTTGATTAAGATGTAAATTCTACCATTATAGTTGCATAGAAATGACATATTTACCCTTAAAATATGATAGAGTTATTATTTCTTGGGACTAATTATTATATAATGAGATGGCCAAAATGAACTATCAAACACTTTAGTTTGTCCACTACTACTAGATCTTCATTTGTAGCCAGTTTAAACATCTTTTATTTTAGTTAAGTGATCTCCACATTCACACTTGGATCTTGAAGGCCTCTGTGATCACCATGGGATTGATACTTTAGTTGTCTTCACAATGATGATCATATTTGGAGCTTGGAAAATACCAGGAAACCTTAATAAATGTTGAGAAGTATTGTGAGTTCAACCTTTTAGAATATCATGACTGAGAATTTAAAATTCAATGGATTTAATCTATGACATTGATTCAATTAAGCATTCCCATATTTTTTTTGTTTTTGTTTTTTATCGGTAAAAGGCCGAAGCCAAATAATTTTATTAATTCTTAAATTAGTACATGATTCTCCATTCAGTGTGGGCACTGGTAGGAAAGAATGGAGAAAAAAACCTCCAGTCTTGCCCGAGACAAATGTCTAGTTTGTACAGAAGTAATTTATTACATGAAAGAGCGGATAGGAGCATACCCCTATTTACAATGTTCTACATATATACAATATAAAGCCAATTATTGGCAAAATTTCCTTTATCAATATGGTGCTTTTACATTTGTCTTCTCTACTCCTCTTTCCTGTTGGAACCTATTAATATGATTTAGAACAACAGAGAGGGGGGGTGAATCGGTTTTTCTCAGGTCCAAATGTATTAAACAAACTTTAAAACTCTTCAACAAATTCAAATCTGATAACCAAAACTACTCAGTCACTACTAAATGTATACCAGAAACATAAAATAGTGCAGTCCACTATCCAATAGTATTTAACTTGTAAAACATAGAAATGTTCACACCATAACATTCACACAAGTATTAACATCGGGATTTATAGTGGAAACCCAATTTGGGAAAAACCACTTTGTAACCTGTTACTGATATTTTCACTCTTCTGAAGTGAGCTCTGTGAAAAGCCAACCCTGTTAAAGGTTTACAAACACACTGTTAGGTGTGACCCTGTTAGAGGATTTCAACCACCTTGTTAGGATTGCGCCTTATTAAAAGACTTAGATACATCCCATTATAATACAACCTTGTTCAAAGGATTTATACAATGACTGTTAGGTCAACCTTGATTAAAAGATTTTGACTGATACAATGGTTAGAAAGTAACAGTAGTATTGATTTGAAAAACATACAACTCACTTTGCAAATAATAGATCCAATTCCGTGCACTCATGTATGTCGGCTTACTGACTGAGTTCTATTTCCATCCTCATCACCGATCTGCTCAAAAATCTCTTTAAGCAATCACAACTCTTCACCTTCAGCCTTTTTGCTTAATCAGTCAATAACAACTCTTCACCTTCATACTTTGCATACTCTACACATCTCAACCTTTCTCTCAGGTTCCCTTATATCTCTTCAACAGATAGATTTTCTCTTTTTCTGCTTAATCTCCTCCGTAGATCTTAGGGTTAGGTTAGATTCATCGAATTCTTCCAACATTATGTTCTTTGTCCATCCTTCTAGAAATATCTTAAATCTTCTTATTTGAATCACAATAAAATGGTTTATTGTGCATTAAATGCTTCCATACAATCAATTAATAAAGTCGACATGATTTACATAACCCAAGAATTCAACTATGTCGGCTTGGAATCTGAATTCTTCCTCAAATGTAAACTACTGACTCTCGATCAATACTGTGTTCAACTCCTTGGTCATCAGTGCGAAACTCAGTCAACACATCAAAACTGCTTCACTTGGCAATACATTGATGTTCAGTCAACACTAATTTTTCTCGGTATATACTAACTTGGTCGACACTAACATCACTCAGCTTAAACTAGATTTCTTTATTTTTTCTCAGTTAAGCCTCCTTGTTTAGTCTTCCTTCTTACTTGGATAAACAATACATTGTCTCATCATTGTGCCATATAATCAAGTACTCATTGAAGTATCAAGATAACTCAACCTTTTCCCTAGGTGCTATTTTTATCAACTGTGCCCTAATCCTTCTCATCAACCAATAGATATAGTACTTTCTTAGATAGCAACAGTCTTACCAGTTAAGGTTTGACATCAATGACAATACAACAATTGCTTCAATTGCAGTTTTCAATAATCTCCCTCTTTGGCATTGATGGAAACACCATATGAATAACACATGTTCACCAACCAATCCAAAACTTGTATCAGAAACATCTGTAATATCCTTAGCTTCATTCTGATTCTGAATCGCTCAACTAACCATTTTGTTAGCTTGTTGTGACCGTGTCAATCTTTCCTCTGAATCTCCCTCTTTCTTGATTTTCCATGTGTTTTCATCTGACTTATCTCCCTCTTTGACAATAATGCCAAAGCAACAACAAAAACTTACATCCTTCAGATATAAATATCATCTTGTCAGTTCAATAACATTGTTTCTCCCTCTGTCATCTTGCTTATGACTTTTATAGTTTTGCTCATCTTTTCACAACTCTAGGTTGTTCCTAAAGTGTGACCTTTTCTGCATCAATTTGTCAGATCTTTTGTGCAGCACATTTTGTCATGCCCATAAATAATCACTCAATAATACACCAATTTTATTTTTTTTTAAGGTTATAAGTTTATGTTTAAGGTTGTCAGTTGGACCATAGTTGCAAAGTTGTTCCTGAGAAGGTCTAGTATGAATATCTTAAGCAAGAGGAGTGTAGCGTAATGAGGGATCAAAATTTATACATTAGTTAATTTAATCTACTAGGTCAAGAAAATAATTTCCCAAGGCACAACTATGTTTTCTAGTTATACTAATTCCATAAATATAATAGGCACATTAGCTTAATTTATTCACTTACATCAATCAATAACCCTACTAAAACCAATAAATTTCACTTTTCACCAATAATTGACTTTCATATTACTTTTATAAATAACCCTATTGAAGGGTTAAATTATGCTAATCTATAATTAAAATATCATTAATAATTCAACGAGTATCAAGTATTGATAAGTTCATTCATCATCAATAAGGAGTTAATAGTGAATATCTATCAATGGTCCAAGTTTATAAAATTTTCAATAATACATTCTAAATATATTATTATTTAATAATATATTTATTAACAATGAATTTATTAATAGATATATTTATTAAATAATAATTGGTTACATATAAAAAGAATAACATATTCATTTTAAAATAAATTAATTAATAAACATAATTAATAAATTTAAAAAAATCACCAAATATAACTATGATTAATTAAATTAAATTTTTAAAATAAATAATATAATATACTAAATATTAAATAATAATTATGTTAATTAATAACAATTATTAATTAACATAATTATTAATTTAATAATTAACAAATAAAATAAAATAAAAAATGAATCTAAAAAAATTTTAAATAAAATTAAAATTTAATAAGTCGGAGGGTTTTTACCCCCCCCCCCCACCCACGATACTTCCTTTTAAAGTCCCCCGAGGGGGACTGTCGTGTGGGCCCCGTCGCTGTGTGTTGTCCGCACGGCACGGCAAGTCTGTCGTGCACGGCAGGCCCTGCCGCCAGGACCAAGGGGTACAGGGAGTGGGCCCCTGCCCCACCCCAAAAAAAAAAAAAAAAAAAATTTGAAATTTTTTTTTTAAATAATTTTTTACAAAAAAAAAAAAAAACTTTTTTTGACTATAGATTGTTTAATATATAATAAACTAATTTTATTATTATTATTTTTATAACCAATGCAAGGGATATTTATTTATTTAATATTATTTATTTATTTATTTTTTCCCAATAATAATAAATAAAAGCATATTATTATTATTTTTGAATCTCAAAGCATGAGTTAATGATTTGTTTATTTATTCTAATATTATCAACATATCAAGTCATTCACTTTATGAAAGAGTTTTTTTTTTTTGTATATCATATTTGTTTTTGCAACTTTTTCAACTTGGGCTTCTTGGGTGGTGACCCAGGTGGATCCCACCCAAGCTGACTCACTTAAGTCAGATTGGACAAGATTTTATTCTCCATCCTTTTAATCCAAGTGGATGGGGAATAATAATATTAAATTGACTGTGTGAATAGAAAATGTATGGAAATTTTTTAAATACATTTTCCAGAGACCTGTAGGTCTCTATTTCACTTTTTCTTTGTATTTTTCTTTTTGCTAAACATTCTTCTTCTCAACTTTATTTTCTCTTTCTTAGTTTGTTTTCTCCCTAGTTAATTTAATTTGCAATGCACTATAACAACATGATATCTACATGCTCTAACCCAATTTTCACAATGTAATATCTTAAATGATCCATGTCTAAATTATTGTTTTCCTCATCTCAGTTCTAATGTCTTTCAACAAGCTACTTTTATCAACATAACAAGGAAACTTAGATTGAGAGTTAGAGAGAGTTTTTTTTTTCAAATAAGCAATTCCTTTCTTTTCTCTAACATTTCTATTCAAAAGATACTTTTACAAGGTCTATATTGATACTACATTAACCTTTCCTTCTCATAATTTTTCAAGATGTATTCATTTCTTCAAAACTTGATGCAACATCACTATGATACAAACACAAATTTTGGAGCATTGACTCCTTTACAAAATAACATTGAACTCAAAGGAATCCTTAAGACTTCCTTACAATCACAATATACATAAAAAAAATAAGTTCCAAATCAAATTTTGAGTGCAATCCTCAACTATCTCTAAGAACACAACTTCAAAATATGAAGTCTTCAATGGCTTCCAAACTTGCAAATGAAAAAAAAATAGACCATGAGATGCTCACCTCCCATCCTAGGCTTCTAAGAAGCCACCCCCGAGCTTGGGGAACCATCACATAGACAAGGTTACAAGCAAACCAAAATCACATTAACACAACAATCGCATTGAACTCTCATTCAAGGCTACAACAAAGAGTCTCAAAATGACTCAAAATATAGGGGTAAAGGTGGAACCATACTCAAGGGGAGAAAGAACATCTCATGATAAGAGATAAGCCATCACTTGGCTTCCTCATCATGTATCTTTCACCACAACACAATCTCACAAACTCCTTATGATCTCCAATATACAAAATAATAATAAAGATGGCTATATGGAGCCCATACATCCATGTTTCATCCCTCTCCTTTCTAAGGAGAGACTCTACACCCTTGATTGTCCCAACAATCCCTTCACCCCCAAGGCTACTCTTCCCTCCTAAGGGTGAGTATGGCCTTGAGAACACTCCCTTAATACAATTCAAATCAAGAAACTCAAGAACTCCATAAAAATTTCACTTTCACAACACAAAGAAAATAACACTACAACAAACTTAAGATTCACAAGACATCCATTATCACAAAATAAAAAGATCTCAAACACAAACAATACAAGAACACAATAATTAAATTTTTGCATACAAAGAATAATATACATGAGAACTCTTTCTCTCAACATGAAACAAAAACAAACAAAATGAAGAATACCACCAACCTTGATCCAAGCTTATGGAAAAAATTTGATGAAGAGTTTTTCCACTTTCCAAAGTCCTCTCCAAAATAGCTAAGTCTCTCAATCTAGAGAGCAGGTGTCAAACTCTTCCAAAAGAAGAGTCCCTTCTAAAAAGGCCTCCACACAATCTTCTAGGGATAGGATCTCACTCTCATTGGATGTCCTTCCCAAGCTTCTTACATGGTTTTCAAATATAGATTTCTAAAAAGGTGGACCAAAAACTTACCACTTTATTGGATGGAATTCTAACCAAGACCATGCTTCAAAAGTAGATTTTCGGCCATTTTAAAAATCCAATTTTTGGAGGGGTCATTTGGTCAACATGGGGTTGTCCTAGGAAGAAAAATGCCCCTTACCCATAGGTATATCAAGTGGGCTTACTAAAAATGGCCCTAACACTTCCCTAGACACCTTTTAAACCCCCCAAAAATTCATACAAAGCTCAAATTCGAAATTCATTAATATGACAAAACCTCAAACTCC
Source organism: Chamaecyparis obtusa (assembly GCA_027943335.1). Lineage (NCBI taxonomy): Eukaryota > Viridiplantae > Streptophyta > Pinopsida > Cupressales > Cupressaceae > Chamaecyparis > Chamaecyparis obtusa. The sequence goes on from BSBK01001778.1 coordinate 799,004, forward strand.
CTAACCAAGTGATTTTCATGGGGATCCTAAAGGGTACCATCCTAGGTTGGCGTTCAACCAATCCCCAAGTGGACATGTCATGGCCACAAGTACACACACATGTGTCAAGTGACACAAACAAAAATGACACATCACAAGCCATGTGGCATATCCACTTGGGCATTCTCACATAAATCACATTTACAATTAACATAAAAATCAAATACATTCATGCACCATAATTTTACAAATTAAATACAATACAACGAGGTTTTTGGCTTCCCACTAGAAGCAACCTTGGCTCAAATTAAATTACACATAAGTCTATGCTCTGGTTCCCCGAATTTACCATGGTCTAATTCCTTGCACACTAAAGTCCAACATCAGTAGTCCAAAGAACTAAAAACATGTAAATTCATAACATTAATAATCAAGATAATTCATCTAACATTTCATAAATCACCTGACAATAATCATTCATCTATAACATACATACAACTCATCATGAAATATTCAATTCATCACTAAATTAAGCTTGTAGCATAATCATTGCACATATAATTTAATTGCAATTAAATGTCATCATGACACTCATAAACTTCACCTATGTAATTAACTTTCAATTCACAATAGGAATCTCATCGTATCATAATCCAATCAAACCTTCATTTCCTAGTTACTTACATAAGCATATAAAATCTGTCACATCATCACAACATTCATAAATCAAAATAACCATAATTTAGAATTCGTATTTATGTCATAAAAAGGTCATCAATAATTCATCACCTAACATTTAACCCTAAATGAAATTCACATCTCAACCTAATTCATTTCTTGATTTTCATTTTCCTAACAACTCATAACAACATAAATTCTCTAATTGCACATTTCAGTAGTCATCTAATTTAATTATCATAATCTCAGTCATAATGTATCATAAGGTCAACATTGTGAGTATAAAGAGCATCATAAAATGTAATGTATTCTCATCTACTGTAATTAAATCTTTGTCAAAAGGGTAAAATCTACTAACTAATCAAAACATTAAGCCAATTACTAAGTCTACCATTACGATAATGGAAAAGCTATGATGGGTCTAGGGTAAGGCCTCACATCCTCCCCCCTTAGGCATGAACTTCCTCCTGGAAGTTACACGACTTAGGGTTAAAGTTCCAGGGTTGACATCTAGCTTAGTCCATTGGATAAATTTAGAATCACTGATCTCATACCATGAGGAATTCTAATGTTGACTCGTGTTAAGGATATATTTTACCTTATTTTAAACAATTCTAACATTTAAAAGTATTAACATTGTACGATTGAACTACTTACCCAAACATCACAATCTAATATTATTTTACAAAGTTACAATAACAAGATCACGTAAGGTAATTCCATTCATCACACCAATGTTGGATCCGAGACCGCAAGGAAAAGCTCTAAAACAAGGAACATCTTCCTTACAACATATCTCAAATGTACGCTAACATCACTCTAGATGTTGGTCCCTATGAATTTCAATATCTGGAGTATAGGTCCGATATTATGCTAAAAGTATCATTTGTCACTCTACAAATCCTTATTTTGTACCAAATTTATAATATATTTATTGATAATATCATAATATCTATGAAGAAAGATCATAAAGTAATCTTACAAGGACTATGCATATCACAATCCATAAAATACTCTTACCAAGGCTACTAGCATGGTCATAGATAGCGCTAATGACAAGGGTGAACCTACTATGATGGGAAACTTCTTTACAGTTTCTCCCTATTTATAAAATATGATGGATTCCCCCAACAAATATTATCCCTCATACAACCTACCACAAAAGGACTTGCCAATAATTGCAACCATAAGAGCCTCATCAAATAATCATAAAATCCAAAATTTAAAAATTGAAAAGAGCGTTCCAGCAAAGTGAGATTCAAAAAGTGGCCACATTGGTAAAAAAATTTCACAAAATAAGTAAATAAAAGTCCTTGAGGCAAATAAGGACATTTAAAATAAAGTTTGGCTAAGTAGCCCAACACATAAATTAATTTACTTTTACATTGTTGGCAATTCACAAAAAATCAACTTATGAAACAAAGTAAAATAAAAGAAAAATAAATTTAGCAGTCCATATTCTACCACAATCATTACATGAACTATGTGAACTTCTGAGATCACTAATAGGGAGACGGGGAAATCACATCATACATTTATTATGACAATATTTAATATATACTAATTATGTCCTGACAAGGATAAAGAATTAAGGGTTTTTTTCCAAGGAAATATTTATTTGGAAAGAGAGGTAGACACACAAAAACTCAGGAGACAACTACCTATTTACTAATAATAATCTCACTTACTCTATAAGTTCTTTTACTACGTCCAATCATATAATCATGATATTCACATTACAACATCCTCCTCTCCTAGAGAGAAGTTCCCACTACAATGTGGTTCACTTATGTCTCACTCTCAACAACATGAAGTACATCATCGTACTTACACAACATTTAAATGGCCCACTCACTTAGGCCAATAAGGCATAAAACCACTCTATTACAACACCTATAAGGCTAATAATTTTATGAATATAGGAATGACAAGAGATACAACAATTCTATGAGAACCCTAACTAATATAATTAATTCCTAGGATTATTTTTAGCATTGCAACTCTCAAGAACTTCTCAAGTGGTTCTATTTGGTGAGTTGGCACTCAATGTCCACTACTATGTTCCTAGCAAAAAGAACTAGTCACTCACTTTGTATGCACCCTAAAATGGTCACCTAGACTTTGGGCCCCCATTCAGCAATTTATCAAATCCCTAAATCAATATTTTCAAAAATCATCATTTTTCAAATTATATCAATTTTTTTTATCAAATCCTATTCTATAATTTATTCGATTATTTTCTATGGGCTAACCATTTTATCCTAAGTCTTTATTTAATCAAAAGGAATTTCCTCCCCTTTTATTAAATAAAAAGCCCCCACTTTTCCTCTTATCCTAAGTTGCACAAATAAAGCATTATTCTTATTTTATAAAAAGAAGAAAATGTCTTTTTGTCTCATATGGACACAAAAGTCAACTCTTATTTTCTCATTGGAGAAGATTTGTGCACATGGATTTCTCATCTTTCAAGCTCCACCCTTGATTAAATCTTTTGCCTCTTAATCTCCATGGTCCATTCCTTTTCAATTCCTTTAAAAGGAGAGCTCTTTTCTCATTCTAGGATCCCCAAATTTGAATACTAATCTTATGCTGTAGGATTTCTTGGAGACTTTGGAGCTTTGGAGATCTTCATGCATTTAGCTTTCATTCTTGCATCATAACTTTATGTTTATGCTTTCTAGCTTAGTTTCCTTTATGCTCTAGATTAGCTCACATAGCTTAATTAGTAAGGATTTGTAATACTTTCCTTTCATAGCTTAGTTTGCATCTTCATTCTTAGTATAGTTGCATTGCATTTCCATTCTTGATTCTTGAGGATATTGGCATCCTTGCCCATGTCTCTTTGAATCTCCCATTGTGTGGTTTACTAGGAAAGCTGCATGCTTCAATAGCTCTAGCTAAGAGCACCATCAACATCCTTATGACTCCATGCCTAGGGAGCTCTAAGTCACTTTTTCAAAGTTTCCCATTAATGGATTCTCTTGGAAGTAATGACTTAGAGAAGTGCACAATTTAGTGTGTACATTTTTTGCGCCCACCGTGGGGCAGAACACTCTTGTTTTATCTTTCTTTTCATGCATTTCCATCAATTTTTTGTCATCATTTTAGCTTGCTATTTCAACTCTTTATTTTTTTGACAAAATTATCGTGTGACAGTCTTCCAATGTCGTACGATAGTTTCTTGTATATCAATGTGATACTTTACCAGTTAAAGTATCACGCACCCTTGCAGATTTTGTCACACTGTCATATTATTCTCTGTCGCATGCAGGTATCACGAACTATCACATAGAGAGGAAGTATCATAGTATTATACTGAGAATTATCATACAATTCTTTCTCTGACAAAACTATCACCCAACCCTGGCATTGAGTAATTTTGGACATTCCTTTGCAAGATTTGATTTAGTTTCCTTCGGATTTCTGATTTGTTGTGGTAGAACAAAGGTTTATTTGCAGATTTCACTTGATTTTGATGTGCTAACCTTTGTAGGGCTAACAAGTTGTGCTTGTAGGTGTTCTCATTGCTTGAAATATTTTCTTAAAAGAACACATGCCAAAGCTCCAAATGCACAAGGGCTACTAATCCTTTCTTGCAGGGCTGCCCAAAGCATAAAAACCAATCAAGTGCTTGTTTAATTACTTTCATTTTAAGTGTGGCATATACTAGTTATTTCTTTTCATAGGCACTTAATATCTTGTTGCGGGAATCTTTTGGTGGTAGGAGAGTATGCTCTTCACCCTTTGTGGTGAAACAGAAATCTTGACCCATCTTTGAATTTTGAAAGCAAGAGGGTAATTGAACCTTTTCTTGGTGTGTTTGGGAGAAATTTTTGAGCTAGGAGAGTATGCTCTTCACCATTGAGGTGAAACAAAAATCTTGAAACTCAAAGGTTGATCCACTCTTTGTTTAGTTTTAGAATCCTTTAGCGGCCCTGCTCTTGAGCAATCAAGAGGAATGACCCAAGTGGGGACAAGCTTTTTGCTGGCTATTTCAACCCACTATAAACTCAAGGCTATCAAGGACACAAAACCTTGGTAGATGTAGTACTTGTCTTCCCTTGATGTGAGTACTTGTGGGATTGTGACCATGAGGAAAATGTTGAGCAAGAATGTTTAAGGTTCTCTTGTGGCTGCGAGGTCCATTACTTGCCACAAGGTAAGTAGTCCCTTTGGGGAGCAAGAGGGGTATTACGAACAAAAGCTCTTACTAAGAACCATAGATAGAAGCCACCCTATTTTTCCGCTTAGCTCCTTGGCACAAGGATTGATCCTAGTGGACTAACTTGGATCACCCCAAGATTACTCACCATCTATGTTCCTTTGGTTGTGTCATTGGCACTTCCATGACAAAGCCAATATCTATTGTGGGTAACCACCTTGTGTGAGGAAATGGAGCATTAAGTGTGGGCCAAGTTGTTAAGTATTGAACCATTGTCTTTTTAGGCTAGTAAGTGCTTGAAGTGTTTTTGTTGTGATCTACCCCTGTAAACGTTCTCAAACATCAAACATCACGGTAGCATTCATAGGATTTTATTGCTTTGATATCACAATTGCTTGTCTTAACAAGGTTGCTTTTGCCCTTGTGCAAGTGTTTTATGACATGTTTGATCACCTACTATTTGCAAACTTGTTTGATTACTACTAGTACTATGCTTGAAATCAAAAAATCCAACCATTAGATTGAAACATTGACTCAATTGCCTTTAAAACTAATATTTTTAGCACTCACTGGTCAAGAGTCGTACGATCCTGAAACTTCATCGCACATTGTACTGAGATTTATCGTGTGATAGTTCGTTGCTGCAAAACTATCACACTACTTGCCTAGAAACTATCGCACAAGCTACCTGGAAATTGTCACACTGCTTCGTGCGAAATATCATCTTGAAAGATTCTATCGTTCTATTAGCCTAGAAACTGTTGTACAGGGTAAATTTGTTGTCTGTCTGATTCATACCATTTTTAGTCTTTCTTTGGTCAACCAGATTTTAGTAGGTGACTTACTTTGTCATTGGAAGCCTATTTGTACCTCGGGTTCTTGTATTTAGACCCCTTGAATTAGTATTCTTTGATTTTACAAATTAATCTTACTTCTCATTGATAAGTTAGGATTCATCCTTGTTGAAAAAGTACACCTTTAGATTCTTTGGTAACACACTTGGAGAGTCTGAGTAGTCTTTTGTCCAAATTCACTTCCATATAAAATCAATTTTAATTTCAATTATATATTTGGTTAAATCCATCCTCCTGGTCCATATGTGTTAGGATACTCATCCTTTTATTATACACCTCTATGGAAATGTTGGTTTATTGTACCTTTTGGACAATTGAACACTTTTAGTATCCTAGTTTGGTATTGACATTTTGTAAGGTCATCTTATCACCAAGGGTCCTTTTCTTTCATGTCAGTTACAACAAGGTACCAAGTTAGTCAAGGAAAATGACCTCAAGTTATCTTTGATCAGTTACCCTTAGTCCAAACTCATCAAAAGCGAAAGGGGAAGGAACCCATCTTTGATCAATCACCTAGGAGCGAGTCTGAAGCTTGGTTTGACCCAAAGAGAAATCCTAGTGAGTTAAGTACCTCTTTAGCACCTTCTCAATCAGATATGGACATGAGTTACACCATGACTAGAAAGGAGAGAGAAGCGATGGATCAAAATCTTGATGACATTTTCCAAAGACATAGGGATAACATGTTATTTGGTGATGACAATCAACCTGAATCACCCCCTATTAACTCAAGATATTTAGACACCCATCAAAGAGCTATAAGACATTATGGATGAGCTCGCCAAGATCCATGGTCACAACATGAAGACCAAAATAACAAATCTGGTGATGCTCATGTGAATGCAGCATTTACAAATGACTTGTTCAAACATTTGAGGCCCAACTCTCTGCTTAAAACAACCTCAAGGTATGTGAATGAAAGGCTTAAAAGGATTGAGCATGAAAAGAAAGCCTTTTTAAATGAACAAGCCACTAAAGAAGAAAGGTTTAGACTCATAGAGGTGAAGCAACAAGCCTTGTTAGAATTGAAAAGAAAAGCATTCCAAGAAGAACAAGATAGGCTTTTAGCCCAGCAACTCAATGACCAATTCAACAATAGGGGTACCAATAGTGGAAACAACTCTCCACCATCTACTCCCTCAAGAACCCCATGAAGTAGAAGGCAGTCAAGAACCCCTTCAAGATCTCCTATTCCTAGAGGAAGAAGGATTTCACAACATAGGAGACAAACACCTCCTAGGAACTCAAGACAACCCTCCCAATGAGCTCATCATGGCTCTCAACATGGAGGAAGTAGTGCAAGTTTTGATGATCAAGATTTTATGAGGATGCAACAAGAGCCACTATTCCAACAATATGTGGAGAAGTATCTTGATCAAAACAAGGATAGGTTCCTAGAAAGCTTGATTAACAAGGGTGCCAGAGTCCCTTACAACTTTGATGTGGATAGAAGAATCAAGAAACAAGGACCCTCTCAAGAAGAGGAGATCAAACAACTCAAGCATATGATGGAAAAGGTGTTGGCACCTAAAATTTTCTTTTCACTTAACTCTATTTGTCCCAATCCTTTTGACAGAAGTGTCAGTATGAAGGATTTTCCTAGAAAAGTTAAAATCCCCTAGTATGACAAGTATGACGGAAATGGTGACCCACATGATCATGTGCGTCAATTCTACATCATGAGTTTTGAGTTTCACCAAGCTTACTCCTATCTTATGAGATTATTTCCAAGGAGTCTCAAGGGCCAAGCCATGGAGCGGTTTACCAACATAACCCCTCTCGTCAAAAATTTCAAAGAACTTGTCCATAGATTTTTTCAACATTTTGCATACAACTTGTCAAGATCAATCACTATGTTAGACTTGTGCAATTTGAAACAGAACCAAGGGGAATCCTTTATTACCTTCTTACAAAGATGGAGACAATTGTGCTCTCGCTATTCTAGGACTATTCCTAAGCATGAAAGGATTGATATCATTGTTAGCAATTTGGTGCCTGAAATGTGATATGAGGTTTGGAAGATGGTCTTTGATTCCTTCGACACTATGGTCGAAACCGCATGTCGAATTGAGGATGTCTTGAAACAACAAGGCATTTTGACCAAACATAGCAATAACAACAATGGTCAAAATACTAACAATGCTAATAAGGACAAAGGCAAGCACTCACACTGGAACAAGAACAAGCAAGTAGTCAACGATGGAGTTGTGGACTCTTCTCAACCCAAGGATCAAGGAGTCCTTCATTTGTCTAGTGCAGTTCAAGCTATGAAGCTCAACACATCCTCCAACCAACAAGAGCATAAACCAAAGTATCAGGATAAGCCTAAAAATGAGAGGTGACAATTTTCTAAACTGGGTGACTCCTATGAGGATGTTTTCAAGATGCTTATTGCCAATAACCTTGCACAACTGCAAGATCTAGTAAATTTCTGCATAGCTCACATTAAGCCACATTGGTGGAATGAAAAAGCTTTTGCAAATTCCATAATGGCATTGGACATGACATCGAACATTACTGGAAACTTAAACAAGTTATTCATGATCTTATTGAGAGTGGCAAACTTTAGATTGATGGGTTGAATACCAATGCAGACCATAAGGCATTTAAGGAGCCTTTTCCCAAATATGAAAAGGGGGAAACCTCTAAACCAAAGAATGGCAAGGCCTAAATCAACTATACCTACACAAGTGCAAAAACATGGTCAATATGCTTGAGGTTGTGGAGGAAAGTGTCAACATGATGAGAGACAAAGATCCTTATGGTCATGATGTGGGCTCTCCTATATTTGATGAAGAACCTGTGGTGGTGCTTAGGGGTCCTCACTCTCAAAGGTCATCCCAAGCTCTTAACACTGTTACAAGAAGTCAAAGCCAAGGTCCTATGGTTATTAGAGGTCCTAGTTCCAACCAGTCCAGTAAACCCAAGCAAGTGGCATCTAAGAATGTTACCACCAAATCAGCAGTCAACCCTGAAATGAGCTATAATCTTGTTGACTAGTTACAAAGAACGCTAGCTCAAATCTCAATCTTTGAACTCTTAGAATTGTCTCCAAGACATAAGTGTATCCTTGAGGATGCTTTGCATGTAGCCAATGTTCCTAACAATATAGATGTTGACCAATTCCAGAGCATGGTTAACCACCTTGCCAGCCCTCATTACCTAACATTCTCAGAAGAAGATGACAAAGCTTTGAGCCATCTGCATAATCTTGCCCTTCATATCGAAGTCATGATTCACAAGACCCATGTCAAGCATGTGTTGATTGATGGGGGTGTTGGGCTCAATATTTGTTCTTTGAGTCTGTTGAAGATAATAGTTTATTCTAAGCAAGTTATTGATACCTGGAAGAAAATTACCATCAAAGCCTATGATGAGGCAGAGAGAAGTTATAAAGGGTTGGCCATCCTTCCCATCAGGATTGGCCCTGTTGAAAAGGACATTTTGTTCCAAATTGTTGATGTTGGTCCTCTAGCATATAATATCCTACTTGGTAGACCATGGATCCATGACATGCAAGTAGTGCCATCCACCTACCACCAATGTGTTAAGTTCCCCTATAATGGAGTAGAAGTCTGTATACCTAGGGATAGCACATTATCTGTAAATGAAATTTCAGCAGGGACTCATGTTCCTCTCAACAAGGAAGCAAAGGATTTTGATGCAACCCTAGCACAATGCAAGAATAAGTTCAAGTCCATAGACCTTGGTATGGGGGGTATCAAATTGACTCCTTTACAAAACTACCAGTCTCACCTAGGTCCTATGGAAAACCTTCACAAGAGATGTGTCCTTCATCTTCAACCATGACCTTGTTTGGTACATTTGTAGAATCCTTAGTGCCTATCTAGGATGAAAAAGAAGAGGTGGTTGTTAAGGACTGGATCTATAGAGAAGACAAATACATGCATAATGAGAACTTCTCTCCTTCTCCTAAGACATATGGAAGAGGGTACACTCTTGTCAAAAGTATGGGCTATCCAGGTCATGGTCCTCTCAGTCATAGATTAGATGCTAGAGCCAAACCACTCGATCATGCTCTTTTGGGACACAGGTCTAAAAAAATGGTTGGTCTAGGTTTTGAAAGTCATGATAGGAAAACTGCTCCTATCCTTGCTATGATGGATAGTGATGATGAATCAAACTACATACCCAATTTGACAAATCAACAGGACATGTGTGAAGATTGGGTCCCTGCCACTAATCTCCTTTGGGGAGATTCAGATACTCCAATTTCCAACCCAACAGTTTCAGGCCTAGAACAAGAAGAATCTGTTGTTGAAGATCATGTTGAGGATCCTATCCAAGAACATCAATACATGAATGGAATTCAATAAGGTGTTACCCTTGGTGACATTAGAGCTTCCACATCTAAACATCATAAATATGCTTGGTGTAAACATCCCAGCTGGGATTCAGATATGGACTCACATGAGTATGAATGGGAATCTCTCTCTAATTCTTCCACAATTGACATGGACATTGATGTTGTCCATACATATGGTTCCTAGCCTGAGGTAGTTAACGAGTTTAGTGTAGGATTAGTGGATTCAAATCTGCAAGTTGCTTTAGTGGACAATGCTTCACTTGGTAGGATAAATCCTGATTTGGGTACCTTAGAGGGATTCTTGACAGACCCTAACTCTATGATTACTAGAGATGATACCATTCATATCCACAATATTGAACCCATCATTGACCTACCCCTTGCCAATCCTCACCTAATTGATTGGTCTCAATGCTCTCAAGAGCCTCAACTCTTAACATTCCAAAATGACTATGAGATAGCATGTTACCTAAATGCCCTTGAGCCTATAGTCTCTTCCACCATTGAACCAACTACAAGCATGAAATAACTAGATATCAAGTACCTTAGTCACAAAATGAAAAGAAAAGAAAAAAAGGATAAGAGTTTTGATGGTGAAAACCACTGTGTGGCGGTGTCATAACCTAAAAAAGTAAAAATAAAGGACGTATCCAAGGGTGAAAACCTCTTTGAGGCACCTAAGGATGAGTTACTTGATCATCTCCCAAGTTACTTTCAAGATAGATCTTTAGTTCTTGTCAAGCTTACACACCCAGTTAATTTGGGTATAGAAGAGGCTCCACAAATAGTGCATTTGGCTCAGTCTCTATCAACACAGGAAAAAGAGGCATATACCAAGTTCCTCCAGAGTAAGAAGATTAATTTTGCTTGGACTTACTCAGACATGCCAGGGTTGGACACTAATCTCATTATGCATCACTTGTCCATAGCTCTAGCTATAAAACCAGTAAAATAGAAATTGAGGAAAATGCATCCTCACATAGCTCTTCTCGTCAAAGCTGAATTAGAAAAACTCCTTAGTGCAGGATTTATAAGAGCCATTGATTATGCCGAATGGATATCCAATATTGTACCAGTTTCTAAACATGACAAGTCCATTCACATCTGCATGGATTTTAGAGATCTTAATAAAGCATGCCCAAAGGATTATTTTCCACTTCCAAACATAGACATGATAGTGGACATGACTGCAGACTATGAGATCTATTCATTGATGGATGGTTTTTCTAGGTATAATCAAATCAAGATAGCTCCTGAAGACCAGGAAAAGACTACATTCACTTGTGCATGGGGAACCTATTGCTGGAACGTTATGCCATTTGGATTAAAAAATGCAGGAGCTACTTATCAAAGAGTTATGACAACTATCTTCCATGACATGATGCATAAGAATATGGAAGATTATGTGGATGACACCTTGGCAAAATCTAAAAAAAGGGATACACACCTAGGAGATCTAGAAGTCATTTTAGATCATATGGAGCAATTCCAACTCAGATTAAATCCAAAAAAGTGTGCATTTGGAGTCACCTCTAGAAAACTTCTAGGATTTATCATTTCAACCAAAGGAATAGAGGTGGACCTAGAGAAAGTTCAAGCAATCTTGGATATGCCACCTCCCAAAAACATCAACCAAATGAGGAGTCTCCAGGGACACCTTCAATCTATAAGGAGGTTCATTTCACAACTGCTCAATAGAGCTCAACCCTTCAATAAGACATTGCACAAAGGGGTTAAATGTGTCTGGAATGAGGATTGTCAGAAAAGCATGGACCAAATCAATCAATACTTGGCTAATCCTCCAATCTTAATGCCTCCTATCCTAGGAAAACCACTCATATTGTATGTTTCAACAACAAAATCTTCCCTAGGGGCATTGTTAGCTCAACTTGATGATACTAGAAAATAAAGAGCTATATATTACATCAGTCGTACTCTCGTGTCATATGAGGTTAATTACACTAGTATTGAAAAATCTTGCCTTGCGGTGGTGTTTGCTTCCCAAAGGTTGCGACATGACATGCTTGTGCATACAATACACCTCATTGCAAAGATTGATCCTCTCAAATATTTGCTTGGTAAGTCTGCTCTCACAGGTAGACTTTCTAAGTGGATGATGATCTTATCAGAATTTGACATAGAGTATGTTGAGCATAATGCTATAAAAGGACAAGCCATTGCAGATCAATTGGCTGACTTCCCAATTCAAGATAGCATGCCTATTCAAGTTGAATTTCCAGATGAGAAAAAAATGTAAATGACTACAATAACATGGAACATGTTCTTTGATGGCTCTTTCATGCAAAATGGTTTAGGAGCAAGAGTGTTATTTGTTTCTCCTCATGGGTACACAATCCCTAAGTCCTACAAACTATTGTTCCCATATACAAATAACATTGCTGAGTATGAGGCCTTGACTAATGGACTAAAAATGGCAATAGAATGGAGAATCACAGAGCTACATATCTATGGAGATTCACAATTAATAATCAACCAAGTTAATGAAGAATACCAAACAAAGGATGAAAAATTGATACCCTACAAGAAAATGGTTGATTCATTGAGACGATATTTCACCTTTGTTACATTTCAACAAATCCCTAGAGTAGAGAATAAAGTAGTTGATGCTATGGCTACATTGGCTTCACTTCTTCAGCTAGAACAGCATGAGTCCAGATTTGAATTCTTGGTGGAAGAGCTACGCTATCCTATCTATGACTCCCAAGAAATCCAAGCTGTTTGTACCCTTGTTGGCCATGAGTCATCTCGCTACGATGCCATTTACTCATACCTTTGTGATGGCATTATTCCTGAAACCTTCAACCATTTTGAATGAAGAAAATTAACCCAAAATGCCTCTCGCCACACCCTTATCTCTAATGATTTGTATAGGAGGGGTTTAGATGGGACACTTCTTAGGTGCTTGGAAAAGGATGAGTCTGACCAAGTGTTAGCTGACATTCACAAGGGCATTTGTGGAGGACATTCCAATGGTCTTGCCATGGCCTGAAGGTTGCTTAGGGTTGGGTACTATTGGCCTACCATGCAGACAGATGCACTAGCTTTTGCTAAATCATGTGAAAAGTGTCAAAAACATGGTAACCTGATACATGCTCCAGGCAGGGAGCTTATTCCTTCTATTTCTCATTGGCCATTTCAGCATTGGGCCTTTGACCTTGTTGGGAAGATTCATCCCAACTCATCAGGTGGACACAAATTCATCATCACTGCTACTGATTACTTTACCAAATGGGTAGAAGCTATTCCACTTTTTGTTGCCTCGAGAAAGATAGTTTCTCTATTTATTTTAAACCATATCATCTATCGATATGGAGTTCCTTTTGAAATAATCACTAACAATGGAGGTCAGTTCAAAAACAATGACCTTAAACAACTCTGCAAAAAGTTCAAGATAAAACAACATTGGTCCTCCATTTACTTCCTGCAAGGAAATGGACAAGTAGAAGCTTTGAATAAAACCATTCTTAAGATTCTCCATAGAACAGTTCACAAGAATGGTAGAGATTGGCATCTACAGATAAATACATCCTTGTGGGCCTATAGAATGAGTATTCATACTCCAACAGGGGCTACTCTTTTTTCCCTCACTTATGGTGCTGAAGCAGTGTCACCTTTAGAGGTGGAGATTCCTTCACTTAGAGTTTCCCTCAAAGGTCTAGTGACAAATGAAGACTACTATGCCATGAGACTCCAAGAACTAGAACTTATAGATGAAAAGTGTAAAGCATCATTTGACCATATGAGGGTCTACCAAAAGTGTATGTCCAAAGCATTCAACAAGAAGGTTCACCCTAGAGAATTTCAAGTGGGAGATTTTTTCCTACAAGAAAACCCTAAGAACCAACAACATAGAGAGCAAAAGGGAAAATTTGAACCTAATTGGCCTGGACCATACATTATTACTACTGCTTTTGGGATAGGGGCTTATTTGTTGTCTACTAAAGAGGGAGAGCAGCTCTCTGATCCTATCAATGTCTTGCACCTCAAGAAGTTCTATCTGTGATACATATTCTGTCTGGGGGCATCCTTTGTACATATTTATTGATCCTGAAAAAATTCCAAAAAAATTCATATATGATGCTGAAAAAAATCCTAAAAAGCATATAAAGTCCTAAAAAAAATAGAAAAAGTGCCTTGGTGAAAACTTGGAAACAGGTGCCTTAGTAGCAAAAATACAAAAAAATTGAAAAAATCAAAAAATCTCCAAGTGGTGAAAATCTGGAAATAGGCACTACTTGAGGCCTTTGCACCCTTGTTTCTTAGCATGCATCCTCGACACTTAGCCTCTCTCCATCATGCCTTGACCTTGTTGCCTTAGTTTGGAATTTGTCTTTGTCTTTGTCTAGGGGGCATAACTATGTTAGCTTTGGTCTCTAGGATACGTTGGTCTTTAGAAAATCTTGCAAATGGTGTTTTTCAACACCACCCCAACTGTGTTTTTCAACACTACCCTAGCGTCAAGTGTTTCTCAACACTTATCAGATATCTTACCCGTAGTCTACCATCATATGATATTTCTCACTGGCAGATGTGATACTCAAAGTTTGACTCTATGACCTACACACATGCACTTAAACACTCAACTTGCTAAGACTTGTTTGACTTTATTTCTTTGTGTGCTGTCTATAATGATTTCTTTGATGAGTGTTCTCTCCTTAATAGTTTTCAATGATGTTGAGCTAGAAGACTGGGGGCATGAGGACATGTTTTATTGCTTTTTCTGCTTGTGGGTATATTTTATTGGTCCTAACTATCATTAGCATTTATGCTTGTTCCACTTGACATTGGGGTCTACAAGGTATTATCCTTGACTATTTTCACAAGTGCATACTTATAGCCATCTTGACTTTCCTTGTGTCTCGATGTGAGTATAATCTTGCCATATTAAACTTAGGAAATCTCACTGCACTAGTCATCTTGACTTATATGTCTTTGGTGCCTAGGTGGGATTCCCACATACCTATCTGATATAGATCATATTTAGATTCACATAGTCATACTAGTGTGCATTGTATGATCGACGCTACCAATAACGCTCGATGATGAATATTAGAGTCTAAAAGCTTTGTGACCTTGCAAGTAAACTACTTTTCATAGTAGCTTGCATTCTTAGGTTCATGTTAGTTATTTTTGCATCTTGCATATGGCGAGAGCTCTCCTTTCACCTTTCACGGACTAATCAGTCAACTACACTTATCTTTCACTTTTTCTCGATCATGTCTTTCACTCCTTGTCTTTCACCTCACATTCTTTTCCTGTCATCACAAGGGGTTAATCTTGTCATCTTATCTATATCATAAAAGAAATCATTTTTAGAAACATGAGTCTATATCATAAACATGAGAACTAAACATACATCTATGAGAGAGATTATACATGAGCATACATCATACATTTTGAGCAATATCACAAGACAATAAAACTGAAACATCCATCACAAGTGGGAAAAATACACAAGATATATCATAAATCTAGTAAATCTCATATATATATGAATGTTATGATACAAAATACAATGTGGGATCCAAAATCTGGATAATATCCCAGGATATGTCTCTATACATCTAAACACCCTAGACCTAAGTCTAAGCTCTACGATAGTTGGCACAAGATCACGCGATATTTCATACAGTATAGTGCGATACTGGATTGAATTGTTGCATGATGCTTTGTGGACCCATGAACTTTTGCACAAGTAAAATTTGAAATAATTAAAAATGTGTTTAAATGACATAAATAGCTCATTAATGACTCAAAAGGGTGATTTTTTCTGAAAACTTACTGGGGCACCATACTGAGGAGGCCAGTTGTGCAACCAGGTGCGCTCGAATCGATGCCTGTGTACTAGAATCACTGCTTGCTAGGCCATTTTCCCTCTCTAAGCTCTAAAAGTTCTCAAATCATAATAAGACAAATGAATTTTAAAATGACCTTTTTGCCCCTTATATAGCATTTTGACTTTTTGACCTAATTTTCAAAACATCTTGTAATTGCATGAAAATTGCACCCCTAGCTAATTTCGACATCCTGGATCCATTTTCAAGATCAAAATTGAAATTTGAGTACATCTTGATATTCAAAATCACATTTCAAACTTTCCCCTTCTTCTGTGTAGTTGGATGACCTTTTGAGGCCTAATCCTTCAATCTTCATAGGGGAATCTTCATTTCTTCATCCCCATCTCTTTCAACCTTCTAGGCTTTCATTGATTTTCATTCGCTTCATCTCTCTAAGGTTTGACTTCATCTTTATCCTATATCTTTCTCAGTCAGACTTAGTCAAACTAGGGCATATCTTCATTGTTTGATGGTTATCCTATCATCTTTCACCTTCAATTATGATTTCTAGTGATTTGATCAGATTTATCAATTTATTGTTTCTCCTCTACCTGATTTCAATTTCTATTCTAAGGGGGCAATACCTATCAGCTTTAATCTTTGATTCATCTTATCAATTGAACCTTGAGATTATTATCTCTTATTTTAGACTTGATGATTTCTTATTTACAGGTGTGTTGGTCTTGTCTTTCAGCTTATCTTTGTCAGCTTATGATTACCATTGTTCTAATATGTTCCCATCTGTCAAACACATGTCTGGATTGTTTTATGATCTCAAATCAATCTCACATTTCAATTCCATTCTTTGACCACATGTGATCCCAAATCGATCTCACATTGGTCAAAGAGGAGAAAATTTATGCACCCTAAAATGGTCACCAAGACTTTGGGCCCCCATTCAACAATTTATCAAATCCCTGAATCAATATTTTCAAAAATCATCATTTTTCAAATTATATCAATTTCCTTGATCAAATCCTATTCTATCATTTATTCGATTATTTTCTATGGGCTAACCATTTTATCCTAAGACTTTATTTAATCAAAAGGAATTTCCTCCCCTTTTATTAAATAAAAATCCCCCACTTTTCCTCTTATCCTTAGTTGCACAAATAAAGCATTATTCTTATTTTATAAAAAGAAGAAAAGGTCTTTTTGTCTCATATGAACACAAAATTCAACTCTTATTTTCTCATTGGAGGAGATTTGTGCACATGGATTTCTCATCTTTCAAGCTCCACCCTTGATTAAATCTTTTTCCTCTTAATCTCCATGGTCCATTCCTTTTTAATTCCTTTAAAAAGAGAGCTCTTTTCTCATTCTAGGATCCCCAACTTTGAATACTAATCTTATGCTACAAGATTTCTTGGAGACTTTGGAGCTTTGGAGATCTTCATGCATTTAGCTTTCATTCTTGCATCATAGCTTCATGTTTATGCTTTCTAGCTTAGTTTCCTTTATGCTCTAGATTAGCTCACATAGCTTAATTAGTAAGGATTTGTAATACTTTCCTTTCATAGCTTAGTTTGCATCTTCATTCTTAGTATAGTTGCATTGCATTTCCATTCTTGATTCTTGAGGATATTGGTATCCTTGCCCTTGTCTCTTTGAATCTCTCATTGTGTGGTTTACTAGCAAGGTTGCATGCTTCAATAGCTCTAGCTGAGAGCACCATCAACATCCTTGTGACTCCATGCCTAAAGAGCTCTAGGTTGCTTTCTCAAGGTTTCCCATTCATGGATTCTCTTGGAAGTAATGACTTAGAGAAGTGCACAATTTAGTGTGTACAAACTTCACTCATCACAAAAGGCATTTCGATAGTTAATATATTACTATACATATGTTTCATTATGTTTCCATACTACTCTCAATGTTACCACTTAATATCCATTTTACACAACATTCACAAGCATATTAAATTGACTCATGAGGAGGGTTACCTATGGTGTAAAGACATATAGCATGTTATACTTTAAGAGTCTAATGACTATCCATAAGAATTTGATGAACCATTTTCACAAACATGACTTATGTTTGTTTAGGTCATGTTCTCCATCTTATTGGACTCAATTAGGCACGTCCATCCAAAGGTTTTATATTCTCATTCATCATCCATATAGAATGTCTCAGAAGACTTTATAGCAAGTGATTTACTTTAAGCTAACTCTACAATGCACAAGGGACTACCCAAAAGTACAATCCCTAAATTCTATATTATTATATTATAAACGCATTACAAGGTTCCAATTTACTTATGAACTAATAATTACAACATAGGATAGTTAGTTATTTATGCTAGATTAAATGTATATTATCTCTGTCGGGTCCATTTGAGACTCAAAAATTGTCATTGTTTGTCCAAAGTTTCATTACAATTCATATTCTTCATTTACAAAACAATGACAAGGTCATTGATACATAGCTGACATCTACCTCCTGGTAATTCTGAATTACCTTACAATATATTAGGACACAAAAGAATTTTAGGTTACCTTTCCACCTTGACCCTTGTATCACCTTGGAAGTGAATCCCAATAAGGGTCTCCACATTCATTTACCAAGTAACTCTATTGACACATGTATAGTCTTCATTTTTACTATCGTATTATAGTCATTACGCACTTAGATTGATTGGTAATTTGATACTAAATTCTTAAGAACTCCCCTTGAGTTTTATTTATGAAATCTAAAGGAACCTCTAGGTAGTTGAATCTTCCATTACTTATCTATATTAGCCTTCGCTTTCATATCCCCAAGGTGCGGTCATCATGTTTTTATCATTCTTTTGGCCAAGTTACACTTTACATTTTTATTGCTAGGGTACTCTTCTGTTATAAACATGCGCTTGATAAAGTATTTCTTATTTAACTTGAAAATAAAATATTAGAAAATGTATGCAGCCTAGACTCTCAATAAAGAAGCTGCTAAATGTTTACTCACAAGTAGTTTTAGTTTCTAGCACTATCATAACAACATTTCCATCATAAATAATAAGGTGTTAAATTTTGAACAAGATAAGGGTAGGTGGTTCCAATGTTGAGCATTTGTATAACCTTTGATTTATTCTCCGTTCAAGCATTATGTGAATCCTTCCACAACTAATGCTTTCCTTGATACATGTCTATTGGTGTAATTAAATATTACTAATTACACTTTACTTAAGTTTACTTAGGATAATGCATTTGTATATTAGTTGTCATTGTGACACCTAGGAGTTTGCATTTCATTTTAGCACATGGTTAGGAGAATTTCCACTTTAGGTGTGATAGTTGTCATCACATACCTCTTTGTGTGTGAGATCCACCTTTAGTGCTCTTATCACATAATCATCCTCTCATTGTTGCACATGTTGTACATACTTTGATGTACAATGGAGGATGATCCACCTTTGGTGGATATGTGATTTCACCTTCTGTGGGTGATATCTTATCATCTCCTTATCATGTAGTCTTATTGCATTGCCTATATATTTAGGCACTCCTACTTTGTATTCAATTCAATTAGCTATAATCAATTATTTGATTATTTTTCCTATCTCTCTTGTGCTATCTCTTGAGCTTCTAGATCTTGGCATTTATTCTTTGCCTTAGGAAAATTCTTACATGGTATCAAAGCAATATCAAAATTATTTCATGGTATCAGAGCCATAGGAGTTTCATTGTATAGCCTATTTTGAGAGAATTTTATTGCAAGTCAAAATTGGAGCTTGCTGGTGCAAATCAGAGATTGGCATCACATTGAGGAGGTCCAAATACCCCTAAATCAAATTTTGTTTCATCCAAATCGGATATCTGAAGCCAAATCTAGAGCCATTTGAATTTTCAAGGTTCGACGGCGGTGATTTAGAAAAAATAATTTCAAAGGCGGTTTTCAAACAGTGATATCTCAGTCATCCGGAGTCCTTTGTTCAAGCAATTTTTTTTGTTTTGGGGTAGAATTTCATGATCTACACAATGGTGCAGGTGATTTTTGATCTCTATTTCTGATGTTTTCTAAAAATTGAAAATCTCAATTTTTACAACTTTAGAGGCTTCGTTTGGGCTCATATGGACACATTTTCAGGTGCTATGTTTTTGAAAGTTCATGATTTTTTTGTCTACTTTCCAAATTTGGTATCAGTTTGGAAAAATTCTAAGTAGACATAGTACTTTCAGAATTTAGTCTATTTTGGCCTATTTTTGGCACTTGTAATTTGTTAGATCCTTGAGAGATCTTGTGTCTTAATTGTATGAGTCTACCATAGCTTCATATTTTTTGTTGTAATCATCAAAATCAGAAGTCCACTTTGATCCATTTTGACAAGTGGCAACTGTACATGCACTATATATAAAGTGCCAAAATCATCTATTTTGGGGGGGTTCTTTGGTTCATTACATTTTGGGGGGTGCATTGATTTTTTTATCTCATTATTTCATATGATAATTACATCATGGATGGTTTAATTAAGTTGAAAAGAGGGAATTATAAGCAATGGAGTGAATTGGTTCTTGCTCATCTTAGTGAGCATAACCGATTATCCTATTTGTATGAGTATAGACCTAAAATTCCTTCTTACAATTGTGACTCTTACTCAGAAGTTCTTAAAGTTATCTATTTGAATATGAATATGGATGTTATGGATTCCCTTGATGACTATGATGATGAGACAGAAAATATTTCTGATCTTTGGATTGTTCTTTGGGATTTGTATGGAGATCCACATATTCCTCCACTTCCAAAATGTCCAGAACCTCCAGTTGTAGCTCCTTCTCCTCCTACTGAGATCACATCTCTTGATGATGCATGTCTTCCTATAGCCACTAGCTCTTGTGATTTAGTGCAGCAAGATATTCCTTGTCTTCCAATTATAGTTTAATGGGATGACTACTTGACAGACATTGCAAGTTTGTTTGTGGAGTCCTACATTTCAGATTTGGGAGACTTCATTGATGATATTCATCTTCTCTTTGTTAAAGATGATCCTTCTTTAGTTGTTTTGAGGGAGTCTTTTGACCCTCATCTTCATTCTCCACTTGATCCTTCTTTCAAGATTGGCATGATTGTGGATCCTTTGATACAAAATTTGGAGGAGGTCTCTTTAACTTCAGAGAAGACATTTGAGTCTTTAGAGATTGGTTTTTGTGAGTCTCAAACTTCACTTGAGATGTCACATTGCATGGTTCAAGTTGACCATACTCATGTGTTGGAGATTCCTATTCAGTTTCCTGACATATCATACATTTTGAAGATTCTTCCTAGAGATTGGGGAGAATTCATTGATCCACCTATGGACTTGTTTCTTCTTAAGGGGAGGAACATTATTCAATTTTCTTGGTGCAATTTCTACATTGATCTAGGTGCATCTACCATGGGTGTACATTCTACATTAAGGGGAGGCTTTCTTGATTCTCTTCCATCTTCTTCATTTGAGGAGGTATCTTTGTCTTTGGAGATTGATCCAAATTCTTACGTGGATCAATTATCATTGGTTCCTTGTTTTTCACCTTCTTCTATTGAGCTTATTCCTAATTGGTTCATGGCATCTTCATCAACCAAGGACATGGAGACATTTGGGCATACTTCAAAGACATCATACTTCATTTGGATTCCCCTTCCTACTTCCTATCCATAATGGGAAGCCTTCTTACATCTATACTTGGTGTATCTTCTTCCTAAGAGGAGAAATGTTGTTTGTAGGCATTGGACTATGTTTTATTTTCAAGCACTTACCATCCTTGGAGGAGATTACTCATTCTGGGGGGGATATTTTCCTCACATGAGGTCTTCTCTCTCATATTCTATTATTGTACTCATCTCTCTTTTTGGTGGAGGGTTTTTCCCATGAGGTTTTCCCTCTTTCTCCACTTTATGAGAGATTACATTATCTATTGCTCTTGTATATTGTACATGGGTACCTAAAATGGCCTAATAGCCGAGACCCATCTTGCATTGTGAGCTTAAGTGCATTCCCCTAAGTTGCACTTAAGGGGGGGTGTTGGTGTAATTAAGTATTTACTAATTACAGTTTACTTAAGTTTACTTAAGATAATGCATTTGCATATTAGTTGTCATTGAGACACCTAGGATTTTGCATTTCTTTTTAGCACATGGTTAGGAGAATCTCCACTTTAGGTGTGATAGTTTTCATCACATACCTCTTTGTGTGTGAGATCCACCTTTAGTGCTCTTATCACATTATCATCCTCTCATTGTTGCACATGTTTCTTATACTTTCATGTACAATGGAGGATGATCCACCTTTGGTGGACATGTGATTCCACCATATCTAGTTGATAGCTTATCACTTTCATAACTTCTAGTTATCTTGCATTGCCTATATATTGAGGTATTTCTACATTGTATAGAATTAATTATCCATCATCATTTGATTATTATTGAATTCTTCATTTGATCATATTATCTTGTCTCTCTTTGTTGTGCTATCTCTTGAGCTTCTAGATCTTGGCATCTATTCTCTGCCTTAGGAAAATTCTTACAGTGTCAAGTGTATAATCACATCTTAATCTTACTTAATAATGAGGTCAAAATAATTGTAATTCATGTACCCATCAATACTGAACATAATCCATCCATAACCCTCTTAAGTTATTCTTCTAGGTATACTCATTATATTAGTTTATATGAACTTCTGATGCCATAACATGTTTCCAAGTTACTCTGACCCCTTAACTTGAGTTATTAAGATATTTTGATGTTCCTAGTCTATCTCCTATAGAGAAACAATTAAGCTGAATTATGGAATCAAATTAACCCAAAAGGTGATCCATCCTATACAGAATTGGAATTATAATAATTTGATGGATCCCAAGGGTCACAAGAATTCCCTTGATAATTTAATGAAGGTCCATCATACTGTTTATTAAACTATTAAAATTTATCAAAAAATTTATGTATAAAATTGGGTCCACTTGGAGAAACATAATGGGTTTAGGTTCCAATGTTGAAACCTGGCTCTGATACCAAGTGTCATGCCCATAAATAATCACTCAATAATACACCAATTTTTATTTTTATTTTAAAGCTTATAAGTTTATGTTTAAGGTTGTCAATTAGACCATAGTTGCAAAGTTGTTCCTAAGAAGGTCTAGTACGAATATCTTAAGCAAGAGGAGTGTAGCGTAATGAGGGATCAAAATTTATACATTAGGTAATTTAATCTACTAGGTCAAGAAAATAATTTCACAAGGCACAACTATGTTTTCTAATTATACTAATTCCATAAATATAATAGGCACATTAGCTTAATCTGTTCACTTACATCAATTAATAACCCTACTAAAACCAATAAATTTCACTTTTCACCAATAACTGACTTTCATATTACTTTTATAAATAACACTATTGAAGGGTTAAATTATGCTAATCTATAATTAAAATATTAATTAATAATTCAATGAGTATCAAGTATTGATAAGCTCATTCATCATCAATAAGGAGTTAATAGTGAATATCTTTCATGGATGTTCTTTAAATGTTCTACAAAATCCTCAGCTTCAGCACTAATTATTTCTCCTTTATCTATCTTTCTCAACTCAGATACATTCCTAGGACTACTCCCATATACAATCTGGAATGGTGATTTACCAGTGCTCATGTTGATAGAATTATTGTATAGAAATTATGCCTATGGTAAAATCAAATCCCATCTTGTTGGCTTATCTCCAAACAAACATCTCAGCAAATTTCTCAAACTCCTATTCACCACCTCTATCTGTCCATCAATATGTGGATGATGTGATGAACTGAACTTCAAATCTATTTTCAACTTCTTCCACAATGTACACCAGAAATATCAAATGAACTTAGTGTCCCTATATGAAACTATACTCTTTGGTAAACCATGTAGTCTCACTACTTCTCTGAAAAACAATTCTGCTACATGAACAACATCATTAGTCTTCTTGCAAGGAATAAAATGTGCCATCTTTGAAAATTTTTCAACTACCACAAAAATTGAATCATGTCCCCACTGTGTCCTTGGTAAACCAAGAACAAAGTCCATACTTATATCCTCCCAAGGCTTCTCTGGTACAGGTAATGGCTGATACAACCCAGTATTCTACTTCACTCCTTTCACCATCTGACATACTCTGAAACTCTATACAAACTTCTTAACATCTTGTTGCAACTGTGGCCAATAGTAATTCTCACTAACCAAAGCAAGGGTTTTATCACAACCAAAATGTCCAGCCAATACTTCGCTATGCTTCTCCTTGATGAGATTCTCCCTCATAGAACTTCTTAGAATGCACAACTGACTCCCTCTTAATAGCATATCATCTTGAATGATGAAATCCAGCCACTTTGTCTTGTCTAGAGTAACAGGTTCTATACAAGTTTTCCAAGCTTCACCAAAATCAGGATCCTTTGGATACAAATTATTGAGTTCCTTGAACCCAACCACCTCAATCTACATCTCTGTCAGCAATAGTTGCCTTCTGCTAAGTGCATCTACAATCATGTTAGACTATCCACTTCTGTGTTTCAAAACAAATGTATAACTCTACAAAAACTCAACCCATTTCAAATACCTTTGATTCAACTTTTCTTGACTATTCAAATATTGCAAAGCTTGATGATCAGTATACAAAACAAACTCCTTAGGAAGCAAATAATGTCTCTACTTCTTCAATTCTTGAACTATAGCATAAGATTCCTAATCATAAATAGAATATTTTCTCTTAGCATCATTTAACTTCTCACTAAAATAAGCAATAGGTTTACCTTCTTGGCTCATAATAGCTCCTATTGCAATACCACTAGCATCACAATCTACTTGAAACACCTTATTAAAATCTAAAAGTGCTAAAATAGGTTGTTCTGTAACTTTTTGTTTCAACAATTTAAAACTCTTATCTGCCCCATTAGTCCACTTGAACTTTTTTCTATCCCCTCTCATTGTTTCAGTCAAGGGTCCACAAATACTGCTAAAAATTCTGATAAACTTTAGGTAAAAATTAGCCAAAACATGAAAAGATCTTACCTCAGTAGCACTCCTTGGAGTAGGACATTCAAGGATAGCCTGTACTTTCTTTGGATCCATTTTTAGACCTTTTGCTAAAACTAAAAATCCCAAATACACTAATTCCTTCTTCACAAAATTGCACTTCTTCAAATTAATCAACAGTTTCTCATCTCTCAGCTTCTCAAACACCATACGAATATGCATCATATGTTCCTCTAATGTCTTGCTAAAGATCAAAATATCATCTAGGTAAACAATGACAAACTTACCCAGAAATTCTTTCAAAACCTCGTTCATGAGCCGCATGAAAGTGCTCGGTGCATTGGTTAGCCCAAAAAGCATGACTAACCACTCATATAGTCCTTCCTTTGTCTTGAAGGTAGTCTTCCATTCATCTCCTTCTCTGATCTGAATCTGGTGATATCCACTGTTCAGATTTATCTTTGAGAAATACACAACCTCACTCAAGCAGTCCTTAATATCATCCATTTGTGGCAATGAAAACAAGTACTTGATTGTGATCTTGTTTATTGCTCTAGCATCTATACACATCCTCTATTCTCCATTCTTCTTTGATGCTAATACTATTGGTACACTACAGGGACTCAGACTCTCTTGAATCAACCCCTTTTGCAATAACTCATATACTTGTCTGTTCAACTCTTCACTTTTTGCTGGTGTCATTCTGTCTACTGCCTTGTTTGGCAAACTGGCTCCTGGAATCAAATCCATCCGATGACTGATCTTCCTTACCGGTGGTAATCCATCAAGTACATTATCAGATACAATATCCTAAAACTCATTCAACAAATCTACAACCTCTATAGGTACATCCTCTATTTCCTCTATACCAACTTTTGGAATTAAATAAAAACACACATGCTCATGCCTCATACCATCTAAGAATTTTCTTCCATCAACAAAAGTTATTCTTGCATTACCACATGCCTTTTCTTCGGTCTCCTTCAATGGCTTTATCTTATTTCGCACTCCATCCTTTGTCAGGGAATAGTTATTTGCATGACCATCGTGCACAGCACATATGCCAAACTGTCATGGCCTACCCAACAACATGTGACATGCATCCATAGGTATGATATCACATAGTACCTCATCATGGTACCCCCCAATCTTGAACTTTACTAGGCACTGTTCACTGACCATGACCTTGTGGTCATCCTGCACCCAAGCAATCCAATATGGATGTAGGTGTTTCTATCTCTTGAGCTTCAACTTTTTCACCATCTCTTCTAACACCAAATTTTTAGTGCTTCCACTATCAATAATCACATCACAGCATTTACCCTCACACTTGCATCTAGTGTGAAATAGGCTCCTCCTTTGTTTAGGTTCATTCTCACCACTCAGCAGGACTCTTCTGTTAATCAATGTTTCTCCTCTTTTCATCTTCAAAATTTGAGGATCTGGCATCTTCATCTACATGTGCCACTCTGGCCTAGCCTTCATTCCTCCTATCCATCCTTCCTTGGTGTTGAGGACATTCAAATTCCCTATGACCTTCTTCTCCACAATGAAAACATGTTCCATGGAAGCCTCCTCTTCCTGAACCTTGTCCTCTTCCTCTTCATCTCTGATCTCTATTGTTCCGATCTTGGAAATGATTGGAGTTGTTTCCTCTTTGATTTTGACTGCTACTAGCCTCATCCTTCTTTTTTAGATCTTCATTTTGGCCTCCATATGACCATCCACCAGATCATCCACCGTGACCTCTTCCATTTTTTCTGCTCTCAAACTTCTTGTTCAGCTTTTCCTCTACTTTTAGGGCAAACTGGTATGCCTCTTCAATACTATTCATTCAAACTAGATTTATCTCCTCCTAAATGCTTGGCCTCAACCCATTAAGGTAATGGGAAACTTTCTCCCTATTAGCTTCTACATGGCCTGCTCTGATGAGGATTCGATAGAACTCCTCTATATACTCTTGAACAGATCATCCCGCTTGCTTCAAACTTTGCATTTTCTTCAGTAGGTCAAGCTCATAACCAACAGGCATGAACTATCACTTCAATTTATCCACCATCTGATCCCATCTTGTGATTTTATCTTTCCCTCTTCTATTTTGCTCCAATTGAATATCTTGCCACTAGATCTTCGCATGACCTTTCAGTCTAGCCTTCGCAAATTTGACCCTATCAGGATCCTCAATATCTTCATACTCAAAATATTCTTCACATTCATTGATCCAGTCGATCAACTCCTTTGGGTTAAGATTTCCTAAAAATGTAAGAACCTCAATCTTAGGTCTTTTCCCAATCTTGGAAATGGCCTGAAAACTCTTTCTTCCTCTTGGTTCACAATTTCAACTTCTCTTTCTTGATCTTCTTCTTCGGCTTCATCCTCGCTTTCATCTCTGACATTAAGATTCATTCCTCTATGAATCTCTTCTTGCAATACTTGCACTTGTGTCTGGAGTGCTTTAATCTTAGGTGTTACAACACAAGCTCTTCCACCATGTTCCCTTCATGGAGGCATTTTCACGCTGCTGCTGAAACCCTAACCACGGTCCTAGTGCAAACTGCCTCACAGTCGGTGATCTGTTTACACATAAACCCTAACCCACGGTCCTAGTGCAAACTACCTCACATTTGGTGATCTGTTTACACACTCAAGAACTCCCACTCTGATACCACTTGATGAAGGGTGCTCCCCTTAATACCACAAACACATAACAAAAATAGAAAAACAACAACAATATGCAAAAATAGAAAATGGGCTTCTTATTATCTCCACGAATGTGGAATTACAAACTTTCAGAATTACAATATGCAAAGCCACATGGGCATTCCCTTACAATATTATGTAGGACAAAGTCTCGAATCAATACCCAGATCTACTACCCAGAACTATCCTGAACTGCCTAAGATAACACTACAGCCTTCCTTATATAGGAAATTTTCCACCACCTGGGAAGGTTCCAGAATTTTAGCCAACAAGGCCAACCAAACTTAGAATTATTTTATTTTACAATTTATTACATCAAAGTCAGCTCAAAATAACTTTTGAAACCCAAATAGAAATTTTGAAGGAAAATCATTTTTTGCCATTTTAGGTGACCCAACTTTCGAAGACCATAAGTCATCACCAATTGACCCGATTGACTATTATAACCCCATTCTGAAACGGCCACAAAGTGTTCTACAGGCCTGAGTTGTGCAAGCACCTATCATCCAAATTTTTGACCTCAACTGGGGCCTCTAAAGCCTTCAAAACTGAGTTCAAAGTTTTTTTACCCTGTTGCCAATACCGAAATTCTTCAATATCTACAAAGCTAGACTTGATCTATCAATGAAACTTTACTAGCAGGCTGATATGACCAAAATGAACCTGCAGGGAAGAAATCAGAACATTCTGAGATCGGATGACCAACTTACTAAAAATAGAAAGTTTCCATAAATAGCAGCTCTACATAAGATAGCCCTTATTGAATACAAAAATAGAAATATTTTTGGGTGATGCAAAATTGCTCTTCCACCCACAATGCTCCTACATCACATCCATTATCACAAAATAACAAGATCTCAAACACAAACACTACAAGAACACAATAATTTATTTTTTGCATACAAAGAATAACATACATGAGAACTCTTTCTCTCAACATGAAACAAAAATAAACAAAATGAAGAATACCACCAACCTTGATCCAAGCTTATGGAAGAAATTTAATGAAGAGCTTTTCCACTTTCCAAAGTCCTTTCCAAAATAGTTAAGTCTCCCAATCTAGAGAGTGGGTGTCAAACTCTTCCAAAAGAAGAGTCCCCTCTAAAAAGGCCTCCACACAATCTCCTAGGGATAGGATCTCACTCTGATTGGATTACCTTCCCAAGCTTCTTACATGGTTTTCAAATATGGATTTCTAAAAAGGTAGTCCAAAAAAGGTGGACCAAAAACTTACCATTTTATTGGATGGAACTCTAACCAAGACCATGCTTCAAAAGTGGATTTTTGGTCATTTTGAAAATTCAACTTTTGGAGGGGTCTTTTGGTCAACATGGGGTTTTTCTAGGAATAAAAATGCCCCTTACCCATAGGTATATTAAGTGGGCTTACTAAAAATGTCCCTAACACTTCCCTAGACACCTTTTAAGCTCCCCAAAAACCCATACAAAGCTCAAATTCGAAATTCATTGATATGACAAAACCTCAAGCTCCCTAACCAAGTGATTTTCATGGGGATCCTAAAGGGTACCATCCTAGGTTGGTTTTCAACCAATCCCCAAGTGGACATGTCATGGCCACAAGTACACACGTGTGTCAAGTGACACAAACAAAAATGACACATCACAAGCCATGTGGCATATCCACTTGGGCATTCTCACATAAATCACATTGATAATTAACATAAAAATCAAATACATTCATGCACCATACTTTTATGAATTAAATACAATGCAATGAGGTTTTTGGCTTCTAACTAGAAGCAACCTTGGCTCAAACTGAATTACACATAAGTCTATGCTCTATTTCCTCAAATTTACCATTGTCTAATTCCTTGCACACTAAATTCCAACATCACTAGTCCAAGGAAATAAAAACATGTAATTCATAACATTAATAATCAAGATAATTCATCTGACATTTGATAAATCACTTGACAATAATCATTCATCTATAACATACGTACAACTCATCATGAAATATTCAATTCATCACTAAATTAAGCTTGTAGCATAATCATTGCACATATAATTCAATTGCAATTAAATGTCATCATGACACTCATAAACTTCACCTAAGTAATTAGCTTTCAATTCACAATAGGAATCTCATCGTATCATAATCAAATCAAACCTTCATTTCCTAGTTACTTACGTAAGCATATAAAATCTGTCACATCATCACAACATTCATAAATTAAAATAACCATAATTTAGAATTTATATTTATGTCATAAAAAGGTCATCAATAATTCATCACCTAACATTTAACCCTAAATGAAATTCACATCTCAACCTAATTCATTTCTTGATTTTCATTTTCCTAACAACTCATAACAACATAAATTATCTAATTGCACATCTTAGTATTCATCTAATTCAATTATCATAATGTCAGTCATAATGTATCATAAGGTCAACATTGTGAGTATAGAGAGCATCATAAAATGTAATGTATTCTCATCTACTATAATTAAATCTTTGTCAAAAGGGTAAAATCTACTAACTAATCAAAAGATTAAGCCAATTACTAAGTCTACCATTACGATAATGGAAAAGCTATGACGGGTCTAGGGTGAGGCCTCACACATTTGATGTAGTGCTCCTAGCTTGACTAGGTAGCCTCAGTTAGGGGAAGAGCCCCTAATTTACTTCTCAAATACTCATGTGCCTCTTTTGGTAAGGCTTTTGTAAATGTCTGCTAATTTTTCCTTTGTATTCACATATTCCATTCTCACTTCTTTATCTTGTACCAATTCTCTCAAGTAGTGATACTTGATAGCAATGTGTTTGGTCTTTGTGTGCATCACTAGGTTCTTAGATATGTTGATAGCACTTGTGTTTTCATAGTATATGTCAACTGGTTCAGTGATTTCCTCTTTCATGCCTACCAACAATTTCTTTATCCATATCAGGTTTGAATAGTTTACTATAGCAGCTACATACTTGGCTTCAACTATAGATTGGGAAAAACAATTTTGTTTCTTGCTTGTCTAGAAAACTAATCTTTGTCCAAGAAAGAAAGCTCCACAACTAGTACTCTTTCTGTCATCTATATTTCCTACCCAATCAGCATCAGTATAAACTTTCAGTTCAAATCTCTCATGCTTCTTGTAGTACAGACTATAGCCTTATGTTCCTTTCAAGTATCTCATTATTCTTTTCACAGCCATCATATGAGTTTCCTTAAGATTGGCAGAGAATCTTGCCACAATCCCAACTGCTAGAGCAATATTTGGTTTGTTGTGAGTAGCATATTGTAGCTTTCCAATCATAGATCTATACAAAGTTTGGTTCACTTCAACAGTGTCATCATTTGTAGATAATTTATGTCCAGTAGCCATGGGAGTACTCACTGGTCTTGAATCCTCCATTCCAAAAGTTTTCAATATCTCTTTAATATACTTAGACTATGTAATGAAAGTACCTTTATCCATTTGATAGACTTGCAGTCTAACAAAGAATTTTATCTCACCAAACATACTCAGTTCAAACTCAGTTTTCATCTCATTTGAAAATTTCTTACACAAGGCATCTTGTCCTCCAAATATGATATCATCTACAAAAAAATTTAGCTAACAAGATTCCTTTACCTTCTTCATCTTTCATATACAGATTGTTGGTGTCATTTGTCCTTGTGAATCCAATCTATATCAAGAAATTATGCAACCTCTCATACCATGCTTTGGGGGCTTGCTTTAATCCATAGATTGCCTTGTTCAATTTGCAAACCATGTGTCTCTTGTTTGGATCAACAAATCCTTTAGGTTGTTCAATATAAACTTCTTCTTCTAATATACCATTTAAAAATGTAGACTTGACATCCATTTGATATACCTTGAAATATTTGTAAGCAGCATATGCAAGTAGAGTTCTCACTCCTTATAATCTAGCTACAGGGGAAAATGTGTCCCCATAGTCTATTCCTTCTTCTTGTGCATAACCTTTGCATATCATCCTTGCTTTATTCCTTGTGATTTGTCCATGTTCATTAAGCTTATTTCTAAATACCCACTTTGTTCCAATAACATTTTTGTTTTTTGGTCTAGGCACCAAAGTCCAGGTATCATTCTTTTCTATTTGATTTATCTCCTCATTCATGGCTTTGATCCTATCTTCATTTTCTAATGCCTCCCTTGTTGTCTTAGGCTCAAATTCACATAGTAAGTATGTAGGGTCTCTCAACTTACTTTGGGTCAGAACTCCAGTATCTTTGTTTCCAATGATTTGTTCAGGCTTGTGATGTCTCCTTACATATTGTGCCAAAACAGGTTCTGATTTCTTTTCTTCTAACTCTTTAGGTTCACCAATAAGATTATCAAATTCAGCCTCTAAATGCTCAGGAACCTCTTCCTGTTAGTCGGCAGCATCTTCCTATCGGTCAGAAACCAGATTCTCAGAAATATTTTCTTGTCACTTGGCATTGCTAGCCCAAGACTTGGCATCAGGTGAAAGTGTGTTACTTGCCTCTCCTTCTTCTATATAGACAAAAGATCTATAATCTTCAAGCTCTCTATTTCTTTCCTATTCATTTCTCTCTACAAATTCATCAACTTTTACATTTTCACTTTCCACAATTTTGTTAGTGTTAAAGTTTAAACACTTATAAGCTTTACTCTTTATGGAATAACCTAGGAACATGTCTTCATCACTTTTAGCATCAAACTTTCCATTCCCAGCATCTTTTAGTATATAGCATTTGCTCCCGAAAATTCTAAATTATTTTACATTAGGTTCATAACCGTGCTATAGTTCATAAGGTGTAACATTTTTCTTAATCATTAGTGTCCTTGCACAATCCATGATAGATCTGTTCCTTCTTTCTGCTATGTCATTCTATGGAGGTGTTCTAGGTGTAGATATTTGTCTCTTGATTCCTCTATCATTGCAGAATAGATTGAACTCATTTGATATAAACTCTCCACCTTGGTCAGATCTTAGACATTTCAGGTTCCTTCCTGTCTCCTTTTCAACCTTAGCTAAATACAACTTAAACAACTGAAATGCATCAAATTTTTCTTTAAAAAACATTATAGTCATCATCCTAGTGTAATCATCAACAAGCAGAATAAAGTATTTAGCACCACAATAGCTTTGTACACCATAGGTCCACAAAGGTCAGTATGAACCAGATCTAAAGCATTCTTAGAAGTAAAAAATTTTCTCTTGAAACTAGACTTTGTCATTTTGCCTAACTGACATTATTTGCACATCACATTATCAGTTTTCTTCAATCTAGGTAAACCTCTAACATTCTTCATTTTACTGATATTCACCAGATTGTCAAAGTTAACATGACATAACCTCTTATTCCATAATCAAGTATCATCAAACTGTGCAATCAAATATGTCTCTTCAGATAGGTCTAGATAGAAAAAATTACCTCTTGTCTGATCTCCACTTCCAATCAGTTCACCAGTAGCATCAAATATTTTAGCCTGTCTATGATGAAATTCCACTTGGTAACCAATGCTATTAAATTGTGCAACACTTAGCAAATTATAATTAAGACCTTCAACCCAATAAGCATTTTCACAAGTGATCTTATCAGTCAGTTTAAGAAAACCTTTACCTTTCACAGAACATGGTGCATCATTACCAAACTTAACACTTCTACCTTTATAATGTTATAGGGTATCAAATTTACTTTTATCACCAGTCATGTGGTGTGACCAACCACTATCAATAATCCATTTATCACCTTTTCTCACATATGAAACAAGTGCAATTTTCTCATCTTCATCAGACTCATCTTTCATAGCAGCATAGACTACTTCTATTTCAAAATCATCATTATCAGTG
Organism: Chamaecyparis obtusa; assembly: GCA_027943335.1. NCBI lineage: Eukaryota > Viridiplantae > Streptophyta > Pinopsida > Cupressales > Cupressaceae > Chamaecyparis > Chamaecyparis obtusa. The sequence goes on from BSBK01001778.1 coordinate 832,307, forward strand.
TCAGTTTCTTCTTTAGCTATGTAACAGGATTTCTTACCTTTTTCCTTGTAGTCCTTGTACCTTCAGTAACCTTTGTTTTCTCTCTTGACTTTATACTTGCTTTCTCTTTCCTCATCCTTGTCATCCCTATCAGGACATCTCGTAGCTATATGGCCAAGTTTGTTGCATGAAAAACATATGATAGGGATTTTACCTTTGTACTTGCCTTTACCTCTTTTCAATCTTCTAGCCATAAGAGCTTCAAGATCCTCTAGTTCTTCATCAGAAGTGTCACTTTCACTTATGCATCTTTATTTTTCCTTCTTTGACTTATGCAAAACTATTTGTGACTTGAATGTAGATTCAACATTAGCAATAGTGAAGTTATCATAATTTGAGATTTCAAAAGCAGTAAGCTTACCAACAAGACTTTCCAATGTAAGAGCATTACCAGGGTTACATCTAGATTCTTGAATTGCTGAAATTTTGATGGCATATATAGGAAGCAAAGTTCTTAGTACCTTTCTAATGACAGTCTCATCATCAATAGTTCCATTAGCTCATCTAATAGCATTTACAACTTCTTTTATCCTACCACAATATTGAGCTATTTTCTCACCTTCTTGCATTTTCATTTCATCAAACTTACCTCTTAGACTTTTAGCTTTGGCCCTTAGTACATTTATGTCACCACCATATATGTTTGCAAGAGTGTCCCACATTTTCTTTGCATTTGTGCAATTTTTTATGTCTTCAAATTTAGGATAGCTTAAGGCAAATGCAATCTCCAACATTGCTTGATTGTGGTCTTGTTTAGCTCTCATCTCCTTGGCAATCAAGGATACAGTAGGTGTAACATATTCATGCTCAACATAATACTTCACTGAGTCACCAATACTAGCTAGATGCAGTTTCATTAGGCTCTCCCATGCAAGGAAGTTCTCCTTATTCAGCTTTGATACCTCCTTCTTATACATCTTGATCATTTACTACAAGTACCTTTAAACTTATTCTTTGTAAGCACCAACAGCTCTGATACCAATTGTTAATATGATTTATAAAAACAAAGAGGGGGGGTGAATCGATTGTTCTTAGGTCTAGATGTATAAAACAAACTTTAAAACTCTTCAACAAATTTAGATCTGATAACCAAAACTACTTGGTCACTACTGAATGTATACCAGAAACATAAAACAGTGTAGTCCACTATCCAAGAGTATTTAACTTGTAAAACATAGAAATGTTCACACCAAAACATTCACACAAATATTAACAACAGGATTTATAGTACAAACCCAATTTGGGAAAAACCACTTTGTAACATGTTACTGATATTTTCACTCTTCTGAAGTGAGCTCTATGAAAAGCCAACCCTATTAAAGGTTTACAAACACACTGTTAGGTGTGACCCTGTTAAAGGATTTCAACCACCCTATTAGGAGTGTGCCTTGTTAAAGGACTTAAATACATCCCATTAGAATGCAACATTGCTCAAAATATTTATACAATGACTATTAGGTCAACCTTGATTAAAGGATTTTGACTGATACAATGGTTAGAAAGTAACAGTAGTATTGTTCTGAAAAACATAGAACTCACTTTGCAAATAACAGATCCAATTTTGTATGCTCATGTATGCAGGCTTACTGACTGAGTTCCATTTCCATCCTCATCACTGATCTGCTTAGAAATCCCTTCAAGAAATCATAACACTTTGCCTTCAACCTTTCTACTTAATCAATCAATAACAACTCTTCACCTTCATACTCTACATACTCTAGACATCTCAAGCTTTCTCTCAGGTTCCCTTATATCTCTTCAATAGATAGATTTTCTCTTTTTTTTTCTTAATCTCCTCCATAGATCTTAGGGTTAGGTTAGATTCATCAAATCCTTCCAACATTATGTTCTTCATCCATCCTTCTAGAAATATCTTAAATCTCCTTATTTGAGTCACAATAAAATGGTTTACTGTGCGTTAAATGCTTCTATACAATCAATTAATAAAGTCAACATGATTTACATAAGCCAAGAGTTCAACTATGTCAGCTTGGAATCTGAATTCTTCCTCAAATGTAAATTACTAACGCTCAGTCAATATTGTGTTCAACTCCTCGGTCGTCACTGTGATACTCGGTCAACACATCAAAACTATTTCACTTGTCAATACACTGATGTTCGATCAACACTAATTTTTCTCCACGTATACTAACTCAGTTGACACTAACATCACTTAGCTTAAACTAGATTTCTTCATTTTTGCTTGGTTAAGCCTCCTTGTTCAGTCTTCCTTCTTACTTGGATAAACAATACATTGTCTCATCATTGTGCCATTTAATCAAGTACTCATTGAAGTATCAAGATAACTCAACCTTTTCCCTAGGTGCTATTGTTATCAATCATTCCCTAATCCTTCTCATCAACCAATAGATATAGTACTTACATAGCAACAGTCTTACCAGTTAAGGTTTGACATCAATGAAAATACAACAATTGCTTCAATTGTAGTTTCCAACAGAACCAACTCCTAATACCATATCCTGCAAAAGAACCTGCAAAAAGTCTACAAAACCACTATTGATTGTTCTCAAGCCTAGGTTAGTTATATATATATATATATATATATATATATATATATATATATATATATATATATATATATATATATATATATATATATATATATATATATAAAATCAAACTGTACCAAGGTTACCATAGTTGCCCCTTTTTTTAAGATCCTGCATTTAAACAAGAGTTAGTTTAAGTGCTAAGATACCTCGGCCCGATATGCATCCCTTATGTCTAGGAGATGCCCTAAAGGCTTAAGATCATTTTTAGCCTACTTACCTTTTATTAAGACTCAATTTTATTGCTTTTAACTAAACCCTGAATTTTATACTAGATTATCCCTATCTAGAATTTCTCCTTTATATGTCTATGTGTTTAACTATTATTAATGTGATCATGTTTTATATAAATTATGTTTAATTATGATCACTTTCTTCTTCTTTTTATAAATTATGAGTACCTTATTGGTATTGGATCTTTCTTATTACATAAAATTTTGCTCTTGCTAATCAAAAATCTTGTTTGACTGATCCTTTAGCACTTTTCCCTAAGGAACTGAATATAACTTCCATTTATTTAAATAAACTTCATATCTTCTTAAGAGTTACCCTAGTAATTAATTGATCTCACTTTCGTTACATTAATTTCTAAAACATCACAGATAAATAGAAAAAACATGACCATTTGATTCCAGGAAGATACACCTCTATAAGTTACATGAATAATCTGCTAATCTTGAATCAAACCATTACGACAAATTTCCTCTAGCCCTTGGTAAGATACCTATCAAAAATATAGGATAATTCATCCATAGTTTTTAGATTCTTTGGAGAGGCTTCATTTTTCTTCCTATTTTTAAATGTGGTATCATTCCCAATCAAACCCTTAGCCACTTCCTCATTTTTTGAATCACTATAGCCTTCCCCATCTGTGTTCCCTACATCATCTTCGAGCCAATAATTGTAAAACCAATCTGCATCTTCTGGGGTTCTAACATGAAAATAAAAAAGAAAATCCAAATTCCTCCTTATGATAGGGCCTCTAGAGAGTAAAGTTGCTAGGTCCTCAATATTTATGATCAGAGATACAGGGGCCAGTCTACCATTAATCAAAGGAGTATTGTAAAATATGTGTTTCGTAATGGTAAGATCTCCCCTTATATTATGAATAACTAAATCTAGCCCCCCAAGATATTTATGCTTAAAAATAAAAGCACAGAGTCTACCAATATCTATCTTCCCAGGATCAACCTGGATGGCTGATGCAATAAACATAGTTGAAATATCAGAGTTTACTCTATAATGGTCCTCATTATTGATAAATTTTGCCCCTAAGATCTTGCATACAGCCCTCAGAGTAAGAGTGTGGGTGCTAAGCATAACTATTTTAATCTTATTAACAGAGATTATGCCATCGAAGGCTACCTAAGGCTTGGATCCTTTCAACTTAATAGGGGTAGTCATCTTTACCGAAATGAAGAGCTTAAGTTGTCGTGAAGATATAAAGAGGGATTGGGAAGTACTAATACTTATAAGGTATCCAGCACCTACACCTATTCTAGTATGTTTCTCTTCCTGACTCTTGGTCTTCATTAACCCAACGGGAAACTAATTAGTGAATAATAAATCTTGGTAATGGGGGAGTTGAAAGGATGGTCATTTGTTATAATTTACCATTTTATCACTTAAAGAATGCAACACCAATAATTTATGTTATAACATTTGTATTGTATTTTTAGAAAAGCTAATTTAACATGAATACCAAGTGTGAGCATAAACAAAATAGAGCATACCTTGTGATATGAGTATATAATTATATAAGTACCACATAGTAAGTGTATGTATGTATGTATGTATGTATGTATGTATGTGTATATATATATATATATATATATATATATATATATATATACATATATATATATATAGATATATATATATATATAGATATAGATATATATACATATATATATATATAGATATATCTATATATATATAGATATATATATATATATATATCTATATATATATATATCTATATATATATATATCTATATATATATATATCTATATATATATATATATCTATATATATATATATAGATATAGATATATATACATATATATATATATAGATATATCTATATATATATATATATATATATATATATATATATATATATATATATATATATATATATATATATATATATATATATATATATATATATATATATATATATATATATATATATATATATATATATTTATCTATATATATATCTATATATATATAGATATATATATATAGATATATATATATATATATCTATATATATAGATATATCTATATATATATATATATATAGACTATGTATATATATATACATAAATAGCCATTAGTTTATATATGTGATTATCAATATATAAACTTATTCATATTTGTATGTATGTATGTATATATATATATATACATAATACATATATACATATATATATATATATATATATATATATACATATATACATATATACATATATACATATGTATATATATATATGTATGTATATATATATATATATATATATATATGTATATATGTATATATATATCTATATATATATATATATATCTATATATATATATATATATATATATATATATATATATATATATATATATATATATATTATATATATATATATATATATATATCTACATATATGTATATATATATATATATATATATATATATATGTATATATATATATATATATATGTATGTATATATATATATGTGTGTATATATATATATATATATATATATATATATATATATATATAAGATTTAGGGGTAACTGTATATACATATCTATATATATTTCTAGATATGTGTGTGTGTGTGTGTGTGTGGATATAGATATATGTATATAAATATTTCTATTTATATAACCATTGTATGCATATGGATATAGATATATGTATATAAATTTTTCTATTTATATAACCAAGATGTATGTATATAAATATTTCTATTTATATAACCATTGTATGCATATATGTGTGTGTGTGTACCTATAAAACAACAATGTTAATAGATAAATTTTGAAGATAGGGTTCCTAATTGACTATTATCAATAATATTCCCCTCGAACCAAAGCCAAAAAAAGATTAATAAGAGTCTATTCTAGCATATAAAGGAGTAGAATATTAGGAGAGAAAACAATCTTAAGACTTCAATAACTATTTTGAGCTTTTGCCAATAAAATTGCTACTAAGTATACTACCAGTCTGAAAAGGTAACTTGTTTAGAAAAAATCTATTGTGGTGAGGCAAGATTGAGAAATAACTATGCTGAAGATACTTTCCTTAATACATTGGAAGAATAAATAAGAAATTCTAATTTAAGCTAAAACTTGCTTAATCAATTTTGATGTCCTTCTAGAGATTCCTAAAGCTAGATTCTTTAGCAGATTGAGAATAACTCAAAAAATATCATTGCAAAATAACTGTTAGAGTACGATAAAATTCTTAACTAAGAATCATTTATAAAATAAAAGATTTTGTTTGTTATATTGCGTTTAAAGTTTCATAAGTTCAATTTTTTAATTTAGATAAACTTATCTATCATTATCCATACTATTAAGCCAAAAGGGGATCTAACTAATCCATATGAACAATTGTAGCAAAGGAAATAGTATTAACTTTGTCTTAGAATCTAGATCAACCTTAAAACTGGAGATTAACTTCTATCTTAAGCTTTCCTAATACAAAAAAGACCCTCTACTGAAAAAATTCAAATAAGCATCACTAATCCTTTTGAACCATTTGACAACTCCATCTTCCTTCACTCTTTCTGATGATGATGATGATCTCTTCCTCCTACGTAGAATTCCCTGAGTAGTGAGAGCACCTTTTTACCTTTAGGGACAAAATGTGAATGTCTTTCTTCTCAACATCATCCACATCTTCTGGGATGTCAAAATCCTCTGCTCATCGGTAATTAAGTAACCATTCCATCTCCAAGTCTTCTTTGAGGAGGTCATTGAACAGGAATTCCAAATTCTTACTCATCTCTAGCCAAACTTTGTCAAACCTCTTTTCATTTTTAAAAGTCATCAGTGGCACGCACTGAGACTTTGGAATTCCAGGAATATTTTCCAACTCTATCTTCATAGTAGTTTTTGGAAGAGGAATTGTTAGGTGGTTATCAATGCAATGGACCATTTTTTCTAGCCCACCCAAAAGGTCCTCGAGGAATATAATCTTGGCAAGCTCTATAACTTCCTCCTTTTTACACCCAGTGAAGATAGAAAGGACAATAAACTAGCCTATAATGTTCCCATTCATTCTAAATGAGAATTCATTGTCAAAATTGTGATCTCCCATACCTTTTTCCAATGCCCGTCTTGCAGCAGCCAAGAGGGGGTTCAACATTTTGTTCCATCTCTCGGGTTTGATGGTTCCTCTGAATGCCATAGCCCGATGATCTTCAAGAACAAAGGTGAGAAGACATGTTTCCATCTTGTAGCTATGATTGTTTAACTTGTTTACCAGGATTTCTCCAAGAGTAACTAAAAAGGGATAAATTGTTAATACACTCCTTCAGAAGGGCAAGCTTTATTTAATGAATTTTCCTTGTCCTCGATAAATGATTATAATTACTCCCCTCTTCCTCAAGATCTTAGGAGATTTGTGATTTAGATTTTTCATCATTTTACATGTGTTAATTGGTGTCCTTATTACTTGTTAAACTTTAATATCTAATCCATTTGATACTTACAAGATCTTGAATTCATCCACTTCCTACTGAGGGCATTAATACTAGGAGGCTTTTAATCATGACACAACAACTTGCCTATGGTATGAGATACAATCTTGTCTTAGCTTATTTGAAAGGTGAGGATTAATCCTTGAAAAGTTGAGTATTAAATAAGGTAATCAAAATGATAGAGGGGAGATAATTAAAAGGCCTTGGGCATAAATTATGGTGATTCTATTGCATCTAAGGTTCAATATTAATAATATTTGGGTTATGGGAATTCTAACTTAATTCAGAAATGATGCATTGGAATCATATGTTAGAGGCATCCTAGCCTCATTTATGAATGGTGTGTATATGATTAAGGATGAGAGGAGTTTAGTGTGGTGATTACTTGTTTAGATTATGGAGAAAGAGGTTCAAAACTAGTTTGGAGAAAAAATTTAAGGGCTATGTGGTCCTTATATTCTTCCTATACCTATTTTAATTTTCAATAACAAGGGTGGAATGTAGAAATCTAGAGACTCTTCCTTTTTAAAGTAAGGATTTCATTTCGGCCTTTGGTGATATAGTGAGATTAGAATGTAGAATTTAATAAAAAAATTAACTTGAGTTCCTTATTGGGGTTGAACTCTATACCTGACAACTTACAATGGTTAAAAATATTTAATTTCCTATAATTTTAAAAGTATTGGGGATAGGAAGGGTTGAGTGTAGGATTCAGAGAACTTACAGTCTATGAAGAAGAAGTTATTCACTATCATTCATCACCCATGAAGCTCTTTGGAGGGCTGATGGGGGAATTATTAATAAGCTCATAGATATTTGGGAGAAAAATCCTAGACTATGGCTCTAAATATAATGAACCTTGTTGTAATGATTGCGGATCTATCTAGAACTAAAAGAAACTAGTAGGAAGGGGTAAGGCAATTAGTAACTCTCTCACATCTCCAAAAGCTCATGAGGGTAAAAAGGTTATGTGTACTATCAACAGCCAGATTTGGGTGATAGTCTCTCATTTTGAGGGACTTTAGATAGTCTTGTTTGTTTATTTGATTATTTAGATTAAGGGGTTGTAAAGGCAGTTTTTTTGTTAGACCATATCTTTAATGCTACTTTGAGTTATTTAGATTATTTAGATTTATGACTTCCTAACATATACCATCTGCTCCCAAATTAGCTAATGAGTCTTCCACATTGTTTCCTTCCCTATATATATGATTGATGGTGAGGTGCCCAAAAGTAGAAACTAACTCCATAGCTCTTCCTACCAATACATTTAACTTCTAATTTGGGGTTTGGCCTTTTCTTATAGCATTAATATTAACTAGAGAGGATTCTCCTTCAATCTCCACCTTATCTATGTTTAGTTTTTTATAAAGGAGAAAATCCTCACTCTGCGACGTTATTAGATTCTATCCCTAGATAAATGGATTTTATTGCCAACAAAAATCCATCATCCCTGTGAATACAACACCCAACCCCCTACCTTGTCAGGGTTACCTCGGGAAGCTCCATCAAAATTGAGCTTAAAACCATCTCAGACCTGGGCGTCTCCACACACAATTATCTCTTTTATCTTCTATTGGTTGTTTCTTATATTCATAGAAGGCAGGAATTTTTAAACCAAACCATTTATTCCTAATATAGTAATCCTCTCTGGAAAAACTGATGTCTGATCTACCTAACATATTTCTACAATTTACCATTTCTACAATGCTAGCCTCTACCTTGTTTAATAATTGGTCTAATTTTAGTTTTGTTTCTTTGAAGATTCATTGATTTCTTTCCTTCCAAATTTTCCAGATTAGCATAGAGGGGGCTATCCTCAAAATCTTTCTATACATATCTTTACACTTCAAGCGAGGCCAGCTTCTGAAGACCTCCACTATGTCATTTTGAAATGGAGAAGACCATCTTAGTTTTCTGCATAACTATCGACAACAGTGGTTAGAAAAGCTACATTCTATTATAAATTGGTTAGAAAAGCTACATTCTAATATTATATTCTCTTTTGTAAAGTCGCCAAAGAAAACATACCATCTTTGGGCATATAATCTTTATCCCAACACAAATCAATTAGTAAGCCTGAGGGACTCAAAGGGGGGGGAGTTGAGAGCTAAGAGATAATATTTTGCATTATATTTTCCATTAGCAGCCTTAGCTCAAATAATGGAATCATTTCCATTTCTTAAGACAATACTCCTGTTGTTCAAAATGTTAGTAATTCTAATTATCTCTTCTTGAGATAGACCTAAATTCTTAAAGGATTTCCACTTCCATCCTAGAGTTGGGTTATCCACTAGGTAATCTAAGTAGTATTTACCTAAGATTCCCCTGCTATATTAAATTCACCTAATAATTTTTGACATCTCCAAATTCATTTTTGAGTGGAGGAAAGGCTCCCCAGGAATCCTCCCCAAAATAAAGTCTGACTCCCATCTTTAATATCCTAGGAAATACCATCCAAAATCATCTTTCTACAACTATTAATAAAGTTCCAAATTCTAGAGCCTTTAGGAGGAGAGCTATGTCTACATATCCTCAACTCATCTCTCCCATCTAAGTACTTAAATCTCAAAAAAATTACCCATTTTAAATCAGGGCTTTGGATCATCTGCTATACTAGTTTAGCACCTAAGGCTATATTCTACTTTTTTAAATCCTTAAATTCTAGCCCTCCTTCTGACCTCTTTTTACATATTGTTTTCCATACAATTAGAGCCATAACGCGACTTGTCTTTTGAACATTGCCAAAAAAAAATTCCTAATCTTTTTGGAGATCTCATTCTTTGTGCCTTCTGGTAAGTTGAGGCACATCATTTGGTAAATTAGAATAGATCACAATACAAATTTAATAGTGTAGCTTTCCTTACAGACGTTAGCCACTTACCCTTCCACAAGTCTATTTCTTATCAATTTTGCTAAGCACAGTTCTCCATAGGTTGGTGGATCTACTTCCTTTATCTAGGGCTAAGCCTAAATATTTATAGGGTAGGGACCCTATTTTTAAAGCCTAGTTTTCTACAAATAACCATCTCTAATTCTTTAGTAGTGTTAAAGAATAATATTTTAGACTTATTCTTATTTATTTTTTGGCCAAAGGCAATGGAGTAGTTTTGTGAGATTTCTGCAAAGGTCGTAGCCTCTTTGATACTGGATTCTCCAAAGAGAAGATTATCATCCACAAATTGTTGGTGAGTACAAGGGTCTAACTCTGATGTGATTTTAATACCATTTAAGGTACCATTTCTCCATGCTTCAGTCATAGATCTTCCCAAAGCTCTTCTGCCATTATAATGAAGATGAAAGGGATCTCCTTGTCTTAAGCCTTGGGAAATATCAAAAAAAACCCTCTAGGGAACCATTTATCAAGATAGACATTTTAGGACCTGAGATGCATTCGAAGATCAAATTAATTACTTGTTTGGAGAAGCCAAATGCTTTTAAAAACACTTACAAAGGAAGTGCTAGTCCACCTTATCGTAAGCCTTCCTTATATCCAGCTTCACTAGCATACTCAGGGATTTATTCAATTGAATACTATGGATGGCTTCTTGAGCTATTATAACACTATCTAGAATGGATCGCCCCATGACAAAACCTGTTTGCTCCTCAGATATTATTAGAGGAAGGAGAACCTTGATTCTATTGGCTAATATTTTAGTTTGAAGTTTGTAGATCATATTACAAAGAGATATTGGTCTAAAGTCTTCAAAGCTTATTGGACTCAGTTTTTTAGGGATCAAGGAGACAAAGGTGTTATTTATTTCTTTCAAAAATTTTCCCTGAGTTACGCATACCTTCTAAAGCCTCTACTATTTATGGCCCTAAAAAGGGCTAGCATTTTTGAAAGAAAAAGGTTGGGAAGCCATCAAGACCTGGGGGACTTATCTGGGTGAAGGTTTTTAAGGGTGTTCTCCACTTTCCTCAATCAAGAATCTAGCATTAAGTAGTTTATTATGGTTGTCATTGATAATATGGGGAATGTTTCTCAATAAATCATTCTGAGCTCTAAAATTTGAGCCATCTTTATTATTTAAAATGTTGAAAAAGTAGTTTACTGCTTCATTAGATATATCTTCTGGGTTATCCAAAATTTCCCCATTGGATCTCTTAATGGATGTAATTCTATTAATGTTTCTCCTAATTTTAGTACTATTGTGACAAAATTTTGTGTTTTTATCCCCCTCTTCTAACCATGTTTCCCTAGATCTTTGTTTCCACTAAGCTTCTTCCTTTGTTAAAATTTCCTCGTAATTTTTGAGAATTTCCTTCTCTTTGAGATAAGAGTTCTCATTCATTCCTATAGAAAATACTTCCTCATTTAATGTTTTAATATCATTTTCAATTTCTATTTTCTCTTCAAAGATGTTCCCAAATTTTTCCTTATTCCATTCAATTAGTTTATGTGTGCTAAAATGTTGTCACACTTCTATGAATCCTTACATGCAAGAAAACTCAATAATGAGCCCTCACAAATCGATCCACAGCTCTCTATGCATGGAGTTGCAAGATTTGTAAGATTGCTCTCAGCTAGAGCTATAAACTCATGACCTTGCTAGTCAACCATACAATGAGCTATAAAATATGTGCTAAAATATTGTCACACTTCTATAAATCCTTACATGCAAGAAAACTCAATAATGAGCCCTCACAAATCGATCCATAGCTCTCTATGCATGGAGTTGCAAGATTTGTAAAATTGCTCTCAGCTAGAGCTATAAACTCATGACCTTGCTAGTCAACCATACAATGAGAGATTCCAAATGAATGCAATGCAATGCAAATCTATATGAGAATGCAAATTAATCTTATGAGAATAAAGATGCAATTAAGCTTTGAAAATGGAAATGAAAGAGTTACAAACCCTCTAATTAAACTATGTGAGATTAATCTAAAACATGAAAGGAAATGATACCATGATGATGCAACTATGATGCAAGCTAGGATGTGATGTAGATGCAAGATGAATGCCAATGATGCTCCAAATCTTCATAACTTGATGCAAGAATATCTCCAAAAGCTTCAATGACTTAGAAAACCTGTAGCATAATAATTCAAGTATGTATGGTGTGTACAAATGAGGAAGAGAGTTCTTCTTTTATAGGAAGTGAAAAATAATGGACCATGGAGATTAAGAGGCAAAATACTTAATCAACGATGGAGAAAAAAATAAGCTTGATCCTTGTGCACAAATATCCTCCAATAAGAAAATTAGAAGCATTTACTTTATGTTGAGCATTTACTTTATGTCCATGTGAGGCAAAAGTACTTTTCTTTTATTTTTTATTTTATTATTCTTTATAAATAAGAATTAAATGCTTTATTTGTGCAACAAGGATAAGAAGAAAAGTGGAAATTTTTTATTTAAATAAAAGGGGAGAAAATTTATTTTAATTAAATAAAGGCTTCGGATAAAGTGATTAAAAGAGATTTTTAATTAATTAAAAGGGAGCATGTTCTCTTAATTAAATAAGATTTTTATTTTTATTTCTTTTCTCTTTTAAATTAAATAAGGCTCAAACTTTAAGAAATATTGAATTGATTATGGCTTGATCAAGGAAATTGATATATTTGAAAAATGTTGATTTTTGAAAATATTGATTCAGGGATCTGATAAATTGCAGAAATAGGGGCCCAAAGTCTAGGTGACCATTTTAGGGTGCATACATTTGCCCCTCTTTGACTAATGTGAGATCGATTTGGGAACACATGTAGTCAAAGAATGAAGTTGTAATGTGAGATCGATCTGGGATCACAAAACAACTCAGATGTGAGGTCGATTCGGGATCACATCTAGACAAACATAAACAAAAGATTCTGGACATGACGTCGATTCGGGATCATATCCAAAATAAGAGATAAGAATCTCAAGCTGAGCTGAAACTCATAAAAAGATGTCTGAATCAAGAAAATCAAGGATATCAAGGATGAGAATCCCATAAATACTACCCCCTCGGAGTCAAAATCGAAATCAAGTAGAGAGGAACAGCAGATTGATAAAAATTGATCAAATTAGAATGAAATCACAACTGAAGATAATGGAGCATGATAAGATAACCATCAAATAGTGAAGATATGCCCCAGGTTGACTAGGTTTGACTGGAAAAGATATAGGATAAAGATTAAGTCAAACCTCAGAGAGAGGAAGCGAAAGGTTTGAATGAAAGACTAGAAGTTTGAAAGACATGGAAAGGAAGAAATTCCATCGAAAATTGAAGAATTGTGCCTCAAATGGTCAGTCAAGGCGACTCGGATTTCAGTTTCAAGTCCGAAATGGATAGAAAATGATGTGACATGAAAGACCAAAAATGAAAGATATGATCAAGAAGAATCAAAAAATGAGCACAGTTGACCAACTAGTCCATAAATGATAAAAATGAGAGCTCTCTCCAGATGCAAGATGCAAAAACTAAACTATGATGAACCTAAGAATGTAAGCTACTATGAAAGTGGTTGACTTGCAAGGTCACAATGCCTATAGACATCTAATTATCATCATCGAGCATTATTGGTAGCGTCAGAAGATCATACAATGCACACTAGCATAACTATGTGGATATGAATATGATCTTTATCAGATAGAAATGTGGAAATCCCACCTAGGCATCAAAGATATGGAGGTCAAGATGACTAATGCAGTGAGATTACCTAAATTTTGATATGGTGAGATTATGCTTGTATCAAGACACATGAAAGTCAGGATAGCTAGAGGCATGCACTCGCAAAACAGTCAAGGATAATACCTTGTCAATCCATAATGTCAAGTAAGACCAACATAAATGTTCATGACAGGTAGGACCAACAAAATATACCCACAAGCAGATAAAGAAATAAAACATGTTCTCATACCCTCAGTCTTCTAGCTATGCATCATTGAGAACTTCTCAGGGAGAGACCACTCATCAAAGAAATCTTCATAGACAACACACAAAGAAAAATAAAGTCAACATATCTCAAGTGAGTTGATTGTTTAAGTGCGTGTGTGTTGGTCATAGAGTCAGACTCTGGTTATCACATCTGCTAATGAAAAATATCGCATCATACTTAGACTATTGGGTAAGACATCTGATAAGTGTTAAGAAACACTCAACGCAAGGGTAGTGTTAAAAAACACTATTTGGGGTGGTGTTGAAAAACACCTGTTGTGAAATGCCCCAAGAGACAAACACACCTAAAAGACCTATGCTAACAGGTATGCCCCTTAGACAAAGACAAAGACCAATTCTAGACCAAGGCAAATAAGGTCAAGGCATGATGGAAAATGGCTAAGTGTCGAGGATGCATGCTAACAAATAGGGGTGCAAAGGCCTCAAGTAGAACCTGTTTCCAAGTTTTCACCACTTGGATTTATTGCAATTTTTTCTTTTTTTTGTATTTTTGCTACCAAGGCGCCTATTGCTAAGTTTTCACCAAGGAACTTTTTCTTTTCTTTTTTTGAATTTTTTTATTTTTTTATATTTTTTCAGGATTTTTTATGCTTTTTAGGATTTTTTCAGCATCATATATCAATTTTTTTTGGAATTTTTTCAGGATCATAAAATATGTACAAAGGATGCCCCCAGATAGAATGGGCATCAAACTCCTTAGCAAGATCACATCATGTAGTCCCAATATCTAGAAATGTGGAGGACAAGATGGATGAGCAAGCTGGTGAATGAGATAGAGGAAAGGAGAATGAAGGGGAATGGAGGGAAGAAATCCTCAAGGTCAAACTCCTCAAGAGTACCCAAGCTAGGGAAAAATTATCATGCAAAGCACATTTGGATAAGCAATGAAAGGATAGCATAGGATAAGTCACAAAAGCGTAATGCAAAAGAAGGAAAGGATGCAGTCCAAAGGAGTAGACATGTCAAGAGACTTCATAGCATCGTATTTTACTCTTTTTATTAGATCAAAACCAAGGGGGAAAAGGATAGTGCAAGGCTAGAATGAATGAAGGAAAATGAAAGTGAAGGCTAAACATGAATGGAATGAAAGCAAGATCATCATAAGATAGCTCACAAGATAGCCAAATGTTAATGTATAGTTCAACATTGTCAAGATCAAAGATGGAATGGAATGGATGAAACATGTAGAAGAACTACGCATGATGTCTGATTACCAAGTTTTCATCATGGTACTTATCCAAGGTGCCACAAGGGAGTGGTTTTCACCATAGGATGAATTTATTTCTCTTTACTTTTGCTACCAAAGCGCCTGTTTCTAGGTTTTCACCATGGCACATTTTCAATTTTTTTCATTTTTTTCTTTCTTTTTGAATTTTTCTATTTTTTTGAATTTTTTTTTTTTTGGAAGAAGGCAAGCTTTTCAGATAATGCTCCTTGAAAGGATAAATCATTGATATACCAAAGATTCAAAATGATATGCTCAAAGATGCTGATAGGGAAAGGAAGACGAAAGAGAAAAATGGAAGATAAGGTTTTATGTAAAGCGAGTGAGGTTGGAAGATATGAGGAATAGGAAAATGAAGAAAAAGAATAGAAGGTAGAAGGATAATTAATGGAGGGATTGTGAAAGGGTAGATGGAAAGGAAGGCAAGATCAACATCAACACACACCTTGAAGGGTGGTGAGAGGATGGAGGAAATGTGAATGAAGGAATACGAGAAGGAATATGGTGAATGTTTAGCAGAGGTTGCAGTTCAAGCACATGGAATTGAAGAATATTTTTGGAAGAAAATGAAGTGGAAGCCTTTGGAAGCTTGAATGTCAACTTTACTTTTTGTTCAACATGAGACTCTTTCAAGAGAGACTTTGGAATCCATATAGCCTTAGGCTTTTTATTTCTTTTTGATGATTTAAAGAGAATATCTTGAATGATGGATTTTGGAACCCATACTTGTCTTGTAATTTTTTTCTTAGATATCTCTTTTGACTTTATGTTTCCATGTCGATTAAAGGAGACATGGTGATCTTTTTTTTTTTATGGATTCTTATATTGCTTCTTTTTCTTATATTGAACATTCAAGTTACTTCCAAAAGACTTGGGATTTGTGGAAGGAGGATAATATGACTAGTTTAGATGGGTGGGTGGATGAAAAGGATTCAAGGGTATGCATCTATGTTGATCTTGAGGAAAGATAGGAGATGGAGAGATGTAAGGACCTAAGATGGATGACAAATTAGGATAATTAGGAGAGGAAAGCGAAGGGACATAAGGGCCCAAGATGGAAAGAAGACATGAAGCCCTTAGTATTGGTGGACGAGGTCCAAGGATAGATGTGGAAGACGCAAAAGGATAATCAATAAGTTCAACAGCATCTATATCACAACCAAGGATATCAACATCTTTAGAGTGAGCATTAAAATTTTCAACAGGATCCTGGACATCTTGAATAGGAGCACCTTCTTTGATAGGATTGTTCAAAGCTTGCAAAGATTTAGGAAGAGAAGAAAGTGAAAGTGAACATGGAGCGGTAGAACAAGAAAATGAAATACTTTGATCTTGACAAGGATCTTTAGATAGCATAAGCGTATCAACTTTCTTTTGATTTTCAACAGGCTTTACATCAGAAGTAACAACACCATTTTTAATAACCTTAATGGAAGTATCATCTTTGGAAAGCGCAAGTGTGGTAAGGTTATTTTGATTATCAATAAGCTCAATAGTGTAAGTAGTAGCTTGATCTTGCTTAGGAGATGGTGGAATGAATGCAGAAGAGTGTAGAGGATCAAAAGACCATGCAATGGAGAAGATACATCATGAAGAGAATTGGATGATATGGAGGGTTCCTGATCTTGATATTTATTTATATTTTTTTCTTTATCATTTTTAGGGTCCTCTTGACATGGAGCCACTTCTAAGGACAAGGAAGTAGGTTGGATTTGTATGGAAGACTTTGGAGATGCTGAAAGACTAGCTGAAGTAGGCATTGTAACATATAAAGGCTTAGGCTCTTTAGATTTAGCATTATTGAAAGTATTTTCAGCCAAATGAAGGTTAGCTTGAGTTTCTTTAAGAGGTAGCCCTTGAGGATAACTATAGAGAACCGCATGAAAAGTCTTAAGATCTCTGTTGGATGAAGGATTTGTGACAAATTTGGAAGACTCAGAAGCTTTAGGAAATGTATGAGTATTGGAGGAAGTAGGGGATGGAAGGGAACCATCACAAGACAAAGGTTTAGCATTAACATGATCTTTCTTGAGAGTGCAATCTTTATTTTCACCATGAATGTTCTTAGAGAAAGGATTGTTATAATATTTATGTTTCAAATCAGCACGGTGCATTTTATATTCCTCAACAATAGTAGCTAGATTATAATCAAGGTATTGTTCACAAAACTCATCAAAAAAAATTTTAAAATCTGAATCATATGGATCACCATCACGATCTTTCCAATATGAGGACCCATTTCCAGTAAGCACAAGGACATGACTAGGAGAACTCTTAGGAATAGAGGTGTCATAAGTATCACTACATTTTCCATCATCATAGTCATCATAGTCATCATAGGTGGGTGCGTCACTCTTCATAAAAGAGGTATCATAAGGACTATCACATTGCTCATTATGGTATGTCTTGTGAAGAGAAGTAAGACTCTTTGAAGAAGTAGAAGAAGAATGAGATCGTGAAGAAGAGGAAATTGAAGACTTAGTGTAAGAAGAGAACTTGGATAATGAAGAATTTGAATGATGTTTAGAAGAGTCATTATAAGATTTGGAAGATGAAGAATGTGAATAGTGTTTAGAAGAATCATGATAAGACTTAGAAAGTGAAGAATTTAAATGATGTCTAGAAGATTCATGATAAGACTTGGAAAGTGAAGAAGAATGAGAAGATTTAGATGATGAAGAATGTTTGGAAGAAGAAGATCGTGATATGATCATGTTTATGATTCTAGCAAAGGCATCTGATTTAATCATCTTTTCTTTTATTTTTGCTATAAATTCATCACTCATGAGAATTTTGGAGGAACAACACTTTTTAAATTTGTCAATGAGCTCAAGATCATCTATTCTTAATAAAGGTTCCAAGGCTAGATAGTCAAAATTCATGGTTCCAAAAGAGGAGAAATCAAGCATAGGAATGATAGAAAAATAGAGGAATGCAAACTAGATAGTAGGAGAAAAAGAATCAAGAAGAAGAAGAAGAATTTCTCATGGGAATAGAAGATTTTAGAAGAACATAGGAAATGGAGAAGAAAGAAGAAGACTAAGAGTCATCTTGTGCAGTTAATACCATAATGTTCATTGAGATGTTGAGCAACATGACAACACTTAGGATCTGACCTGGACTGACCAAGGAAGACCAAGCTTCTAAGGAGAACTCACTACAGCAGGACGAAACTCAGTTTCAATATTCCAAATAGATCTTTCAAAAGATTTCACAATGATGATCAAGCACATAGAACAGCAACCAAGGAGTTCAAGAAAATAGTCTTCAAGCAATGAGCAAGGGACAAAGCAACCTTGCGCATGAATAGAGATAGTGACTTAGTATTTCTACTCCTTAAAGGTTCTACTTGTGTATGTTCTTGACAATGTTTTAGCAGGCACTTAGAACACAACAACACCTTATCAAGCTGTCTACAAGGATATATGTGACTTTCTAAAAAGATTTCTCAATATACACAAGGTACGTGAGGCCCAAATCCATAGATGATAAGAATCCAAAATCACACAGTCGGGGGGAGACGGTAACCCAAATCTCCTCCTTCACTTCTCAAAGGTATAAAGTTCTTTGAGGCTTAGCCAAGAGTGATATCAAACTCAATTCTCAAAAGAGGTGTCTTTGGATTCACCTCCCGATATTTATACTCCACCGGAACATAGGAGTTAAGGTCATCCTTTGAGGTGGTGTGTCCCCAAGCAGGCCTTCTAGAAATAAAAATTAAGTAATTCACTATCAAAAGTATTTAGAGCACTAAAGGTGGAACACTTAACCCTTCAAGTAAATGTGAAGTGAGTCCAAAAGTGGAACATTTAACCTTTTAAGATAATGTGAAGTGAGTCCAAAAATGGAACATTTAACCCTTCAAGAGAATGTGAAGTGAGTCCAAAAAAGTGGAACACTTAACCCTTCACACAAACTCAAAGTGAGTCCAAAAGTGGAACATTTAACTCTTCACACCAACTCAAAGTGAGTCCAAAAGTGGAACATTTAACTTCTCACATCAACTCAAAGTGAGTCCACACCTTATAAAACAAGTGAGTTCCAAAAAGCACAAAAGGGTTGCCTAGTGGAGCAATTAACGCTTCTTTCCTGTAGACCCCTCCACTTTAATGTGGCACTGATCTTGCAACCACGGGGTGAAAATGAGGAGTCGGCGGATTAGTGAGTCCAATAACCCAAGATATAAATATAGATCAATCACAAGTAATCTAAATTTGCTTATCAATACTACTCACAAATGACAAAGGGTTGAATCAATGGAATATTTAACTTTCTAAGCAAACATAGAGTGAGTCCACAAAGTGGTGCATTTAACTCCCTATGTAAACAAAGAATGAATCCATGCCCTCAATCACTCAATGAGATATTTGATATTGAAATCAAGAATTACTTAAGGTTTAAACACAAGCATTCACTTACATGTAAACTTGAAAAAACAAATCTATGTTCTTTCATTTCCCATTAAGAGCATCAATTGAAATGTGTTCTATGAAAGCATGTAAACACTCAAGCCAAACACATGAGAGGTTCAATTTTAATCCCAAGATCCAAATGTTGTAGAGTTGTAACAAAATACCTCAAATTCAACGCAACGTGCTTAGTATATTTCACCTTTTTTTTATTTGTTTTAAGCATTTTTCATGAAAGCAAGCCATGCACCTTCAAATGAACAAGACAAGAAAACAAGCAAATAAGATATGCAATGTATATCCAATTTATGCAAATTGATTTTTCTAAAAATCAATTGTTAGGAGCAATGATAACCAGCAAATAATCCAAATGATAACTCATATCATGCATTAAACAATGAAAAATAAGTGCATACCCATCACAAAAAAAAAAAAAATTTTGCATTTGACCTAGTCAACAAGATCTGATTTTTACCACATGAATTCAAACCCTCAACCCAAAATGCAGAAAATATACCTCTATCCAAAAATAGAGAGATTTCCAAAAATATAAAAATTTTACAAAAATCTCTTCATTTGTGCCCTAGAGACCCATTTTACCAAAATAGACTAGTTTTTATAAATTGACCAAATGAGCTATGATATAATTTTTAAATTAAAAAAACAATGAATATACCCCCTATAGAATTCCAAGACCTTTCCATAAATATAAAAAATTTTGAAAAACATGCTAATTTGCACCAAAAATCAATTTTTTATGAAAAATCAAGAAAAAATCATAAAAAATACAAATTACCTCCAAAAATTTTGAAAATTTTTTTGGAGCTTCTCCAATATATTGTCAACCTAAAAAAATATTTTTAGACCAAAACACCAAGCCATTTGGGAGATATGATTAAATCTTTCAAATCTAGGGTTTTTCATCTCCAAACAAATCTGCACAAGGGTTAGCTCCAAAAATAATCAAAACCAGCATGTAAAAAGTGGGTTGCCCCATGGTGGGCACCAAAAATGTGTGCTAAAATGTTGTCACACTTCTATGAATCCTTACATGCAAGAAAACTCAATAATGAACCCTCACAAATCGATCCATAGCTCTTTATGCATGGAGTTGCAAGATTTATAAAATTGCTCTCAGCTAGAGCTATAAACTCATGACCTTGCTAGTCAACCACACAATGAGAGATTCCAAATGAATGAAATGCTATGCAAATCTATATGAGAATGCAAATTAATCTTATGAGAATTAAGATGCAATTAAGCTTTGAAAATGGAAATGAAAGAGTTACAAACCCTCTAATTAAACTATGTGAGATTAATCTAAAACATGAAAGAAAATGATACCATGATGATGCAACTATGATGCAAGCTAGGATGTGATGTAGATGCAAGATGAATGCCAATGATGCTTCAAATCTTCAAAACTTGATGCAAGAATATCTCCAAAAGCTTCAATGACTTAGAAAACCTGTAGCATAATAATTCAAGTATGTATTGTGTGTACAAATGAGGAAGAGAGCTCTTCTTTTATAGGAAGTGAAAAATAATGGATCATGGAGATTAAGAGGCAAAATACTTAATCAACGATGGAGAAAAAAAGAAGCTTGATCCTTGTGTACAAATATCCTCCAATAAGAAAATTAGAAGCATTTACTTTATGTTAAGCATTTAATTTATGTCCATGTGAGGCAAAAGTACTTTTCTTTTATTTTTTCTTTTATTTTTCTTTATAAATAAGAATTAAATGCTTTATTTGTGCAACAAGGATAAGAAGAAAAGTAGAGATTTTTTATTTAAATAAAAGGGGAGAAAAAAAATTTTAATTAAATAAAGGCTTAGGATAAAATGATTTTATTATTTAATTAAAAGAGATTTTTAATTAATTAAAAAAGAGCATGTTCTCTTAATTAAATAAGATTTTTATTTTTATTTCTTTTAAATTAAATAAGGCTCAAACCTTAGGAAATATTGAATTGATTATGATTTAATCAAAGAAATTGATATATTTGAAAAATGTTGATTTTTAAAAATATTGATTCAGGGATTTGATAAATTGCAAAAATAGGGGCCCAAAGTCTAGGCGACCATTTTAGGGTGCATACAGTTTCCTCTTAATAAATTTTAGCTTTTACATAACTATGTATATTTTTGATCCTATAAAGTTGGCTTCCTTCCACCAGGCCTCTATCCAGTTTAATACAATTCTCATCCATAAGCCATATTTTTTTGAACTTAAAGGGGTTCTTCTTAGGGATAATGGGTTCAATGCAGTGAAGCGATATTGAAAAATGTTCTGATCCTAAAGTAGCCAAGATGGAGGCATTCATATTGAAGTCAAAGAATACTAAATTTCCTATGAAGAAAAATTTATCTAATTTTTCTGTAATAAAGTTAACATATGATCTTATGTTGGACCAATTGTAGTCTCCTTCCTTCGTTTTAATTTCAGAGGCATTCAAATCCCTTGGCCATTCCTTGAATTCTAGATTTGTTTGGGTGAGCTTTCTTAGGCCTCCTTTTTTTTCGGAGGCCTCTAAGATTGAATTAAAGTCTCCTCCTAATAGAAAATTTTCATTGGGATAAAGACTAATAAAATTTTGAATTTCCTTCTGTAGACACGTAAAATTGGACAAGTGCTTTTAAATTGCAAAAATCAATAAAATGACTCAAATTCATCAAAATGCATTAATTCAATCAAAAAGGGATCAAATCAATTTAAAAAGGACATAATTAAATAAAGTTGGGCAAAAATCAATTAAAGAAAAAGAAAAATCAAATAAGGATGTTAAATAATTAAATCAAAGCTTAAAAAGGTGAAAAACACTACATAATTGATTTTAATCAATTAATTGTATAGTTGTTTAAATAAAAAATCAAAATAAACCTATTACCCTTACATGGCTAAATTTAATTAATTAATTGAATTTAATAATTCTTAATTTCTTTCAACAAAATTGAGCAACCAATAAGAATTGAGAACAAAAAGACATAAATCACTCAAAAAGGATAAATCTCAATCACTCATTTTAAAGGATCAATCTCAACCACTCAATCTTGTCCTTTTGTCCAAAGCTTTGAGACAAACTTTTAAATTGTCCCCCCATTTATGAACAAAGCAAAGTATTTGACTCAACCCAAGGTAAATCATGATTACTTCACTCCACCCCCTACCCTTGGGAATTTACTATAAATATGAAGCATTTTGAGAGCAATTGATATCTTAGAAATTCATTTGCAAAGCATTGTTACTATAGGCAATTGAGAGCATTCTAAGAGCATTTTAGAGTAATTTGCATTATATTTTGTCAATTTGAGCTAGAACTATCATCATAGAAGCATTGTAGAAGCATAGCAGCATACATTCTTGTTTTAGAAGTGTCACTAGTAGAGATTTGAGCTGAGAGCTTCACTTCCACCTCTTTCTAAAGAGCCATGAGATGCTATAGATCTTAGTTTCAATTTTAATTAGATTTTCATTGTATTTACTTTCAATTGTTGCTATTAGATCTTAATTTCATGAAGGTGATTATCATCATCACACAAATGGCACCCACCATGGGGCCCTAGGCTTCATTTTATCATTTTTATCATAATTTGCATGCTTGTATTTTTTGCTTTCCATGAATATTTTGCAAGAAACTAGTGAAGTCACGCTTATGGGAGATCTGTTCATGCCTACAGTCATTTTACTGCCACTTACAATCTCTATCCTGACGCTTATTATCTGAAGATTCATGCCTAGCATGCGAATTCTCCATAGTTTTGAGAACTCTGCAATCGCCTACAAATCATTAACTTGCGCCTATGAGATAAATGCATTCAGCCTTTGGTGCTTAAAGTCGCACTTGTGACTCAGGGAGTATCACTTTGACATAATCTATTATCACTTACCTTCATGCTTTGCTTCGCCATTTTAAATAACAGTCATGCTTACAATATTTCAATTCACGCTTACTGTTATTAAATTGTCGCTTAGCATAATCATTTTTCACAAATTTAAGTTTTGTTCACGCTTCATGATAAATTGTTCATGCCTGTGTAATTTTCAGTATCGCCTGTGGCACTGCAGAGTGTTGCTGGCTATTAGTAAAGTTATGCCTACTAACAATTTGTTCACACCTATTAGCTGGACAATGTCGTCTGCTACCTATTGTATGTATTTCCTGTTAAATTGATCAAATCATTTGTCTAACTCTTTGTTTATATGATTTAACAGTAAATGAGCAACCATAGGAAAGTACAGAAGTCGGAAAGTAGATTTAACCAAGAAGGAAAGGCTCTAGCAAAGAAGATTAAGAACTTTGAGCACATTAAGGCTGTTCTTGAGACTACACAAGAGGAGGACAATCAAGTATTTCAGAATTACCTTGTAATTGTTCAAGCATATATATCAAAGTTTGTCTCTCTAAATTGGATTTTTAGTCCTTAAATCAAGTTTTCTTTGGAAATTTGCAAATAAGCTCTATAAAATTCATACATAAGTGTTGATCCTTCAATTTTTTATTTTGGTTTCCCTTCATAGTGTTTGTTAGTGTTGACTAACTTGTTGGTGGACAAGCACATTTGGAGGAGGCTATTGCCAAGGTGAGTTGAAAAATAATGACAAAACCTTTCAAAAATGCCCCTAGCTTAGGCTAGCTACAAAGGAAAGGTATTCTTCTATTCAAGCTTGCACTTGATTAAATTGTGGCATTAATTTTGAACATAGCTTAATTAAAACAAGGAATTTGACCAAACACTTCCATTTCTAAGAATCTCTTTGTTACGAGATTGAAAAAGAACCTTATTGCTTGAGTGTTTGAGGAACTAAAGGGAAGTTAGGGATATGCTCTTCACCTTTTAGGTGAACCAAATTCCCAAAAACTTAACCTTAATTCCATTTTTCTTGCTTTCAATGAACATGCTAGTTAAAATAGAGATTTAGTGAGCTCACCTCCCGAGTTGTGCCTTAACGAGGCCGATGAGAGGGACAGCCAAAAGTGGGATATGCTTGATTTTATCGTGAGAATCTGACCCACTATAAAATGAAACACATGCATCCTTAATGGGGTGTGTGACAAACGGATCTTAAATTTTTTGAATTTCCTCTAGTAGTCTTCACAGATTGCACAAAATCATACTTTGGTACGTGTGGGAAACCCCTTAACATACTTGGGGGATGAAAATTTAAGATCTATTTGAATGAAATCCACAATAAAATCTTGGATAAAGTAGTAGGCCTACCTTTTAGAGCCATGTTAAGAGCCAAAATTTGACTTTAGGTAAGCTGCTTGGAATTCTTTCTTGTGTTGTACTTGTGGAAATGATCAAAAATATACACATTAGATTGTTGGGACATTGATGTGTGTGTTGCATTTGTTTTTTATTTTCAAACAAGAAAATTTCAAAGGACCTGATCTTAAACATTTAAAAAATTCAAAATCTTACAACCTGGTTAGAGAAGTGCCACCTATGGACAAAATAATCCTGCCTATCAGAGGTTTAGTCATGCCTATAACTTTTATGAAAATGTGTATCAACAGGCAACTCACACCTAGAATACATTGAATCATGCCTGTCAAAATTGGAAAGTCACCTATCAATAGGAAAGTGTCACCTGCATCCCTATGGAGTGTCACCTAATAATATACCAATACACGCGTATGCAAAATTTAGTCATGCCTATAATTAGTTCAGTGACGCCCAAAAATATAAAAGGGAAAACAAAGAGTACTTGTAGGGGAGGTGAGAAAATTTTGATCATATATTTGAGTACCCTTTTCCATGTTCTTACTGCTCCAACTTTCAGTTCGGTCAAAAATCCTATTCTACACCATTTTTGCAAATTTTACAAAGGATTAGACCACGGGTAATATTGACTCTTATTCTCCAAGTTTAATGCCTACTTTTACTAGATCCTACTACATCAAGAAAACCTTGCAAGTAGATGGAACTTACTTGATTCAAGAACTCCCTTACCTAGGAGACGAGTCTACCACTCCAAGAATACTCAAAAAATCACCCGAACAAGAAGGGGAAGACAACATGATGTATTATGGTAGTTTGGGTAACAAAAGCAATAGTGGAATTGACCCTAATAACCAAGGTGATGCCAATAATGGGGGCATTGACATAAATAACCAAGGCAATACCAATAGTGGGGGTGCAGATCAAAATACTCAAGGAATTGATACCACCCACCAAAGAACTAACATCGAACCAACGGCTGATGATGCCACCGATGACAAAGTTGACAAAGTTGTTCAATGCCCCTATTTCTTAAGACTCATGGAAAAGGAAATGGCAAGAGATAAAGAGAAGTATTTCATGGACCTAGCCCGAGCAAGTCTCAAACTTCCATGAGATTATGATATAAAACAACTAAAACCACACGAAGTTGAAGAAAGTGCCATAGACATTATGAACAAATAGTTTAAGATATTTCAAATGCAATTGGATACAATCAAGCAAAGTGGGGCTCCTAAATCCTTTTCCATCGAAGCATTGTGTCTATTCTCGTTTGATAGAATTATAGTAATGGCACCATTCCCAATCAATGTAGTGTTCCCCAAATATGAAAAGTATGAAGGAACGTTGGATCCACAAGATCACTTGTGTGAGTTTTGTGCATTGAGCTTAGAGTTCATGCATGATACAACCTATTTAATGAGACTATTCCCAAGAAGCTTAGGAGGCATGGCTATGGAGTGGTTTTCTAAGTTACCCTCTGGCGTAAAAACCTTAAAAGAATTAGCTTCAAAATTTGTGGCCCATTACTCATATAACATCAAGCGTGAGGTCACGATGATAACATTATGTAACACTAAACAAAAAGATGGAGAGGCATTCCTCACTTTCTTACAAAGGTGGAGGACAATATTTGTGAGGTATCCTAGGAGTGTGCCCGAGAAAGAAAAAATGGATATATTCATTAATAGTTTGAGCACCAAGATGAACTACCGACTGAGAATGCAATGTCCCAAGACATTTCAAGACCTCATAGAAAATGGAGTAAAAAAAGAAGAAGTGTTGGTTAAAAGTGGAGAACTAAAATTATACAAGGATAACAAGAACAACTCTAACAACAATAACTCCAACAATGGCACCAATCAAAATAAGAATTGGTTCAATAGCAATAGTCGGTATAAAAACAACAATAAGGGAATAGTTAATGATGGGGTTGTTGACTCTAGAAACTTGAAGATAACTCCCTTTGCACTTACAAGAACACCTAATTAGGTGAATAATGCCAATCATACCTCCAATGCACCTTCCAACAACAACAATGCTAATAATGGCAACCAAGGAAATAATTCAAGGAGTAACAAATTTGATAAATATTTGGCGCCAACTCCTCAAAGGAACTTCACACCCTTGGATGAACCCCTCGAAAAGGAACTAAAGACCCTCATAGTTAATAATGGCATTGCTCTACCTAGCATTCAGCCTTATGAGCCACACAACAAGCCTAGTTGGTGGAGTGCCAATAGCCATTGTGAGTACCATAGGATTCGAGGGCACACAACAAATGAATGCTTGCAACTAAAGAATATTGTGCAAGACTTCATTGATAATGGCATGATCACCATTGATGGACCCCAAAGCAATGAAGACCATACAGCATTCAAACAACCCTTCTACAAACATGACAAAGGGGAGTCATCTAATGGCAAGAAACAAAGCAGCAATAACATTAACTTTGCACCACCTTATGATAACATTGTGAATGCTATAATAATCAAGGAACAGCCCCAAAAAGAGACATCAAATGTTATTACAAGAGGGTAGACTTCAAAGATTACCTTACAAGGGGTTTCTCCCAAAGTTATTAGCACTCTGTAGTCCAACATTGTGATCAAACAATCTTCTATAGTAGCAAAGCCTTATAGCTTGGTAGATCAGTTGCAAAGAACTCCAACACAAATCTCTATCTTGGAGCTATTGAAGCTATCCCCTAACCATAAAGAAATTTTAGAAAAGGCTCTAGTAGAGATGAATTTTCCTACTAACTTAGAAGAGGGAAAGTTCCAAAAAATGGTAGGTCATCTCGTAGCACCTCATTGCTTGTCATCCGACCAAGATGACATGTCTATCACTCATCCTCAAAACCTCCCATTGCATATAGAGGTTTTGATTGAATGCCATCGAGTCAAAAGAGCTCTCATTGATGGAGGAGTTGGCCTTAACATTTGTACATTAAGTCTTGTTAAATCCTTAGGGTTGTCTGAGTCTTGCATTGACCCTACGAAAAAAATCACCATTAAGGCTTATGATGATGCTAAAAGAGCCTCTAAAGGCATGATCATATTGCCCATTCAAGTGGGACCTATCAAGAAGGACACCAATTTCCAAGTATTGGACATGAAGTTAACTTATAATATTTTGTTGGGGAGACCATGGATCCATGAGATGCAAGCAATCCCATCCACATACCACCAATGCATCAAATTTTTTTACATGGGTGAAGAAATCACGGTTGGAGGGGACTCAAACCCATTCCAATATTACAATGCACTTAAACCCCTTCATGAGTTATTTATCCCACATAACCGAGAAGGAATCATTCAAAGAGTCACCATTGAAGATACCAAAATGGATGATCCTATCATAACATTAAATGCTACTCAAAACCCTCCTCAAGCTAGCTCAATGACATCCACTAAGGGAAAGGAAAAGATGAGCTATGAGGGTCCAATTACAAAGGAGGATTCAAATCAAGCATCTAAATCAGAGATAGTGCCCTACAAACCCACTAGAGAAGAAAAAGATAAAGCTAAAAAGGAAAATTACAAGAAAATGGATGAGATGATGGATGCATTTGATAAACAATACAAAATTAGTTCAAAAGGAGTAGGGGAATACTCTGTTTCCCTATTCGACATGCCCATATCTCCAAGAACACATGGAAAACCATTAAAAGAACACTTGCCTCATAAGTACAACTCTTACTTTGTAAGAGAAAGTGACAAAGCAGCATTCAACAAGGAGGAGAATGAAGTCCTTCAATGGCTTTATCATGATGAGGAGGATACCTCAAACACTCCCATGGAAAGAATCCAGCATGTTAATATACAAACTGAGCAATATGGGAAAGGGTTTGAGATCATGCAAAAGATGGGATACAAGGGAAGAGGACCCTTAGGCCAAAGGAATAGAGGTTTATTAGAACCCATTGAACCTACTTGGAGGGAAAAACAAGAAAGGTCCAGAGTAGGTTGCCAATATAAAGGCGAAAGCTCCAGCCCAATGCAAGATTTTTATCCTCAAGTAAATGCCTTAGAATCTGATGGAGATAGTGATGACTCTTGGGATTATGAGTGGGACACCTTATCTGATGAATCATGTCAAGACAAAGAAGTAGTCACAATACACACGTATGCAAAGATCCCAAGGCAAGAAATTCAAGTCAATGAAGAGCCTAATATACAAGGTCTTAACATAAGACAAACATATACAAGTCCACCATGGATAGATACATTTTGGATGCCTTCAAAGGAGGGAGATTCAAATGTTAGTTTTAATCTACTCGTGGCTTTTCCCATGCTATTTCCCATAGAAGTTGACGAGGACTCAAGTGAAGGGGATTTTGACCCTTCTTCCATGGACCATCTTGAGGAAGCGCACATCATAGATCTAAATGATACAATGTACAAACCCTCAAAAAGAGTCATGTCCATAAACTAAATTGATGAAAACTTTCCTAATGAAACCTTATCCTTAATAAATCCTCATCTTATTGATTGGGACCAAACCGAGCCAAGTGACTTGCTTTACTTCCCAAATGACCAAGCAACAAACCAATACCTTAATGCGGTTGAGCCCTCTTTCACCAATGGATTCAAACTAAACATGATAGAAGCAGTGGGGGTTCAATCTCTTAGTCAAAAGCAAAAAATGAAAAAAAATAAGAAAAATAAAAGTTCTAATGTTGAAAACCATTATGTGGCAGCATTAGAACCCAAAAAAGTAAAGATAAAAGATGTTTCCTTTGGTGAAAACCCAATAGTGGCATCAAAGGAAGAGAGATTGGATACTCTACTGAAGCATGAGGAAGAAAGGTTGCCTATACTCATTGAGCCAATAGAAAGGTTAACATTGGGATGGAAGTGGATCCAAAATTTATACACTTGGTAGCATCTCTTACACCTCTAGAAAGAGATGACTTCATCAAGTTTTTCCAAGAACAACAAGTAAACTTTGCATGGTCATATGCCAACATGCCCAGCTTAGATCCTAACTTTATAATGCATCAT
This sequence comes from Chamaecyparis obtusa, assembly GCA_027943335.1. Classification (NCBI taxonomy): domain Eukaryota; kingdom Viridiplantae; phylum Streptophyta; class Pinopsida; order Cupressales; family Cupressaceae; genus Chamaecyparis; species Chamaecyparis obtusa. The sequence goes on from BSBK01001778.1 coordinate 862,378, forward strand.
CTGAATGTTAGACCAAGGATTAAGCCTGTTAAGCAAAAGTTGAGGAAAATGCACCCACACATAGCTCTTTTGGTCAAGGCAAAATTAGAAAAATTGTTGAAGGTGGGATTCATAAGGGCAATAGCTTATGCTGAATGGATATCTAACATTGTACCAGTCACAAAACCTGACAAATCCATTCAAGTATGCATAGATTTTTGAGACCTAAATCTTGCTTGTCCTAAGGATGATTTCCCACTTTCAAGCATTGATGCAATAGTTGACTTAACAGCGGGTCATTCCATGTACTCCCTAATCGATGGTTTTAGCAAGTATAATCAGATCAAAATTGCACCTGAAGACCAAGAGAAGAATGCCTTTACTTGCCCTTGGGGCACTTTTTCTTTTAATGTCATGCCCTTCGGCCTTAAAAATGTCAGAGCCACGTATCAAAGGGCCATGACAACTATCTTCCACGACATGATGCATACGTTTTTAGAGGATTATGTGGATGATATATTGGCAAAATCCCACAAAAGAGAAGAACACCTCCAAATTTTGAAAAAGATATTCATTCGATTGGAGAAATTCAAAGTCAGATTAAACACAAAGAAATGTGCCTTTGGTGTCCAATCCGGCAAGTTATTAGGCTATATAGTTTCCGCTAAAGGAATTGAAGTGGACCCAGAGAAAGTACAAGCCATAATGGACATGGAGATACCTAAGAACATCAACCAAATGAGATCCTTATAAGGCAAAATACAATCCATAAGAAGGTTTATTTCCCAATTGGCCGAAAAATGTCATTCCTTCACTAGATTGCTACATAAGGATACTATATTCATGTGGGATGAGGAATGTGATCAAGCTTTCACATTATTGAAGACCTATTTGATAAATCCACCTATTCTCATGCCACCAATCAAGGGCAAAGCATTGCTTCTATACATATCTGCTATTGAAAGATCCCTAGGAGTGCTTTTGGCACAAGAGGATGAACAAGGAAAGGAAAGAGCTATCTACTATTTGAGTAGGAAATTGATCAAATACGAACTTAACTACACATTCATGGAAAGGGCTTGCCTAGCAGTTGTGTTTGCATCTCAAAAATTGAGACATTATATGTTGATGCATAAGGTCAAGCTAATTGCCAAAATTGATCCTCTCAAGTATCTATTAAGCAAAACTATCTTAACGGGTACGATAGCCAAGTGGGTTATGATATTGAGTGAATTTGGCATTAAGTATGTCAATAGAAAGGAAATAAAAGGGCAAGTTATAGCGGATCACTTAGCTGAAAACCCCATGACTTCTACACAAACTATTCAAGTGGAATTTTTGGATTTCGCCATTGTAAACATAGAAGCAAAAATGTGGAAGTTATACTTTGATGGTTCCTATACTCAAGGAGGTTCCGGGGCCAGCATACTATTGGTCACTCCTCAAGGTTACACCATTCCCAAGTCCTACAAGCTCTTGTTTCCATGTACAAATAATATAGCGAAATATGAGGCACTTGTCATAGGCATCAAAATGGCCTTAGAGTGGAACATCACGGAGCTACAAATTTATGGAGATTCTCAACTCATCATCAATCAAGTCAACAATGAATATAACACTAAAGATGAAAAGTTGATGCCATATAAGACCATGATTGATGGATGGAAGAAGTACTTTGCCTTGATCACTTTTGAGCAGATTCCTAGAGAGAAAAATAGAGCAGCTGACGCCATGGCCACCTTGGCTTCCTTGTTACAAAAACCTGATCAAAATGAGAAGTACGAGTTCTTGGTGGAAGAGTTGGTGAAACTAGCATTCAACTTTTTCGAAACCCAAATTGTTGCCCTATTACATGGACATGACTTACCTTGGTACGGCCCTATATACACATATCTCAAAGACCAAGTGTTACCTTTAGACCAAACCTGAGCTCAAAAATGAAATTTTATATGCCAATCAGCCTGTTACATAATCCTCTCAGAAACATTGTATCGTAAGGGTCTTGATAGGACGTTACTTAGGTGTCTAGAGGAGGAAGAGTCTAGATTAGCTTTTCATGAAGTTCACGAAGGCATTTGCAGGTCACACGCCAGTGGGTTAAATCTAGCTAAGAAAATCCTTCGCTTAGGGTATTTCTGGAAGACATTAGAAAAAGATGCTTGCCACTTTGTCAAGATATGCAGCAAATGTCAATATCATGGTGACATGATACATGCACCGACACAGGAATTACACCCATTTTTTACACCTTGGCCTTTCTATCAATGGGGGTTTGATTTAATTGGTGTCATATACCCACCTTCTTCAAATGGTCACAAATATATCATAACAGCAACAAAATATTTCACAAAGTGGGTCGAAGTAGTTCCTTTGATCACAGCCATGGGTAAGCAAATTTCCATATTCATCTTGAACCACATCATTTGCAGATATGGCATTGCTCACACCATCATAATAGGTAATGGAAAATAATTTAAAAACAAGGACATGGATGAACTTTGTGCTACATTTCATGTCACTCACCACTCCTCATCAATTTATTACCCTCAGGGGAATAGGCAAGCCAAAGCCATGAATAAGAATATCTTGAAAATCTTGAAGAGGTCAGTCAATAAATCGGGAAGGGATTGGCATGTACAAATTAATCCAGCATTATGGACCTATAGAATGGGCATTCAAACACCTACAGGAGCTACACCATTTTCATTAGTCTATGGTGTCAAAGTAGTTTTACCATTAGAGTTTGAAATCCCATCTCTATGAGTGTCATTACAAGGATTGATCACAGATGAGGACTATAGAGTCGCTAGACTTCAACAATTGGATTTACTTGAAGAACATCAAACACAAGCTTATAAGCACCTGAAAGTGTACCAAAATAGAATCTTGAGAAACTATAATAAACATATCAAACTGAGAGTCTTTCAAGTAGGAGACTCAATGTTGAGAGAGAACCCAAAGAATCAAGTTAAAAGAGAGAAGAAAGGAAAATGGGAGGCTAATTGGCTTGGCCCATTCATCATAGTGTCTTCATTTGGCACAGGAACCTATAAGTTATCAGATTGTGAAGGAGAAGAACTCCAAGAACCCATCAACAACATTCATCTCAAAAGGTTCTACACATGAGGGAGATGAAAGAATATAAAGAGTATTAGATGAGGAGCATCATATTTATTGCACATAGTCAAAGAGATCTTGAAAAATACAAAAAAATTGAGAAAAAGAAAAAATACAAAAAAAAAAGAAAAAAAAAAGTGCCTTGGTGAAAACCTAGTAATAGGCACCTTTGTAGCAAAAAAAGAAAAAAGATCCAAAAGATGAAAACTTGGTAAACAAGCACCTTTTATTCCCTTAAGTTTGTCTTTCCTAGTCACATATGTCCATATTGCATTTCCACCATCCCATTTGTACAACTACCATTACATTCATCATTTGTACATAGTCATAATAAAGTCATTCAGTTGCATTATTGCATTGCCTATCAGCCCTAAGTTTGTCAACTGATTACATTTATCACTTGGGGGCAGAAGAGGATTGGAAATTTGGTACCAAATGGATTCAATAAGTGCTACAATCAATCACATCAAAGAGAGATTTATCAGAGTTTTAGAAGAGTGGAAAGTTATTGAACCTTTGATGGATATCATTGTTCAAAAGCCTAAGTATTTGATCCTACAACATGATCCTTGAGCCTTCATTGACTTTATAACTCAGGATTAAAAATTGACAAAACACCTTAAAGATTAGAATGCTTGGAAATTCTTTTTGAAAATCAGGAAACATTGCAAAACACTACAATTTTTCTTTTTGATAAATCTTTAGGAAATTGACTTTTATCATATCTTTTGAGCTATTTGATGATGTTTCGACTAGATTAGTCATGAGAAAGATGTGATATTTTATTTCCTTTGAGTGATTGTTTTGAGGAAGATTCATCAACTTATGAGAGTTCATCTAACAACATGGTCATCAAAGAACCATCGAGGACTATCTCATAAGAGGACGGATTGACCTTTGCTTGTTTACGCAAACGGATCCCTTGGCTATTTAGATCTTCTATATCTTAATACCAAAAATCCACTTGCAACATTGAATCCGTTGACACCAGTATTTAGACTCCCATAGTTTGGTCATCCAACTAGTGAGGGTTGTACTTGATTCAAAAAGGAGGTTACCAAAAAGTGATAAAAAGTGGTATTCATATCATCATGATGTGGTCAGTGATGATTGTACTAGCTTTCTGGTCCCAAAATGCTCAATGATGAAAATTTATCTCCATGGCATTTCTTTGCTAAAAGCTAGTGACACTTAGGTTGCATTGCATTATCATGTTAGATTAATTGCATTATCATGTTAGATTAATTGCATAATCAAGTTAGATTAATTGCTTTATCCTGTTAGATTGCATTATCATGTTAGATTAAATGCATTTTTTTGTGATTAATTTTCCAAGGGCAAAAGGGGGTACATCAATAATCTTGGTTAGTCAAAACACTAAAGAAATGAGGGATTCCATCAAACATCTTACTCTTGATCAATTAAAACAAAGAAAATGAGATTATCTTTAGCATTCATGCATAGCATTAATCATTAATCATTATCCATATACCAGAAAAAGAGAAAAACATCCATACATCATTTGCATACAAATAGCTAAGGATAAAATTGCATTGCATACATTGAAAATTTCAAAAAACATAAGGGACATTTCCATAGGCATTTCCATAAAACATTTTGCATCCATACATTGAGAAAAGAGAAAACCATGTCATAAATCTGTACATCATTGCATCATTTATCTATATCATAAAATAAGATAATTGCATCCATAGCATAAATCAAAGTAAATGCATAACACATCATATAGCTGCATAAAAGATAATCTGATCAAAAACTCATCAAGGAGAACCAAGGATTATATCATCATATATCATCAAAAAAGTGTTCATCAATGATCCATCAACTCAGTATATCAAGATACAATGTCATACAAATGGTACATCAAATGGTCTGATCAATCAACAACATGGCATGTGATACAAGTACATCAACCATGAGTGAATCTGTCATCAAAGAAATCAAGATCCTGTAGGACCATATCCATCTGGACCTCTACCATCTGGTGGAGGAGGAGCCTGAGAAGTGCTCACTCCGCTCTGTCTCTGCACCACAACTGACATAAACTCCTACATCAAGGTGGCAACCTAATCTAAATGCCCAACAATGGTGGACATATCTATCCTCAGAGACTAAACCTCTTGTACTATAGTACCTATAGTAGGAGCATCCTGCGAATCTTGTCCATGATCTTGTCACTGCTGATCCTGTCTAAGCACCTGCTGTGCCAGAACCTGATCCTATTGTGCTGCATCATCATCCTGCTGAGCCAAGGTTACTCTCTATAACTACACCAAAGGATCCAATCCACCAAGAATCTGCCTAGCGGCATCAACATGAGCCTGTCTCTCCTATCTCTGATGTCTATGAGCTCTTTGTTGTCTATCTGCTCTAGGCTGTCTATCACGTACATCATCATGATCTCTAGCACGATCTCTATCCCTTGCATGACCATCCCTCACCCATCCTCGATCAACAATAATAGGAGGATCTCTCTTCCCTCCTCATCTCCTCCATCTACCACCACCACCTCCATCACCTTGACCTAGGATAGGCTCTGCTAGATCAGTGAATCAAGTAAACCTATTACGAGCCCACCAATCAGAAAACTCATGAGACATCCCTACATTTGCTACACTAGAAAGCATCTCCCATCTGCAATACACCATACCAGAAATTTGATCTAAGGAAAATTGATAATCAAAAAGAGGACCCCACATAGATCTCTCAGCCTGTACCCAAGCATATAATGATGTACCCTATGGAATATCTTGTGTCTGACCATACTGTCTAGAAACTTTGCCAAAGCAAAAGTGCTCAATAGTGGTAGTCATGCGACCAATCATCCAGCGAGGGGAAAACATATATGGTAACTCATCATCATCCTCCCTCAATAGCTCACAACCCCTGTATGGTCTCCATGAAACCTAATCTAGATCATCTATCTATTGTCGCAAAAAATCCAAATGACCCAAATGATGTTTTATAACCATCCCAATGTATAGAAAAGCATAGGGAAAACCCCGAGGCTGAACCCTGTCAAAAATGAGCCTAGTGATGGGAAGATTCTCCCATATCCACAACTGAAGAACCACTGCACCAGCCAGTAAAAATGCACTCGCTCAATAGACCACCTCGTGCAAATCATGATATAACTATGCCAGGACGCAGGACCCCCAATCGAAACATTGAGGATGAGCAAGCAAATCCTCCAATATCCTACCCCATCTGACAGAAAAATCACAACCTCGCCAGTCGGGAAGAAGTAAACCACCAATCAATGCACCAAGCACTGCTGGCAAGGTAGGGAAGGAAGAAAACTGAGGCCAAGTGATCGTATCACCATCATCAATAGAATTGTCCCCAAACACTTGTCGACAGACAGTAGAATCATAAATAGAATCATAATACACTACCTCTCCTCTGCATGGGATACGTAGTAATCGATACACGTCCTCAGGCATGATCGTCATCTCTCCATAAGGAAAATGAAATGTGTTGTGGTCGGAATGCCATCGCTCCGCCACTGCAATAAGTAAACCATGGTTCAACTAGAACCATGGAAGATCAAGGAGAAAACTCAAACCACACAACTCAATCACACAGAACTCAGCATCTGTAAGAGTCTGGCCCAAATCAATGACCCAAGAAGCCACTATCTGAATGTATAAAGTAGGAAATTTTGCCTATTGGAAAAGCAAAGGAACCATATCAGTATACCATATCAAGGAATTATCTCAAGTCAATCAAATTCTATCAAAAGTATCAAGCAATCACACCAAGTACCAATTTTTTGTTTCTCTGTGTCCTGAGAACGAAGCAACAATATCAAATCATATCAATTTTCACATTGATTGATTTATCCTATCAATATCCTATCATAATCGGATTGACACATCACATTCATTGGTAACACTATCTTGATATCCTAATCCATTTGTTTTGTTGAAAGCAACAGACCTAATCTAATCATTTGACTCGAGCATCAGAAGTCATCAAATTTTTCATCAGACACAATTAAAGTACAAGTGTGAAAAAAGTACAAAAAAAAATTCAAAAGTCTATAGGTGTGATTTTAATCAGCTCAGGCGACATTCCTCCTAAGTGATAGAAAAAATTTGTGAGGTGACATTATTCGGGTGTTAGGCGATAGTTTTTATGCTATGCAACACTAAATCATGCTAGGCGATAGTAAAATTGCTAGGGTTTCCTAAGCAATAGCATATATGAAAAGGGGCATTTTGACCTAGCTGTAGGCGTGAGTATCCTATTCCTAGGTGAGGATAAAAGTTTCGTAAGTGGCATTAAACTATGCGGAAGCATGAGAGAAAAGCGTGGATGTGACAGTTAAAGGGTCTAGGCGACAGTAAAATGATCCTAGGCATGATTTCACATATTAAATGCAATGATGAAACAAAAAATTGCAATAAATGCTAATAAATGCAAAATAGAGGTTAGAAATAACTTACTAGAGGTCCATACTCAGGTGGCCTCGCATATCTCTGACACCTCTTGAAACGATGCTCTCGAATAGGGACAACCATCTCAAAATTCACCACAGGATCAAAGCAAAAGCACCAAAGAGAAAAGTAAAAATGAATAGTAAAACAAGGTTTTTCAACCTATTTAAGCTATTTAGACCTAATTTTGGAGGTGAAAATTGGCTTAGACCCATATATTGACATATCAAACTAACCGGGGCATCCTTTAACACATAGAATATCATCAAATTTTTAGAAATGAAAATATATTCAATGAATCAAACATCATCAAATATTTCAAATCAAGAAATTAATATGTTTTAATTTCTGAGGGGGCATTAGGGTATCAAATTGAAATTGAAATCAAACATCATTGGAATTAGTGGGGCATCAAAAAAATTTGTATCAGAGGCAGAAATCATATCAATATCATATCAGAGGCAGCAATCAATCACTATCAGAGGCATATCAGTAAATCAGTAATCAAGACCTAAAAGCGATTAGGACTCACAAGAATCTTTGAATCAATGTTCTTCGCACATCAATTCAAAGAGGGGCATTTCTAGACACGTAAAATTGGACAAGTGCTTTTAAATTGCAAAAATCAATAAAATGGCTCAAATTCATCAAAATGCATTAATTCAATCAAAAATGGATCAAATCAAATAAAAAAGGACATAATTAAATAAAGTTGGGCAAAAATCAATTAAAGAAAAGGAAAAATCAAATAAGGATGTTAAATAATTAAATCAAAGCTTAAAGGGGTGAAAAACACTACATAATTGATTTTAATCAATTAATTGTATAGTTGTTTAAATCAAAAATCAAAATGAACCTATTACCCTTACATGGCTAAATTTAATTAATTAATTGAATTTAATAATTCCTAATTTCTTTCAACAAAATTGAGCAACCAATAAGAATTGAGGACAAAAAGACATAAATCACTCAAAAAGGATAAATCTCAATCACTCATTTTAAAGGATCAATCTCAACCACTCAATCTTGTCCTTTTGTCCAAAGCTTTGAGAAAAACCTTTAAATTGTCCCCCCATTTATGAACAAAGCAAAGTATTTGACTCAACCTAAGGTAAATCATGATTACTTCACTCCACCCCCTACCCTTGGGAATTTACTATAAATATGAAGCATTTTGAGAGCAATTGATATCTTAGAAATTCATTTGCAAAGCATTGCTACTATAGGCAATTGAGAGCATTCTAAGAGCATTTTAGAGTAATTTGCATTATATTTTGTCAATTTGAGTTAGAAATATCATCATAGAAGTATTGTAGAAGCATAGCAGCATACATTCTCATTTTAGAAGTGTCACTAGTGGAGATTTGAGCTGAGAGCTTCACTGACCACCTCTTTATAGAGAGCCATGAGATGCTATAGATCTTAGTTTCAATTTTAATTAGATTTACATTGTATTTACTTTCAATTGTTGCTATTAGATCTTAATTTCATGAAGGTGATTAGCATCATCACACACCTTCCACATATTTATTTTCTCATGCAGAAATTTTTGACCATAAACATTTATTAAGATTATATTTAATTTAATTCTTGTGCTTTTTAATCTTCCACTTAACCAGTTAGTTGACGATGATATCTAGGAAAGCCTGCATAGTCTAGGGTTCCAAAGCATAGCTAACCCCCTAGAGGCACCATTAGAAGGATTGCCACATATTTCCCATAAAGCTAGTTTCCTTTTAAGATAATTGTATCCCTCTGAATCTAACTTCGTTTCTTGAATGAGAGCTATTTCTGAGTCAAAGATTGACAGTTTCCTCTTGATGAGGAATTTTTTGTTAGGGGCATTAATGCCCCTAACATTCCAAGAGATTAATTTCATATCTTCTTGGGAAGGAACTTCCCCTTCCCTGCATCTAGAAGTGATGAAATCTTAATTTGACCGATAGCCTGGCCTTCTTTATTCTGCAACTCTTTGAGGGATTTCCTACCTCTTTATTTTGGGAGGTTAACACAATCAGGTGAGGATTTACCTATGGCATTCTGACTTAAACCTAAAACTTTGAGTGGTAACTTTGGACTCAAGGATTGTCCTTCAGCTTTTTCAAGATCCTCATTATCTAGAGATTCTAAAATCTTAGTTATATTTTCCCTATCCTCATTAAAATCCAGTTCAGAATGAAGATTAACATTTAATCCTAAAAAATCATTGATAGCTGCAATTTCAGATAATTCTGAGACATAATCATTCTTTCCTGAGACCTTGTCAAAGTCCTCTTCAAGCTCTTCCCCTAAATCTGAAATATTGTTTTCTACTGGTTCTACCTTTCCCGTCTGACTGGGTGAGGTTTGTGTAGAGGTAGAGCCAAAATCCTGGCCCACCTTTACCTAATCTATTAATTTTTCCTGATCGATGGGTAATGGAACAGAAGTTGTGGGGGGAGAGTTAAGGGATGCCACTTGATGCCATGTTTGTTATCTCCCTTTGGGTCTTGGTTAATGAGTTCTAATTCATCTCTAACTACCCTACTCATTTCCTCTGACTGCCTAGAATATTTTCCAGAGATTGTTTATATTCTTCAATTTCTATATCTTTTTCATAGTCAATGACCCTCTTAGGCATTTCTATATGTGAATTAGGATTAATGAGTTCTTTTTTATCATGCATTTTTACTTTTTGGATAGAGGAGTCAACTGGAATGCTCAGATTCCCAATCATAATTTCGTTGGGAACATCAAGATTAGATTTTGAAGTATTTAAGAGAGAAAATCCCCCTACATCTTTGAGAAAATAATCTTTTACATTCAGGAATTGATTGAGAATTTGTTTACCTGGTGTTCCTTTTCCTAATTTATTAAAAACTTCTTTATCTGAGTTGTTATTCAAGTCCTCCTCTTCTGATTCTACAATATCCATAATAATTACAGGGGATATTACAAATTCATTATGTTCACTTTTAATCCTAATTTTATCCAGAGATTTCAGATTAATATCCATTCTTACAATGGTGGTAGAATTGGATTGTTTAAAAGGAGTTTCCACAAATCCTACAAATTCGCCAATCAGATTACCTATCTGTCTAAATAAATTTTCATTGATTAGTTCTATGGGAAGATTTGCGAGAAGGATAGCCCTTTCTACCAAGAAATTATTAAGATCACTAGGGTTAAAAAGAGGTGACCAGTCTAATATGGAGAAATCAATATTTCTAAATTTAGGGCAACCTTGTCTTAGTAATCTTTCTTTCAATTCTAGCCTATTGCATCCTAAAAAGATAAAATCTTCTAATAAGAGAAGTGCTTTTACCTGATCAGAGAGCTAAGAAATTAACCATGCTGTGATTTTAGAGGAAGGGATCCCGAAGCCATTCCATCTTACCAGAACTCCACGTTGTTCACACATCTCCTGAAAATGCTCCAACTTGCCATATGAAAGATCTAGGGTAAAATTCCTTATGTTAGAAAGGTCAGGTGAAAGGGGAGAGATCAGGGAGTGTCAATGAGGAGGACAATAAGGTTCAACCAAGGGAGAAGAGAAAATAATATCATCTTTAGTGGTTTTTTTAGCTTCTTCTAAATGCAAAAGAGGGGAGAACCTATTATCTGAGGAAAGCAGAGGAGGAGGAGATTTGGAAGAGAAATCTTTGAAGAAAATCCCCTAACCCTAGCTTTAGATTTCCTAGAAACCACTTTAATCCAGGAGTTAGGGTTACCAGAAGGAAGTGGCAGAGTGGATTTAAGAGGTGAATTTACCTAAGGTTGAGAATAAAAGGATTCTACCGCATAACAGTTTGAAAAAAAGGAGTAGGAATTCCTGGCATATTTGGTCTTCACAAAAAAGGAGATTTTCTTGTCTAAAGAATCAACCGAACAAAAACTTACAGGTCTCCACGGGGCTAAGCTAAAACCTGGGCAGAGTGGAGGAGAGAAAGAACCATGATTTTGAACATATTAAGCAGAATGCAATACTGAAGCCACATTAAAATGTGAAAAATGTCGAGAGAGAGAGGAATGCGCTCGCAGAGAGGATTTCATTCGCAAAAAGGAATTCGTACGCAGAGACATGATTGCATATTTATTAAGCATTCACATGTTTTGTTCCTGTTAGAGTAAAGTATTAATTTTATTAATTAACTTTACTCCTTTCTTAAGATTTCAACTCTTTTTCTTTAGTTGTTTATATTTAGACACACATGCACGAGTTGTTTTAAACTCATGCACTAGATATTTTAAATATAAACTTGCATGCATTAGTCTTGTAATAATTTAACTAATTATTACATTTTGAGGATATTTTCTTCTTCATATTTTGAGTCAAACCCTTGCCCTCTTCTTGTCTCTACTTCCTTGTAACAGGTTTTTGTATGCAGGTGATCTTCGGGTTTTGTGGATTTGTATTGCTCAAATCCTACATGGTATCAGAGCCTAATCTGCTACAACTTGTTCACGTTTGAAGGATTTAGAGATTAGAAATTCATCTATTTTAGATTAGGGCTTTTTTTTTGTTTTTTATTGAAATTAGGGGGTCCCTAAATTTTGGTGCACTTTGAGCTCAAACGGACCTCACCGTTGAGCTCGCAGTGCCCAAAAACCCCTATTTCGATATAAGGCACACCCAATTTGGCCAAATTTGCATTTTGGGGCTTTTTTTGTACTATAGGCTTGGCACACTTCTCGAGGCAAAATTTGTGAGTATTGGCACACTTCCTGAGGCAAAATTTGTATGGATTTGCATGCTTCCTGAGGCAAAACTTGTACATATTTGCACACAAAATGAGGCAAAAAATTTGTTGTCTAGCACACAAATTAAGACCAAAAAATTACACACAAATCGAGGCAAAAATCCAAATGCCCTGACATGGATCCCGAGGCGCGCATGCAAATTTGCAAAAAAAAATTATTATTATTTTTGCTGGCAATGACCATTTGGCTGTCAAATTTAAGCCAACGAATGCAATTTTAGCCCCTGGTCATATGGCGACCAAGGGCCCAGAATTTTAGCCTCAAGGGGCTTGCATGTTGTGATGGCTATTTGGCCGTCAATTTTAAGCCCATGAAATGCTGACGACAGCACATCTAGACACCATTTTGGGCCCTCCAAAGCACTTGATGGTATTTTTCTCATAACTTGAGCATACGATCTTGAAATCGAGCAAACAAGATATTGTCGGAAAGCTGGTTTCGAGCTCTATCCAGATCTAGAGGTTTGAATTTCTGATTTTTCTTTTTTTATGGGGTTTTTTTACTATAAAATCCAGATGTTTAGTTTTGCACTCCGAAAGCTCTATATTGCACATCCGGACTCTATTTTGGGAAAGCGAGATATTGTTGGAAAGCTTGTTGTGAGAGATTTCTAGTGTTGTGAGTCATTTTCCAAGATTATGCTCTAGGTATATTTTATTTAGTTTTTTTTATTTTTGCACTCTGGTGGATATCTTGGATGTTACAAGTCCTAGGATCTCTTCCCTTTAGGTGATGACTCTTCTTAGGCTATTCTTTGGTTTTAGTAGCCTTCTCTCTTATTTGAGTAGAGTGTACTTCACTTTTGTATTATTCTTTTATGCACATGCACTAAGATAAAGTGTCATTTTCTTGCATGCTTGGAATCTTAAACATGTTTGTGCTATTTGTACTCGCACTCCATTATAAAGTGCCATGGGGGGGTTTGATGTTTGCCTTTGTTTTCCATATACCTTTGTCAAGTGAGTGTTCCTTCCACAACATTAGCCTCAAGGTATCTTTATTTGTGCTTGTGCTTTCTATGCACCTTCGATGTTCCTGGTTCTTCACGATGCAGTTCTTATTGGCACTCTTTTTAGTGTACTTGTCACCTCTCTCTTGTCAGCATTATAGGGGGTTCTATTAATCATTCTTTTGCTTCCTTGGTTTGATAGTGTGAGCTATGTATTCAATATTTGTTCCTATGTACTAGGCAGATGTAGTGGCTGGGTACCTATGCATTTCAGTGAGATGGATCATTTACCATATAGACACTCTTTCTTTCCTATTTTTAGAGGCACTCTTCCATCTTTGATTGATCAACTCTTTAGGCTTTGGTGTTTTATACCATTTGTATCTTCAAGTTCAGTTGTTTGCCTTTATTTTCCTCCTGATTCAAGTAGTGTCATTTGAGGGCACTCATATAGATTGCATTCTTCTCTACCTGGTCATGCTCTATTTTAGTGGAGGATCTTCAGATTAGCAGTTACTTCTTGACAGAGTTTGCATCTTCTTGCTTCAGTGATGTTCTTCATGTTAATTTTTGTTCCTATTTTCTGGAACATCTCTAGTTTTGGAGGCTTCTTTAGTCCTTCAGACTAGCCTTTGTCTCTTTTTGGAGTAGAGTTTTTCCCATGTGGTTTTCTCTATTTCTCTACTTTATAGAGACTCTCCTTTGTACATGGGTACCTCATCAGACCATGTTGCCAAGACCCATTTTTTTCTTTCAGCACTGTAGTTTTCTTTGCTTTCTTCTTGCATTGTTTGTAGCTACATTGTTGCTCATCTTAAGGGGGGGTGTTAGAGTAAAGTATTAATTTTATTAATTAACTTTACTCCTTTCTTAAAATGTCAACTCTTTTGCTTTAGTTGTTTATATTTAAACACACATGCATGAGTTGTTTTTAACTCATGCACTAGTTGTTTTAAATATAAACTTGCATGCATTAGTCTTGTAACAATTTAACTAATTATTACATGCACTAGGGTTTGCCTTTCAAGGCTTTTGATTTCCTTTATAAGGATGATCCATTGTACATTTAATTTATTTATTATTTTGAGGATATTTTCTTCTTCATATTTTGAGTCAAACCCTTGCCCTCTTCTTGTCTCTACTTCCTTGTAACAGGTTTTTGTATGCAGGTGATCTTCAGGTTTTGTGGATTTGTATTGCTCAAATCCTACAGTTCCCAAATAGAAAATGAATTTTATTAGTAAATATTAAACATGGGGCTTCAAATTTTCTATCCATAGAAAAATAATGGAGCAAGCGAGTAGCAAAGGGAGTAGGGGAGGAAAATCAAATGAAGATGTAGAGGAGAGGTGCAAGGGGATGAGGATGATGATGGATTCATTGTCATTGTGTGTTCTTATGCTAATGAAGGCCTTAGCCTTGTTTATCTGATTGGTATAATAGGTATGCTCTTGATTATAGCATGGTTTGGGGCTCCCCTTTTGACCCATATTGATATTCTAGCTCTGGGCCTTTGTCTGGAGTATCTTGCGGAAGGTTACATGTGCCTATGTATTTGTTGGCACCTTCTTTCTCATGGATAGGTTTTTTTGGTATGCTTGATTAGATTTTTTGGTCCATGTGTTACCATACTAGTTGGCTATCCACTTTGGGTACTTATATTGGGGGTGTCCCCTTTTCTCATGGTGCTTTACATGCCATTGTTTTTATGTTACGGTGGTTGTATTAGGGCTGTGGGAAGCCATTTTGTGGGTAGCCTTGTGTGAAGAAGGGGATGTTATACCACTTTTCTTATCTCAAACGAAGAGTGGATGTTTTTTTGGCATTGTTTGTGGGTGCAGGGGATCCTACACCTATGACATGTGTTGGATTCGGTGGTGCAAGTCTATGGACTTTGATGGGTATATCTCCCTTGCCTAGGGACTCTGCATTCATGTTTGCAAGCCTTTTGTGGTCTTTAGAGGTCTACATTTTATTGAGGGAATGGTTCTTTTTTTCTCTTGACATCAGCAGTGCCCCTACTTTATTTTGTGCTCTAACATTGGTAGCCTTCTATTCTAGGACATTGGGGGCTCTTGCATTTTTTTTGTTGGGGTTTCCTCCCTATGTTTCATGGATGTATTACTCATGTTCCTCGATGTTGTTATGGCAAGGATCTATGTGTTTCTTTTCCTGTGTGGTTGGAATATTTTGTAATTCTATGAATATCCTCTTGGTAGTGTGAGTGTGACCATCAATTTTTCCTTTGAAGGTTTTTATTGATAATGCTTTTATCAAGAGGCTTCTAGGAAACCTAGGTCTTATCTTACTTATATGTTACTTTTCTAATTAGTGGCGGTGGTTACAACCTATTGTGGCTAGTTTACGATGGTCATCATTGGTTCCAAATGATGTGTTTGTATATGGTTGAGGTCAATCTCTTTCCCTTCCTTTTTGAATGTTGAGTTTCTTATGCTTGTGGTGGAGGCTATTTTTTAGGTGGCTTGTGTACAGTTCCCTAAATATTGGGAGCCTTAGAAAAATTTTGAAGAATATTTTTTTGTTGTTTATGTCAAGGTTCTTTCTAGCCTTTTGTGTTGAGGGTATTCATACCTCTGTAGTTACTAGTTGTGTGGTGTTGATTGTGGGAGTTTGGTGGCTGCAAGATGGTTGTGCCCATGTTTTAAACAATGGATACAAATTTTGGTGGTTACGTGATGGTTGTGTCCCTTGTTTTGTATAGTGCTTACAATAAGGGTGATTTCAAAGTTTTGGGAGCTCATCGTGATGGTTTGGCTAGTCTCATTGTACTTGATTTGGGCATGATGTTTACGGATACTCAGTAGGGTCTTTGGCTTCCCTTTTTCCTAATACACGTGGGTCTTTGTGTCCTTATAGAGGAGGAATCTACTTGTGTGGAGAATTATTTCATTTGGGGTTTCCTACCTCCCCTTGGACCTCAAGTGTTGTATGTCTTGGTGGAGCCTCCTCATGTGGGGATCTTGATGTGTTTTAGGCTAGTTTCTTTGAAGTGTTTCATGTGTGTTTAATGCCTTGTGAAAGGGGGGCTTGTGGGGATAGAGTATGTGCTCCTTACCATGAGATTAAAGATGGTGCCTACTATAGTTTCCAAAGTGGAGTTTATTTGTCCCCTCTAGCTTGGCTATCACCATCAAGCTTTTTTTTGTTTTTTTGTTTGGACTATCTATTTTAGCTAGCATGGAAATTTTGTTTCTTTTAGTGGGAAATTGATTGCTAATATTTTTCAAGGGCTTATTCTGGTTGGTTGTTTTTGGTTGAAGTTTGTAGCTAACTTTGGAGATTTTTTAATCCTTATTGAGGTGGGATATTTTTTGAAAGCCACAACAAAGACTTGGTGCACTCAATTTGTTTCTTTGTTCTTCAAGATTCCTATGGAGGTGGGAGAGTCTCTTATGGAGGTGGGGACTTGTTCCTTGAAGGAGGAGGTCAGTAACTTTGGGTGGTATTCTCATTTCTATGGCTTCTCAAGTGTGGAATGGATTTTTGGTTGGCTCTCTAGTATGGTAAGCTCTTCTCTTTCTACTCCTACTAAGTTTGGATCCTTGTCCATTATTGTGGAAATGGGTTTTGCATATGGGGGGTGGTTCTTCAATTGGAGGGGTGATGCTCTTTACTACGGGATGATTTTTTATACCATTTTTGTACCCATTTTGAAATCTTGGGGAGCCTTTCAAAATCCCCCTATTATATTTCCTCACCTATCTAGGTGTTGGTTGTCTATTTTTAATAGCCTCTTTTGGCCTCTATACTGTAAGTGGCTAGTTGTGACCCTTTGTTTTATAAGAGGCATTTTTAAGGAAGGTGGATAAATCTACTAACAGTGTTCTCTCTATGGCTTTGACTTGTAACAAATTTTCCTTTATAATGTGTTGTTGATCCCACATCCCTTGGGTTGTGGCTATGCAAGTGTAAGCCCCTTGTTTTTTTTGTTTATTAATATCAAAAACATGGGGCTCCGAGTATTATAGAGCCTTTGTATATTTATTTTTTCTAACTTAAGGATTGAAATTATTTATTAAAATATGAATAAATAAATTACAATAGATCCATGAGTATTACATAAAAAGGGAAACTATCTAAGCATGCCTTACGTCTAAAGACATTTTCACATATTAAAATCATGAGGCTTAGGATAGAACAAAAACCAAAGTAAATAATAGAAATAAATTATCGAGAAATGAGGACATTATCCCCAACTTCTATAGCTATTTAATTTTCCTTTCCTCTATCTGAAGCTTGGGCTTAGCTCGTACTAATTTCTCTAATCCCCTTCTAGAAAAAGAAATAGAACCCTTTGTAGAGGAAACTCAACCAGTGTGTTGTTTTCCAAGAATTATCTTCATAACTATAAATTTCCAAAGAAGAACAAGGGATCCAAGAAAAATCAAGTTCTAAAATTTATTCCCACAAATATTTGAATGCATGAAGCACTAAAGAGGATAATAATTAGAACAAAATCTACTTAAGATAACTAGACTTCAAATCTCAAACAACATATATAATAATTATTGAAAAGATCTAACTTTGGCAAGGCTTTGTCTCCCTAGTAGGCACACATAATTCCATAATAAAAGTTAAGATATTTAAAACTTTTCAAAAGTCTATAAAGTGACAATAAGTGTTTATAAATGTCAGTGTCCCTTGTGTCAAACATGACCTTCAAGGAGACACGAGCAACATGACAACATATAAGAGAAACATGTACAAAACAAGTACCTGAAGGAGGGGACTAAAACCAAATAAAAAGAAAAAAGGGTTGCACATTAACAACAAATGCATTAGAGTAAAAAATATGAAGCATATGTCTCAAAATAAAATAGGGATGGTAGGATGGTGTAAAATCTCTATTAAAAGGGGAGAAATAAACTAGATGAGGAGGTAAGAGGAGACAGATAAGAGAAAACACAATAGAACTCAAATACTAGTGCTCTTGTCCACTTAAATGCAACAATTCTAAGAAATTAAGTTGGATCATAGTTCCATTCCTTATAAGTAATCTTATTAGCGATGGCTTTATTGGCTAAATAATTTGTCATAGAATTACCTTCTCTATAACACTGATTAATTTTGTAGTGATCAAAACTTTTGATTAGTCCCTAGCCTATTGTAAAAGTAATTAATATGCCATATTATAAATTCAGGATTAGAAAATTCTCTAATGATAACCATGGAATCCCCTTCTTAAAAAATGTGATTAACCTCACACTTTATTGCAAGGGATAGACCCATGATAAGAGATGAAGATTCAAACTGACGCAAGAAAAGGGTGGAAGAGGGGCCAAAGGCACATCCTAATCCAAATCTACCTTACAAAGACCACACACAGAAGAAATAACATAACAAGTGAGAGACAGAATGCAAAATAGATCCTTTTATTCATCAAATAGATTCATACATGTCGGGCTGTAAGGACTTCCCAATTAGGGCCAGATATTACAACTCAATTACAACAGTCCTCCAACATGTGAGGATTTAGAAACTATCTTCAATCTTCTAACTCTTAACTCCTACCCAACTTTCCTCCTAAACTACAACTAACAACTACATTATATACAAGAGGCTACCGAAACAAGTCGGCCTTCAGGTCCACCATTAATAGAAGGAATAACCAAATCTAGGTCCACACACTTCCCATTGATTGATACCAACAATAAATTTGTGACCACAATTAAGTGCATAAGTCGGCCTCAACAAAAAACTAAAAGAAACAACTCGGTAAGGAAGGATAACCGAGTGCCAAGAAAGGATAAATGAGCACCAAGGAATTAACCAACCAACTCGATTAAAGAAGGAACCTGAGAAACTATTGAGCCAACTTAGTCAAAGAAGGAACCGAGCAACGCAGAAAACTCAAACTTGTTTTTGGTGACACAGGATTGTCAAGGACTCGAGATGCTTCTACATCAGACACCTGAGGTTATTTGGAATGATTCTCTGAATCATGTGATAGGTACAACCTGATCTGAATCCAACTCAGATTGTGAAATCCATGAGCTATCTTCAATCGGCATGTTCTTCCACTTTACTAGATATTCCATATATTTTTTTACTCTTGTGCTTATGCCAACTCTTTGTTCCAATATCTTCTCAACTTCTTATGTCTGTCTCTTAGGATAATCATTTGGTACTATCATTTCTTCATCTGATTCATGGTACTCATACAAATCTCTAATGTTGAATATAGGTGATATATCCATGTCATTAGACAATTCAATCTCATAAGCATTTCCACTGTCAAATCTCCTCAATATCTTGCAAGGACCAAAATTCTTCATTTTCAACTTCCCATATGTTCCAACAGGAAATCTTCATTTCTTCAAGTGTGCCATTACTTCATCCCTAATTGAAAAAGTCTTATGTCTTCTTGATCTATCTGCTCTATCTTTGTATTTCTTATTACTATTTTCCAACTTATGTTTCACTTCTTCATGCAATGTCTTCATGAACTCAGCAAACTTTACTCCTTCAGTACTTCTCTTTTCTTCACCAGCAATATCCTTCAAATCTGATATACCTCTCAGTTGTATGCCATTAACAATCTCAAAGGGTATTTTTCTAGTACTCCTATTCACTAAATTATTGTATGCAAACTCTGCTTGTGCCAACACAAAATCCCAATTACTCAGTGTATCTCCAACTAAGCATCTCAAAATATTACCCAAGCTTCTATTAACAACCTATGTTTGTCCATCAGTCTATGGATGAAATGTAGAACTATACCTCAACTCGGTGCCCAAATTTCTTTAAAGAGACTTCCAAAAGTATCCAACAAACTTACTCTCTTGGCCGGAGATGATACTCCTTAGTAATCCATGCAATTTGACAATTTCCTTAAAGAAATGATCTGTTATATGCACTACATCTAATGTCTTTCTACAAGGTATAAAATGTGCCATCTTAAAAAATCTATCCATAACAACAAATATAGAATCATTACCTCTTACTATCTTTGATAAGCCAAGAACAAAATCCATACTAATATCAATCCAAGGTTTCTCAGGAACACAAATCAGTATATATAATCTAGCATTTTGACTTACTCCCTTTGCAACTTGACAAATTCCATAACTTTTCACAAATTTCTGAACATCCTTTACAGCTACGGCCAAAAATATTTCTCCTTAATAAAATTCAATGTTTTTTGAATGCCAAAATGTCCAGCCAAACCACTACTATATTTCTCCTTTATCAAATTAGTTCTCATTGATCCTCTCGGTATACACAACTCAATACCTTTAAACAACATACCTTCTTGAATGAAATAGTCTTCCCATTTAGTACTTAGTTGATCTTGAATAGGTGCTTTGCACTTTCTCCGTGGCTCTAGAAAAATCAAGATCAATTCCATACAATACTTTCATATCATCAAAACTATGAACTTCAATTCTCATCTCGGTCATCAAATATCTTCTTCTACTCAATGCATCAGCAACTCGATTAGTGACTCCACTCTTATGTTTTATCACAAATGTATAACTCTGCAAATATTCAACCCATATCATATGACTCTGATTCAACTTATTATGACTACCCAAATATTGTAAAGCCTTATGATCGGTATACAAACAAATTCACTCAATATCAAATAATGTCTCTATTTCTTCAAGACTTGAACAATAGCATAGGATTCTTGATCGTATATAGAATATTTCCTTTTTGCATCATTCAACTTTTCACTAAAGAAAGCAACAGATTTACCTTCTTGACTCAACACAGCTCCTATTGCACTACCACTTGCATCACATTCAACTTTAAGTACCTTATTGAAATCAAGCAATGCTAACAAAGGCAATTCAGCAACCTTCTGCTTCAGAGTCTCAAAACTTTTATTAGCTCCATGTATCCACTTGAATTCTCTTTTATCTCCTCTCATAGTCTCAGTCATAGCATTATAAATTGAACTGAAATTCCTAATGAACTTTCAGTTAAAACATTCTAAACCATGAAATGATCTTACCTCACTAGCATTTTCAGGTGTAGGCCAATTCAAAATAGCTTCAACCTTTTTAGGATCCATTTTCAAACCATCAGTTGAAATCACAAATCCCAAATACACAACCTCCTCTTTCATGAAGGAACAGTTTTTCAAATTTATCAGCAACTTTTCTTCTTTCAATCTATGCAATACTTGTTTAACATGAAACAAATGCTCTTCTCTAGTCTTACTGAATATCAAAATATCATCTAGGTATACAATCACAAATTTAACTAATAATTTCTTCAAAACTTCATTCATCAATCTCATAAAAGTACTCGGTGCATTAGTTAAACTAAAAGGCATAACCAACCACTCATATAAACCTTCTCTTGTCTTAAAATCAGTCTTCCACTCATCACCTTCTCTAATTCTGATATGATGATATCCACTTTTCAAATCAATTTTGGTAAAATATTTTGCTCCAGTAAAACTATCCATTATGTCATCCACTCTCAGTATAGGAAACCTATATTTCTCTATTATCTTGTTGATTGCTCTAGAATCCATACACATTTGCCATTCTCTATTCTTCTTAGGTTCCAATACATCTAGTACTTTAAAAGCACTCAAACTTTCTTAGATCAAACCTTTTTGCAATAATTATTAAATATGTCAGTTCAATTCCTAATTCTCGGTAGGTGTCAATCAATGTGGTGCCTTATTCGGTAAACTAGCTCCAAGGATAAGATCCATGCAATGATCAATGCTTCTCTTCAGTGGAAAACCATCAAGTACATTATCATAAATGATCTCCTTATACTTGATGGGTATCTTATCAATCTCTTCATGGATTATATCCTCTATTTTCTTACTCGGTTTGTTATGAATCACAGTGAAACATACATCATTCTTCTTCAAATACTTAACAAACTTTCTTCCTTCCATCAAGAAAACTTTCACAAATGTACAAACACTACTAATAGGTTCTTCAATCAAAGATAACAATATTTGTCTTCTCCCATCAGCCCAAGTAGTATATTTGTGCAATCTTCCATCATATATAGCATGTCCATCATATTGCCAAGGTCTACCCAACAAAATATGACAACAATCCATAGGCATGATATCACATAACACCTTATCATAGTACTTCCCAATTTTCAAATTCACATAACATTGTGTGTATGCTCATCATTGATCCATGCAATTTGATAGGGCTTCAAGTGTTCCAACCTTTCTAACTACAACTTTGTAACCATTTCCTTAGATGCCAAGTTCTTCAAGCTTCCACTATCAATGATTACCTTCCACACTTCATCTGAAACTCTACATCTAGTCTTGAACAAACTTTTCCTTACCGAATCTTGTTTATTACTTTCACTCCAAATTTCTCTCCTTACCATCAAGTTCTTTTCCTTCTTAGGTTCATTCAGTGAGTTTTCTTGCACCAAAGCATTTCTACTACTACCAACCTTCTTACTTGCATGTGTACACTCAAATGATCTATATCCTTCTTCTCCACAATTGTAACAAGTTCCTCGAAATCCACATCTTTTATAACCACCTTGGTAGTTATTACCTCTTCCTCTAGATGAACTTTCACCTTTCCACTTGGTCTTTCCTTTATCTAGATTTGTCTTTTCCAGATCAGATCTATTATTTTCACCATAAGATCTACCTCTTCCTCTAGGAAATCTACCACCTCTACCCATTTGTCTTTGCTCGTGTCTTTTTTTCAACTTATCCTCAACTTTCAAGGAAAATAGATAAGCTTCCTCAATGTTTTCCAATTTAACCAAATTGATTTCTTCTTGGATGGAAACTCACAATCCATTCAAGTACCTAGCAATTCTTTCCACTTCATCTTCATCATGTCTAGATCTGATAGCTAACCTATATAATTCCTTAGTATAATCTTTTACCAAGCTATCTTTCTACCTCAAACTTTGCATTCACCTAACTAGGTTAATCTGATAATCACATGGTAAAAAATTTCCTTTCAACTTATTTACCATCTTATTCCATACCTTAATTTTGTCTTTGCCTTTCCTTTTTCTATCCAATTGCATATGCTCCCACCACAAGGATGCATGACTCTTCAACTTTGTGCTTGCAATCTTCACCTTCTTTTCCTCAGGGACATTTTCATATTCAAATTACTTCTCCATCTCGGTGATCCAATCCACCAACTCATCTAAATCTAGTTTCCCACTGTACTCAAGAGGATTGAAATGTGGTGTAGACTTCATATTTTTCAAAGCCTTAAATAATATTTCCTCACCCTGATCCATCACCGGTCCAAGTTCTACATCATCATGTTCTTCCTCAATTTCTTCATCACTAACATCTTCAAGATGTCTTCCTCTACACTGGGATGTCTCAATAGCTTCTAACCTAGCAGCAAGTTGTCTCAGTATGTCTGTCAATCCTAGATCCACATCTTGCCTCACATGAACCATCTTGAAACCCTCTGCAATTACAAGCCAGATCACAATCTTCTACTCCATAACAAATCAACTAGGGTTTGACAAGAAGGAACCCTCAAACCTAGATTCTCGAATCTAGATCCAAATCTCACCTTCACTCTAATACCACCTGATGCAAGGCAAGGTTGGAAGAGGGGCTAAAGGAACACCCTAATCCAAATCTACCTTGCAGAGATCACACACGAAAATAATAACACAAGTGAGAGAGAGAGAGAGAGAATGTAGAACATATCCTTTTATTCATCAAATAGATTCATACATGCCAGGCTATAAGACCTTCCCAATTAGGACCTTATATTACAATTCAATTACAAAAATCCTCCAACATGCGAGGATTCAAAAATTATCTTCAATCTTCTAACTCTTAATTGCTACCCAACTTTCCTCCTAAACTACAACCAACAACTACATTGTATACAAGAGGCTACTGAAACAAGTTGGCCTTTAGATCCACCATTAACAAAAGGAAAGACTAGATCTAGGTCCACATGCTTCCCAATGATCATTACCAACATTAAATTTGTGACCACAATTAAGTGCATAAGTCAGCCTCAATAGAAAACTAAAAGAAACAACTCGATAAGCAAGGATAACTGAGCGTCAAGAAAGGATAACCAAGTGGTAGGGAGTTAACTGATGAACTCAGTTAAAGAAGGAACCTGAGAAACTACCAAGCCAACTCAGTAAAAGAAGGAATTGAGCAACACAGAAAACTCAAACTTGTTTTTGGTGACATAGGATTGTCAAGGACCCAAGATGCTCCTACATCACAAACATATTATTTGAAGCATGTGGTATAAACTTGCAAGAAAACCTAACAACACAACCATCATGTCCTCTCAATATGGCCCCTACTCCAGAGACCCCTAGGTTACCCTTAGAGGCTCTATCAAAGTTCACTTTGCTCCATTGGGGAGGGGGGGAAACCAATGTAAACTTGACTTGACTATTTTTTTTAAAAAATCAATGATCCACAAGAATAATGTGACTTAATATGAGACCATATTTTAAGGATATCATCATCCCATGATGAGAAAAAAATATTCTTTTTTGGATGATTGATTAGAGAATTCATTTCCACTTCTCAAATAGACTATTATATTTTGAATAAAATTGGGTTCTTCTCTGAATATACCTTTTTGAAGATTTGAGAAAGGCATTCAAGCCATATATTCCACACAATAATAGAAGGGGAGATTTTATAAATACATCCAAATATTGATGATGTGTAAAAAATCATCGAACTCTAGAAGTGTTTAAGGAGATTTCCATATAAAGGCCAGACTAGCTCAACAATTTGGGAGCCAAGGCCAGATCCCTTGAGCAAAATCATAGAAAAGCAAGAGGTGGTCTACATATTCAAAGGCTTTACCACAAATCACACAAGTTAAAAGAGGAGTAATTCCCATCCTATCCAATCTCATACTTATGAGGATTCTATTCCTGATTGCTAACCATGAGAAAGCACCAACTTTTGGAAAGCATTTAGAATCCCAAAATAGATGTGATGGCCAACTAGTTGAGGAGATGTGAGAATGTTGTAGAGACTTATAACCCTCTTTAACTAAATAAATTATATTTTTTTCCTTGTTCTAAATGATTGAATACTCACAGATAGAATAACAAATGTGCCCCTTTTGAATTTATTGTTATCACAAAATTTTGCACCCCTGCCTGATGTGTTACCCCCAAGAAACCTTGTTAAATATTGAGACAGCCTCCAAGTGTGAGACTTGCACATGTGAGGCTGATATTTATAACAGGATCGGATTCCTTACAATCAAGATGCACCTAAACTACTAACTTTTGAATGGAAAGAGAGAAGGAATACATAAATGGAAATGGGGTGATGCACTAGATTGAAATATGGTTACTCTATGCCTATAACTACACAAAATATTAATAAAGTTACCAAATAAACACCAATCTCAAGTCTATTCTACCCTCCTAGGACTCATATGCAAATTAGAACTAATGAAATGATGCAAGAGAGATAGTTCTCATGATGCAACATCCATGAGTACAACACAACATACAAATAAGGAGAACAAAAGAGAAATGGTCTATACAAGGAAAGGAAATGCACAATATATCAGACTAGAAAGATAAGGAAAAACAAGGATTTTTTTATTTATGTATGGAAAAAGAAAATTATAGTTACAAAGCATAGCTACTACAAAGAACTAAAGATGAACCCCAAAATTATGTACAATAAATTGCCTTTTATAGATCAGGCATAACTTAGATTGCACCATGAAATTCAAACCCCAACCAAGGTGGAGTTAGGTTACATAACTATAGAAGAAATTAATTTTAGATAAATATTTGATCTCTATGTGCGCGTTGATCTATAGGAGTTACAAAAGGGGCCAAATGATGATCTGATAGCTGAAAGGGACAAATCGTACCCTTGTAAGTGATAAATGAGTATGGGGTGCACTTGTATCATATTACAAAGCTAGAAAAAGTTTCTTTGTATTGAATTTCCAGTCCTCATATTGTTTCATGGTTTACAATAATCAAATCATATCACTAGAAAAAGAACATTGAATTAGAAAAGATGACATGTTAACCCACTGCACACACCCACATGAAGCACTGCCATGCATATCAATTCCCCACAGGGATGCAGGGCAAAAATATTTTTATATCCTTAGTGCCTAGCTCCCTGCATACCCATAAACATCATTTCATTTTATCTCACACCACTACAAGGCTACGGGGTGTGAACCTCCCTTCATTTAACATTTACCCCACACACTATAAGCATCAAGGAAATCCATAAGGTAACACCACGGGGATGTGGGGGGGGCACTAGGAAAGATAACATGACATGTTATCCCACTAGAAATTTTGATGAGACATACCATATTTCTCACCAAAGTATGGCCTATTGGGGTTACATGGCTCTTTGGAGAAGCACATACTGATGCAAGATTTTATGTTGATGAACCCTACGGTCATATAATTTTGGTGATATCTTCACCAACTTTTGGCCCCATCAGGGAGAGGATAACACAACACATTAGCCACTAGAAAACATGACGTGTTATCCCGATGTAACAAATTTCAACCCAGATTGATTACATATGATCGGCTAATGGTGGCAAAAATAGCCAATAATTATTTCTTCAAATATTCCTTCATCATTGTTGGAAAAGGAATAAAATTAAAAGGTGTCCAAGTTATCTTTGTCAATAGAGAGGATGAATCTATTATGAAATAATATTTAACTTTAGTAGCCCAAGAAACCTTCAAGATGATTTGTAAAGGCCTCCAATCTTCAATCATGTTAAGTGTGGTAAATCCATTTCAAGCATCATCATAGAAGTTATCCTTCTCCCTATTATCAATGGCCCATGATAAGTGAGGAAGAATAACCCTCTGTAAGGATTTTAAATATGTTATAAGAACCTCTTTCATAATCCCCACTTCCTCCATAGTTATCTTACCCATAAGGAGCATATCATTTGCAAAGAGACAATGTGTAAAAGAAAAAGGGACCTTCAAAATTTTATTCCTTTCTAGGGATTTCTTTCTTCTGCTACATTTATTGATCTACTCATCCTTTCAGCAAGAAGAATGAAAAGA
The DNA here is from genome assembly GCA_027943335.1 of Chamaecyparis obtusa. Lineage (NCBI taxonomy): Eukaryota > Viridiplantae > Streptophyta > Pinopsida > Cupressales > Cupressaceae > Chamaecyparis > Chamaecyparis obtusa. The sequence continues at coordinate 889,639 of BSBK01001778.1, forward strand.
AAGGGTGAAAGGGGGTCTCCTCAAAAAATACCTTGAGAAGGGGAAAAAACCACATATGAAACTATTTTAAAATACTAAAAACCTAGCTCCAAAGATACAAGAATAATCCACTTGCACCAGCCATGAGAGAAGCCCGATTTCTTTAATATCCTTAAAAATAAATCCCAATTAACTTTATCATATGCCTTGTGCATGTCAATTTTTCAAATCATAGTTGAGATCATTTCCTAATAAATGGAGTGTAAAATTTTATGGGCCACAATAGCACCTTGTAGAGTCTCTTTTGCTAACACAAAGCCCCACTATTCCTCAAAGACTACTGAAGGAATTATTTTTGCCAATATTAGATAAATAACCTTGGTAAATATTTTATAGATGGTATTGCATGAGGCAATAGGATGAAAATCTAAAAAATTGGAAGGGGAACCCTTTTTGGAAATGATCACAATATGGGTGTTGTTTAATTCTTTCAGAATACATTTTTTTCAATTGGCTTCTTCCAAGGCTAGATGTACATCTCTACCTAAAAAGTGTCAATATCTTTGAAAGAACTGAGTTGTGTACCAATCAAGACTAGGAGTCATGTCAGGTTCCATCAAGAAGACAACTTGTTTAACCTCATCTATAGAAAATTATGCCATAAGAAATTCATTTTGAAATACAGTAACAATTATTGGGATGTTATCTAGAATGAGAGAAGAAGCATCAATGTTAGGTTGCAAAGGGGAAAGGAAACTCTTATAAAACTAAATTTCTTCCTATTTAATGTCCTCATAATTTTGAATTTAGATGCTCAAAGATGACAGATCTATATTTGTATGTGTATAGTCCTAAATAGTAAGCACTTAATTTGTGTACAATTTAAGGATTATTTTGGGCCCAATTTAGTGTATTTAATGGTAGGACCCCATATGGAACTTAAAAGACACCTAAATTTAAATATGGCTCCTCCATTCATTTTAGCCTTGCTTAAACTCAAGTTTGGTCCTTATTTCTTGATGTGCTCCTCCATTTTTTATCCAGACCCATAGTTCATTTCCTCACCTAGGCCCTATAGCCCTATTTTTTGTCTTTGTGATCTTCCTTGACCTCATATTGAGCTTGTTGAACAGGTCGAATAAATGAGGGGGGGTCAGTTATTCCCACAAAAACTTATAAAAATTTTCTCTTTTGACCAACTTATAATTAACAGATATAACAACTTTAGATCTCTTGGTTAAGCACATCAACATTCACATAAAACATATGCAATTAAGAATAAAGAAACACTGACTCAAAGAATACTAGATTTTACATGGAAAACACAAGATGGGAAAAACCATGGAGAAGATAATTCTCATGAAATGTAAAAAAACCTATTAGGGTGACACTAGTATGGTGATTTTTACAAAGGCTCACTCTTGGGACTTCTTACTGCTGATACAAAGGCTCACTGCCAAATGATTAAGGCCCATTATTGATACATAAGGATTCATTGTTGATACACAATGACTCACTGCCAATACACAAGGGCTCACTACTGATACAAGACTCACAAATAGAGAATATGAAAAGAGATAAAATCCACCACTGATATCAACAAGATGCTAATCATGAACACAAATCTCCAACAAATAGATTCACAACCACTTCGCATATCAACACGTATGAGACTTGATTTATACTTGATTGATGCTTGATTTCTTATCCAAACAATTGCACTCTACACTCCATTTATACAACACAATGATATCTGCCATGTCATCCAAACACATATAAAATAGGTCACACCAAAAAATTCCCATAGTGGTAAGGAATGAACTGGGGACCACCTCAAATAATACAACAACATGCCTCACATAAGCCAACATGTAACACCAACACCAAAGCACTCAATTCTAATGGATATATTTAGCACATTACAATTACATGGCTAGGACTTAAAACATCCAAATAGGATCAAAACAAAACATACAGTCTACCAAGATGTAGATTTAACAAACCAAGAAATTATCAAATAACACACCAATCAATACGCCAGACTATCGATATACATCAACTGATACACCATTCTTTCAAATATATAGTAATCAATACATTTAGAGGCTACAAGATGAGTATGATGACATCAATGACAACCATTAATGGAAACCTCAATGGATAACATCAACCTCACATTCTAACAATCTCCCCCTTTGTCATTCATGGCAATATTCATTAATAACAAAGCATAGAACTGATATCTGTAATAATCAAAACACTCTCCCCATTTGACAATAATGAAAAAGGGCCAAGAATACTCCCCCTTGTTAAAACACTTTATTTCCCCTAAGAGGAAGCCTCCAAGCACCAATCCAAAAAGATATAGCTATGTAAGGCACTGGACCAATGCACACACTGATGCATCTAGTGATCGCTAGGAAGGGGCAAAAATCCCAACCTCCTCCTAAGATACTCAAAAGTATCCTTACCTAAAGGTTTAGTGAATATGTTTTCTTCATGGTCCTTTATGGGTACATACATAATCTTAATTGCACCTTTATCAACCTTCTCTCTAATAAAGTGATATCTAATGTCAATGTATTATGTTCTGCAATGCATTACTAGATTCTTTGGCATACTAATAGTACTAGTGTTATCACACATGATAGGAATTGGTTCAACAAAACTAACTCCTATATCCTTCAAGGTCAACTTCATCTATAACACTTGACTAAAACATGAGGATGATGCAATATATTCCTATTTAGCAATTGATAGCATTACAAAATACTACTTCTTGCTCAACCAAGCAACTAATCGAGAGCTAAGAAAGAATGCTCTGCCACTAGTACTTCTTTTTTTCTCCACACAGCCTACCCAATCTACATCTATGTAAGCCATCATAGAAAAATATGACTCTATTAGATACCACAATCCCATATCTTATGTTCCTTTTAGATATCTAAAAATCATTTTCACCGCCACAATATGTAACTCTTTTGATTCTTGTTGAAATCTGGTTGTCAAGCATATAGCACACATGATATCTAGTCTAGTAGAAATCAGGTACAACAAAGATCCAATCATTGATCTATACATAGTTGTATCTTCTTTTATTGAATTGTCCTCTTTTTTCAACTTAAAACTGGTAACTATGGGAGTACATATAGGTTTTGAATTCTCTAGGCCAAAAAAAATTTGTAATTCCTTCACATACTTGGATTGATAAATGAAAATACCTCTATCATTCTGACTTACTTGAAATCTAAGAAATAAATTCAATTCACCAAAAATGGACATTTAAAATTCCTTCTACATTTCTTCCACAAATTTATTGCATATATCATCTTCACCTCCAAATATGATATCATCAATATACACAAGAAAAATCAATTTTTTGTCTAAAAGTATCTTGAAATGTAGATTGTTACCAGTCCATCCTTTCTTGAATCCTTGACTAATTAGATATTTATCTAGTTTTCTATACTAGGCCCTAAGTCCCTACTTCAATTCATATAGAGCCTTCCTTAGCTTGCAAACTACATCAGAATCTAATTCTAATTTGAACCCTTCTGGTTGCTCAATGTACACTTCTTCCTTTAGTTTTGCATTTAAGAATGTAGACTTGACATCCATATGAAAAAAATTAAATCCTTTGAAATATGCAAATGGAAATAACATCCTAATAGCTTCCATCTGAGCAAGAGGGGCATAAGTTTCTTCAAATTCAATACCTTCAACTTGTGAGTAACCTTTGCATACCAGTCTTGCCTTATTCCTCACAAACTTTTCATTCTCATCCAACTTGTTCCAATAAACCCATTTTGTACCTATCACATTCTTGTTTGTCAGTTTGTGCACTGATTCCTATATTTAATTCTTTTCTATTTGATTGATTTCTTCCTTCATTGCATTAATCCACCTCTAATCACTACAAGCTTCTATTATAGATTTAGGTTCAATTTTTGGCAATAAACATAACAAAGCATGATCTCAAGATGCTTTATAATCTATTTATCTAAATGATTTTTATTTATATACCTTAGTTTCTTCACTGTAGATAATGGTGACGGTTGAGTAGCTTCTTCTTATTTCTTTTCTTCCTTTCTTTTGTCTTCTATATCAGATTCATACTCAATATGTCACTCAAGGAGCTTCTAAAATTCTTCATCAACCTTCACATTTCCACTTTTGACCATTTTTATTTAGTGTCTTATTGTAACACTGGTACGCTTTTCTTCTTGTTGAATATCTTAAAAATATTCCTTCATCAGCTCTGATGTCAAACTTCCCAAGATTGTCTTCATCCTTTCAAATATAGCACTTGCTACCAAATATCTTGAAGTATTTCATTATAGGTTCTCTTCCATGCCAAAACTCATATGAAGTCTTTCCATATTTCCTTTGGTATATAACTCTATTAATCATATACATAGTAGTATGCACTACTTCTCTCTAGTAATTTTATGGTAGACTTGTCTCCTTCAACATAGTTCGTGTTGCTTCCTGAATTGTTTGATTCATCCTTTTCACAACACCATTTTGTTGGGGTGTTCTTATTGTTGAAAATTGTCTCTTGTCATTCTTTTCACAAAAAAATTCAAAAACATCAGATGTAAACTCTCTTCCTTAGTCAGATCTCAAATATTTAGTCCTTTTACCACTCTCAATCTTAGCTCTAGCTTTAAATATCTTGAACTTCTCAAATGCCTCAGATTTATCTCTAAGAAAAGAAACTCATGCCATCCTTGAATAGTCATCAATAAAAATTATAAAATACCTTTCACCATGAAAGCTCCTTTTTTTGGTAGGATCATAGAAATCGGTGTGCACAATCTCTAGTACATGAGTAGAATAATAGTCTTTTGCCTTGAATGATTCTCTTCTTTTTTTCCCTTCTTAACAACCCTTATAGATAATTTTTATGGTTTACACAGTTTGGGTAAATCTCTCACTACATGAGATGATCTTATTCTCACCATATTATCAAAGTTTATGTGACACGTCCTTTGATGCCAAAGCCAACAGTCACTAGTCTAAGATTATAAACAATATCCTTTAGATGCTCCGTCTAGCTAGTACATGTTTCTTCTTGTCCTCTTTTTGATTGCAGGAAGATCTCCTGATTTCACAACCTTCATTCTTAAAAGTAATATCATATCCATTTTCACACACCTATACAATACTCAATAAATTATGATACAAACCCTTCACATAATAGACATTGTTAGTGTTACTATTTGCATCAAAAGTAATAGAAACTTTACCAACAATATAAGATGCCTTGTCATCACCAAACCTAACAAGACCACCATCATACTTTTTTTTTTTTGGAAAAAGTGGACAAGCCACTGAATATATTATTTATAAAAAATATGATTCAATAAATCTCAACCAGGAAAGAACCAGAAAGAAAACCCAGAATCGTCACTAAGTACAAAATAGTTGATTATCGATATTTACAATAGGACCTATATCGACAAAATATTAGTGCTCAATTTACAATTTGGAGATAAAATTCCTCTAATTACAACAAAGTTTGAGTAATCAAAATGAGCAATCAAAATATGACTTCAACCAATTTTGCAATGAGAAGAGCAGTCATAATACAAAATTTCAAAACTTCAAAACACACAGCAGTTACTCCTCCATTTCTATACAATCTGCCACATGTTGGGGAACATGCTTGTTGGAGAGTTGTGAAACACTCTCCCATCCAAAAGTCAGGTGAAGCTATGGCGTAGCCTCCCACCCCATCCCACATTTCAATCCAAAACTGTTGTCGAATCCCATGTGTCTGCATGTGCACCAGGATGCTGCAATGCCCAACCAGACCCTACATCCTCACTAGCCGAATCCACTAAACCACCATGTGAACAATCCTGAGCAGCTGAACATTCGACCCCCTGCGATCCCATAGGCACACCTTGAGATGAACGAAGTGGAGCTCTAGATGAAAGACCTTGATTCACTTGTAGAGTATAGTTTTTATTTGATAAACTCAACATATCCAGCAACATGTACCCTATATGCTTCACCCTTTCCTCCAGCTGAAGACCCAAAGCCCTCGTTGTGACTTATAGACCAGATTTCATGAAGCGGGGGCTTTGCATCTCAAATGATTTTTACAATACCTCAAACATTATCATAAATTCATGCTTTTGGAGAAATTGTGACCACAAGAACAAACCTCCAACTAATGTGTTTCCTGCCCATAAATCGTAATGTTGCATTGCCCTTCTGAGTTTGTTTTCATTCCAAAATTTCTGATGAATAACTTTATTCACCAAAATTTCTAAGAATCGAACTGACTGAAGTAAATCCATAGCATTTGACATAAAAATGGACACCAAATTTGAAGGAAATAAGAATTTCCTAGAGGAAGGAGAGAGAATCTCTTCCCCAATAACATGCCTAATAGCTTGCCGAATTGAAGGTGAATTTACACAAAACATTTCATCCATGGTGGCATCATCAATCTACAATGGTAGGACATTTTCCTCCAAGCTCGGTGTAATCCATATCCAATAATTTTTAGGTAGCACTGCCCTATGGAATTGGTAGCAGGATTCACATTTGGCATAGGCTTCCATGGGATTCAACATTTTCAAACAAGCAAAATGAAAGAGCACTATATCCTCTATTTTGAATGGCAAAAATAATCTATTGCGTGATATAAATAATCAAGAAGAATGATACTTAAATGCAAAGACATGTGTGAGTAACATACAATCTAAAGTGGACTTGTGCTACAAATTTGAAGGATCGAAGGCCATGTGATTAGAGAATTTGATTAGGCACCAACATAATCTTGCATCATCCAAAGTACACCATGCAGCCCTTACAAACTCTAAGCATACCAAGATGATGTCCTCATAACAAAAAATTTGGCAACTGCAGGTAGTTTGGCATGAACCATATTTATTGCAATCTTTATTAGTGAAATAATACCCGAGCATAAAAATGATTAAAATTTCATTCCATTAATTCTGAATTGATCAATACTTGCAATGCCTCATGCTGCTCAATAAGTGATGTCGGTTGAAATGTGTTAACTATAACACCATCACATCCTAAATTTGAAAGGTAATCTTCTACTTTATTTCCCTCCCTCAAGGTATGCAATATAGTGACCTCCTGAAATTGATTGATCAAATACCATATCTAATGAAAAATATACTGTAGTTGCCAAGAATTAGTCTTTCTTCTGATACAAGCATTAACAACTACCTAGGAATCACCTTCAATCTATAGTCGATGATAGTCTCCTTTCTTCACAAGGATTATCCTTGCAAGCAAAGCTTGGGTTTCTGTTGCATTATTAGTTCCTTCTGATTTACCTAACACAAGCCCCTAATCCTGATTTACCTAGATTTCCTCTGGAGGCTCCATCAAAATTGAGCTTCACAAATCTAGGATGGGGAGGAAGCCACTGCATAGTTGACCTATCTACTTTTGTTTGTGGTTTACTGGTTATTCCAAATTGTAATGGAATAAATAGAGTTTTCCATTCCTGAATAATGCTTCCATCCCATGCAGTAACAACAGGGTTGAGCTTACATCTACTAAGGCTAGCATTGGTAACCTTCGATATCAACTTTTCAATGCCCTGTAACACCTAATCTAAAGGTGAAAATTATTTTCTAAAGATCCTCTTGTTTCTTTCCCACCAAATAGCCCATATGACTAATGCTGGTGTGCATTTCCATATTCCCACAAATAGAGCCCGGGGGAAAAGAATCAGCCATGATTGGAAGATATCCCAAATGTTAATCTGAAGAGGGGTGATGTAATTTAGTTTCCTAAGAACAAACATCCAGCACTGATATGAAAAAGAGCATCTCATGAATAAATGATCAACTGATTCAAATTCTTCATCACACAACACACACTTAAATGCAGGGGCAATATTTAACCTTTCCAATCAAGCGCTTGTTAGGATTCTATGTTTGAGTGCAAGCCATGCAAAGCAACCTACTTTTGGGAGGACCACATGATTCCAACAAAACTTATAAGCATGTGATGGACTCTTTTCTGAAGCAATTCTTTGTAAAAGTTTGTATTCCTCCTTAATTGAATAATTTCCATCCTTGGCTGGAGCCCACACCAAACTATCCTCACAATTTGATATATAAACTTGTCTTTTTTCAAAGATGGATTGAAACAACTCTTTGTCTTGACTGGCTAGTGGAAGTTGATTTGGATCCTTCCATATGACTTTCCTTGAAATGAGACAAACTGCATCTATGAAATTAGTGACTTGAGTACCCCATATTGATTTTGAAACTGATATTAGTTCTTTGGTATTTTGCAAAGTGATAAGTGGAGGATATCCATTCCAAGAGTATCTCCATAAATTTACCTTGTCTCCATTATTTAGTTCCCAAGTAATATATTTTAGGACAATGTCTCTTGAAGAAATCATAAAATCCCAAATCACCGACCCCTTAGGAGGATCTAGCATTGAGAATATTCTAGTGGGATCATTGTTATCTAAATACTTATGTTGCATGATCTGACACCATGTAGAGTGGGGCTTATTACACATTTGCCAAATCAGCTTACGACCAAAAGCTATATTTCTCTTTGACAAATCATGAACTCCCGCTCCACCTACTGCTGGAATATGTGCCATATCTTGGAGAGAGATAAGTGGGATTTTTTTTTCATCATTCATATTTCCCGCCCAAAGGAAACCTCTTATCAAATTTTAAATTTGTGAAAGAACTGATGACAGGGCTTTAAGAACTGCTGGGTAATAATTTGGGATCACTAAAAGTACTGATTTGATGAGCAGAATCCTACCTAATAATGAGAACCATCTGGCTTTCCATGCCAGAACTCTACTTTTAATTATTTGAAGGATAGAATTCCAATAACTTTTTTTGTTTGATCCCATAAAAAATAGGATACCAAGATAAATAGAAGGTAAAAAGTCCTCTGAAAAACCCAAAATCTGCACAATTCTATCTGATATCACTTTGTTAGTATTGAAGATAAAGATTTTTTATTTTTGAGGATTAATTTTCTGCCCTAAAACATCAGAATATAACTACAAAACTTTCTTAATCTATCTAGCTTCTGAAACTTGTGAGATACCAAAAAGTAACGTATCATCTGCAAATAATGAATGCATAATGGAGATAGATGTGCCAATGATGTTTTCTCCCTTCCACTTACCTAGCAAATGATAATGTTTAATACTTTTTCTAAATGCTTTAGCCATAATGATGAACAGGGCTAGGGAAAGAGGATCTCCTTGTCTAACACCTTGTGTGGAAGAGAAAAACCTTGATGTTGTTCCATTGATAATAACTGAAAAGCAAGCCCCGAAAATACATGCTCTAATCCATTTGCACTAGCATTTGGAGAAACCCATTTTTTGAAGGACTTGAAATAGGAAAGACCAACATACTCTGTCATAAGCCTTCATCATATCTAACTTGATCACAAAATTAGAAGACTGATTGGTGTTAATGGAATGAAGGACTTCATGAGCGACCATTGCTCCTTCCATAGTTTCTCGACTTCGAACAAATCCACCTTGCTCAAGAGAGATTATGTGTGGGATAAGATGTTGAAGCCGTAGGTAAATTACTTTAGCGATAATCTTGTATGTCAAATTGCACAATGAAATAGACCTAAAGTCAGCAAATGTTTTAGGTTCCTTTATTTTTGGGATAATTGTAATATTGGTAGTGTTGAAATATTTGAGCATGGATCTATTCTTCCTAGATTCCTCCACTGCGGCAAGCAAGTCCCAACCAATAAAATCCCAACTACTTTGAAAGAAGAGTGTTGTGAATCCATCAAGGCCCAGGGCTTTATCTGGAGGAAATGAGAAAACTACCTCTCGAAGTTCTTGATGAGAGATTGGAGCCATAAGTATAGTATTGTCTCCAGGAGACACCATTGTTGGAATAGCCTGAAGGAGATCATCCACTTGTGAAGGTTGAGGTGTTGTAAATTCAGCTAGAGCAAGAAGGTTCTTGAAGAACTTGACACCTTCCTCCCTAATTTGTTGTGCATTAGTTAAAGTGTTACCCGAATCTGATTCTTTGATTTGAAAAATTATTTTAGCAGCTCTCTTTTGTTGGGCTGAAGCATGAAAATATTTTGTGTTTTTATCTCCTTGTTGTAACCATAATTCTCTGGATTTTTGTCTCCAATACTCTTCTTCTCTACTACACAACTCTTCCCATTCTTGTTGAAGACTCTTTTGCTTAACATAGGTATCATTGTTCATCCCATTTTGAAGAATATTACTATGTATTTCATCTAGCTGCAATTTGATAGCCTCTTTTTGTTTAAAAACATTCTTGAAAACATTTTGATTCCATTTCTTAATGAGCCCCTTGACATGTTTCAATTTCATGGCAAATTGATGCATCTTGGAGCCAGGAACAAAAGGTGCACTGACCCACCATTGTTTTAAGAGCTAGAGAAAATGGGGATGGTGAAGCCACATTCTTTCAAACTTGAAGGAAGATTTGTACTGATTTTGATCCACTTTAACAAGTTGACTGATAGTCAGAGAAATAGGATAATGATCTGACTCTGGCAAAGACAAAATCTCTGATTCCATATGATAATTGTGAAGTTTCCATTCCTGTGAAAGGAGAAATCTATCCAGTCGAATAGTAATTTGTCCAAATCCGGCCCTCCTATTTGTCCAAGTGTATTTTCCATTCAAAGGATGAATGTCCAAAAGGTCATTATTGTCCACAAATTGAGAAAAATCTTGAATAGTTTTAAGAGGTGGAGAAATGCCACCTGTTTTCTTTACTTGATTCAAAATTGCATTGAAGTCTCCACCTAGAATGACTTGTTGGGTTTCTTGCAATTGAATTAACTGAGTCAGGCTGTCCCAAAGTCTAAGTTTGTCTTGCATCAAAGCAGGCCCATAAACATTTATCAGAATAAAGGAGATATCAAAGTCTGACATCTGTAGCATTTGCCAATTTGAATGTTGTTGGATAAGCTATCCCTGAATTGTTAGGGGATTCCAGATGACAATGAGGCCTCCTGATGCACCAATTCTAGGAGAATGCAATGAAGACCACTTTGGCCATTTAGATATTGTCTTATCAAAGGTCTCTTGTGATAATTTGGTTTCTTGAAGCATAATAATATCTACCTTCATAGCATCAATCAATTGCTTAATCCTACTTCATTTGTCAAAGGCATTAATACCTCTGACATTCCAAGAGTTTATCTTCATTGCGGACAAGGATAACCTTTTGTTCTTCTCGTCACATGTTTAGTATCTACAAACTTTTTGTCTAAAGTAGTCTGAATGCCCGTAGCTATTTCATTTCTAGTCTTGGAACCCTTAGGTCGACCTCTTGATTTGGGTGTTTTGAGAATATGTTGACTCTAGGAAGGAGACTGAATAATTGAAAGAGGTTGATGATAGTCAAAAAGCCCCAAAGGAAGTAAATTCTCTGAATCTGTTTGAGATTGATCAATACTAATCTCAAACTCTCCAATATTAGATTCCACTCGTGGGGAGGTCGAGTTATTAGCACAATTTTGAAATTCTTTATAAATACATTCCTCTAACCCCAAGGGATCCTCATCAATGATAGGAGCATCCATTAGTTGAACCGTGCTATAATTTTCACATGCAGTGTCCCCAATCTCTACAATCTTGCAAACATCCAGAGATTTTGTTGAGACCTGATTTGTCCAGAACTGGAATTGTTTAAGCAGATCATCAAGATTGTTGATATGTTGGTTGCCTAAATTAAATCCTTCTTCCTCTGCTATCCCAAAAATTATATTGGTTGCTATCTTTGTAACAATCTAATCTCCAATCTGGTGAACCTTCCAATCTGCCAAATGCTTTTTATTGACCAACTCCCTCGTAGTATTAAAGAATAGGGCAGAGTCCATATTGAGTGACCTCAACTGTAGGACACTCATGTTGGGAAAAATTAACAGAGTTGAAAATGAGGGAGAGATATCGATATCTGAAGCTTGAACCAAAAGACACTGTATAAACGATAAAGCCAATTTCAAAAGAGAAGAAAATGTTAACTCTGATAGGTTGCCTGTGGATGAAGTCTTAGAGATACCCAATGAGTTAACATATTGAAGTTCATCATTGATAATATTATGACTCTCTGATAAAGCTTTATAAGTACATAATGTGGGATCAAAGCTATGGTCTGAACATACTTATATTCAGCCTATAATTCCATGTTGACATTGAGTATTGAAATGACCAAGCCTAGACTGGTATTTGTGCACTATGATCTCATCCTGAATCTTTATAGATTGGTTCCATAAACCCCACTGAGAATTGATCTGAATATGAGATGGGAGGGTTTTTCGCATATCTAGAAGTAGACAAACTCTACCATCCAAATGTAGGTGATCAAAAGGTATAAGATCATGCTTAAGAAAGATACCTATTTTGTTTGCAAGTATTTCAATAATTTGAGGATCTTTGTATTCAAGGGGTAGAAGGGGAAATGAGATCCAAAAAGGGAAAAAGTGAATCTTTGTAGGCTAAGGCTTAAAAATTGGTACCCAAATCATAGTAAAAAGTCTAGAGTCATGATAGAACCAGCCTTTTTGTTTATGAATAGAATCCCTAAGCTCTTTAGATTTAAAAATAGCAACAAAAAATTGGGATTCCAGATCAATAAAAAAGATGTCTTTTAACCCTAGCCAAATAGAATAAGCCCAATCTTTAATATCAGAAATTGATATTGAAACAAAATTGAACTTACCTATTAATGCTGAATGATGGAGGAGGCCAGTTGAATTCTACAACAAATATGCCTGGAAGTGTGATCCTTAACTAATCTGGAGGATGCTCATATTTTCCTTAGGATTCACTTTCGAAAGATGCTTCTTTCTCCACACTTGTTGTTTTTTTGGATTGAAGGGGGCCCTAGTTGAAGCAGGAATTGAAACTTTTGGTGTGTCACCAACAGATAGTGGTTGTGATTTGGAGGCATCAAAACCGCTAGAATCAGTAGGGATTGAAGGCTCTTTAGCCTGCCCTGCATTATGATCCTTTACTACAATCTTAGGAAGAATGGGTGAGATTTGAACAGGGGACCCAAGCGGAGTCCCTTCATAAATGTCGAACATAGGTTGCTTCTAAAAGTGACGATGAGAATGGGTTCTAGTTGAGCCATTCTTCCAATTCCTATGAGACTAAAAGAAACCCCTACTCTTCTCCTCCTGCGGGCAGTTAAAATTTTTCAAATTTTTAGTATCCCGCCCAAAAAAAATTTGAAAATCTGGGATTTTCGAAGGGCGTTACAGAGCTTGTTTTGATGACTCTCCAATTTTGAATGAAGAAAAACCTTTCCAAGGCCTAATCTTACCCACCACTCCCTGGAAAGAGCCTGAGTTAATGGTTGAACCATCCAACCTGGCATCTAGGAGAGGACTCTTCAGCTAAGGTGGTAATCGATGATCATGAAAACATGGATTGACAAAGAAGGGTTTCATAGGTTGAACCACTGCTTTGCCTCATAAGATTGATTTCACTCCAATATTATCAAAATATATCTTATTTGAATTTTTTTCCTAAAAATGACAACTCTGAAATTGGTGGTGACGAGATCCAGCCACAGCAGGTTGCACAATGGGTGTTGAGGTAAAAATCCAAGCAAAATCTTCATACCCAGATGATTTGGTGTGCAATCAATTTGAAACCCTGTGGGTATCTGATCCCCATTGGTCACTAGGAGGTAGTCTAGTATATACACCAAAACCTACCGCAGCATTAGCAGCCCCTCATCCACCAACACCTGTCCTTGCACCTGTACTGACCCTTGTACCTACACCTAGTCTTGCACCTACACCAGCGCTCACCATCTTGTTCTCTTTTTTTTAACAATTGACTACCATCATACTTGCTAAGTGATACAAACTTAATTTTATCTCTGGTTATGTGATGAGAATAACCACTATCAATCAACCATTCTTTTTTTTTTCTTTTAACATATAAAGCAGTTTCAACATCATCAACTTCGGCATAGATGTTAGTAATATCAATTTCTATTTTCTCATCCTTTTTAGCATAAAACAAACAATCATGTCTTTGATTCATCGTCTAATATACTAGCATCTTCATTTACATATAAACCTTTTTATTGATCTTCTTAAACTTTTATCTAGGACCTTTGTCTAAACATCTAGTAGCCAAGTGACAAATCTTTCCATATCTAAATGATTTTAAAGGTAACATACCTTTATACTTCCCAGTACCTTTCTTCAATCTCCTTGTAGAGTTCTCTTCAAGCTCCTCATCATCATCATCAGGATCATCATCTAATTTTTTTGCTTTGAATTCCATTTCAAATCTGCACTTGTCTCTTCCAAACTTTCTCAACACAAATGTTGTCAGGGTACTAAACAATAGTTCATTGGTAAACTTTTTTGGATCATACACTTCCTCAATTACCAAGATCTTGTCACTATAGATTTTTGGTAATGTCATCAAGATCTTCTCCATAAATTCTTCATCGGGAATAGTTCCTCCTTGATTTTTGACTTCATTCACTACATGATCAACTCTCTAAAAATAAATCCTGATATCTTCTCCATCATCCATTCTCGTATTCTCATAATGCCTTTTTCCTATCAATTTCTTATATAACTTAACTCTATCATTTCCTTCATAGATCTCTTTCAACTTTTCCCAAACCTTGTATGTATTTTTCAAGGAAATAACCTTAGCTAATTCAGTCTTTGATAAAGCACTAGTAATATCATACCTTGCCTTTTCATTTTTCTCATATGCGTCAATTTTGTCCTAGGTATTAAGTCCATTATGAGGATATACATATTTTGTCTCGACATGATTCTAGGTCTTGTAACCAACCAATACCAAGTATCCTTTCATCTGATCTTTCCATGAAATATAGTACGATCCATTGAACAAAGGGATAGTCAATTTATGCATCATCGGATCTATCTCAAGTAGTTAATCTCTTCACCGAGGAACCAAGCTCTAATAGCAATTGTTGAAAAATTCAAATAATAGAGAGGGGGTGAATCAAGTATTCCCACACAAACTTATAAAACTTTTCTCTTTTGGTCAACTTATTATTAACATATATAATAACTTCATATTTTTCAGTTAAGCACATCAACATTCGCATAAAATATATGCAATTAAGAACACAGAAACACTAACATAGAGAAAACCAAATTTTATGTGGAAAACCCAAGATTGGAAAAACCATGAAGAAGATAATCCTCATGAAATGTAAAAACACATATTAAGGTGACATCGGTATGGTAATTTTTACAGAGGCTCATTGTCAAGACTGCTCACTACAGATATAAAGGGTCACTACCAGAATATTAAGGCTCACTTCCAATATAGAAGGACTCACTAGCGATACACAAGGGTTCACTGCCAATACAAGACTCACGGACAAAAAATATGAAAAGACATGGAATCCACCACTAAGATCAACAGGTTGCTAACCATGAATATAGATCTCCAGCAAATAAATTAAAAACCACTTCACATATCAATGTGTATGAAACTTGATTGATGCTTGATTGCTTGCCTGAACAATTGCACTCCACACTCCATATATACAACACAAGGAGATCTAGCATGATGACCAAAAACATTTGAAATAGGTCACACCAAAAAATTCTTGTGCTCGTAAGGAATGAACTAAGGACTACCTTGATCAATACAACATGCCTCACACAAGCCAACATACAACACCAATACCAAAGCACTTGGTTCCAATGGATATATTCAGCACGTTACAATTACATGGCTGGGACAAAAACACATCCGAATAGGATTGAAACAAAATATAAAATCTACCAAGATGTAGATTCCATGAACTAGAGAACTATTGGTGAACACACCAATGAATACGCCAAACTATCAGTATACATCAACTGATACACCATTATATCAGATACATAGTGACCGATATATTCAGAGGATGCAAGATGAGTATGTTGACATCAATGACAACCATTAATGACAATGCTAATGGATAACATTAACCTCACATTCTAAAAGAGTTGTAATTGAAAATCCCACACATAACCTATTCTTCTGGCACCTAGTTCAAATTTGGGCCCATTTTCCCAAGAATAGGCCACCATTAGAAGTCTATCCTCAATGAATTTGGCCCAAATTTGGCCCAGGTATCTATGTTGGGGTTTTGGGGGGGAAAATGGTCTTGTGTTCAGCCTTATTAATTTTAACTCCCCAAAATGATATGAGATGTATATAAACCCCCTATCTCTCCTCATTTGCATCCATCTATTATCAAGAATCCAAGATCTATTTTTTAGCATTAATGATCAAGATTTCACAAGTGTAGCCATTATTGTTAATCAAATTTGTCAAGTCCAAGGAAGAAAATCAAGAGCCATCAAGTTCAAACAATTCAAACATTAATTCAAGGTGTTATCTTCCATAGATATAGCTTCATTCCCCATTAGAGGCCAAGAAAAGGATTTTTCTATCAAGGAAGGAGATTTACATCCACCTATCTTGATTCAAGTATTTTCTCTCTTCTCCTCAATCAATCACTATGGAAAATTGCAACATCTATTCCATGAGGTTGTTAGAATGTGAGGTTGATTCTATTCATGATATTGTCATTAATGGTTGTCATTTATGTCAATATATCCAATGCATAGATGAGATTCATTTATGATTTGGTTATTTTTCTGTATCAGTTTATGTGTGTACTAATATCTTTGGTGTATCGGTAGTTGATGTTGATGTATCGGTAGAAGTGTTCACTAAAGGATGTGCTTCATTTATTTATCCTTATCCATGTCATTGATGGTCCCTTTCTATGTGCAAAATAAGGTGGAATGATTATTTGGATTCAGTCCTATTTGGAGCGTGTTTATTATGTTTTGGTCCCTATAGTTACTATGTAATGCATTTTTCATATACATTGGTATTGAAAGTCTTAGAGATGGTTTTGTGTGTTGTTTTGTGTGAGGTGGTCCACATTTATATATTCCTTACCACCACAGGAATACTTTGGTGTGACCTATTTCAAATCATCATATGCAAACATGGTTACTAGCATCAAGTTATATAAGAAGAATCATAATCTTAGTGGTTCGGAGCAATGCTTGTATGCAAGTATATATGAAGTGAATGAAAATTCAACAAGGAAAGATCTATGTGTTGATATTTATGTGAGTTGGTGCAATTAGTACTAGATTGAAGTATCATTTTTATATTGCAGTGTGTTGGTGACACTGACTTTAGTGGTGGATTCAAATCTCATTTCTTATATTCTAGCAATGAGCCTAATTGTATTGGTAGTGAGCCTTATTTTATTGGTATTTAGCCACCTTTTCAAGGTAGTTAACCCAACCGATAGTGAGCCACATGTAGTGACAAAACCAATAGTGAGCCCTTATAAAAATTACCTTAAATGGTGTCACCTTAACCAGTGTTCATTTCATGAGAATTAGTTTCACTATAGTTTTTCCCAGTTTGGGTTTCTAGGTAAATTATGGTGTTCATTGCATTGATATTTTTATGCTTTCATTTTTACATTTGTTATAATTTTCTAATTTCTTTAATTATTTATCAGATCAGTAAAATAAGTTGAAAAGTATTTGTGAATAAATGATTCACCCCCCTAGTTATTTAGCCTATTCAACAATTGGTATCAGAGATTGGTTCATTAGTATAGAGCTTAACTACTTGAGACAAATCCAATAGAGAAAAAACTAAACATTCTAATATTTGATGGATCCTACTATAGTTCATAGAAAGAGAAGATGAGAGGATATATGATTTCTATTGGCTACACTAGTTGGAAGCATGTGGAGACAAAGTATGTTTTTTGTCAAAATGGCCTAACACTCAGGATTAAATCACAACCTATGAGGAGAATGAAAAACAAGAGTATGTGATCTTTAGTGCTTTATCAAAAGCTATATTAGCTAATGTTATTTTATTGAAGACTACTTATGAAGTTTAGGAAAAGTTAAAAGAAATTTATGAAGGGAATGATACAGTTAAGTTGTATAAGAAGCTAATAGCTAAGCCTCACTATGAGAATTTGATAATTGAAGAAGGTGAAGACATTAGAAGTTATTTTCAGAGATTTGATAATGAAATGAATGAAGTAAAGAACCAAGGAGGCAATATCACTGATGAAGATGTTATAGAGAAGATATTTATGTCATTACTAGATAGCTACATTGACAAGATCTTGGTGATTAAGGAGGTATATGCTCCAAATAAGTTTACCAGAGAATAGTTGTTTGGCACCTTGGCTACATTTGAATTAACGAAGTTTGGAAAAGATAAGATTAGATTTGAGATAGCATTTAAAGCAATAAAGTTAGAGGAAGATCCAGATGGTGATGAAGATTCAGATGAGTTGGAAGAAAACTTTACAAGGAAGTTGAAGAAAGGTACTAGAAAATATAAAAGTATGTTACCTCTAAAGAATTTTAGATGTAGAAAGATTGATCATTTGGCTACTAGGTGTATGGAGAAAGGTCCTAAACAGAAATTTAAGAAGTTCAATAAGAAGGCTTAATATATTAATGAAGATGCTAGTATTTTGAATGATGAGTTAAAAACAAAAGACTACTTATTTTATGCTAAAGAATAAAAATCATGTATTGATATTTCTAACATTTGATTGGAAGTTGATGATAATGTTGAGACTGCTTTGTATGTTAGAAGAAACAAAAATGAATGGTTGACTGATAGTGGTTGTTCTAATCATATGACTGGAGATAAGAGTAAAATTGTAAACTTGAAAAATTTGATGGTGATCATGTTAGATTTGGTGATGATAAGGTTACATATATTGTTGATAGAGGATCTATTGCTTTTGATGGGAAGAATAAAACTCATAATGTTTATTATGTGAAGGGTTTGTGTCAGAATATTTTAAGTGTTGGATAAATGTGTGAGAATGGATATGATGTTGTGTTCAAGAATGAAGGATTTGAAATTTGGAAAAGATTTGTAGCATTGATTACAATTGGAAAAAGGCCAAGAAGGAACATGTACTAGCTTGAAGTAGGTAGAGGAGGATGTTTACTATCTTATAAATATGACAGTTGGCTTTGGCACTAGAGGATGTGCCACATCAATTTTGACAATTTGATAAGAATAAGTTCATTTCATGCAGTAAGAGACTTACCTAGATTATGCAAACTAGATAATATTATTTGTAAGGGATGTAAAGAAGGAAAGAAGATAAGAGAATATGTCAATGTAAAATACTATTCATCAATCAATTTATTGGATCTAGTGCACATCGACCTATGTGGTCCTATAAGAAAAAGGAGTTTACAATGTGAGAAATGTTTTATACTTTTCATTTATGATTATTCAAGATTATCTTGGGTTGTATTTCTAAGAGAAAAATCAGAAGCATTTGAGAAGTTCAAGATATTTAAGACTGGAGTTGAGAATGAATGTGGTAGAAATATTAAATGTTTGAGATTTGATAAAGAAGGATAAGTTAATTCCGATGAATTTGAATTTTTTTTGTGAGAAACATGGTATTAAGAGATAGTTTTTGGTGGCTTAAACACCACAACAAAATGGTCTAGTGGAAAGATTGAATCAGACAATTAGGAAGCAACAAGGACTATGTTTAAGAAAAAAAAAAAATTATAATTTTACTTGAGAGAAGTTGTTCATACAGTTGTGCATACTCTTAATAGGGTTTTGTATGAAAGGAATTTTGGAAAAATATCATATGATCTATGGCATGGAGGAAAACATATGGTAAAGTATTTTAAGATTTTTGGAAGTAGATGTGACATTCAAAGAGATGAGGAAAATCTTGGCCAATGTTATAGTAGAGAAGATGAAGGCATATTTTTGGGATACTCTACAAAGAGAAAAGAATACTGATGTTACAACATGAGACTGAATAAAATCGTGGAAAATTTGAATATGAAGGTTGATGAAGATTTTTAAAAGGTTCCAAAGAAACATAATGAATATGAATATAATACAGAGGACAAAGAAAACAAAGACAAGAGAGAATAGGAGACAAAATATACATCGACATTTATAGCTAAGACATTGAGGTATGTATAGAAAAATCATTCTAAGAATTAGATTATTGGTGATAAGAACATAGGAGTTGTTACTAGAAGTAGAGAAGCACAAGATCATTCTTTATTGTGTTTACTTTTAGAAATCGAGCCTAAATATATAAAAGAAGAATGTAATCACCATAATTGGGTAAGAGAAATGAAGGAGGAATTTGATCAAATAGAAAAGAATCGGACTTGGGAACTTGTTCCTAGATTGGCTAATAAGAATGTAATGGGTACAAAATACGTGTGCTAGAACAGATTGAATGAAAATGGTAAGGTAATAAGAAATAAGGCAAGATTAGTATGAAAGGGTTACACTCAAATTGAGGGTATTGATTTTGATGAGACTTATGCCCTTGTTGCCTAGATGGAGACAATTCAGACATTTCTAGATTTTGTAGCATATAACGACTTCAAAGTTTATCAGATGGATGTCAAGTCAACATTCTTGAAAGGATAACTAAAAGAAGAAGTTTACATTGAACAACCGGAAGGATTCAGATCATAAGAGAATCTAGATGTAGTATGCATATTGAAGAAAGCATTGTATTGTTTGAAGAAAGTACTGAGAGACTAATATGGAAGATTGGACAAGGATTTTATAAAGGTTCAATAGACAACCATTTGTATTAGAAGATTTATTCAGATTAGATTCTAATTTTTGTTATTTATGTTGATGAAATTATCTTTGGAGAAAAAGATTACTTATGGAAGAGATTTGTAGAGAAGATGCAGAACGAATTTGAGATGTCTGTGATTGGTGAGTTGAATATCTTTCTTGGATTGCAAGTAAATCAAAATAGTAAAGAGATATTCATTTCTTAGTCCAAGTATGTGAATGAATCATAAAAGAAGTTTGGTTTGGATAATTCTAAATTGGTATGTACTCCTATCATTACTGACTATAAGTTGAATAAGGATGATGATTCACCAAAATCATATGTAAGTATAGATCAATAATTCTAGAGGATTGTTGTACCTGGCTACTACTAGACCAAATTTATGTATGTAGTATGTTTGGTATCCATATTTCAACAAGAACTGAAAGAGTCACATGTTATGGTAGTAAAGAGAATTTTCAAATACTTGAAGGGAACATAAGATTTTAGTTTATGGTATCCAAAAGGTTTGGATTTCATGTTGACAACTTATGATAATACAGATTGGGTAGGTTGTTTGGATAACTAGAGAAGTACTAGTGGTGGAGCTTACTTTCTTGGCTCCTGGTTGGTTGCTTGGTCAAGCAAAAGTAGGATTTTGTAACATTATCAGCTACTTAATCAAAATAAATTGCAACATCCTCATGTTGTACTTAGGTATTATATATAAAATAGACCTTGAAGGACATATGTATAAATTTTGAAGAGCCAATTTTAATTATCTATGATAATACCAGTTTTATAAACATTTCAAAGAATCTAGTGCAACATTCTAGAATAAAACACATATCTATCAGGCATCATTTCTCAAGAGAGAATGTATTGGAGAAAGAAGTGAAGCTTAAGTATGTCCCTACAAAGGAGCAGCTAATAGACATATTTAGCAAACCTTTGTACACATATACTTTTGAGTATCTCGCAAGGAAGTTGGGCATTCTGCCCCTTCTTAGTGCTCACAAAATACACCAGTGTGTGTGCATTGATCCATTAAAATACATGTTTATTCTTTTCTATATCAATCTTGGTGGATTCCTCTTAGGGGGAGTGGAGTGAGTTAGTAAGGGGGAGTTTTCGCCCTTTTTCATTGTTGTCAAAGGGAGATAAAGTAGAGAAGCACAAAGAACTTTGATGCTGATATATTTTGACAATTGTTTGCTTTGTTATTGATGAATGTTGTCATCAATGACACAGGGGGAGATTGTTAGAATGTGAGGTTGATTGTATTCATGATGTTTTCATCAGTGGTTGTCATTGATGTTAACATATCTGATGCATATATGTGATTCATTTATGATTTGTTTGTTTTTTTGTATCAATTGATGTATGTACCAATATCTTTGGTGTATCGATAGTTGGCGTTGATGTATCAATAGAAATTTTCACCAAAGGATGTGCTTCATGTATTTATCTTATCCATGTTAGTGATGGTCCCTTTCTATATGCAACATATGGTGGAACGATTATTTGAATTTGGTCCTATTTGGAGTATGTTCATTATGTAATACCCCTCCCATAGTTTTATTCTCAATTTAATTGGCTAGACTCTTATAGGTCACTTTTCATGTGTGTATTAAATCCTCAGATAGATGTGATCTTATGTATATTTATGTTTATGGTTTTACTGATCCCATACTTCCATGTGTATGGTTGGTGTGTATGTTCTATATTTTTGTTTGATGTGTTTGATATGGTTGAGGATCAGAGTCGTAGTTACTTGCTTGCGAGATCCACATGATCATTTGATCCCCACCATTATTTGTTATATATTTATACATGTATGTACATGCTCATCTTTTATACAGGATTTTAGGTATCGGGTATTGACTTCCCTGAATTGCCAGGATGAATGTTCCCTATCACAATATCTCAATGGTAAGAGAGAGGAGATAACATACAGGTCCAATCCCAACCTAAGCCATTAATTTTCCTAAAATAGTGGACAAGTATTTGATTTTATACCTATCTAGATTCATTAAGGTGACGTAAATTTGTGAGTCCTTCCTTTAGGCTTGGTTGTTGTATTTTGGTTTAGTCAGTTTTGCTTCATGGTTGCATGTCATGTCGTTTAATAAGGTTTTGGTGTTAAAATAGATTGAGGAATTAATTAAGATTAATTAAATGAGATTAAATAATTACACCTTATGATACATTAAAATATTAAATATAAGGTTAATTAATTAATGAGAATTAATTA
Source organism: Chamaecyparis obtusa (assembly GCA_027943335.1). NCBI lineage: Eukaryota > Viridiplantae > Streptophyta > Pinopsida > Cupressales > Cupressaceae > Chamaecyparis > Chamaecyparis obtusa. The sequence goes on from BSBK01001778.1 coordinate 912,511, forward strand.
ATTACCTATGTTTAATAAACAATTTAATTGTAAAGTAAAAATTAAATTAATTGAGAAATTTAATAATTATTAAATATAAATTAAATTTAAATGTGCAATTTGAGTTGAGTGGTTATTAGTTGAGTTGCATATTTTAAATTAATTAAAATTAAATAATGCAACTTAAAAAGTACTTTATTATAAAAGTAGAACTTAACCTTTTAAAATAAGGTTGAGTTAAAGTGACTTAAAGTTGAGGAAATTAAATAAATAACTCTTTTAATAAAATAAAGTTGATAAAAATGAGGTTGTATTTGAGTTCTTATTTATATGATTTGGAGTTAACAACTTTATTGTTTTTAACATTTGAGTTATATTTTGTCATTTTGGAGTTGCATTCTTTCAACTCGAGGTTCTGAATTTATATATCAGACTGCTTGGATGCTATTTGAGAATTATTCAATCAGGTTTGTAAGAATTTTCTCTTGGAAAAATTTTGGAGGATTAAAGTTTTGGTGTTTTTGAAAGTTTTGGGTTTTCAAGATTTGGAATTGATTTTCAATTCAACTTTGTGTATTAAGGTAGGGTTTTTAAATCCTTAAAAATTGTCCATTGAAATTATTGTCTTCTTCATGTTTGATTAGATCTTGTGTGTAAATGATGAGTGCTAAAAACATGGAATGATATATTCAATTGCATGTTATATTTAGGATTTTGATGCATGTTATTTAGGAAAGATATATTCAGTTGCATGTTACTTAGGAATGATATATTCAATTGCATGTTATATTCAGGATTTTGATGCATGTTATTTAGGAAAGATATATTCAGTTGCATGTTACTTAGGAATGATATATTCAATTGCATGTTATTTAAGGAAGATATATTCAGTTGCATGTTATTTAGGAAAGATATATTCGGTTGCATATTATTTAAGTAAGATATATATTTAGTTACATGTTATTTAGGAAAGATAAATTCAGTTGCATGTTATTTAAGGAAGATATATTCAATTACATTTATTTAGGAAAGATATATTCAATTGCATTTATTTAGGAAAGATATATTTAGTTGCATATTATTTAAGGAAGATATATTTAGTTGCATGTTATTTAGGAAAGATATATTCAATTGCATATTATTTAAGGAAGATATATTCTATTACATTTTATTTGGGAAAGATATATTCAGTTGTATGTTATTTAAGGAAGATATATTCAGTTGCATGTTATTTAGGAAAGATATATTCAATTGCATGTTATTTAAGGAAGATATATTCAGTTGCATGTTATTTATTGAGGGAAAACATAGGTTTTGAAGGAAACCTATAACCCTTTATAGAAACTTACAAAGATAATCATTAAGGTCCATCAATGAAAAACATTGTTGGAAACAAGACAAGCCAGCATAACCCAAAAGAAAAATAAACTAGTAGAAATAAAAGACCAGCTAAAGAAGCAACAAAATAGAATAGGAACTAGACACAACAATAGACAAAAACTAGAGCTAGAGAGACACCATAAGGAAAACCTAATCCAACTCATTCATAGTAGCCACAACCTTCTCCTCCATCATAGTTATGTTCTCTATAATATCCTTGAGGTCTTGTATATCTTTAAGGATAGAGAAGGCCTTCTTCTTGAGACTAGCACAAGTGTATTTACCTGGACCTTCAGAACAACCAACAATCATCTCCCAATCAGGTTCAATCTATATAGTAGCTTTATCTTGATAAGAATGCTCCAACCTAACCACCAAGGCCTTCAGGTTGTTGATGAAATCTTTCATAGTATCATGGCTATTCTAGAGGATTTTCTTCAAAGTGTCCTTGAACTTCTTGTTCTTCATATTTATCTTCTCAACCCTATCCTCCATAGAATTTCTGGCATTTGTCTCTTCCTCCAATTTCTCTAGTAGACATTTATTTTCCTCTAAGGCCTAGATATCAACCTTTTTCTCAATTACATCCTTCATGGTATCAAAATTGGTAGATAGGGCCCTTTACCTCAAATTGTGACTATTAATTTCACTGAAGATCTATTTATCCATCTTGTAGGAGATAGTGGCTTTAGCTTTGGCCTTCTCCAGAAAACTCAAAGTAGGCTCAGGCTTGTCATGGATATTATCCATGTTTAGCCAAGTGAACTCCCCTTTACAAACAAAATCATCTTTCTGAGAGGTAATAGCATGCTTGGACACAGAACCAAGCACAATGGAAATTGAACTAGGGTAACCAACCAAATTAACAGCCTGGTCCATACCTTTCTCAATAAATTTCTAAGTATCATTCTTCATAGAGGTAGTGCCCTTCTCTATATCATCATAAGCATGACCACAACCCTGGTTAGAGATTCCCTTTTTATCCTCTTATATTCCATCATCCTTTCCTTTAGTTGAGAGACTCTAGAGAATCTTCAAAGTCAAAGAATCATCCCCTTGATATTATTTCCAAATCCCTTAGAAGACTCCCCATCATCTTCATTATCCATCCCCTAAACTTCATCAAAATGCTTAACTTTAGTAGGGGGATCGTTAACAATTTTATCCATGGAAACCCTAGTAGAATTCTGGTAATAATTATCACTATCATCATTTGTATCCATTCCCTTAACTTCATCAAACTACTTCTCCAAGCTCTTTGGGGTTTTGGGCTTTTTGCCTTTGGAACTCTTAAAGCCCTTCTGATCATAATCCTCACTATCATTGTTATTTACTTTTCTTTTACCCTTACTATCCTTGATAGGGGCATTAGGAATCATATCCCTACAATGTTTATAAATTAGCATTATGAGCCCTTCTCGAAGAACGAGATTCATAGTTTTATTTCTATTTTTATCTAGATCATGGATCAAAGAATGTTGGAGGAAATAGGGGAAGGACACAAGGTCCTTATGCCTAAAATAATTTAAGAAAAAAATGGTAACTATGTACCCTAGTATACCTCCCATCCAAAGTAAAATATTCTATCAAATAGGTCATAACCTTACGCCATTTAGGTTTAATTTGTTCAATCCAATAAAAATCCTCAATTTTAATACAAATATCCTTCTCCTCTTTGGTTTTAGGGAATTTCCTAGCCGCTTCTTCAATTTTTTTACATTCTTTAAAGAATTCCACTCTAGTAGACAATAAACCCATCACCTCAGCAATGAACTCAACACTAAGGTTAACCTTTCTACCATGCAAAACAACATAATTGTCTTTCCAACCTTTAGAAAAGAAATTTGTTACCTTTATGTCATAGTCATGAAGTCATTCAAAAAAAGGAGTGACACCTCCCTTCTGAAGCTTGCACAAAAATTTCTTCTCATGCCTCCAATCTTCACAAATCGCAGGCTCCAACTTTTTTAGATCTCCCCCATCTTTCTACAAATGAATTCAGTTTTAATACTCAAATCCTTACTAGTATTGCAATTCAAGTTAGTAGCAGAAGATACCCATAACCTATCCTATAAAACATACCAAAAGAGTAATTTATTATCCTTGGTGTACTTTCCCTAATTGTCTTTCATGTGATCTCTATTTTCAAGGTCTGATGTGTCATTTCCATTATCTGTGAAAATGCTTTCCACTTTACTGTGTGTCTTATCATAGTTAATGAGATCATTAATTTCCTTATCATGTCTTAGCTCACCATGTCAAGTAATCATATCTTTACAACTCATCCCAATATTCTCAATACAATCTGCCAGTGTATTCACTTCACTGTACGCATGGAAAATGTGAACTTTATTGAATGTTTTAATGATGGTGTTAGCTTCCTTGATTGTAAGCTCGATAGACCATGAAGATTTCTAATCACCATTAAGACATTTAATAATGTTATTTGAATCTCCCTCTAACGAAATATTATAATAGTTTAAATCTTCACCAACTTTAAGATCTTGGAGAGCTCCCATAGTTTTAGCTAAATGGCTAGTTTATTTTCCTAGCGGAAAAGAAAAAGCACCAATACAATTACTATGAATGCCTCTAACCAAAACACTACATCCAACAGGATCTAGGTTCCCCTTAGTCACACCATTGAAATTGAATTTAACCCAGCCATCATGGGGAGACATCCACACCAAACCCACTCTCTTATTGTCCTTTTAACTTATGAAATCAAAAGTGCAAAAAAGGGAGGAAATGGGGTCAATATCATCTTCTTCAAGATTGTTTCCCTTGCTAGAACTAACAAAGTTCTCTTTAAAAATCTTGATCACCTTCTTTGACACCACCTTCGAGGGAGCTTCCTTATTTATGAAAATCCTATTATTGAGTTATTTCCATAGATTCCAGCAAACATGAGGAGCCAATAAGGACCAAACTTGCCTAGTAGATTTGTTTAGAGAAGGGCACTTTCATTGGATTAGAAAGTCATGAATAATCCCAAGAAATACCCAACATAGATTCCAAACCTAAAAGATACTTCCCCAAACTTCACAAGCATAATGGCATTGGAAGAAGAGATGGAGGATAGATTCTTCATCATTCTTGTAGAAGAATCACCTATTAGGGAGGTAGAAGCCTCTTATACACAAGTTATCAATGGTCAGCACTTTATTTTGAATTAAAGGCCAGTAAAAAATATTAATCTTAGGGATAAGAGATTTATTCCATTAAGAAGCCCAATAAGGAGGAGGGCCTTCAAAATCATTCATGGTGGCAATCGCAGAAGAAACAAAAAACTTTCCAATGGGATTAGGAGCCCAAATTAGAACATCTTAAGATTCTATGCTGATAAAGTGAGCATTAAGAGAGTGTTGAATATGAACTAGATTAATGTCAATTGCACATAGACTAATCCAAGAATCATCCTTCTAGTAATCAGTATCCAAAGATCCATAAGTATTTTTTCATATTTGCATCGCATTCCTGGCTTCCGGCAACACAACAATGGGTTTATCCAGCAACCAATAGTCCTCCCAAAACCTAGTTTTTTTTATCATTTCCCAACTTCCACTTTTTTCCTTTAGCTTCCACTTCTTTAACATTCTGCATAATGTTCTAGATAAAGGAGACATTGAGAATATTGGTTGTATGAAAGAATTCATCAATAGTCCGAGCACTATATAAATATTTACTTTTCTAGATTGAGTTTCATTCCCTCTCTTCCTCATAAAGTCTCCAGATCTACTTGGACATAAGAGCTTTGTTTAAAAGACAAATAGACCTAATTCCCAAGCCTCCCAATCTTTTAAGTTTGCAAATAGACTCTCATGCCATAAGTGACATTCTATTCTTCTCCTCGGTACCAGTACAATGGAATTTCTTCTAGATCTTCTCTATAATGTCAACATATTTAGCAAGGATTTTGAAGAGACTTAGAGAATATACCAACAGGTTTTGAAGACAACTTTTAAGTAATTAGACTTTGTCAGCCTGACTAAGTAGGGAACCCTTCTAGCCAGCCATCTTATTGTTAAATCATTCAATAAGAGAGATCCAAAAGGAATCGGGGGGTTTGGATCTTAATGGTAATCCAAGGTAAGATTCTGGGAGAGAAGAGATCAAACACCCTAGAATCCTTGAGATCTTTAATTGTCTTTCCTAACGAGTATTTATGAAGAAAAATGAACTTTTATTCCAGTTAATCAATTGTCCAATAGAATTGGAGTAAGTATTCAAATTAGACTTCATATTTTTATCCTCTATAATAATAACAACACCCATCAAGATGGTATCATCCACAAACTATTCATGCAAATAGGTGTGAGGATGGGAAGATGGTTTAAGTCCTTGAATAGCTCCAAACTTATTAAGTTTTTTAAAGAATCTCCCCAGGAATTCAGCCATTATGGAAAAGAGAATATGAGATATCAGGTCACCTTGCCTCAGCCCTCTAGTAGGTTTAAAAAAATAAGAAGAAGACCCATTAACCATGAAAACAACTGAAGAGGTGGAAATAAGCTAGAAAATCAACTGAATAACTTTCTTACCAAAGTCAAAATCTTTAAGAACTTTGATAAAGAAGTCCCAATCAACCCTATCATAAGATTTGGATACATCCACCTTCATAAGAGATCCATGGTTCGAAGAGCTTTGAAGAGAATGTATGTTTTCATGAATAGTAATAATAGATTCCAATATTTGCCTTCCAGGGAAAAGGCCTTTTTGCTAAGGAGAAATAATGGTAGGAAGTAATTTCATAAATCTAATAGTCAACACATTTGACAAAATCTTATAGAGAGAGTTACAAGGGCTAATGGGATTGAAAAATTCTACTGAATCTGATCTAGGTTTTCTCAGAATCAACACAAGAAAGGTGGTGTTGATTTCCTTTAGAATCCTCTTAGCTCCAAAAAAATCTTTGACAACATTAGACACATCTTTTCCCATGATAGAATAGAATTTTTGAAACACAAACATTGGGAATCCATCAGGACCTGAGGTCTTATCACCTTTAAAGGAAAAGATAACACTTTAATTTCTTAGGAAGATGGGATAACACTAAGAAAGTTATTTTGATCCTCATTAATAATGGTTGGGATAGAACATAACAACTCCTTATGCTCCTATTAATTTAGGGAAGAATCAACAGAAAGGAGGGAAGAAAAAAATCCAACCATGTCAATCCTAATATCATCATCCTTCACCAGTTTTCCTTTATCAGTAGTAAGGTAAGAGATGTGGTTCACAACTCTATTCTTAAGAGTAGTCATATGGAAGAACCTGGAATCTCTATCTCCTTCCTTTAGCCAAAGAGATCAGGATCTTTACTTCCAAAAAGTCTCCTCCTTAGAAATAATATCATGGTATTTCACGAGGGTCTCATTCTCCATATCTAATAATTGTTGAGAATAACCCTCCACTTGGATTTTATCCTGGACCTCTTTTAATTAAAGTTGAATTCCAAACTTAATAGAAAAGATACCTCCAAAAGCCTCCTTGTTCTATTTATTGACATGATATTTTACATGTATAAGATTCTTTTCCACCCTAAACATATTTATCCCATCCACTTCAATATTCCACCACTCTTTGAAATGATCTTCAAAATTGGGATGGGAAAGCCACATTTTTAAAAATCTAAATACCAAGTTTCTCTTACCTGAGATAAGGTCAGCCACAAAAATGATCACATCCAATTTTGGAAATAGTGGTAATAGAACATAAATATCTGACTAACTAGTCAATGGAGATAAGATGCCTATCTAGATAACCTTGAATCAGCTCCTCCCCAATCTTCTATTGGACTAGATGAAATTGACCCCTTGGAGCTCAACATCCATCAAAGCCTACTAATTAATGAAATCCATAAGATCCAATCTACCATCCAGTTGAATCTACACCCCTCTCAACTTCTCATTATCCCTTATAGGGGTATTAAAGTCACCCATTACCATCCAACTAAATTCAAGAAACTTCTTTCTATTGTCAGTAGTCTTATTCCATAATTTCTCTCTACCAGCCTTGGTATTAGGAGCATAAATATTGGAGATGACCCAAGTGAAGTCATATCTAATGTGATGAAGTTTAACAATAACTAAATTATCATTAACAAGAAAAACTTCACCTTTGAAAAAAAATTTATTCCAAAACATCACCGCTCCTCCCGAAGAACCATCAGAGCTACTACCAGCAACACCACAATTCTTAAACATCCTAATTTTCTCTACCTTTTCTTTTTACATTTTTGTTTATTGGATTAGCACAACATCAAGTTTATGGTCTATGACCAAATTTCTTAGAATGTATTTTTTTATGGGGACTATTGAGACCCCTAATGTTCCATGACATAATTTTCATTTTTTACCAGGGGTAAACTCCGGGATGGCCAACTATTTTTCATCTACTATATTCTATTTACTTTCCTACTCTCGCATTTGTTTGGTATATTTCCTTCCATCTTATTGTTTTAGGGTTCTAACATCCTTTCTCATTCTTCCTCTTGTGGCCATCCCACTCTGGGTAGATGAATAAGATTGGCCTTCTCATATTTTCCTACCTCTTTTATAACCATTCTTTTGCACAAAGCCATCAAATTCACTATCGTTTCTCTATGTAATCATCCACTTTTCACTCCCATTTTCTTGGCTAATATTAGCATTATAGTCTTCCAAGAAAGTAGATTTCACATATTCCTTATCCTTAAGATCTGAGGAGTTCAGTAAAGATTCCCCACCCAAGACATTACACTATTCAACATCAACCATAGAGATCCCCATTTTAATTTCTTGGTTTGATTGATTTGAATCCTCAACCCTAGAAGGAATATTCATCTCTTTAGTTGGAGATCCAACACTCTCATTCTTTTCCCCTTCTTACAAGTTAGAGTTAGATTTATCACCATGTTTCATTCCATCTTCAGACCCATCCATGGTAGGGTTTCCTAAGTTTCCCTCATTTATCTTAGTCTCTTTAACATTCTTCTCTTTTCTATGTACCTCAACCTCTTTAGCCATTTCTTTCTCTTTCTTCTTGCCAATTCCCTCATCATTATGTGAAGAGACTTCCTTATAAGGAGTACCTTCCTTACCATCTTGTACCATTGATTCCCCTTCCTTCTAGTCCTTGAATTTTTCACTAGCTCCATCTTGGTTTCCTTCCCCCATACCTATTTGTTCTGGATTCTTCTCTTTCCATTCTTGTCTTTATTCTAGCCTATTTACAACCTTCTTTTCTTTCTTTGGGTAGGTCCTGGCCTAGTGACCATGATTTTTTCAAACAAAGAAAGAAAAAGGAAGAGATTCAAATTTCACCTCCTGATGCCACTTCCCTAGTTTAGAAATAGTCTTTATAGAAGATGGTGAATCTGAGAACTGGTGGACATTGAACATATCCTAGCATAGACTAATATCATTCTAGATGTTTTCATAGGATCATTAGATAACAATTATCCAAAATACGAGGCCAAAGCCTTAAAAAAATCCTCATTGTAGTACTCCAGGGGGAGAGCAGGTAATGTAACCCAAACTGGAGCTAACACAAAAAATGTATCATTCAAATCTAGATTTGGACCCCATTTTTGGAGTGCTAGAGACATTTTTCGAAACATCCATGGACCACCACATAAGACATATTTCATGTCTTCCCGATTGGAAAACTTAATAGATAAGAAACCCTTTGGCATTGCAGCGATATCTAGCTAGCCTTTTGACTTCCATTTTCTTTTAACAAAAGATCTAACAATCTCAATGTTAGGCCTAGGCCCAAGAAACTTCCCTACCAAAGTCAAATCCATCACTAATGAAGAATGATCTATCAATGGATCAGGAAAAAAATTGGATAAATCACCTTTATGTGGGTTGGATTGGTTACAAACCTCAGGAAAAACTAATTTTCCACTAGGTTTGACTCCAAACAATGAAGACCACTATTTAGGAAGGCCTGAAAACTCCAAATCCTTGAAGCCTGATGAAGGGTTACGGGATGATGTACCCCCCTTACCACCTGGTTCAATGGGAAAAACACCATCATGTGGGTCCCCATTCGGGTCTTTACCATCCACATCCTTCATTGACTTTGAATCGTCATTGCCTGAATTCTATACAGGGATTTGTAGACACTCGTTCGCACTAGAAGCCGAAAAACCATCGTTGTTGATTTTCCGAAATGAAAATTTTATTCAGTTGCATGTTATTTAGGAAATATATATTTGTTAATTGCATATTATTTAAGGAAGATATATTTAGTTGCATGTTATTTAGGGAAGATATATTCAGTTGCATGTTATTTAAGAAAGATATATTTAGTTGCATGTTACTTATGAATGATATATTCAATTGTATGTTATTTAAGGAAGATATATTCAGTTGCATGTTATTTAAGGAAGACATATTTAGTTGTATATTTGTATAAGGAAGGTATATTCACTTGCATGTTATTTAAGGAAGATATATTTAGTTGCATGTTATTTAGGAAAGATATATTCACTTGCATGTTATTTAAGAAAGATATATTTATTTGTATGTAGTGGTATTCTAATTTAGAAATTCTATTTTTTAGAAAAAAAAAATTAAAAATTAATTATTAAAAAAAAAACATACACAAGAATTCTCTTAGAAAAAAATATAAATAAATAATAATGATATATAATTAAATATTATTTGATGAGAATTTAAATGTTGGTGTGTTTATTATTGGATTTTTTGGTTGTTGTGTTTGATTGTCAGTATAGGTAGCATTAAGATGGATTTTAGGAATTGTTATCAGAGGTTTGGGGTTTTACCTTTTTATTTTGGTATAGATATTTACAATGTTTGTAATGAGATAATGGTTTCAATCTTTTTACCCAACCTTTTTTCATTTTGAGCTTATTAGTCAGTGAATGCTTTGAGAGAGTGTGTTTTTATGATGTTATGGTTTGAGGACTAGTGTGTATTCTTATTGGCATCTATGCTACTGATATTTGATCATTGTACTTCTATGAGATTTAATTGAGACTTATGAGCTTAGGGTAGGTTATCTAGGTGTTAGAGGGGAAGTGGATTGCTTTGGAGGTGCCAATGCCCAAAAGTGGTTGCCTGGGTATCCTTAGCAAGTTACTTAATAAAGTGATAACTTACATACATTGAGAGTTTTAAAATGAGTTAATAAGATGCCTTTGTTCCACACCCATGCCTTGAGCACTAGTACAGGCTAGGATGGTTTGTAAAAAGATATTGGTTTTCTGTGTGGATTGGATGAGCCATAGTTGGTAGCCTTGTTTGTATGATAGGTTACTGATACCACATAGAGTCACTATGGGGTCGAGGTCTAGAGAGACTACCAAGGTAACTCTAGAGTTTACTCATTTGATGACACTTCCCTTTATGCATCTTAGGTTTCCTACATGTGATGGTTGCTTTTGGAATTAGTATGTTTACCTTTGCATTTTGAGTTGTACCTCTTGCAATAGAGATCCTTAAGGATCCTTTTCTTAGGTGTTGCATTGTGATTGGATTTTAGTGTTTGTTATCCAAGTGGGATCTTCTATTATCTCCTTAGCATGGTGGGAGTGGAACTTTGGTTCCACAAGGTTGGATGGTAGTTATTCTTTTACTATTTGAGATTTTGACATACTTGTATTAGTGTTGGATGATCTTTTTTGTTATTACCTTGTTCTTGTTGGAGACTTTCTCTTATCTTTCATATATTGTACTTGTACTTTGTATCTTGGTTTATTAGTACATATTGTGAGACTTTTGTAGTGGATGTTGTTTCATTATGTATACCTTATGATATCAGATGTATCTAGGTTTCATTTATGAGATGATGTGCTTGTTATTAATTTTCATTATATGGAGATTGTATATTATTTTATGTATTTAGTAGATTAATTATTCTATGCAATTCTACATCATAGAACCTTGGGATTTATATTCTATATATGAGTTACATTTGTAGGTATGTATTGTCTTATGTTATATTTCTTCTGCATTGTTATTCATTATTGTTTGTAAACTTTTAAGAAAAAAAATAAAAATTGTAAACATAGTAACATGTTTTAGGTTAATTTCTCTTGGGTTGCCTAGCGGGGAATTACATATTATGTTTTGGTCCCTAAAATTATCGTGTAATGTATTGTTCATATTCATTAATACTAAAAGTATCAGAGATGGTGTCATGTTCTAGTGTTCTATTTTGCATGAGGCATGTTGTATTAAGTGAGGCAGCCTACGTTTCATTCCTTACTACTACGAGAATGCTTTGGTGTGATCTATTTCAAATTGTCTTAGGCTAACATGGTTACTAGCATCAAGTTGTATAAGAAGAGAAATAATATCAATAGTTTAGAGCAATGTTTGTATCCAAGTATTATTTGAAAAATAGTTAGCACCCCCCTCAGGATTCATGACGATGGACTAATCGCCTCTTGTTGATTCTATAAGTCGAGTGGTTGTATCAGGCCTTGACAAGTTGATATTTTTGCGAAATGACAACCACACTTGTAACAAGTGGTATCAAAGCTTGGTCATAGGTTCAAATCCCCTAGGGTAACACTAAGGGGAAGATTATTGGAAAAATGGTCAACACTCCCCTTAGGATTCATGACAAGGGACTAGCCACCTCCTATGGATTCTATAAGTCAAGTGGTTGTATTGAGAATTGATAGATTGATCTTTTGGTACAACGACAACCACACTTGTAACAATTATATGCGAAGTGAATGTGAATCTGACAAAAAAAGATATATGTGTTCATATTTATGTGAGATGGTGCAATCAGTAGAAGAATGATATTTCATTTTTGTATTGCAGTGTGTTGGTGATAGTGACTTTAGTGGGGGATTCAAATCCCATTTATGTGAGATGGTGCAATCGATAGAAGACTGATATTTCATTTTTGTATTGTAGTGTGTTGGTGATAGTGACTTTGGTGGGGGATTCAAATCCCATTTATTATATTCTAGTAGTGAGTCTTATTGTATTGGTAGTTAGCCACCTTTTTAGGATAGTTATCCCAATGGACGGTGAGCCACCCGTAGTGAGAAAATTGATAATGACCTCTTGTAAAAATCACCTTAATCGATGTTACCTTAACTGATGTTCATTTCATGAGAATTAGTTTCTTTGTGGTTTTTCCCAGTTTGGGTTTCCAAGTAAAATTTGGTGTTCATTTTGTTGAATTTTTTGTGCTTTCATGTTTACATCTATTATAAGTTTTTGATTTCTTTATGTATTTACCAGTTTATTAAAAGGATTTGAAAAGTGTTTGTGATTAAATGATTCATCCCTCCTCTCAATTATTTGGCTTGTTCAATAGAGGTTTTATCTTTCATAACTTCTTTTTGGGTTTTTGTGTTTATTCAAAGCTATTGCATCAACATAATTGATCTTATTCAAAGAAGCATTTGCACTATCAAGGTATGATATACTTCATTGTTGAGATCTAGGCTCTTCTACATGACAACACACTTTCCATTATTTCATTTCATTTGAAGCTTGATTCCTAAACAAGGGTTTGACTAAGAAAAACCCATTTTCCCTACCTTTTTCCCCATTTTATGTGTGTAGGTACATGTTATGAGCCACCAAATTAGGATTGATCAATACAAGTACAATCGGAGAACCTCAAAAAGTTTCAGCCAAAATTACCTAGTATAGGATTATATTAGCGACCTGTTCCTAGTATAGATCGAGTTTCAGCCTGTTCCTTCCACTTTTAGCTCAGATTTTACCCACAGGTTAGTCTCCATCTCTTCTTTCCATATCTGCAAATTTCTACTCAATATCAGTTTGTTCCTCTCTATAATTTCCATTTTTCTCCAACTGATCAAATTAAGCACCTTAGTCACATTATTTCATCATTTCCACTTCTTTAATAACATTCATTTAGCAAAGGACTATTTTCCCCATTTAGCGTGTGAGTCTCCTCTTGAGCCTATTGGGGGCATCTTCCTTTTGAGTATATAATTATTGAAAAGGGAGGTGGTTTAAATATTCTTTTTTATTTCTTCCCCTTTCCAATTATATAGTATGAACTATCTTTGATCTTTATTCTAATTTTTTTAATAAATCCACTCAATAGCTTAACTAATCAAAAGTCTTCTCAAATAGAAAAATCCTTGATGGTGTTTATAAAATTTGTTAGTCAAATAATTTAAGCATAGACACCAAGGTTACATGTTAGATTTGATAGGTAAATAGTTATAAGTATTAGACTGGTTACATGTTAGATTTGATAGGTAAATAGTTATAAGTATTAGACATGTAACATGCAAAGTATGATAACAAACAAATATCACAATCAACACATAACATAAGAGATTTAACGTGGAAACCCTGTAAAGGGAAAAACCACCTGGGACCGGCAACCCAAAATTGTTCACTCTTCTAAAGTGAGGTCGGTTAAGACCCAACACTGTTAAAGGTTACAAACACACTGTCAGGTGTGACCTTGTTAGAGGATTTTAGACTAGAAGTTATCATCCAACCAGCATTCACTATGGGGTTGATAGGATAACAATGTTCATTCTATGAATGATACATCATAAGACTTTCAGAGTCCACTCGGTTAAGAGATTTAGATTGTATACAATGGTTAAATATGTAACAGTAAAATGACATGCCTTAATACAACTTCAATTGCAAATTACAGATCAATATTTAGTCCATACAAATCCTTCTGATCAATAGTTCACTTTAGATTCAATACTATATCAACTTGCTGTCCATTGGTAACTGCTCTCTGTACCTCGGTAATTGCTCTGTAGCTTGGTTCTTACTAACTAGTATGATCAGAATGCATGAAAACCTTATTCATGCGATAATCCTGCAGCTTCTTCTTTTTTGGCTTTCTCATAAAGAAATTTTGATCTCTTATATAGACGTGTAAATCATTTTCTTCTCCACCATCAAATTTTGCCACTTAATCACATTCATAGATTTTGCCACTTAAACTTTCTCGGTACTTGTGTCAATAACACATTTCAATCTACTCCGTTAGATCTTCTTTGAATTTTGTTAGTCGTTGATCTGTGTAACAAACATTATATGTTACCTCAATGTTATACTCTTGCCATATCATCAATCTTATCAGCTAAACTAATCATTTAATTCATTTTGTTCTCCTTGGTTAACAAAGAATGCATTAGTGAACACTACTCAGTTAATACTACTGTCGGTATACACTACACTCTGTCGGTGCATACTAGAAATGCTTTATTTACCGACAACATTGCTCTGTGTCTTTCAGCTCTATACTTCATTATAGATGAATGCAGCATAATGAAGTCAATATCATCAAGTCATAGACTCATCAACAAGTTACTCAATGTGTTCCTTATCCTCATCTGTCATGTACATCTTTCCTTATGTAGATTTCTCTGTTCTTCATCTCTTTTCCATTTTTCTTCAAATGTCTCGATGTAGTAACTTACAAGATAAGTGTTGTCAAACTAGTTGACATTAATGAAACCATAATACTAATTTAATCATATTACATATCTAATCAGCAACTTCTCAGTGATCTTTAATCACAAATTCTTCAACCAGATTCCAAATCAGTTGTAGTCCAACAATCTCTCCCTTTGGCATTGATGGCAACTCAAGTAATATGAAATGTACCATACACATACCAAACATACATTCCACAACTTTGTGAACAAATTTTGTAAGTTGAATAGACTTAATATGTTTAATCATTACGTTACTAATCCAGCATTAAATAATACAGCTTTGCCTTTCTGTAGTTGTGATCTGTTTAGTTCTCCTATTCCTACTTCTTTTCTTTGTAACTGATCTTCAATACTCTGTCTCATTCAAAGTTTATCTCCCTTAGATAAATGTCATTGGTGCTTGTTCCTTTTCATATTTTGTTTATCTCTCCCCTTTTCATTTCATATGGTTTATCTCTCCCTTTGATAGCAATGCCAAAGAAACAAATAATCAATCAGCTCTGTAGTAGCCAAGTAACTCTCTGTGGTGTTCAGTACTTCCTCTGTATCTCTGTATACTGATATCTCTTCGGTTCAAGTTCTCAAACTTAATCACAACCTTGAACAAGATTCAAAGTGTGAATTATGCTGCATCAACATGAATGATCTTCTGATAAAAGTTGGCTGATGCAACATCCAGATCACCTTAGTGACCGATAAACAGGGGATGGACCCCCAAGTCTAGTCCTCAAGTATTCAAATGTGTCCTTCGGTAGGGGCTTTGTAAAAATATCTGCAAGTTGTTCTTTAGATGTAACAAATTCTAACTTTACTTGCTTCTCTTGTACTTTTTCTCTTAAGTAATGATACTTAATAGATATATGTTTTGTCTTAGAGTGCATCACAGGATTTTTTGAAATATTAATAGCACTAGTGTTGTCACAGTATATAATCACTGAGTCAGTGATTACCTCATTCATTCCTTCCAACACTTGTTTGATATATGCAATGTTTGAACAGTTAGTAGTAGCAGCAACATACTCTGCTTCAGCTGTAGACTAAGAAATACAAGCCTGCTTTTTACTTTTCCAGGTTACAAGTCTTTCACCAAAGAAAAATGCTCCTCTGGTGGTGCTTTTTCTATCATCCA
This sequence comes from Chamaecyparis obtusa, assembly GCA_027943335.1. NCBI lineage: Eukaryota > Viridiplantae > Streptophyta > Pinopsida > Cupressales > Cupressaceae > Chamaecyparis > Chamaecyparis obtusa. Next base: position 928,422 of record BSBK01001778.1, read on the forward strand.
CATTTCCAGCCCAATCAGCATCGGTGTAAACTTTCAGTTCAAACTTCCCTTCCTTAGAATACCATAATCCATAATTTTTTATTTTCTTCAAGTATCTTAAGATCCTTTTGTAGCTATCATGTGTGATTCTCTAGGGTTAGCAAAAAATCTTGCAACAATTCCCATAGCATGTGCTATATCTGGCCTACTATGAACTACGTACATTAACTTACCAATCATAGATCGGTAAAGTGTCTGATTTACCTCAGTAGTTTCATCCTCCTTTGTCAATTTGTATCTAGTAGCCATCAGTGTTCCTACAGGTTTAGCATCTTTCATGCCAAATGTCTTCAGTACTTCCTTTATGTATTTAGATTGTGTGATGAATATGCCATCACTCTACTGAATCACTTGTAGTCCAAGAAAGAACTTAATTTCTCCGAACATAGACATTTCAAATTCCTTTTGCATTTCATCAACAAATTCCTTGCAGACAAGATCTGAACCTCCAAAGATAATATCATCAACAAAAATTTCAGCAATGATAATAGTATCATCAGTATCACCTTTCACATACAGATTGTTGTTTTCACTTGTTCTAACAAATCCAATACTTAACAAGTAAGTATGCAGTCTTTCATACCATGCTCTTGGTGCTTGCTTTAGTCCATATAAAGCTTTATGTAATCTACATACCATATCTTTATTATCGGGATCAACAAATCCTTCAGGTTGTTCAATGTAGACTTCTTCTTCAAGTATACCATTAAAAAATGTTGACTTCACATCCATTTGATAGACTTTGAATTTCTTATGTGCAGCATATGCAAGTAGCATTCTAACTCCTAATCTAGCAACAGGTGCAAATGTCTCACCATAGTCAATGCCTTCTTCCTGTGCATATCCCTTGCATACTAATCTAGCTTTATTTCTTGTGACTTCACCATTTTCATTCATTTTATTCTTGTATATCCACTTAGTACTGATAACATTCTCATCTTTTGGTTCGGGTACTAAGAACCAGGTTTTGTTCTTTTCTATTTGTTCTATTTCCTCCTTCATTGCATTAACCCATTCTTCATTCTCTAATGCAACTTTCATAGTTTTAGGTTCAAACTCACAAATTAGACATGTACCTTGTCGTGTTTTGCTTCTGGTTTGCATTCCAACATGTCTGTGTCCAATGATTTGTGTTTCAGGATGATGTCTCTTGACAAAACTAGCCAAAACTTGATTTCTCCTTTCTTGTTCATCCTGCTCAGGGTCATTTCCTTGCTCGGCAGCTTCTTCATGTTCATCGATTTGTGGTGCCTATTGTACTGCATTGTTTCCCTGCTGATCGATTGTTACAGCTTGCGGTGTCAGTAGATACTCTGGATGTTCAATGTAAGTGAATCTACCATAGTCTTTCGGTTCCTTTGTACTTTCCTCTATGTACTTGTCATCAAAATCATCAACACGAACATTAGTACTTTCAACAATCTTATTTGTAGCCTTATTCAAACATTTTTATGCTTTACTTGTAGTGGAATATCCAAGAAATATTCCTTCATCTCCTTTAGAATCAAATTTTCCATTTCTCTCATCTTTCAAGATAAAGCATTTACTTCCAAAAATTCTGAAATAATTTACAGTAGGTTTGTGTCCAAACCATAGTTCATAAGGTGTTCGGTTGGAGTCCTTTAGTTGTACTTAGTTAAGAACATATACAGCAATGCTGACAACTTCCCTCCAATATGTCTGAGCAACATTCTTTTGTATCATCAATGTTCTAGCATAGTCAATTATAGACCTATTCCTTCTTTCAGCAATGCCATTTTGCTGAGGTGTCCTCGGTGCATATACCTGCCTCTTGATTCCATGCTCATTGCAAAATTTAGTAAATTCATTAGAGATAAATTCACCTCCTCTATCAGATCTTAAGCACTTTATTTCCTTGTTGATTTCTTTCTCTACCTTAGCTTTATACCACTTAAACATTTTGAAAGCTTTAGATTTCTCTTTTAAGAACATAACAGTCATTAGTCTAGTGTAATCATCAACAAAAAGAATAAAATATCTATCACCATAATATCTCTGAGTTCTCATAGGTCCACATAGGTTGGTATGAACCAATTCAAGTATCTTCTTTGTTGAATAGTCCTTGTTTTTAAAACTAGACTTAGTCATCTTACCTTTCTGACATTCATGGCACATGGCATGATCAGGTTTTGTCAAGTTAGGCAATCCTCTAACTCTTTTCTTTCTACTAATCTTGATTATGTTGTCAAAGTTCACATGGCATAACCTTCGGTGCCACAACCAAGCATCTTCATCCTTTATTAACAAATAAGAAGAATGATCTATATCAAGATAGAATAGATTACCTCTGGATTGTGTACCAGTTCTGACAAGTCTTCCTCCATCATCATAAATCTTCACCTTTTTTCTCTCAAAAGCCAGTCAGTGGCCTGAATTGTTCAGCTGAGCCACACTTATCAGATTATAGTTTAGTCCATCTACCCAATATGCATTTTCACATTGTAATCTGTCATTGATCATCGGTGAACCTTTACCTCTTACCATACAAGGTGCATCATTTCCCATTCTCATAGATCCTCCATTATATTCAACAAGATGATCAAACTTCTCTACATCACTGGTCATATGATGTGTGTAGCCACTGTCTATGATCCATGTATCATTTCTTCTTATTTTAGAGATCAATGTTGTCTCTTCATGTTTCTCTTCCTCTTCTGAGTCATCTTTCATAGCAACAAATACAACTTCTATATCATCATCAAAATTAGATTCAGTTTCAATATCTTCAGCTATGTAACATACCTTTTTGCCTTTTTCATCTCGGTTGTCTCTATTGTTGTGTCGGTAACCTCTGTTGACTCTTTTCCATAACTTCCTTCAGGTCAGTCTTTGGATCTATCATCATCTTTCTTTTGTGGACATCTAGTAGCGATGTGACCGACTTCTTTACAATTGAAGCATGCTAAAGGAAGCTTACCTCTATACCTTCCTTTTCCTTTGGGCAATCTTCAGGCCATAAGTGCTTCAAGCTCATCAAGTTCATCATTGGTATTGTCATCACTATCACAATTCTTACTATTCCTGCTAGACTTTCCAATCTTCAAAGAAGACATGAAAGCGGATTCAACAGAAGGAACAACACTATTATCAAAATTATTTAATTCAAAGGTTGTAAGTTTACCAATCAGAGTGTCAAGAGTGAGGTTGGATGTAGCTCTTGTTTCATGAATTGCAGAAATCCTGATTGCATAAACTGGTAGCAAAGTTCTGAGAATATTGCTTATTACAGTTTCATCATCAATTACTCCATCAGATGCTCTAATAGCATGTACCACCTCTTTGAGTCTATTTGATTATTGGACAATATTCTCACCTTCTTTCATTCTCATATCATCAAATCTGCCTCTCAAACTTTCAGCTCGGGCTCTTTTGACATTCAGATCTCCATTGTAGATTTGTGCTAATTTATCCCACATTCCTTTGGCAGTTGTGCATGTCTTGATATCTTCAAATTTAGCATCGATACAAGCAGCAACAAGTTCCATCATAGTAACATTGTGTTCATGTTTATCCTTCAATTGATCAACAGTTAGGGGACCAGTGGGTGGTTGTATGTAGCCATTTTGCATCAGATCTAGTGCTACATTCCCAATTCCAGATATGTGCAGCTTCATTCTGCTTTGCCATACTGTGAAGTTCTCTTTATTCAGTTTGGTACTTCCCTCTTATACATCTTGAGACCTTTATGCTTAAGTTCTTAAAACTTTGTTCCAAGCAACGTAGCTCTGATACCAATTGTTAGAATAACTGAGAGGGGGGTGAATCAGTTATCCAGTGTCCCAAAACAAAAAGTATAATTCAAAACAATTTCTTCAATTTCTGCTCGTTAGTAAGCAATAATAACTCTTACTATCTATGCTTTTACTGATTACCAGTCTAATACTTATAACTGTTTACCAATCAAATCTAACATGTAACATGCAAAGTATGATAACAAAAAAATATCACAATCAACACATAACACAAGAGATTTAACGTGGAAACCCTGTAAAGGGAAAAACCACCTGGGACTAGCAACCAAAAATTGGTCACTCTTCTAAAGTGAGGTCGGTTAAGACCCAACCTTGTTAAAGGTTAAAAACACACTGTCAAGTGTGACCTTGTTAGAGGATTTTAGACTAGAAGTTATCATCCAACTAGCATTCACTATGGGGTTGACAAGATAACAATGTTCATTCTATGAATGATACATCATAAGACTTTCAGATTCCACTCGGTTAAGAGATTTAGACTATATACAATGGTTAAATATGTAACAGTAAAATGACCTGCCTTAATACAACTTCAATTGCAGATTACAGATCAATATTTAGTCCATACAAATCCTTATGATCAATAATTCACTTTAGATTCAATACTGTATCAACTTACTGTCCATTGGTAACTACTCTTTGTAGCTCAGTAATTTCTCTATAGCTTGGTTCTTACTAACCAGTATGATCAGAATGCATGAAAACCTTATTCATGCGATAATCCTACAGCTTCTTCTTTTTCGGCTTTCTCATAAAGAAATTTTGATCTCTTATATAGACGTGTAAATCATTTTCTTCTCCACCATCAAATTTTGCCACTTAATCACATTCATAGATTTTTTCCACTTAAAATTTCTCGGTACTTGTGTCAATAACACATTTCAATCTGCTCTGTTAGATCTTCTTTGAATTTTGTCAGTCGTTGATTTGTGTAACAAACATTATCTGTTACCTCGATGTTATACTCTTGCCAGCTCATCAATCTTATCAGCTAAACTAATCATTTAATTCATTCTATTCTCCTCAGTTAACAAAGAATGCATCGGTGAACACTGCTCAGTTAATACTGCGGTCGGTATACACTACACTCCATCGGTGCATACTAGAAATGCTTTATTTACCGACAACACTACTTTGTGTCTTTCATCTCTATACTTCATTATAGATGAATGCAACATAATGAAGTCAATATCATCAAGTCATAGACTCATCAACAAGCTACTCAATGTGTTCCTTATCCTCATCTATCATGTACATCTTTCCTTATGTAGATTTCTCTATTCTTCATCTCTTTTCCATTTTTCTTCAGATGTCTCGGTGTAGTAACTTACAAGATAAGTGTTGTCAAACTAGTTGACATCAATGAAAACATAATACTGATTTAATCATATTACATATCTAATCAGTAACTTCTCAGTAATCTTTAATCACAGATTCTTCAATCAAATTCCAAATCAGTTGTAGTCCAACAGTTGTATATGATGGGGTAATATTAACAAATGAGAGGTATACTAGTTTCTACTCTTGTTTGATTAAATGTACCAAAATAAAGTCAAAATTCATATATGATCATACAATGTCTTAGGAGCATCTTAGAAACCAACAATCCAAATACTTGATGCTAGAAACATTCTTTGCTCAAACACCTAGACAAGATCTTGAATTAAGGTCATTGTGATTGTCATGTCTCCTTTGTGAATAATTAATTAAACATATAAGACATCTAGTGTAGTTTTTATCTTGTCTAAATGAGTTTTGAAAGTGATAATGGCATTGCCTTCAATACATCTCTAGTTTTACGAGAATTTTGGTCTTCGATGAAAATTTGCTTTTTTAAGTCTTTATCAGACCTAAAAAGAAATTCTAAGTGGATATTAGAAAACAAAATGGTAAAATTTTAATGAAAGTGTTAGTATACAATAATACTTACATCTTGGATTGTGGTAAACATATGATTTCTTTGTTCTCTTTTGATATTTTGATATTTTTCATTCCAACTTGCAAGAGAACAAACAAAGTGGCTTAACAAAAAAAGTATTAATTGTGATTATATACTAAAATTACCTGTTTTCAAATATGTAAAGAAATGTAAGAAAATTTTGAGATTTTATTGGGAATGTTAGAAGCATATACTCTTGGTAACTAATAGAAATAGATCAATCATTTATAATCCAATAAAATAGTTCTTACATTTTTCCTCTTGGGTCTTTTTTCTTCCTCTTAATACATCATATGCTCATTTTTCTACTACAATGGTCTTGTATCAAACCTTTGATTTATCTTCTTTATTTTTATGTCATTGATGTATCCATCCTTTATTTAAATCTTATCTCCATCACCTATAATTGTTTTAGTTATGCTATTTGTGAAACAAATAGAGCTGAATCAATTGTATCAAGTGTGTGTTTAATCATCTCCTTTTCTCCCTCTACTACTTTCTTCTTTTCTATCTCAATGGATGAGGTGAGTTGGTGCAAAAAAATTTCAATTATACTATTCAAAGTGTCTATGTATGCCTCAATATAATTTATTGTGACTTGTTTGGTTATTGCTTGACTCTTTGGGCCCTATTGTGTGTACATGAGTGTTGCTTGGTGGAACATTCATTTCTTTTTTAGTGATTTTTTTAATAGGTCAATATCCAATACTTCTTTTTTATATTTCTTTTCCCTTCATATGTGATTAGAGTTTTGGTGGTGTTTGTTTTATTAACTTTTTCTTCTTCTTTTTTGGATCCTTTATGTTCATCTATTTCTCTTACTAGTCCTTACCATATTCTACATCTAATGCATCTAGAATTATTTTTTCTTTATATTCCTTGGTTTTGATGAAATATGAAGTCAATCATAGTGTTATTCTAATCATGATAAATAGTCAAGAGTGGGGTACTAGTAGTGTTATTTAATTGATTATGAATATTCAACATAGGGTACCATGCCAGTGTCTTATGTTTGTGCTTGACATAGTTGGTTCAAGACCTAAACCTTAGGTGAAAGGCTTGAAGATTAGGGGTTGTACGTTGAATTTTGTAACACAAGAATCTAGGATCAAATAATAAAATGAAAAAAACCTTCCACAAGCAAGGGTAGAAAGAAAGAATTTTTATATTCCTCAATACAAAAAAGAATACAATATGCAAGATTACATGATTGTAGGAATACAAGATGAATTACAATGAAGATATCTATTTACTTTAGAAAAATTAATTATTCTAAAAATAGAAAAAGCTAACTTAGACTAAAAATAGCAAACTAGAATTAGATATGCAAACTAGAAGTGCATGATATGTATAATTTGCAAACTAGAGCCCAACTAAACTAGACTAGCCTAAATTTAGGCTCAACTAAGTGAACTTAAGCTTGAAATGAATGTGAAAACATGTGCTCAATTATGCATAATAATATGCATGTGAATATTCTTGAGCTTGTGAATAATCAATAAATACAACATATGCAAATATGCCTAATGTAACAAATGTGCATGCTCTAACACTGTAGGAGTGCTAGTTGTATCCCCCCTCCCATGTAGAGGGCATTCCACACCAAAGGTGTTATCTTTGGCAAAGTTTGATTTTTTTGGGACTTACTATTTATAGTAATTTTGACATGTGTTTGACATGTAGTTGCATGAGTCATTATTTTAATTTTAAAAAGTTATGTTTTAAAATGGCTCTACAACTCAAATGTAATATACTATGGAAATTCATATTCTTGTACAATTTTTTTGAAGATTGTTGTAATTGTTGTAATGCAAAAGATCCTTGTTTGTGGTTTTTTTCTTGGTACAATTTTACAAGGTTTTCCACATAAATTTGTGTGTTTAATGTTTATTGTTCTCTCTACATAATGTTGCAATGTATTTTTCATAATAGATATTTTTCTTGACTTTTTCTTCTTTGTGCTTAGTTGTATGGGTTCTTTAGCCACTTCCTAGATTGATTTATCTTGTGTGTACCTTCAATGGTAAGGTTGTTAGTATATTTCTTTTTTCTCCATGGCTCCATATCTTTCCTATTGCTTTGGATCCCTTATTTAGAATATCAAGGATCCCACATGCATTCTATCTAGCTATCTAATTTGAGTCCCGAGGAGGGTATGAACTACCACACATTTATTACGTAATTCTTCCACGTGCCTCTTTTCTATTTCTTTCACGCCTTTATTTCTGATTCTTTATTCTTGATTATTTATTTTTGCTATCAAAATATATGTAAGCTATCTCAATTATTATCCTAATGTTGTATTGGTATCTCTTTGTACATGACGTAATCTATTCTAAATTGTATTAGAAAAATTATCCATTTACTTTGTGTTCTTTGTACATATTTGAGAATATTTTCTCTTGCTATATTATGAAATGCACATATATAATTAATCTTTTATATGGGGATGTGTGTGATAGATCAACTTGTGATTAAAAACAAGGTAACTAGAATAGTTGTGTTGTTGCTATCTTGAGTTTTTGTTTGTTGAGCTAGAAAATCTTTTATATGTTGTGTTGGTGATGTAGAGATGGAAGTTTTTATTTGTAGTAGATATATAGGTTATTCTTATGTACCTAGAAATAATTCTAAAGTTATTGTTCTTATTATAAATGTGTGGATTCCTTATCTTCCTCCTTTTGAGTCATTTTTCTTCCTCTATCAATACATCATAGGATCATTTTGTTATTGTAGTGGTCCCTTATCAAATATTTAATTTGGATTCTATATTTTGTATCATTAATGTTTTCACCCTATATTTATATCTTAATTTCATCACCTATAATTGTATTAGTCATTCTATTTGTGAAACAAATAAAGTTGAGACAACTACATTAGGTGCTTGTTTTACCATCTCCTCTTCCATCTCTACCACTTTCTCAATGGATGAGGTGACTTTCTCCAAAAAAATAAAAATAATACTATTCAAAGTGTCTATATAAGCCTCTGTAGTTCCCACCCATAGTTTTCTTTTTCATTTTTTCATTGCCAAACTCTTTTAGGACACGTTCATGTGTGCGTTGATTATTTCAACTTTATTATGTGGTTTTGTATGTATGACATTACATGGTGATTTGATATTAGATAGGTATGAGATATCATATGTTTGCAGTTAGATGATGTTAGTTACTTCAATGATTATTATTTATATGTTTAAAATATTAGTTGTGTTCATGATTTTACTTACCCCGTACTTGCATTTATATAGCTATCATGTATGTTTTACCTTTCCATTTGACGTATCTGATGTGGTTGAGGGATGGATTTGTAGTTACTTGCTTGCGGGGTCCACACGATGTCCTGATCCCCACCATTGCTTGTTATATATATTTGGATGTACATGCTTGTCTTTTATGTAGGTTTGTAGGTACAGGGCATCGACTTTCCTGAATTATCAGGATGAGTGTGCCCTATCACAATATCTTAATGGTAAAAGAGGGGAGATAACATTCAAGTTCGAATCCCAACCTAAGCCATTTATTGTGCTGAAATAGTAGACAATTTTGTGATATATTACCTTTCTGAATTCATCTAGGTAACGTGAATTCATAAGCCTTTCCCTTGAGCATGATTATCATTTTATTCGGTTTAGTTGGTTTTTCTGATCTTTGGCTGGTTGGTGTGATTATTGTGAAATGGCTAAATGTTTACTAAGACTAATTATGTGATTTACATAATTAAATCTTCTTAAATATAGAAAATTAAATGTGACAGTATTTAATTAATGACAATTAATTAAATACATTTATTAATTATAAGACTTAATTAAAAGTCTATTTGTGGAAATGAAAGATTTAAATAATTATTAAATTCAAATTAAAGATAAATTGGATAAATAATAAAATGATTAAAATAATATTCTTTTAGTTAAAACTAATATGCAATTAAGTTGCACAATCAATAAAAATAAATAAAATAATAAAGTAAATGTTAGGAATTAAGTGAATTGATATAAACAAGAAATACAAAAGTGCATTGAGTTATTAATTAGAAAATTGATTAAATCATGCAAAAGAGAGATTGATGTTAACAAAGTTTGTGGAGTTGAGTTGAGTTCTAGGTTTTGCATGGTTGAGTTCAAGTTCTAGGCTTTTTTTATTTATGAGGAAGATTTGATCGTTATTCTAGACACAAAAATTTGCAGGTTTTGGCTGGAAAGATTGAATTGAAGGATTTTTGTGAAAGCTTTGGAAGTTTTCAGGGTTTTTGGTATTCTTTGTGGCTTCTATCAATTGGTGGTTTGAGGAAGGGTCTGAAAATCCTCGTAGATTAAATTATTTTATTTAAAAAAATTTGTTTTCTTCATGCCTATTAGATTTGGTTGATATATTTTTGGTTTTCTTATTGTGCTTAGATTTCTCATTATTAAGCTTTTGAGATCTTATTTTATTAATACCTGGTATGTTAGGAAATACCATAATTAAATCTCATTTTAAATCAATTAGGGTTTGATAAATTTTGTGGTAGAAAACCTTAAGGTTTGTATCAAATCAAATTATCTAAATAATTTTGCTTCCTGGTAGTAGCCATTTATTAGTTTTCTCGCTAGTAAATTTTATAGGAAAATGTGTGTGTGTGTGTGTTTTAATGTTCTATTTGGCATGTTAATAGGACTTCGAGGGTTAAACCTCTTGCAAAGAATGAACCAAAGTGCATCTGGTGTCCACCAGAGGAAGGGTGTATTAAAATCAATTTTGATGGGGCCTCTAGAGGCAACCCGGGACAGTCTAGCGCATGATATGTAGCAAGTAATGAGAGTGGTTGTATTTTGGTGCTCGAAGCTAAAAGGTTACCAAGTGGTACTAATAATGAGGCTAAATGTTTGGAAATGGTTAGGGCGGTACTGATGGCTAAGTAGCTTGGAGTCCAAAAATTACATCTAGAGGGAGACTCATAATTGATAGTGAATGGGATTGCCAAAGGCCAAATGGATACTTTGTACCTAAATAAACATGTCAGGAGAATTTAGACCATGCTAAAGGCATTCAAAGATTTCAAAGTGACCCATGTTCCTAGGGAAGCAAATTCAATTACTGACAAGCTTTCCAACATTGGAGTGAATGGTTCTTTAATGGACAAGTATGAACTTTTCAAGGATTTAGAGTTCTTGAAATCCATATATCTCTCTCTGCCAAACTCCCATGTGCCACTTTGAATTAATAATTACCACCTAAAGTGAGGTAAGGATTAATGATTTTGGAGGTGGGGGCGTATAGGTGCTCTTTTCAATACAAAGTTGCAAGGTTGATTGGGTTACAAGTGGAGTGTGGGAAGTATGGAATCAAATTGTTAAAATCTAGAGACTCATGTAGAGTACATAATAGGAATTTTTAGACAACTAGCAGGGGACAGAGATAATTTTGAGGCATGGCCTAACCTTTAAGTGGGGATGAATTATGTTCAGACCATCATTTCCATTTCCCTTTCTCGGTCTCTATTTTGGTGCACGCAACCTTGCGATGGAGGAAAATATCTCCTTGCAAACAATGGGTCAGCTTCCTGGATTCACAGGGGCTATTTCACTCCAAAGGATGCACAACATTTTCAAGATTGATCATGTCAAATATTGGGATGCGGTGGTGCAGTTCCTGGGAGAGGAATTTCTTAACTTTGATTGCGACGGAGGACCAATCTCGATATTTCCTCTATTTATCTCACTCTGGATTTGATGGTGGGTTCCTCATGGGCTGAGGTGCTCCATGTGGCTCGTACATGCCTTGAGTCCAAATGGGCACGAGGGCTCGAAGGAATTGTGGCATGGTCAAAGATTAGTGTCAGGTTCCATATGTATAATGGCCCATGGCAGCTCATTGGAGGGGGCTCAGAAGAATTGCAACTATTTCCGGTGTGGTCCTCCACCAGACCAAAGGAAGTGCACCTAGTGAGCACCAGGAAAAGATGGAAATCTCTACTCTCCTTCCTGCAAAAAATTGAGGAGGAAAGGGTCATTCTAGTTGTCGAGCGAAGGAGGAAGAAGGTGATGCTAGTGAAATCTTTAGAACCTTTGGGAGAGGATGGTTGACCCATGCCACATAGACAACTTCAACTTAGAGAGGGGACTTGTGGAGATTTGAGTGGTGGTTGCTTGGAGGACGTGGGGATGTCCATGGGACAGGTCGAACATGGGATGGGTCACGACATTGATGTAGCTGAACGGAGGGCAGTGAAGGGCATTGGGGGAGCTAGCTCTACATCCCAAAATTTCTCCAAGGATGAGGGTGCCAGTTAGTTTAAATAATATGTGGTGTTTTGTACTAGTTGGAAACTTTTTGTGTTTTGGAAAACTATCTGGCACTGTTAGTGTATATTTTTGGTTGTCTATAGTTCGGGGGGTGATTGCAATTGTTTGTATGGAAATTCTACCTTAAAGAGGCTTTTTTGATATTAATAAAATATTACTATTGTTGATAAAAAAAATGTTCTATTCATTCTTTCTTTATATATATATATATATATATATATATATATATATATATATATATATATATATATATATATATATATATATATATATATATATATTTGTTATTTTTGGATCAGAGAAATTCTCTAATTAAAATAAAATAAAATAAATAATTAAAAAATAAAATAAAATAAATAAATAAATAATGTGCATAGTTTTGGAGGTAGGGGGTTTCCCAACCCCCACCCGACAACCAAGGTTGTCGACGATAATATAAGCTTTTATGGCAGCCATGCTACCAACGACAACAAGAGAGGTGGACCAAGCCCATCTCAACCCTTTTTGTAATTAATAATTTGTTTTTTTAAGTCATTTTTAAAATTGATTTCCTTATTATCAGAGTTTAATTTAAGAATGTAATTATAGTTTTATTAGTGATTATTTTTAATAAATTAATTTATGCGATAGTGTTTTACAAACTATTTTATAATTATTAAATTCTTATGATTGTGTTCCTTCTATAGTTATGGGCTAAGGGGGAATCTTTTACATTATTTTCTTAGGATTGTTACGAGAGACAGGTTGGGGAATTGTATTATGTTTGTTTGTCTTGCATAGTTGTATGGCATTTGATTTTGTAATAACCCAACCTTATGGAAGTTCTTGTCTATGCTATGAATTATATGTGATGAAAATTGGTTATGTGTGTTCCTATGACATTTTGGAACCAAATCTTGACTTTTATGATTCACGATTATCTATTAGATGATTTTGAGATTTATGAGCTTATGGTAGGTTATTAAGGTGTTAAAAGAAAGTGGCTTACTTTAGAGGCATCTGAGCCCAGAAGTGGCTAATTAAACAAGTGATAATATAATACATTAAATGGGGTTTTAAAATGAATTAAAAAGATAATGGATTCCTCGCCCATGACTTGAGTGCCAGTATAGGCTAAGGATGGGAGTGAGATAAGATGCTTGCATGTTTAGTAGTGACGATGAGTTATGGCATGATCGATTATCCTTGTCTACATGAGAGGGTTTTAGGCTCCGCATATGTTCGCACTTGGGAGATGGAGTCCTGTGAGATCATTAAAAGGGGTTAACATATGTGATGACACTTTCCTGATTTCATCGTAGGTTTTCTACGTGTGTTGGTTGCCTCTAGATTAGTATGTGTACCTTTGAGTTTTTAGTTGAACCTTTAAGATAGGAAAATTTTAGGATCCCTTGCTTAGTATTACTTGATGATTTATTTTGGTATTGTTATCCAAGTGGGGTCTGATGTTATCTCCTTAGCACGGTGGGAGTGGAATTTATAGGTTTCCACGAGGTTGGGAGGTAGTGATTCTCTTACCATTTGAGACTTAGATATTCCTATACCCTTGTTGGATGATCCTTGTCGCACTTGCTTCTTATTCTTTCATGCTTGGAGATTTGTTCCTGTTCTTTCCTTATTTATATTTTTTACTCAGTAGTATTTTACATACCCTGTGACTTATGTAGTGGATGTGGGTTATCATGTATACCTTATGGTTCATATGTATTTATTTATTCTTTTGAGATATTTTACTATGTGCAAGATTTATATGATTTGTGTACTTAATAGATTCAATTGTATTTACGTAATTCTATGTCAAGGAACCCTTGAGATTTGTAATCTATAATTGAGATTGTGTATATGAGTATATATGAACTTTATGTTTTACTTCAACTTTGTTATTCAATATTATTTGTAAACTCTTAGGAAAAATATATATTCTATAAACTTAGTAGCAGTGTTTAGGTTAATTTCTCATGGGTTCCTTGGCGGCATTACAACCTAAATATAATTGATTGTGGCTTCTTTAATTATTGATTGAATTTTTCAGCCCATGTGTGTTGTTTGATGAAATATTTATTTCTTGTATAGTGAGTTAGTTAATTGGTCAACACACAAGAGTTATTCTTTTTATATTTATTTTCACTTCAACATATGTGGTAATAGTTTTGGTGACTTTTTTTTTCCTTTTTTTTCTTCCGTCTTTTATTCTTCTTTATGCATCTTGTTCTCCTTCTCCTCCTTATAAAATTGTATATCGAATATCTAAATTATTTTTATTTTGATCCCCTAATTTTTTCTTGATTTTTTTCCCTTTGTACTTAGTTGTATGATTTCTCTAGTGGCTTCCTAGTTTGATGGTTCTTACTGTGTACCTTTAATGTTGGGGTTTTTAGTAGATTTATTTTTATTTTCTCATTTGGCTCCTTATCATTCCTATACTTGGGGTCCCTTATATATAATCTCAAGGATCCCACATTTAATCCATCTAACCTTCTAAGGTAAGGTGTATATGTGCCCTCTTTTAGCATTGGAGGTTTTGAAGCACACTATTTTTTTAATGCAACTTCACTTTATTTTTCTCAATGTGTTCTTCTAACTTCTTTTTATACGGCTCCATGAATTTTTCAAATGTTTCAAACCTTTCTCAAGTAGGATCCTTAGGTAGAGTCAACTATGTTTTAGCATATGATTTTACCAATTCATTATTGATTTCATAAGGGGGTTATGAAATCTACAAGACCTTAGTTTTGTTTTGTCCATTAAAATTTGGTCTTTGTCCACTAGAAAAAAATCATTTATATTTTTTGGACCGTGTCATAAGATATCATTTTTGAGCTAACATTTGTTATTAGAAGGAATATAAAACCCCTCATATATCAAATCCAAGTTGTGGCATCTTTGAAGTGTCACACATGTTCATTAATTCAAGGTACCATTATTTTTCTCTTTTGTTATACCTTCACGACAAATGTTGATGACATTTTCATAAAATAGAAAATTAAGCATATAATTAGAGTGTCGTGTTGGAATTGGTAGTGTGTATTATTTATGCATTAGATTTTTCCTAGCATTTTTTCCCCTAGTAGCTTATACAAGTTGATATATTTTCTCTTGAACACCATATGATATGTTGTGTCAATAAAAATATAAAATGAAAAATTGTCCTAGTTTGTATAATAGACCTTGTATGTTATACCCATAGTCACATAGTGCATGAAAAAGTTTATGATTTTTATCACATCTTGACTCTCCTATCATATGTAGCTTTAATTAGCTTAGAAACCTCATTATTTTTAAATTATTTATTTGAAGATACCTTACCTTTTGCGCTTAACCTTGTTATGGTATGGATAGTTTGTTTAACAATTTGTTAGGGCTAGTCTAGATATATGCATTCATTGAATATGAGTCAAAATTATAGTTATCCAACTTTCTTGATTTGAAAAAATTGAGAATTTATTTTGTACATCCAACTTTGGTTATTTCCAATCTATTGATATTATGGAAAGTACTATTCTTTCCCTAATTATAGAAAAGATCTTTCAAAGAAGTTTCAATTTTACGCGATCAACCTCCTTGAGTTGTGCATGAATTCAATTTCTTTCATCCATCATATAGATTACATCTATTGGCACCTTAGAGAATATTTTATTATGTTTTATCTCCATATTTTTGTACATGGGAACTTACATTTTTGTTGTAACCTCTAAGAAATGTCAACAAAGGTAGGGTTCTTAATTGTTCTTCTATAAATCTAGAAGCAATATTAACAATTTTTCAAAAGATATTTTGATGTAATTAAAGTGTTATACCTTAATTATTCTTCACCTAGGTCCTAATTACACATCACTTAAGCTTACATAGGGGCCATGTAGCATCTTTTAGGAGCATCTCCACTTTAAGTGGTGTTACATATTATCACTTCCATTTTATGTGGTTTCTCCACCTTTGGTGCAGGTATTACTTTATCACTTTTCCAAATTTGGAGGATGATCCACCTTTTGTGGATGTGTTGCACAAACTCTTTTCCACCTTGGAGGGTGATCCACATTTAGAGAACATGTGAAGCTTTCACTTTTCCACCTTAGGTGGATGGTAGGTTATCACTTTTTGTATCATGTCACAAGATTATGACACTTGTTATAATATTATATACTCCTATGTTTGTTATTATCATGTTATTTCTCTCTTGTTATTATATTTTCCATTAGGCCTTTGGATCTTGGGTGGCTACTTTCATAGCCAAATCTTACATGGTATTAGAGCTATTTTAGTGCCATTAGATAGTCATTTAAAAGATTTAAATTTGTGTTTTGGTAGATTTTAGGTGGGGGTCCTCTTTGTGTCTTTGTATTGCAAGTCAAAATTCAAGATTTTTGGTGCAAATCTAAGGTCACCATTAGATTCAAAAGGCCCATAAACCTCAAGATAAATCTTTGTTTCATCCAAATTAGATATTAGAGGCCAAATCTATTAGCATTTAAAGGTTTCATGCACTTGCCAAATTCAGGAGGTAGTTGACATTTTTGTGAACTTTGGGCCAAAACCATCCCCATCATCACAAACAAAAGGCCCAAATTAGTTAAGATTAATTCTTAATTCATAAAAATAGAGTACTTGACCCAAGTCTCATAAAATAAATTTACTTCATGGCAGTATAAATATCATTATTATAGTTGAATTTGAAGGTTAACTTCTAAGGATCATAACTTGGTCATACAAGCTCATTTTTAAGAGCAATATTTTTTTATTTGGGCTAGTTTTTTCTCTCTATGAAATGGTGAAACCACTTTTGATTTTTATGCATGAATTTTCCCAAAAAAATCATTTTTTTCAAGTGTTACTGAGTAATGCCCACTTTTGGAACTTGTAGTGGGCACACATAGAATCCTTTTCAAGTGCCTTTTTTTAAAGTGCTTCATTTTTTTATACTTCTCATTTATGTTATCAACTTGTAGCTAGTGTGATCATACAATGTACTTTCAATACTTTGCCTTATTTTCCCTATTTTGGCAATTGTAATGCATATATCTTAGTTAGGTTTTTTTGCATAGTGATCTAAGTTTGGTATAGCCTGATTGTGGCTATTGTAATCATTGAAACCAGAAGTCCACTTTGCCTTTGTCTTGTAAGTGGCCATTGTCAATGCATTAAGTGTAAAGTGCCAAATCATTAGGGGGAGGGGGTTTTTTGATTGAGTGAATTTGAGGGAGCTCTTCATGAGTTCTCTTCTCTTTGATTATTGGCGGGGGGGGGGGGTTTCCTCACATGGGGTTTTGTCCATCTCATTCATCACTAGGATCATTTTGTATTTTCATTCTCTTTTGGGGAGGAGTTTTATCCTAGTGGGTTTTTTGTTTTTATCCATTGGTGAGAGATTGCATTGTATTTGTACATAGATACCTAACATGGCCTAGTAGTCAGGATCCATATTGCATTATGTGCATACATTCTCCATAAGTTGCACTTAAAGGTGGGTGGCAGTGTAATTAAGGTTTTATAGCTTGGTTATTCTTCACCTAGGTCATAATTACACACAATTTAAGCTAAGTTAGGGACACCATAGGAGTATCTCCACTTTAGGTAGTGTTATCATATTATCGCTTACACTTTATGTGGTGTCTCCCCCTTTGGTACACTTATCAGTTTATCACTTTTATATATTTGGAGAGTAATACACCTTTAGTGGGTCATGTGTTGCACAAAATCATTTCCACCTTAGAGGGTGATCTACTTTTAGTGGACACGTTCACTTTTCCACCTTAGGTGGATGGTAGGTTATCACTTTTTGTCTCTCATCATAAGATTACAACACTTGTAATAATCTTATGCACTCCTCACCTTGTTCTATTTAAACAAGTGGTTTCATTTATAATATTCAATGAAGTCAATTCAATTAGCTCAATAATCCAGTTGATCCATTCTATTGAATTATTTATAGGAATAAATTTATTCTTGTCATATTATTTCTCTCTTGTTATTGAGATTTCCATTAGGTTTTTAGATCTTGGGTGGATACCTTCATAGCCAATTCTTACTAGAGATCCCAACTTATAAATAAAAAAGTCTTATTTTTTATGGCTTGAGTTCTATTATTAGTGGTGTTTTCTGTACTTGTTGTTGCATTTATTTATGTGTTTCTTGGCTTTTCCTAGTAATTAATTTTATTAATGAATCTTGTAACTTATTGATACTTTAAAATAGGATACATGTTTATAATACATATGGTACAAGTTGTTTAACTAGATAAACTTCTTGAGAGGGCTTTAATATTGCTTTGTTTACATACCTAGCCATTAACGTATCTTCTAATGTTTTTAGTATAACCATGCCTAAGGAAGAGATTTTTTCAATGCGTTATGGTTGAAGCCATATTACTTTGAGTTTCACCTAATTTTGAATTTATTATCAAAGTAAATTAAATCATCCATTTATAATTTCTTATATTTCAAACTCCTATCATGCCAACATTTATTACACTTTTATTATAGACTTGTTTTGGTATACTAGTAATAGTTTTATTTTATGGAGTTTTATCAAATCGTATAACATCCATTTAAATAACTTCTCATGAAAATTCAAGGCTTCCTTGGTTTGGTATAATAAATCTCTCTCTCTCTCTCTCTCTCTCGCACACACACACACACACACACACGTATGTATGTATATGTATATGTATTTTCAAGGTGGAATCAAGCCCATATACTAACCCAAAAGATAAAATTTAGCCAATCTTAGTTTTTGTGCAAGCCAATAACATTACACAAATTTTAACATCTCATTCTAAAAGTATTTTTATCACATAGTTTTGTAAGTGTTGTACCTATAATCTTATCAAAGGATTTAATAGCTCTAGTTTCTTGGAGATGATATATATTATTTTTACTTTAAGTGATAATTTTGTGAATGAGTTTTGTGATAATCTTAGCAATGAAATATTTGATATATGTATGTATATGTATTTTCAAGGTGGAATCAAGCCCATGTATTAATCCAAAAGATAAAATTTAGCCAATCTTAGTTTTTGTGCAAGCCAATAACATTACACGAGTTTTAACATCTCATTCTAAATGTATTTTTATCACATATTTTTGTATGTGTTGTACCTATAATCTTATCAAAGGCTTTAATGACTCTAGTTTCTTGGAGATGATATATATTATTTTTATTTTAAGTGATAATTTTGTGAATAAGTTTTGTGATAATCTTAGCAATGAAATGTTTGATTGGTTCAACCCATAACTATTTTATGAGGCATTCTACTCTAATAATGTTAAATATCTTTTGATTTATTTGTTAATGGCTCAACTAGTCTAGTGAAATATGACTTGTTTTTTAAAAGGTGCTTAATTAAAATTTTCTGCATAGATATTTCATCCACTACAATAGATTTTTTTTCTCCTATCTTATGTATATTGAAAGCTTTCCTTACTCCCAATATGTTCTTGGTTCATAGTTTTATTTTATCTATTAATTACGCATTTATTATGTATCCTCACTATTTGTAATATAAATACTATTCTCAATATAAATTTACCCATTTGACTTTGGTCCATTTAATGATTTTGATTTTGAGATTTTTTCTAGGGATTAGGGTCCCTTTAATGTTCTTCTTTGTAGAAAATTTTATGCTACTTCTTTCACATATGCATGACCCATGTTAGTGTCTTATGGATATATGTGCCATGTATAATTATCTATAAAAGGGTTGTGATATTGCTATCAGGATTCAAGTGTGTGGGTTTTTAGTCAAACTCATTGACCCATGTCTCATAAGTGGTGGTTCACAAGAGCTCATATCTCATGAGAATGAAAGTAACACTTAATACTCATTACACATAGGTGATGCTCATATAGGTGAAGCACCCAGACTTCTTGGGAGGTCACCTATCCTAGTACTACTCCAACTCAAGTGCCCTTAACCATAGAGTTTCCTCCAAGGTTAAGACCACTTTTCTTGCAACCCCATTTGCAAAATGTTCAATAAGTATTGTGTCTTGTGAACCATTCATTATAAAGCCTCTTAAGCTCATCGGTTGACAAGTAGGAGATAGAAATATCACTACTCATTAAATGGGTCAATGATTTTGACTCAAAAACTACACTATTGAATCCTAATAGAAATATCACAATTTAACTAACTATGGAAAATATCTCCTAATTATCAATTGATGAGCTTAATGGGATTTATAATTAGGAGACTTAACCTTGGAGGAAAATTCATGATTAGGTGTGCTTGAGTTGGAGTAGTACTAGGATGGGTGACCTCCTAAAAAGTCTTGATGCTTCATCTTTATGAGAATAACCTAATGCAATAAGTGTTAAGTGTTCCATTCAAAAACTACGTAGTTGACTTTTGATAGCAATATAACAATTTGAATTTCTATGAAAAATATCTCCTACTTATCAAGTAATTCATCTATCATAGCGTCAATAATACCATTACAATTTATAAATGATTATACACTTAACAAGACATTAAAGATGATAAAGGGCTCCTTAAATTTTATAATGTCAAAATTTATTATTTATTTAGTACTTAGAAGGTTAAATTCTACATTATTCCATGTGCCTATTGTACTTATGGATGACTCATAAGCTAAACTAATACTTTCTAAGGTGTTGTATAATTATATTTCTAAAAGTCCTCTTAATCATATTGAGATTGATTTCTAGTATTAATCATAACTTGTTTTACTTATATGTGATTGAAATGAGTTTATAGTAATTGGTTTGGTTGCTTACTATCTTAGGTTTTCTTATGTTTATAATGTGTTGTCTTGATATTATCCATTTGTTTTAATACATAGAAACTTTTTACATGTGATTTTTACTAGATTTTAGTACTCTACAAAATTAGTAACTCTTTTGATGTTGAAGCTCTTAATTTTTTGCTTGGTGAAAATATATGTTTCATTAAATAAGTATATAATAGAGATTTACGTAATCATATATAAAGTTCAAAGTGGAAAAGATGCCACCCTTCCCCCCACACTAGATACTAGTAATACTTCAACACTATCCCTCCTCTCCCAAAAAAACTATATATAAAATTACAACCATCTCCACCCTTATCCCTCGGTCCATCCCTATAGATAACAAGCATTTATCAACCCCACTATATTCATTCATAGATTTACAAAATGCCATTGTTATGGTTGATACTACACTTTACATATGTTCAATTTTTTATATATATAAACAAAAAACTTATAAGAGTAAGGGCATTTAACTCGAGTAGACGGTGCCTTCCTCTTATTGTTTGCAACTTTCACACACATGAGGCCATTTATATAGAAATTAGATGACTCAAATAATGGTTTTGAGGTTCTCTATTTTCTCTCACCTCTTCCTCTCCCCAAGCCATTGCCTCTCTTTCCTACAAGTACTCCAAGTGACACTCCCACCCCACTTTTTTCTGATCTTTGGTCTTCATGGGAACCTTTGGTGCTCCAAATTATAAATTACTTGAGACCATTGTCCCTCGTTTCAACTACACTCCACTATCCCTCATTGGATTTAATTCCCTTCCCTGACACTAAGGATTCCATCAATGCCTCCAAATCAAAGATCCACTCCTCTTCAACACATCCTCTTACAACCCATTCCACCTATACCTTGGACCCAAACTCAAAACCCCATGCCAAAAACATTGACCCAATACTCTATCTTCAATTCATCTCTTAGAATGAGTTCCAAAATTTACAAAAACATTAATTCATGGATTTTAAAAATAATTTACAACCTCTTCTCTAAGAACCCCAAAAAAGACAATTGTTTCTTCATTGTTAAGAATATGAAGTTCACCTCCATTATTCACTAATAACCCTACATGCCTCACAACTCTAAAAACCAGAAAGGATTCAAGAAAATAATGCCCATTGATACCCCTTTACAAGTAAAAATCTAGGGAATGTGAATCCCACAATAAATGGCTTATGTTCATGTTTTCATAGCCAACTGCCACCTTTCTAAAAATGATGAGGATGATCACATTGGTGGCATAATAAATCAATTTTCCTCCATACCAAAACATAAAATCAATCCCAAAATGCCTTTGAATCATTAATTTTAAGGATACTTCCCACTTGGATAGCTTGTTTTCCACATTGTTTCCACATGTGAGATTTTAAAATATTGAGAAGATTGTAGCAATTTATACATAGATAGAATGAATTTGTTAATACTCCAAGCCAATTTAGTTCCTTGATTCAATGAATTTATGATCACCATTGAATCATCTTCCATGTGGATCTTTGTTGCTCCAAGTTTTTTTTCTATTAATACTTCCTTTGACCCCAATTGCTCAAAATTTTGGCCCCAATTGCAATAATATTTCCTTTGAAGTTTCTTTCCACAAAAATTGCACTGAAGGGGCCTTGATTCCCCTTGAAAGATCCATTGAAGTTGACTTTTATCCATACATTCTTTGACACTTCCCAATTTACCTCTTTATTCACCACCAAATTAGCATTTAGAAAATTAGGTTTTATGATTCTCTTATGATAATCCTCTTTCTCATGTTATATTGTCTAGTTTGTTCTATAATTTGGTCATGCTTCTTCTTTGTAGGATAAGAATCATCCCAATTTTGTCTTTAAACTCTTATATCCACTTTCTTCCCCTTTTAGTGTCTTTACCTCTCATGGTAACTACCCAAAAATAATTTTCTTTATATATGAAGATAAACTTTTTTGTCTTAATTCTTACTTCTTCTCTTGTCACTCTTTCTCTAAATCTTCTTCTTCCATTACGGTGATTGATTTATCAACTAATTTAAGTTATGTATCCTCTTTGTGACATTGTCTTGTTACTTGTAATGATTTTTTAGAGCTACTTTTAACATAATTTTTTATAGATTTTATTGTAATGATTTCATGTAACTAATCATTTTTTTATCATAGTGGCAACTTATGAAAGTAGTATTATGTTGTTTCGCATGTAAGAAAATCATGGCTTGAGTACTTAAAAACCCACAACTTTTCTTCTTTTCCTCTTACATTTGAACGCTAGATATTCCATTTCTCCCCACTTAAAATATTGTCATGGATGGAGGGTTTTGATAGAGGAGTTTCCAACCATGCAATTAGGAGTCAATATAAATAATGAAACAATAAAAAAATATCTCATTGATTCCACAAAATAAAATGATTATAACATGCTCATTGGTATATTATATGCATATTGTAGATTATATCAGAAGTTGTTGTAGGATTACAACAATCTTACATGCTAGATTCAACTAAGGAGTTTAGAGTTCTAATAAACTAACTAGATCTAAGACTCCGCCAACTATACTACCTCATTAATAATTGGTTGAATCTCAATGAATGTAAGAGGTTTTTGTCTTGCTTACGAGCTTTAGGAATTATTTGCATCGGTTACAACATATTCTAACATCTAGTGTCCTATGAAACTTTCAAATTGGCATAAATCTAATAACAAAGCTCCAAGAGTAATGAAAATTTGATATGGTTATAATCAAGAATTTTCCTTGTCCCACGCTATCTTGTGATATACTAGTTTAATGTTTCAAGGTACAAAAGAGGTTCCACACACTTCACCCATTCAATTAAGTACTAATTATTCTATACTATGAACTTTTGATGAGGATACCTTTCAAAAAGCTAATTGAAAGCTATTGTACAGGTCTTTTTTTGAAATTATTTACCATGGGATGTTATGTAATTGACTGTTTCCTTAGTTTCAAGTTGTTGGTTGCACCAAGGTTCATGTTCTCTTCCTCGTCTATAGACTTTAATATATAAAGATGGTTATTCACCTATCTCACGATCATCCCAATATTTACATACTTTATAATGGATTATTTATAATTTTAATGGCCTCTCTTGAGATGGTCTTTGCTAAGAAATAAGCATATCATATATTTAATCTTTAATTATGTACTGGTGTTTTACTAAGTTCACTTTTAAGTAAGATCACTTGCTTGAGATTTAACCACTCTAATTCTAATTTTGATTACTTTAGTTTTTTGATCTCAATGGTTTTTATGTTTGAACTTCAACCAAGCAAGCTAATATCAATGCATAAAAAATGTGTGAAATATTTTTTCCACCTAATGAGGTTTTGATTGTTGGTTGTAACCTACATACAAATCACTCAATGTATCATTTCTCTCTTAATGGTTCTTCTAACTTATTGGTGCCTTCTTTAAATCAAGTCATGATCCTTAATAGATTTTATCTTCTTGGACCACATCTGTAATCTATCTTCCACTTTCAATGTGTATCTATAGAGTCTAAATGAAATAGACAAAAGTTTCTCCTTGGCTTCTAACCATTCCTTATTATGCATTAGGGATATGTCTCCCTATACCAACTAAGGGAATCATCTTGTAGTATTTCTATAGAGTCAAATATGTCCTTATTCTCTCTCCATCCTTCTTATTTTCTATAGTGATTATATGCTTGAATCCTTTTGTGGTATCCTTACATAAGAATAGAGCTTTGTTATTTTCTCCACATGGGAAAAGTTTATTTGGCTTTCTTTTGATGGTGGACTACTTCACCTTTTTGTTATAATTTTTATGGTTTACAAGTTTTTCAACATGATCTTTATCTATGGGTAATTATATATCAAAAATTATTTTTGTGTTCCTCTTTTTTTTCTATTAAGATAGTAGATCAATAATTACAGGTAAGGAATAGAGTCCAGAGTCTGAAGAAATACAATACTATTCACAACCCCCATTACATATACAGTTACAAAATTGAGGGAGTGAGAATTAAAACTTGAAAAGTATGCTACTGAGCTTAAAATATTTTGACGCAATAAAGGATGGTGGATCCAATTAAGGATAGTGCAACCTTGCAGCTTCAGAATTACACAGCGGAAAACTCAACACAACAATATGTTTCAAATCAATTTTCATTAACATGCTCGACTGTAAGGCCTTCCAGGTTGGGGCCAATTACAATCAGAAAAAAGTTCTTCAAGATCCACACAGATCCAATACAATTCTAGCTTGTTTAGTTCTGAAACAATCAGCAACTAATGGAAATCCTAAGGTAAATCTAAACTTGAGCTCGCAAGCCTCCAAGAAATCTCCTTGTCTCCAAGTGTGCAAACCACTAGCTCTGCAACTACAAACTATCAAATAATAATCTGATCTACAAGATCATGCAAGAGCTTTTCCACAACTTCACCAACTCCAGCTTTTCTAGCACATCCAAACTGATATCCCAGATCTGCCCAGTCCTCCTCTAAAACATCTACCTAAACACCCCTTAAATATAAATCATCAGCCACAAGTCGGTTGGATGAAACCATTAACTCCTACAAACAAATATTAAATGCCATACAAGTCAGCTTACAAATTGTCTTACAAACATTTAATCCAACATGTTGGTCTATAACAACAGCTACCAATAATAAATGCACCAAGTTAGCCCAACAAATCATACAGAACATTAGTCGGTAAACCAGAACTACCTAGCAATAGTGAAATAACTGAGCATGCAAAGCATCGCTGAGCACCAATGTCGACCGAGCACCACAGACATGACTGAGTAACACTTTCACCAAGCACCAAAGATTACCGAGTTCCTTCAGTGATTGAGCTTCCTTCAATAATCAAGACCGTCAGTTAAGGCTACAACCAAGTAACATCGGCCAAATAACAAACCCCCATGCAATTTCACCAAGGACCAAGAATACCCCTACCTCAACCAAGAATGCCCCTACATCAAACACCCCAAGTTCCAAAAGATGTTCATATGTGAGAAGAACATCTTCCAGGATTTAGCACATAAATCCCAAACTAGTTCTTTACATATAAGTCCTCCATCTTCTCACTTTGCATACTCTTCCACTTCAGTTTTCTTTGTCTCTTCAAGTCTTTTCTTGACAACACACAGGTCAGTTCTCCAAACCAATCATTCATTTTCTCTGGATCCACCAACTCAACTCGGCTACCACTACTCAAGCTTTTCTTACTGAGCGTTGTATCCAGAAAAGGCATCAAGTAAAACTTCATGTCATCCTTCTCAATAGTAAACACATTCTTCACATAGTCATACATAGCTCTGCAATCATATTGCCAAGGTCTACCAAGCAATATATCATAACTGTTCATCTTCACGATATCACATAACACAAGATCCTTATACTGGCCAATCTGAACATCAACAAAGTATTGTTCTCTAACTTATAGAGCATGATCATCTTGCAACCAGCCTATCTTATAAGGATGTGAATGTCTCATTCTATTCAAACCAAGTTTTTGAACCATGTCCTTAGCAACAAGGTTATCAGTACTACCACTGTCAACAATTACATCACAAAGTTTACCTCCAAACTTGAATCAAGTCCTAAACAAGTTACTCCTCTGACAAGGTTCCTCCTTTGTACCAAGCAATGTTCGTCGAAGCAACAAGTTCTCAAATTTAGGTTCATTCTGAATGTTCTCATTTACCACAATAGTTCATCGGTCACCAAGCTTCTTCTATGTACACTCAAAAGAACGGTGTCCTTCCTCTTCGTAGTTATAGAAAGTACCCTTAAAGATAACTCTACCTATCTTCTTCTTCAATTCTACAGGTTTTTGTTCACCTTCTGCATCAGTCAGTTTATCCTTCGCCAAGTGATCAATCTTCTCCTTCCCTCGGGAGTTACTAGGTTGTTTCCTTTTCAACTTATCTTCTACCTTCAGAGCATACTGATAAGCATCTTCAACAGAATCAATCTTCAGCATACCAAGATCATCCTAAATATTGAATCTCAGACCATTCACATACCAAGCTACCTTTTCCTTACCAAGTTCTCTGTGTCCAGACCAAATAGTAAGCTTGTAGAACTCCTCGGTATAATCTTCAATAGACAATTCCTTCTGCTTTAGATTCTGCAACTTCTTAAACAAGTCAAGCTCATAGTCAACCGGTATGAACTTAGCTTTCAATTTTGTCACCAGCAACCTCCACTGATTGATCTTCATTTCACCTTCATCTTCTCTATCTCTTTGTAATTCTTTTCACCAAAGAGCAGCATGTCCTTTCAACTTAGTCTGTGCCAATCTCACCCGAAGTGGATCTTCAATTTCTTCCAGCTCAAAGAAATCTTCAAGTTCACCAATCAAATCAATCAAGTTATCAGGTTTTAAGGTACCAAAGAAAGTAGAAACTTCCATTCAGTAAGTATTGCTTAACCAAGCTCCAGATCTATGCAACCGAGCAGTTCTGTCTTCACCATATTTGTCCCTCCAATCATCACCGCTAGATCCAGCAGCTTCAAATTCTTTAGTAGCTTATTCATAACCATCTTTAGTACCAACTGACTGGACAAAATAATATCTTAGTAACTCAAGGATTGGACATCCTTTAACAATGATTCATTGCTTAAAATCATCACATATCTACTTAGAACATCATGCTAGACTTCATTAAATGTATCAATCCAGAAACATGAACTTGAGATGATGGCTACAAATTTTATACTTTAGTTCTCCTCAAGAGTCATCACTACTAAAGTAAAAGCTATTGCTACAGGAGATTTATACTAGAAATTGAAACTACAAATTAACTCTCATCTTGAAGGAAAAACTTAACAGTAAATAGATAATGCTTCAGAAGTAAACCTATGCTGCAAGAAACAGTCAGTGGTTCTGTTACCAGTGGCTGCAGGAGAAATAGTGCTTAACAACTTCAAAGAAACTTAACTAAATCCTACTAAAACATGAACAAGGGATTCACCTCCCATGTGGGCCCCCACAGAAGTATGAATGAATTATAACTCAAAGATTTAAATCTGGAACTGTCATATATTCATTTAATAAAACATAGATACAATATAGGATATCAAAGTATTTCACTTTGTTGCTAGATTACAGTATGAATTCCTCAAAACATCTAACTAGCCTGGAATCATAAGTTCTAGCTTATTTAAAAGCAAATAAGAAAAATAGAACACCTACAAACTAGGTCCTTCATTACATAGCATAACAACTTTAGTTACAGGAATGACAACATCATTTATCCAAGAAGATAAGCCATATTTAGTGCTTTGAGAATATAGGAACACTTGGTAACTAGATTGACTTGGTCTGAATTAGCAACCGCAAAGTTATGGAAGGAGTGGAGCTATGATGGAATTTGAAACAGTTATTCACCTTAAAAGACCCACTCATCCTTGAGTCAGTGCTCCTTGCTGACTTATTCTTCTCCTGCAAAATGTTAGCATAATAGAATCCACAACACAAATCCAAGGCAGAGATTATAATAAGTTTTCCTTTTTTAACATAGCCTTGTCACACAAATGCAGGAGGTCTACCCATTAAAGCTAGAGAAGAAAAATACCAGATTTTATCATAACATTCATTAATCTATATATATATTTAGTCTTGTCCTTTAGTTTCAAAAGTATCAAATATACATATTGCTAAAGCTTAGAAACATAAAAGTTTGTATAATGTTTATGAAAAACCATAAGATATTAAGTTTGAACTTAGAAAATCATAAACAAAACATCCCATAAACTTGACTCATCATTCCCCCCAGCTTAGCTATTTGCTGGTCCCGTAGCAAATAAATTCTTCAACCTGGCTATCAATCTATAATCAGCAGTTGTTCTTTGTCCAGTACCTCCTTCTGCAAGACTCCAATAGAATCCCTTTGTTTCTTTGTGTTTCTTCCATCTGTCCTTTTCCTTCTGCATATCAAAACTGTCTAAATTTTTTGAGTTTGCAAGTAGAGGAGACATTAGTAATGGAGGCTAAAAGGTGAGTGGAATCCAGAAACTTTCCCTCTCTCTTCCCAAGGAAATATACCAAGCTGTGCGCTGGGTTGCCATAGCAAAATTGAGAGGTGAATGTGGTTCTTTGTTTCTCATCTCCCTAGATAAACTATTCCAGTGCCACTGAATGGCATTTCTAGCCTCAGACAATTCAAAATCCATCATCTATTCATATGCATTAAATGCTTCATTTCTCATTGGATAGATGACCTTGCTACCTGATTCAAAGGGGGAAATCCTTAACCAATTATAATAGTAAGTTCGAGGATCTTTGGCTTCAGGCCTTAGAAATAAGGGAATTTCTAACTCCAAATCCCTATACACTTTGGCTTGAGTGTCCCAACTAATTTCATTTTGTACCCAAGACACGAGGGCTCTGAGTTGAATATCCCCAACATAAAGCAAGGGATTCCAAACTTGGTCATTAGGGACTGCTAGGTTGTGAAGATAAAATTCACATAATAGATTTTGAATGGCTGCAGGAGAGTTATGGAAGGCTTGAGAAAACTGAGTAGGCTCTTGTAATGAGGAATATTTGTCCTACATAATGCAGGTCATTTGATATTTTAATAGTTGTTCTTTAAGAAACAAGGTATAGACAAGTGATGGGGATCTACAACCCATTAGGTCAAGAATTAGAGATGTGATTTTGTCAAGTTTCACACTTAGCTATTCTATCTTTTCCTCTTGAACAAGTGTTTCCTAATAATGATAGTCTACTACCCTATTTAGTTCTTTCTGTTGTTGTTTCCACTGCTCTCTCTTAGAATTTAATTGCTTAGACAACTAGAAGATAATAGATAACAAAGATGTTGAACTAGATTGATCTATTATTGAACTAAGGCAAGAATTGTCTGCTGCTTGAGGGACATATGACTTACCCTTGTTAGCACTTTCCCTCTTCAAAGGATCTATCCAGATGATCATAGCCCTCTCGGTGTTAGAGCATTGTTGAGCTACTGAAGCTAAAGTATCTAATCCTTCATTCAAAATTTGCTCTACTACCTTATTCACAAGGTCTGCATCAATATCTAGATTTTCTTCATAGGGATCCCTTTTTGCTGCAGGAGATCCTGTTGTAGGAGAGAACACTATGTCATCAGCTTCCCTGATGTAACTATCAGAGTCATCACTATCTGAATCATCTTCCTAAGGATTCTTAGAGGTTGATCCTCTCCTTCTAAACACATAAGCTTGCTCTTTTGAGCTGGAGTCATCTCTGATTATAATGACTTCTACATTTACTGGCTTACCAGGAACCTGCTATGTTTTAACCTCAGGAAACCCCTCAAATATTTCCTACTCCATAATCTCAGTCCATTGTTCTTCCTGCTGAGAAGTTTCAGGCTATAATTCAGCCTCTTGCTGAATGTTTTCATCCTCTTCTTCCTTCTGCCCAGAATCTTGTTCTACATTTGGCTCATCAACTGGAATCTTTGTATTTGTATTTGACCTCCTCCTAGCACTTCTCCTTAATGGAGTTTCCTCCTTTTCTGGAGATTTTCTTTTTCTAGAAGTGCTTGTGGTTGCAGGAGATGCCTTAGCCTGCCGACTAATACCAAGGTTAATTTTATTTTTCTTATCCTTTGCGGAAACCATTTCCACTACAAGAGAAACTTCAACCTTTTCTTCAAATGTCTCCAATTTCTCTTCATGAGTTGATCTTGAAGTAGAGGAATTAGGGGTCCTAACCCTAGATTTCTTTTTGGACGAAGAACATTGTCCAATTTTAATAAAAAAATTTCCTAACCCCTTTAGCAGTTTTAATCCTCTGTCCCACTCTACACCCAATTAGTTCTGGGGTTGGCTCCTTAAACCCTTGTAGTAGAAATTCCTCCCAGGAAATTTCTGACTGCTCCCTTAAGGCTTTTTCCACTATTAATTTGATTAAACAGTGGTGAGAGACAAAATTTCATTTACCCTCTTGAACTAGAATGGCCTACTTTGACAAGATGCCAAACACAAAACTAGGGACATTGATAGGCCTATTGTCATGCCTTAAACAACTCAAGAATTTAAAGTGAACGAAATGTAGGAATGAATGCCGCCTATCATAGGTAAAATATCTAATGATATGAACCGCACATTGCCTAAATGGAACCTTCAGTCCTTTAACTGTAGCCACTCTATCTTTTAAGGAGTTCAGAAACTGTAGTGCAACTTTGTCATCCCAGCTAGTTAGCTTCTGGATATAAGCTATCCAACCCCTTGCCTAAAAATATGACTTGTAGTTCTGGTCTTCTAGCAAAACATTATGCATAGTGGGCTCCCTACGAATGAGGTCACCTCCCATTGTCTGGTTTCTGAGATACCCAAAACGGAGTTGCCAGAGATAAAAATATACGACCACAATTTGAACAAGAAAGCTTGAAAAGGCAAGTTGCAGGATGATTTCAAATTTGGAAATTTCTAGCAATGCGGCTCAAGAAATGAGCTTATGAGTACCATAAATGCAAATTATCATATTAATGTTTCATAATTACTCATAAGTACTCTCCACAAAACTCGTACTTAACATAACTTGCCACCTTACTTTATACGTGCGAAAAATAACAACACAACATAATGATTTTCAAAAGTGTCTAATCATGACAGAAAAATGCAAGTACGACAAGAGAAAGGAATAAATATAAAGATTGCATAAACATAATGACAAAAAAAACTGATATAACTTCCTCCCCCATCTAAAATATTGCAAGTGGTCCCACACTTGCAATGGTGACAAGGCATACGATAAAAATAAGGGGAAAACAAATTAAAATTACATACCTTGAAATGTGTGCTAACCTGAATTACTGTTGAGGTGGCAATTCTTGCTATCCACGAATAAAAGAAGAAATGAGGTGGATGGGTGATAGACAAGAAATGAAATAAAATTTTATTATGGAGAAGGGACTTTTGTTAAGAAAGTGTTTATTATGAAAGTGACAAGATCTTTTTAAAGTGAGGAAGGCAAATGAGCAAAAAGCTCATTACGAGTTGCTACAAGAAGTGTATCACCAACGGTAGAAGAGAATTGCTACATGAACTCATCCTTACTCTGGGGTTTGTGATATAACTTCAATCTATGACCATTGACCAATAGTTTGAAACACACTGGATCAACTGTGGAGAGTTGAACCGCGCCATTTGGAAAGACTACAATTATCTCATATGGTCTTAGCCACCTAGTTTAGAATTTTCTTGGGTTATGCTGATATCGACAGTCATAGAGGAGCACCCAGTCTCTAACTGAAAACACTTTGTCCTTGACAAACTTGTCATGCCATTGCTTGTGTTGATGTTGTATCAATTCTGTGTTATGTAGGGCAGATTTTCACCACTCATCAAGGCCATTCAAACTCAAAATTTTGTCTTGTTGTGCTGCAGTGAGATCCATCCCAAGATCAAGAGCTTTCCTAAGTGTCTTATGTTCAAACTCTATAGGCATGAATGCAGAGCGACCATAGACAAGTTCAAATGGTGTGAAACCGGTTGTAGACTTCCATGTAGTTCGGTAAGCCCATAGTGCTTCAGGAAGTCAGATAGCCCAATCTTTCTTATGGATGGCTATTGTTTTAGTGAGAATAGATTCCAACTCATGATTGGTAACTTCCACCTACCCATTAGCCTAGGGGTGATAGGGTGAAGATGTACCATGCCTGATGTTATATTCCTCCATCAGAGTAGCAATCAAATTAGAAGTAAACTGAGGACCTTGATCAGATTGAATCTCCCTTGGTACTCCAAATCTGGTGAAGATGAATTCATAAAGGAACTTTGCAACATTGTTATCCCGAGGGTGCTTCATAGGTTTAGCCTCAGCCCATTTTGTAACATAGTCAGTGCAGACAAGGATATAGGATTTACCATGGGAAGAGGGCTTAATAGGACCGACAAAGTCAATCCCCCATTTGTCAAAAGGTGTGACAACTACCTGTGGCTACAGGGGCATTTCATTTGTCTTAGTAGGTCATCCCATGCATTGGCATTTGTCACACTTTTTGGTGTACTAAGCAGCATCTTTGTGTAGACTGGGCCAATAGTAACCTGCAGTCAAAATTTTCAATGTTGTTCTTTTGGCAGCAAAATGTCCACCACAAGGTTCATCATGACATTCCTTGAGGATATCACAGGTTTCATCCTCTCTTATGCATCTTCTAGTTACTTGATCAGGACTAGTATAAAACATGAATCTAGAAATCCATGAATAATTAAAGCTCTTTTCAGTCAATAGTCTTCTTTCTTTAGTAGAGAAATGAGTTGGTGTCTTACCAGTGGTGAGATAATTGGCAATGTCAACATACCAAGGATTGTGTGCAGTCAGCAAGAAAAGATGTTCATCAGGAAAACTATCATCAATGGTTGCAGGATCATCAGGTACATGCAACCTAGAAAGAAAATCAGCTACCACATTGGTTTTACCAGGCTTATCTATTATGGTAACGTCAAATTCTTGCATAAGCAGCAACCAGCGAGCCAATCTTCCAGAGATTGCAGGCTTGTTCATGAGATACTTAATAGTAGAATGGTCAGTATGCACATAGATCTCATATCTGCAAATTTTTACTGATAAAGTAAATTGCATGCTCAATTGAGTCCACCTTCTGACCAAGCACAACTCCAATGGCATAGTCTGAGGCATCAGTATGAATGTGAAAAGGCAAGCCTTGATTAGGTCCTCTCAAAACTGGTGTTGTAGTGAGAACTTCTTTAAGCTGCAGGAAAGACTTTGCACACTCAGAATCCCAAGCAAATTCAGCATCCTTATTGAGCAAGTTATACAGTGGTGCTACAAGCTGACTGAAATCCTTTATAAACCTTCTATAATATCTGGCATGTCCAAGAAAACTTCACACATATTTTTGTTTTGCTGGAGTAGGTAATGTGCTAATCACTTCAATCTTGGCAGGGTCCACTTGAATACCTTTTGAAGATATGAAATGTCCTAAGACAACCCCTTCTTCCATCATCATGAAGCACTTTTCACTATTGAGAGAGAGGTTATAATCATGACATCTTTGAAGAACTTTCTCCAAATTTTCCTTAGCCTCATGAAAAGTATGCCCATAGGTGGTAAAGTCATCCATGTAAATCTCCATGCAATGAGCAGAGATATCTGAGAATATACTGATCATAGCTCGCTGGAAAGTAGCAGGGGCATTGCACAACCCAAAAGACAGCATTGAATAGGCAAATGTGCCCCATGGGTAGGTGAATTTTTTCTTCTCCTGGTCTTCAGGGGCTATTTGTATCTGATTAGAACCATTGAATCCATCCAAAAAAGAGAAATATTTCTTTCCAGCTAGGTTATCAAAGACTTGATCTATGAACGGTAATTATAAGTGGTCCTTCTTAGTGGTTGTGTTAAGCTCCCTATAGTCGACACAAACTCTCCACTTCCCTCCTTTCTTAGGTACTATAACAAGAGGGGAGACCCACTGACTATCAGAAATGGGATAGATGAAGCCAACATTTAACAACTTCTGCAACTCATTCTTAACTATATCCCTTAGAGCTGGGTTAACCCTTCACTGAGGTTGGCGAACAGGTCTGAATTTAGGGCTGATATAAATTTTGTGAGTGCAAAGCTTAGGGTCTAGGCCTTTCATGTCAGTATAATCCCAAGCAAAGGCTTATTGATGTTCTTTTAGAAGCTGTAGGACATCTGTCTGCTGAGAGAGAGTCAAAGCACTGCTTACATTTAACTCTCATCCTGGGCTGACCTCTAGCTTAGTGACCTTTTCTACCATGGATAGCTGAGCAATTGGGGAAGACTCCATTTCATGAGGCAATAATGTATGAAGAAAGTTTGAAGTTTCTAAATACTGCAGAGCATCAGAATGTGGTAACAGAGTTTCAAGAACACAGTCTTCTTGGGAACACACTTGGGATTGCACTCCATACTCATTCATAATAATGGAGGAAATGATTTCATCTTCTCCCCTAGAAGTTACAAAAGGTTCCCTGGATATCATCATTAACTAGCAAATGGAATTGACCTTAGGTTCAGTATCATCCAAGCCTGGCCAGATTATCTAGTCATCTTGCAACAGAGGTTGAGATGGGGAATATAAAGTCATATTTTTAGTGTTGACCCCATTGGATATAGTCATTTTTCCTAACTGACAAGCTATATAGGCATCGGTAGTAGCCAGCCAAGGCCTGCCTAGAATTATTGGATACCCTCCCATGTTAGCCTTTGGAGAAAGGACAACAAAGTCAACTGAATGTTCCTAAGAATTCAAGGTGACTATTACATCCTCTATCATCCCATCAAGTGTAATGGTGGAACTATCAACAAGCTGAAGGATGGTTAGGGTTTCTTTAAGACCGATGATATGCAACTGAGACATTACTTCCTTGGTCATGACATTTATGGATGTACTTAAGTCAACTAGAACAGTTTGGACTTGCATTCCTTGAATAGTGACTGTGACCACAGAACTACCAAGATCAGAATATTTTGGAACTGTCAATTTCTCCAACATTAGATAAGATAACTGGCCTAGGACATGTATGGTTTTAAGATCATTTTTTTTCCTCCCAGGCTATTTGATACAAGCTTCCTTGATGACTTTTGTATATGCAGGCACTTCCTTTATGGCATCTAATAGGGGAATTTTTATTGTCATTTACTTTAGTTGGGCAAGCAAATCTAACACTGCTTGATTTTCCACTGGCTTAACTTGTTTCTCCAACCTATGAGGAAATGGGGGTTCTTATGCTGCAGGAGCAGCAGGTTTGACTGGTACCTCAGTTGGTTCTGCTGAGGCATCCTCAACTTCGATAATGATAGGTTGTTGTGGAGGAGGAAGGGTTGTGCCAGATCTTAAATAGATATTATTCAGGAAAATTGCATAGCTCTGCTACTGTGTTATTGCTTTAGCATTGTTGGGAATAGGAGTAGGTTGAGAAGGCAATTAAGCCTGTTTAGGGGAAGTAGTGTTGGCTACAGGAGGAGGCATCAAAGCATGTTGCTGAGGTGGTGGCATCAAAGCTTGTTGGTTTGATTGGTTCATCCAATTATGTGGTTGTTGCCACCCCTGCTGGGGTTGTTGCCAAGATTGCTGAGGTTGTGACCAACCCTGCTGAGATTGTTGTCATCCTGGCTGATGCTACTGCCAGCCTTGCTGAGGTTGTTGCCAACTTGGCTGATGCTGCTGCCATCCTTGCTGAGGTTGTTTCCAACCTTGATGAGGCTGTTGCCAACTATTATACCCACTAAATCTACTATGTTGTTGATTTTTCATGCATTATTATTATTAAAATTTTGAAGAGGATCTTGGGGAATACCTGGTCTCTGAGCCCATGGCCTTCGCTAGGCAATGTAGAGCACTTCTCTGTTCTCATCAATGGCTTTGAACTTAGTAGGCATAGGTTGGGACTCCAAGCTTGCAACAGACTTACACCGACAATTCTTTTTCTTCTCCCTACAATGTGGACAATACTCTACTAACATTGCATCAGCTTCGTCTTTCTTTCTCCTTGCCTACATTGTGTCCAACTAAGTAGCGACATCATTAATGATGTCTTGCTTGAAATCTGACAATAGATTAGATAGGTCCATTTTGGACACTCCTGCGCCATTGGACTTGTGAGGCAAGGCTCTCAAGCCTCTTCCTTTCTTGATAGTAGCTCTAGAATAGTTTAGACATATGCTCTTTATATCATCCCAAGTCTTCTAAGTAATGTCCCTCTCTGCCATAAGGTCAAGGGCCTCTATGCTCCCATCATTCACACCTCTCAAAAACAAATGCTTTTGAGATTCTTCATTCAACTCATGTTGTGTGTTACGCTGCAGGTTGAACATGAACCTAGAGACATAGTCTTCCAAGGTTTCATCTTCCTTCGGTGACATTTTAAATATGTCATCTCCTTTTAAGTCCCCTCCTCTGCAATAATCTTTGTACTTATCAAGAAACATGCTGCACATTGCATTCCAATCTGCTACAACATCAGCACCCAAGCTCATAAACCACCATAGAGAAGCCTCTTTTAAAGTGGTAGGAAATAGTTCAAGCTTATGGGCGTCAATGGTGTAGTCATAGCTTCGGCAGAGGACATCAAACTCAAAGAGGAAAGTCTCTGGATCCTCTGTGATGAGTCCATAGAATTTAGGAAGTGTGGCTGTAGGAATGTTCTTCAAATTTTGGTTACCTTGCTAAGTAGGAATAGGAAAAGGGAAGGTAGGATGAGCCATTACGTTATCTAGATATTCTGGGTAAGCAAAGAGGGCATTTAAATGGTAAGACTCTTCAGATGATGGCGATGAAGGTAATTGATCATAGGCATCAGCAAACATGTTCTCAAATGGTTCTTCTTCTTGTGGGTTCTCTAATTGGGGTTCCTCAAGCGTGGGATTGAAAACCTCAAATGGTTCTTCCTTATTAAGGTTAGGTAGGAATCACCCAAGATGATCTCTACGTCTATGCATGCAAAATTATGCAGAATGAAAACTAACTTAATGACTTCTGGGTTAAACTAAATTGACACCATCCTCGGCAGTGGTGCCAAAAATGACTGGTTAGAATAATATCTTAGTAACTCAAGGATTGGACATCCTTTAATAGTTATTCATTGCTTAAAATCATCACATATCTACTTAGAACAACATTCTAGACTTCATTAAATGTATCAATTTGGGAATGTGAACTTGAGATGATGGTTGCAAAGTTTATGCTTTAGTTCTCCTCAAGAGTCATCACTACTAAAGTAAAAGCTATTGCTACAGGAGATTTATACTAGAAACTAAAACTATAGATTAACTCTCATCTTGAAGGAAAAACTTAACAGTAAATAGATAATGCTTCAGAAGTAAACCTATGCTGCAGGAAATAGTCAGTGGTTCTGTTACCAGTGGCTATAGGAGCAACAATGCTTAACAACTTCAAAGAAACTTAATTGAATCCTACTAAAACATGAACAAGGGATTCACCTCTCATGTGGGCCCCCATGAAAGTATGAATGAATTATAACTCAGAGATTGAAATCTGGAACTGTCATATATTCATTTAATAAAACATAGATACAATATAGGATATCAAAGTATTTCACTTTGTTGCTAGATTACAGTATGAATTCCTCAAAACATCTAACTAGCCTGGAATCATAAGTTCCAACTTATTTAAAAGAAACTAAGAAAAATAGAACACCTACAAACTAGGTCCTTCATTACATAGCATAACAACTTCAGTTACAAGAACGACATCATCATTTATGCAAGAAGATAAGCCATATTTAGTGCTTCGAGAATATAGGAACACTTGGTAACTAGATTGACTTGGTCTGAATCAGCAACTGCAAAGTTATGGAAGGAGTGGAGCTATGATGGAATTTGAAATAGTTATTCACCTTAAAAGACCCACTCATCCTTGAGTCCGTGCTCCTTGCTGACTTATTCTTCTCCTGTAAAAGGTTAGCATAACAGAATCCACAACACAAATCCAAGGCAGAGATTATAATAAATTTTTCTATTTTAACATAGCCTTGTCACATGGCTATAATAAATTTTCCTATATTTGATACTTTTGAAACTAAAGTATCAAATATACATATGGCTAAAGCTTAGAAACATAAAAGTCTGTATAATGTTTATGAAAAACCATAAGATATTAAGTCTGAACTTAGAAAATC
The DNA here is from genome assembly GCA_027943335.1 of Chamaecyparis obtusa. Classification (NCBI taxonomy): domain Eukaryota; kingdom Viridiplantae; phylum Streptophyta; class Pinopsida; order Cupressales; family Cupressaceae; genus Chamaecyparis; species Chamaecyparis obtusa. The sequence continues at coordinate 966,802 of BSBK01001778.1, forward strand.
ATAAAAAAACCTCCCATAAACTTGACTCATCACCAACATTCCAGGGTACATCAACCATAGCTCTCATGATTTTAGTGACCATGTCATTCTTCATTAGTTCCATCTCAGATCTGAAATCTGATTTCACCTTCTCTATAATCTGGGATTCCACAGTATCACAAAGATCAAAAATAACTCTAGGGTCTAATCTTCTCGGAGGCATCCTTAAGATCAAGAGAAAACCCTCTGCAACAAACCCTACACCGACCATCTTGTGAAAATCTCCAAGTTGTATACAAGTCAGATCGCAACTTGCAACCTTGCACACATAACTAGGGTATAATTTCACAAGTTTAGTGCCACGGATCTGCAACTAAGATCATACGATCTCTTCGCCAACAAGATCAATTTTTCAGGATCAACCCTCACAAGATCAATCTTCTCTCCACAATACCAACTCAACTCTAATACCACCTGACGCAGTCAAGGATGGTGGATCCAATTAAGGAAAGTCCAACCTTGCAGCTTCAGAATTACATAACCAAAAACTCATCACAACAAGATGTTTTAAATAAATTTTCATTAACATGCTCGACTGTAATGCCTTCTGGGTCGGGGCCAATTACAATAAAAAATAATTTCTTCAAGATCCACATAAATCTAATACAATTCTAGCTAGTTCAGTTCTAAAATAATTAGCAACTGGTGGAAATTTTAAGGTAGATCTAAACTTGAGTTCGCAAGCCTCCAAGCAATCTCCTTGTCTCCAAGTGTGCAAACCACTAGCTCTGCAACTACAAACTATCAGATAACAATCTGATATGCAAGATCATGCAAGATCTTTTCCACAAATTCACCAACTCCAGCTTTTCTAGCACATCCAAACTGATATCCTAGATTTGCCTTGTCCTCCTCTAAAACATCTACCTAAACACCCCTTAAATACTAATCGTCAGCCACAAGTCAGCTGGATGAAACCATTATCTCCTACAAACAAATATTAAATGTCATACAAGTCAACTTACAAATTGTCTTACAAACATTTAATTCAACATGTCGGCCTGTAACAACAGCTACCAACAATAAATGCACCAAGTCAGCCTAACAAATCACACAAAACTTCAGTCGGTAAACCAAAACTACTGAGCAATAGTGAAATAACTAAGCATGCCAAGCATCACTGAGCACCAGTGTCGACCGAGCACCACAGACATGATCGAGTAACACTTTCACCGAGGGCTAGAGATTACCGAGTTCCTTCAGCGACCAAGCTTCCTTCAATAACTGAGACCATCGGTTAAGGCTACAATTGAGTAACATGATTAAGGCTACAACTGAGTAACACCGGCCAAATAACAAATCCCCATGCAATTTCACTGAGGACCAAGAATGCCCCTGCCTCAACCAAGAATGCCCCTGCATCATATTTAACTAGGCATGATATGATATGTTTTTGAAATTACAAAAAGTAAGGAGCTTATGAAATTTAGTTGTTGACTATTCCTAGCTATCATTGTGGCTAGTTGTACTAGATGGAGCCCCTAGATTCTCATGTTGTGCATAGTCTTGCTTTTGGTTATAGATTGGTTCCCATCCTGTCTGCCCTCCCCCCAGATTAGGAGCAGTAGAAACTTCCTCATGATCAGTGTTATCTATATGACAGCTTCTTATCAAATTGTTTAAATCTTCCACCTCTATGGGGGCAAGGAAGCTTTGGTAATTAGAAATATATTGTGCTGCATGTACATTATCTTTGTTAATAACCAAACTACCCTCCTGTACCAGCTTCATGAATTCATTCTTTGTGATGTTGAGCACCAAAGAAACCTGTGTCATAATATTAAAATGTGCGAGTTTAAGATTAAACTCAGTAAGCTTCCTTCTCTCCACCTGAAAAACCTCTCTATTCCTGCCCTTCCAAAGAGTCCATAGAACTTCAATTGTTAGTGTAAACCATAGATTATTAAGTTTAGAATTAAATTTTTCCACATAGCAAGAAAGGATTTCACTCCAAGAAATAACATACTTACAGTTCCAAAGACAAGGGGAGTAAAGAAAAATAGACCAAATCTTACGTGCATAAATACAATCAAAAAATAAATGCTCAAAGGATTCAACAGAGTTACACAGACTGCAAGAAACAGGAGCAAGACCAATGGAGGACAACACCTGACCAACAACAAGTTTTTTAATCAATAGAAGCCACTTAAAACAAATCTTTTTAGGTTCATCTTTACCCTTCCAAAAATACTCAAAAAAGAACAGCCAGTTAGAAAAGGGATTAATCTCCCCCAACACTGGGACACACATGTGATTAGAGAGGATTATTTCTTCATATTATGATAAAATTGTTTAGTAGTAGTTTTTGAGATTAAACTACCATCAGACCATTTATTATTATTAAGGAATGTTTCTGTATCAATAATTTCTCCTTTAATGTTACCATTGATTGCTTTCTTAATAAGAGTATAAGTTTTCTTCTGAGAGCTAGGAATGTTAAATTTGGTTCTGATAAACTCCCACAACCCTAACTGCCCACCATCTAAGATATCCTGAATCAATGAGATCCCTTTCAAGTTCCAGAGTTTTGCATAATAGCTATGTGTGAGAGCCAAAGGTTTACCATTATAATATAGCTTCCACCATATAGATCTGTCCTTAACAAGAAAATATGGAGGACCACCTACAGCCCCCCTCTCTAGAATAAACTGCCTCACCTGGACCCAAGCTTTCCAAAAATCTTGAAAGATTTTGGAACCAAACACTTTCATTTTAAAATCCCCCAAAACTATATCATAAACTGGTACATTCTTCCATTGTTTACCTTTTCTGATAACATACCTTTCAATATTATTCCTTATAAGGATCTTCCACGGTTCATTGCCCCATAGAGCTTTAAGCACCCATTTGGATGCAAGGGTAGAGCCATGTATCTTAATGTCTTTCAACCCCAACCCTCCTTGATTTTTTTCTTAACAACACCATTCCCATTTAACATAGTGTCTCTTCCTATTACCTTTCCCATCAGACCATAAGAAGTCTCTAAGGATCTTCTCAATCATATTCACTTGAGAGCTTGGAAACATCCAAGCCGAAGCATAGGAGATGTGATGAGCTGAGAGTACCTTTTGAACAACTTGGAACCTGTCAACAATGGATAATGACTAAGTCTTCCATTTAATGTGTTTCTTATTGATATTATCATAAGCCCATTCCCACATATTACCAATATTGGGTTATACAGAAAAAGGGATGCCAAGATACCTTACAATCTTATTGGGTCTTGCCCATTGCCATCCCTTATCAATAAGCCAATCAGGTGGATCATTTGACCAACCCAGTACAGTGGATTTGAGGGGGGAGATTTTGAACCCAAAGCCTTGCAAAAATGATTTATCCTTTCTATGGCATTTTCAAAATTATCCTCTGAGAGACTGAGAAAAAGTGAGGTATCATTTGCAAATTGTACATTTAATAAATCTTCATTATTAGGGAGAGAGATGCCTTTTAAAGGAGGTCCCAAAGTCTGATCCCTTAGAGTATAGAACATAGCATCTGCAACAATGACAAATAGGAAGGGGGCTATTGGACAACCCTACCTGATGGACCTCTGGAGTCTTATAGGTTCGGATATGGATCTATTGACATCAATAACAGTGGTTGCATCTTTAAAAAGGAATACTTATTGATGTAGGCCAAAGGATGGTGGATCCAATTAAGGATAGTCCAAACCTTGCAGCTTTAGAATTACATAGTAGAATACATAACAACAACAATTGTTTCAAATCAATTTTCATTAACATGCTCGGCTGTAAGGCCTTTCGAGTTAGGGCCAATTACAAACAATAGTAATTCCTCAAGATCCACATAGATCTAATACAATCTCAACTAGTTCAGCTCTGAAAATAATCAACAGTTGATGGAAACCCTAAGATAGATCTAAACTTGAGCTCCCAAGCCTCCAAGCAATCCCCTTGTCTCCAAGTGTGCAAATCACTAGCTCTACAATTACAAACTACCAGATAACAATCTGATATGCAAGATCATGCAAGATCTTTTCCACAACTTAGCCAACTTCAACTTTCAGGCTTCTAAGTCCTCCTTGTTATCTCTTAAACATCTACCCAAACACCCCTTAAATACTAATCATCAGCCACAAGTCGGTTGGATGAAACCCTTAACTCCTACAAACAAATATTAAATGTCAAACAAGTCAGCTTACAAATTTCTTTACAAACATTTAATTCACCATGTCATCCTATAACAACAACTACCAACAATAAATGCACCAAGTCGGCCCAAAAAATCACACAGAACTCCAATCGGTAAACCAGGACTACCGAGAAATAATGAAATAACCGAGCATGCCAAGCATCACCGAGCACCAGTGTCGACCGAGTACCATAGACATCGTTGAGTAACACTTTCATCGAGCACCAGAGATTATCGAGTTCCTTTAGCGACTGAGCTTCCTTTAATGACCGAGACCATCAGTCAAGGCAACAACCGAGTAACACTAGCCAAATAACAAACCACCCATGTAGTTTCACTGAGGACCAAGAATGCCCCTGCATCACCCAAGAATACCCCTACATCAAACACCCCAGGTTCCAAAAGATGTCCATATGTAAGAAGAACATCTTCTGGGATTCAACACATAAACCTTGAACTGGTTCTTCACATACAAGTCCTCCATCTTCTCACCTTGCATACTCTTTCACTTCAACTTCCTCTGTCTCTTCAAGTCTTTTGTTGACAACATATAGGTCAGTTCTCCAAACTGATCACTCATTTTCTCTAGATCCACCAACTCAACTCAGCTACCAATACTTAGGCTTCTCCTACCGAGTGTTGTATCCATCAAAGGCATTAGGGAAAAATTCCTGTCATCCTTCTCAATAGTAAACACATTCTTCACACAATCATAAATAGCTCTGCAATCATATTGCCAAGGTCTACCGAGAAATATATCACAACTATTCATCTTCACAATATCACATAACATAAAATCCTTATATTGGCCAATTTAAACATCAATAAAGCATTGTTCTCTAACTTCCAGAGCATGATCATCTTGCAACCAACCTATCCTATAAGGATGTGGATGTCTCATTCTATTCAAACCAAGTTTCTGAACCATGTCCTCAGCAACAAGGTTATCAATACTACCACTGTCAACAATTACATTACAAAGTTTACCTCCAGACTTGCATTGAGTCCTAAAAAAATTACTCCTCTAACAAGGTTCCTCCTTTGTATCGAGCAATGTTTGTCAAAGCAACAAGTTCTCAGATTCAGGTTCATTCTGAATGTTCTCATTTACCATAGTAGTTCGTCGGTCACCAATCTTCTTTTGTGTACACTCAAAAGAACGGTGTCCTTCCTCTCCATAGTTATAGCAAGTACCCTTAAAGATAACTCTACCAGTCTTCTTCTTTAGTTCCACAAGTTTCTATTCATCTTCTGCATTAGTCAGTTTATCCTTCACCGAGTGATCAATCTTTTCCTTCCCTCGGGAGTTACCATGTTGTTTCCTTTTCAACTTATCTTCTGCCTTCAAAGCATATTGATAAGCATCTTCAATAGAATCAATCTTCAGCATACCAAGCTCATCCCGAATATTGAATCTCAGACCATTCACATACTGAGATACCTTTTCCTTACCAAGTTCTCTATGTCCAGACTGAATAGTGAGTTTGTAGAACTCCTCGGTGTAATCTTCAACAGACAAGTCCTTTTTCTTTAGATTTTTTAATTTCTTAAACAAGTCAAGCTCATAGTCAATTAGTATGAACTTAGCTTTCAATTTAGTCACCATCAACCTTCACTAATTGATCTTCATTTCACCTTCATCTTCTCTATCTCTTAAAGAGCAACATGTCCTTTCAACTTAATTTGTGCCAATCTCACCTGAAGTGGATCTTCAATTTCTTCCAGCTCAAAGAAATCTTCAAGTTCACCAATCCAATCAATCAAATTCTTGGGTTTCAAGGTACCAGAGAAAGTAGAAACTTCCATTCGGTAACTATTACTTAACCATGCTCCAGATCTATACAACCGGGCAGTTCTGTCTTCGCTAGATCTGTCCCTCCGGTCATCACCGCTAGATCTAGTAGCTTCAAAGTCTTCACTAGCTTCTTCATAACCATCCTCAATACCAACATTCTGAGGTATGCCAGTAACAACTCTCATGATCTCGGTGACCATGTCATTCTTCATCAATTCCATCTCAGATCTAAAATTTGATTTTACCTTCTCTGTGATCTGGGATTCCACAGTATCACAAAGATCAACAATAACTCTAGGGTCCAATCTTCTCAGAGGCATCCTTAAGATAAGAAAAACCCTCTTCAACAAACCCTACACTGACTACCTTGTGACAATCTCCAAGTTATATACAAGTCAGATCGCAATCTACCACCTTGTAAACAACTAGGGCATGATTTCACAAGTTCAATGCCACAGATCTGCAACTAAGATCATACGATCTTTTTGCCAACAATATCAATTTTACAGGATCAACCCTCACAAGATCAATCTTCACTCCACAAGATCAACTCTGCTCTGATACCACCTCACACAGGTCAAGGGATGGTGGATCCAATTAAGGACAGTCCAAACCTTGCAGCTTCTGAATTACACAATGGAATACACAACAACAACAATTGTTTCAAATCAATTTTCATTAACATGCTCGGTTGTAAGGCCTTCCGAGTTAGGGCCAATTACAAATAGTAGTAATTCCTCAAGATCCACACAGATCCAATACAATCTCAGCTAGTTCAGCTCTTGAAACAATCAGTAGCTGATGGAAACCCTAAGGTAGATCTAAACTTGAGCTCGCAAGCCTCTAAGAAATCCCCTCGTCTCCAAGTGTGCAAACCACTAGCTTTGCAATTACAAACTATCAGATAACAATCTGATCTGCAAAATCATGCAAGATCTTTTCCACAACTTCGTCAACTTCAACTTTCAGGCTTCTAATTCCTCCCAGTTATCTCTTAAACATCTACCCAAACACCCCTTAAATACTAATCATCAGCCACAAGTCAGCTGGATGAAATCCTTAACTCCTACAAACAAATATTAAATGCCAAACAAGTCAGCTTACAAATTGCTTTACAAACATTAAATTCACCATGTCGGCCTGTAACAACAACTACCAACAATAAATGCACCAAGTTGGCCCAACAAATCACACAAAACTCTAGCTAGTAAACCAGGACTACCAAGCAACAGTGAAATAACTGAGCATGCCAAGCATTGCCAAGCACCAGTGTCAACCGAGTACCATAGACATTGTCGAGTAACACTTTCACTAAGTGCCAGAGATTACTGAGTTCCTTTAGCGACCGAGCTTCCTTCAATGACTGAGACCGTCGGTCAAGGTTGTAACCGAGTAACACCGGCCAAATAACAAACCACCCATGCAGTTTCACCAAGGACCAAGAATGCCCCTGCATCACTTATCCATTTGCAATAGAGATCTGGAAAACTGAAGGCTGTTAGCATATCTAGAACAAAACCCCATTCTATCATGTCATAAGATTTTTCAAAGTCTAACAATACCATCGCAACATCCTAACTAGCTTGTGATTAAATTCTCTAGAATGTATCTACCTTGGATAAAGCCTATTTGTGTATGTGAAATAAATTTGTTCAGGAGAGGGGCTATTCTCCTAGTAAGCGCTTTAGCTAGAAATTTATAAGACAGGCTCAACAAAGTAATCAATCTCCAATTCTTAACTAGAGACCTATCTCTTGCTTTAGGAAGGAGCTTAACAACCCCTTTATTGATAGAGTCTCCCAAAGATCCTTTAATGAATGCTTCTTCATACACATTCAGAAGTTCAGGGCCTACCCAACTTTCTTTTTCTTATAAAATTCAGTAGGGAGGCCATCCAGCCCTGGGGTTTTCCCATTGGAAAAGGAATCAAAAGCTACAAAGATTTCTTCCAGGGAGAGAGACTTGTTGAGATTGATTTGATCTGATTCTGAAAGTTTTGGGGGAATGAGCTTGAGACACTCATTCATGGCTACTTGACTGTCCTTAGACACTTCCAAAGAGAACATGTCACTATAAAATCTATGGAAAGCATTTTTAATGTCTTTTGGGTCACTGGTAGGCCTGCCCTCAAACTGGATTTCATTGATCAATTCTCTTTTCTATTTAGCTCTTATAATGTTGAAGAAATAACCAGATCCTTTATCTCCCTCATTAATCTAGTTCATTCTGACTTTGATTTTTTGCCCTTGAATCTTATATCTCTGAATGATACTCAAGTTGTGTTTCGTGTTAGCTAATTGAGCCTCTAACACTACATTATTACCTTTTCTCTGAAGATCTTTTTTTATGTTGTTCAACCTATTCTGCCAAAAGATTCATCTTTGTTTTTATCCATTGCCAATTTCTTGCCAATCACTTGAAAAATACTTTTCCAAGCTTCCACCATCAGATTCCAAAGTGGAATAACTTTTGTGAGAGGATTACACAGCTTGGTAAGTTCGGTGACCATTAGAATAGCATCTAGATTATTTGGATCATCAAGAAGACAGGTATTGAGTTTAAAAGAATTAACTCTTTTATGGTCACCATTAGTGTTAATATAATTATCAATCTTGAAACATGTTAGAATAGGTGAGTGATCTGATAAAGAGGCAGGGCAGACTCTGATAGGAGCATGATTATTCTCTGGGATGAAAGAAAAAGTGGAAACATCTCCATAAAATCTATCCAGTCTACAATAGACCCTTTGTTTGCCTTTTTTATTATTACACCAAGTATACCAAATGTCTGGGAACTTTCTATGCATATGCTCCATAGGGTCGAGGAGGTTAAATTTCCTTCTGAATTTATTCCAAAAGAAAAGCTCATTACCTTTCCATGAGTGTGCCAACCCCCCTAACTTATCTATTCTGTGCTCAACCATATTGAAATCCCCTACAAAAATCCAAGGGACTTTTGGAAGGTGTGTGCAACACCATTCCCATAGACCTTCTCTCTCTATAGTTGTTAGGTGCATATGCATTAAAAATCCCAAACACCTTCTCACCATTTTGACTGTCACCCAAATAACTCTTTGTCATGTTGAATATCCATGATTTTCAATTTGATCCTCCCATCTAGGATGAATGAGGATGGCTCCTCCTCCTTTCCCTCTCTTAGGATTCGAATGAAAACCAATTGATCTATCCCAAAGGAATTTCAAGGTCGAATGAGCCTGAAATCCTACAACCTTAATCTCTTGTAAACAAATAACATCTTTAGAAACTAGTTGATTACACCATCTCCTAACTAAGTATTTCCTATTCGACATCTCTAATCCACTGACATTCCAACTGTGAATGTGCATCATCATACTTACTTAGGGGGAGTTTTTGTGCTTTTGCACAGTCTATTAAAGTAGTTTGGGAGGTTCTTTTTCCCTCTACCCCCATTGGACAAGGAGTTTCTGTTAGTAGTTTTCCTTTTCTTCCTGACAACTTCTGTGAACTGACCCTCTATGTTAGAGGCAACAATATGAAGAGATATAGGTGGGGCAGTTGGTACCGAAGGGAGGGCTTGTAGTTCTTTGCAATCCTGTTTAAGTTTAAAGGCCCTTTCATTAATAGAAATGATGGCTAATTGTTGAGCATTCAAAACATGGAGGGTGGAGCTATCAACATGGGTCTCTAGAGAAAGCAATCTTGGCTGATGGGTAGTTAGGGGGGTGGGGATTAAATCTATAACATCCTTATGGGCATGGACAATTTCAAACTCATCATCAAAAAGAGGATTCGAAAGAGTGATAAAACTGTTACTGGTGGGTAGGTTAGGAGATTTAGTCACTTTATACTCTAGGGCTTGAGCCTTCTCTAAGGGCAAGGAAATATCTGTAGAGGCCTCCCTACTAGGATTAGAGACCATCATAGATTTGTCTTTGCCATCAACAGGATTAACATTTTCATTATCATTAGCTCCTTTTTTGCCATTATTATTAACAACATTAAACTTTTAGTTATGTAAATGTTTAAGAGCCAGGCAATCCTTCTTAGTATGACCATTGCATCTACAATGGAAGCAAGCATTTAGGTTACCTAGAAGGGAGACTTCCCAACAAAAGAGTTCACCATCAAATTTGAGAGAAATACAATGAGGAAAGTCAACTTTTGGAGCAAGGGCAACAAGAACTCTAGCATTTAAATGTGGAAGGGTGACCCTGGATTGCTCAATTTGAAGCACCGAGCCCAAGGGTTTCAAGATTTGGGAAATGAAAGGCCAGAATTCCACATTTAGGTTTTTAATTTTGACCTAATTGGGAGCCGACCGAGCCACAACTTTTTTGAAATTACCTTTAGGGGACCAAGGATAAACTCTGAACATAGACCGTCCAACATTCTAAACCCTTTTTTCCAACACTCTCTCTTGCATAATGTGGTTTTTCAAAAAAACAACAAAAGGCCCTTTTTGAATCATTCTACAATACGTTACATAGATTCCAAGATTTTTACCCCAAACTGCAGCAAGCCAATCATCGAAATTTTTTTGAGTAGGCATTGTATCTTTATCAAGGCAATCAAAGAAAATAGCAATACTTTTAAGCCTAGTTTGTTCAGATTAAATAGCATTCACCATGTCTTCGTTGGGAGAAAGAGAGAGGGTCTTCAGATCCACGGAAGGGCACCTACCATTTTCTCCTCCGCTACCACTAGAGTCGGTATCTCCTCCAACGACATGTCCACCTCCACCAGTTGAGGCCTGTCCTCCTTCCAAGCCTCCCTGCACTGGTTCCATAGACCTTCTGTGAAAAACTCCATTGAATTCTACAACGACTAAAAAATTTGAAGTGCTTTCAGCCACCACTTGTTTGTAGGACAATTTTCCCTCTGTTCTGTCAACATTACCCTCTTCTAGCTTATTAATAGTCTCCTCAGTAACACATGCATTAGTGTCACCCATAATAATTTCTCATTCACCACCATTATGGTTCGGCTCTCCCATCACATGCGCGAACCAGGTCAGAAGCAGATCAAACCGCAAACACACAAGTGCAAAAGAAGCACAAAACCAACATACCCTAACTTAGAGGAAATAAATGCACGTAAGAGAAATTAATAGAAACAAAGGAAGACAAAAAATGACACATGAAGTTCACACAAAACAAGGACTAAGGCAAACATCATCAGCAATCATGGTATGAAGTTGCAGAGCCATCTTCTGAAAAATTCATCATTCTCCCAACACTTTCTTGTCCAATATCTTTTTGTGTTTCTCTTGTTTCAATTGAATGGTTAAATATATATAATGGTAAAACTCATCTTGATTTAAATGTCATGGAGAATGGCTCCTAGTTCTAGGTTTACACCCCTATATAGGTACATTGTATCTTAGGAGATACTTTGTCATTACTAATGAGATACATTTACCAATGGTGTTTGATACCCCTTCTTAATCATATTATTTGGGTAACTAGCTAAGTTATTGAACATAATATAAATTTCCTCCTCTATTACATGATAATATATCATTTTATCAACTCACAATCCTTTATAATCTTCTCTCTTTGGAGGTTCGTGGTTCTAGCTACTAATTGATCCATGTATTTTGGATCAAAATTCAAAGATTACAATTTTTTTAAGGGGTTAAAATTGCCTTAGATGTCTCATCAAATATTATTATAAGATTGGGAAAGTCCCTCAAATGTCTCATCAAATATTTATTTTCAAGATTTGACAAATTTGTTTCAAGTTGTAGTATTTATGCCAATAGTCCTCCATATAAATTTCACCTTTTTTCCATGATGCATGAGAAGTCCCATATTTTCCTATCCTTCCTTCCAATTCAATGAGAATATTTATTGTTATGATGAGATGGATGTTTAACTGCTCAAATGTATTGTTAAGTTATTAAGTGGTCCTTAGTTATCCATTTCTTTCTTTGTAGATCCTCAATAGTTTCCTTCATGATTTGTTCAATTGCAACCCTTGTGACACACTTTTTTATTCTATCCCTCTAACCAATTTGGGTTCTCATCTTCCTCTTTCTCCACCACCCAAGCCCCTTTATCACTCTCCTTGTTGACATCCCTATTCTTCTCCATTCATTTATATTACCTTTGTTATCTTTCTTCCTGCACTTGTTTTTGTCACCTTTCTTCCTTGTTCAACTATTTTGCTAATTTATGTTATTTTTGTACTCTCTTTAATTTTTTTTAAATCTCTATAAATACCATGTGTGGTGATAATTTGGAATTCCATTATTCATTTTATGCATCCCATATAGACTTATCCCCATCATACTTCTATTGGCCACATATTTTCAATTATCCCTTCAAGACCCTCTTTTCATTCATCATCTTCTAGATGGCTAACCCCCTTTCATAATGCTAGGACCTAAATGAGTCCACTAAAAATTATTTTTTTGACTTATTTATAATTCTTTTTTGAGAAACTCTATTACCAATGCAAATAATTATTTTTATGATTTGATCTAATTCTTTATTATGTGATTACGGTCTTAATATTGGAACTATATATTGGCAAGGAAGATAGATACACAAATTAGAGTTCTATGTCCATTCTTCTTGTATGCTATATTTAAAATGCAATAGTTACAATAGAAGAATAGTTGGATGCGATATAGTGAGATATGTTAAATTATGACGAGATACAAGTGTAGATAAATCATGCCAAATTATTTTATACTTTGAACAAAACAAAATAGGTCACTACTTACTTGCTATATATATATATATATATATATATATATATATATATATATATATATATATATATATATATATATATATATATATATATATATATATATATATATATATATATATAATGGAGTACACTATTAAATCTTCCACTCTCCTCTTACATGTATATCTTCTTTGTTTACATTCTATAATAACAATTATTATTCTTAATGTCTAATATTTATATTATATGTGTTTTGTAAGTGTACTATTATATTATTATGCCTATTAACTTATATTGGATGCAACCTAAAGCTTCACATTCCTTTTGTTGTCAAATGTGGTGGTCTCTAGGTTTTACTACTTTAACTAGCTAACAAGGATCAATTTCTTTCCTTGAACAACTTAATATTTTAGAAGAACAGTCAATTGCTTCATCTTTAATAAATTAACATTGTAATGGATCCATCCCTTGCTATTTTCCTTAAAGAAATTTATTTTCTAGAGGACTAACTATAAACATAACCATGTTATCTTTAAGAACTCCTTGTTCGACCTAATCAACACCTCAATCAATTAATCATTTATTGTTATCTCATCCTCAAATCACTCAAAATTAAACAAATCATTGGATATTTGTCCACCACAATTTCCACCTCATCTACTTTTACCTTGACACAACCTTACAAGTCTCAATCTCCAATCATGCTAGTAAAGCCATGCATATTAGATTTCTATACACACATATTCATGATTCTCCTTTTAATTGTAACTATAACAATGCATGTCTAGATTGTATAAATTGGCTCCTTTGTAGATTTATAATTGCTCTTTATGGTATATCTACATGTAGTGCACTATATTTTAAAATTATAAAATATTGTTTAAAATTTATCATGAATCCCATTTTAATTATGATATCATTCAATGCAGTGTAATGCTTTGGGCTTAACATTTCACTAGTTAACAAACCCTATCCCATCTTTATAATTACTTCACCCAACAATTACATAAAATGTTTATATTTTTCCAATAATTTATTCAATATTTGATTTAAGTGTTATACTTTTGACTATTCAATTCTATTGTCTAATAGTTTTCATAATATCAAATTTTCTTTTGTTTGTTACTAGATTGTAATAAGACTTTTTGACAAGTTGGTAAAGTATAATAGGACTTTTTGACATGCTTGTTGATCTATTTTAATGTTTTTTATAATGACGTTGTCTAACATGATATAAACACATCATTATCCTTAACAAAAATATATCAATAATAAGTAATGAAAATTATTTTTAAAATAATTTAAATGCTCATTTGTTAAATGTCCAAGGAAAGCATTATAATTAGTATAGATATCTTAAATTCATCTATCTGAAGAAAATACCGAGAGAGATCTATTGGAAGATTAATTTTTTAAAAAGTCTTTTTTTATAAGTGATAATATTTTATTAATAAAAAGAGTTTACATCTACATTCAAAAAAATGCATAAGCCTGAATCAACCAATCCATCCATACAATGCAACAACAAAAAACCTTTATACCCCATCGTCCATCAACAAACACACAACACCTAACCTAGGCACATAGACAAATAAGCCCTACTAGAGAAAATGGGCACGCAAACAACACCAGTCCATGGCATGAAATTTAAATATTGTGACCCCAACACTTCAATATCACCTCCCTAGAGTCATTCTCCATTATGCCTCCTTTCGTTTCCACCTTTCTCTTCTTGTAGCCCAACACTGGTTGTAGAACCAACCTGGGAATCTCCCCTACATCTCGTTCCCTAACCTTGCTCGGTGTATGTTTCCACTTTCTCTTCCTATCTTTTTCCCTCCTATGCTGGTCTACCTCCCTCTGCTCCATGAACATAAGCAACTCCATCTACGTTGTCCTCACCTCATCCACCCTCTGCATAATTGGAATTGAAGAGCTAAAAACCATGAACGACTGGAAGCCTTCAACCACACCTCAACACGCCTCCAAAGGTCCTCTGAAGTTTGAAAACCTACACCAATCTCTGCCAAATCCAACTAGCGTTGAACACCCAAATGCCATGCTGGTTCCAAACATAATTCTATCATCCTTGATGCCTCATCTTTTCTTTGCGCTAGAAGGAAAGCCCAGGCACAAAACAAAGAGGAAATATCCACATTAGTCCTTGGTCAAAAGTCTTCCCTGATGAACTCCTTCCTAAACAACTGGAAAATAATATGCATAAACTCATCCTTATCAACATGAAACACCTCAGACAGTCTCCTTATTGATATTTCCCCTTGGAATCCCGAAGTTTATTTCTTCTTTGGTGTCATCAGGTAAAAATTGGCCTTCATGATACTTAAGGGTAAAAGCACAATTGAGTGTCACCTTTTCGGCTAACTCAAATGACTTGGCCCAATTAGACTCGGCCTAGTTAGACTCGGTCAAGTCTAACTGAGCCGAGTACATGTAGGCACCATGTGGCACTGAATGGCGTCTACGTGGCCCAATAGACTGGGCCGAGTGGTACTCGGCCGAGTCTAAATGACATTTTTAATATAAAAAACCATCTCAAGCCCCTCATTTGCACACTATTTTGGCTATTTGTGTGGGGCTGATCACACGGGGACTTAGCCCAGTCAGACTCGGCCCAATCGGACTCGACTGAGTCTACCTAGGTGGCATGCCATGTTGGTAGCCAAACCTCCAAAAACACAAAAAAACTAGAATTTTGCACTTCTGCAGTAATTTTCTCTGATCAAAATAGAAAATGTTAAAAAACTAAAAGTACCCTTTTGTAGATCTTGGAAGTATGATTTTGGATATATAAATTTTATATTGTTTCAACTACAAAACATTAAACAAATTTGCTAAAAACTACATGTAGGTATATTAAACTTTGAGAAGACGTTGATTCAGAAAATATAGAAAAATGCTAAATCAATTCAAAAAATTTAAAAATCATATACGACACTAGAGAAGAGAGTCCTCTTCAAGAATATGTAATTTATTTGGTTTTTGGCATAGTTTTGATAGGGAAAGAGTGACGGGAGAAAAAACTGTTGATTTCAGGTAAGTTCGACTTTGAATGCTTATAACGGGTAAACTATAGATTGAAAACACTTCTTTCTTTTTTACTGCACTAGATATACATGTCATTTAAAACATATTCTGAAATTGGAGGGAAAAACAATGTTTTACTTATAATGATTTGACGAGAAGTAAACTCCCTGATTTGTAGTATTTTTTAGGATATGAAAATTACACCTAAAAAATTAAAAAAACATATTAATTTTTACTCAAATTAATTTTTAAAAATTATAGACATAAAATTCATCCTATTTTACACATTTCATCACTTTACATCATCTTTAAATTCTCAATAGAAATGTGACTTTTATTCCCTTGAATTTTTTCAGTTTTGGTGTTGTTAGCCTCTTCCTTTGTAAAAGGGTGACAACTTATTGTGCTTTTACCCTTCTTCTCTCCTTTTACCCGCACAAACTATTCCTCAAAAAGGCCTGCGCAATGTGGGTCAGATATAAACTCCACCTAAATCTAGAAAGTTTAGTCTTCACACCTTGCGTCACAAGGAATGACATCATACACATCATTACAACATCTTTCCACTACCAAAAATCCATCTCACGTGTCTCAAGTCATCGTTGCCACACACAAGTCCTATCAATCATACTGCATCATCATCATTGCATTATCTCACCAATAAAACTAAAGGTTGATAAAGCTTTTGGATTCCTATCTAAACATAGATGAGTTGAGGTCACTAAAGTCTTCCACCAACTCAATTTGATGATTCAAATTCACACCAACATTGGCCATCCTATCAGCTATTGAATTACCTTCATGCAAAGTATGACTAACATGGAATTCTTCAAACCCCTCCAATAGCCTTATGATCCTCCTTATGTGCTTGTCTAGGAACCATGTTTCCATCTTTCCTTTCACAATCCCATTAATCACAATTTGAGAATCACCTTGAAGATGGATTCTCCTACTTCCACTCTTCTTTGCAAATTGAAGAGAGAAAATTGTCGCCAAACATTTCACTACATTGTTTGTCCTATCCGGTAATGACTTTGCACCTAGAATTAAAATGTTGTCCTCTGTATCTAAGATAGCACAACTCGCTCCACTTCTGCCTGGATTCTCTTTAGATGCCCCATCAAACTGCACTCTTATCCATCCTTCTCCTATCTTTCTTACATTCTCCTCCATTTCATGATACACATGCAAATGATTAACCCTTGAAGGTCCCAAAACATGCATTTTTTAAAGAAGTCTTATTGACATGTAAATGATTGCCAACTTTAAGACACAAAACAAGAGTTTTTGTTAACACACTCACACTATTTGGGTCCGTTTGGTTGTTGGAATTGTCAAATTACAGTATTTGACAATTCTGAAAGTTTTAAATTCGAAAATCGATTTTTGGAATATGATTGGAACTATTTGGTTCACCCAGAATTCATAATGAGAAGATGGAAAATGTTGTTTGCATATGAATTTTAAAATATTATAAATTTTGATTTACCCCCAATTCCCATTTAAGTGGAATTGGAATTGATTTTCCAATTCCACCTATTTAGATGGAAGATTCGAATGCTGGTTTTGGGAGTAAATGTGAATTAACAAATCCCTATTCCAGTTTCATGTTTTGAACACAAACATCGAAAATGTCAATTCTGAGATTTGGCAATCCCAATTCTAGTCTAATTCCAACAAACAAACATACCCTTATATTATACCCCTTGCTGTGATTATAAAATATCTATTGACATTAATAATAAAAAATAATTATTATCAATCTTTACATATTAAAAAGCCTTTTCCTTTTTCTTTTAGATAATACAAATTAAATCGACTATAAGCTTCTTTTATCTACAAATAAACTGCAATAGTTTATACACACAATAATTTTTTTTTAGCCACTTATGCTTAATTTTTTATTCTAAATATAAAGAGAAAACCTTAGACCACTTACTCTACTTAATTTTTTTTTGTTCTAAATATATAGAGAAAAACCTTAGAATACTACAACCATCACCTTTGAATAGTACTTGCATTACCTTTGAATCATTCAAAACAAAATGGGACAGGAGAGGAGGGAGGGAATTCCTTGGGCAACATATGAATGGAGTGATGGAAAGGTAAAAGCAATGAACGTGACTTCAATGTAAAAGCAGCGTGCAATACAATTTTTTAAAACAAAACAAGATAAAATATCGTCTTGACTCTCCTTTTTCTTTACCATCCTCCCATTTGTTTCGTATTGTGTGTATATATATACCCAGAGCAAAACATTAAATGTATATGTCATGTGTATATCGCCCTACGCAATTATTCATTTATTCCCATCCGTTGCTGCAAGATTTGGTCCGGGATGTTTACCGCCTAAGCATTTAATTACAAATTCAGACAGACACAGATTTATTTGCTTAAGCTATTCTATTGCAGGGATCCGACCTGAAGAAACTATAAACAGATACAATATATCAAGCATTGTATATTAATTTGTTTCCGCTGTAAGGAATTTTGCTGGTAAATAAGAAATACCCACGGTGGTTTATTACAGTACAATGTAGAAAGATTGCTGCAGATCAGTTTTATTTGAATTTTGTTTATTCATATTTGAGGCCTGTTTGGGGGTTCTTTTCTATTTTGTTTAATACGACTCTTGTCTTTGCTTTCTTGGCGTTCTTTCATTTGCAGGTGGTTAAATGTAATGATGAAAATGAATTTGTTGTTGTTGCAGGGATGGACACGTTGAGAAAGTTTCGAGAACAGGTCGCCAAGCAGCAGCAGGTATGGCTATGCAAAATTTCAGGGGTTTCTTTAGTTTTAAAGTAATTGGAGCTTTTAGTTCAAATTTTTAAAAAGTTTGGTAAAACTTGGGCGAGTTAATGAGAATCCTTTATGCCGCGTGCGGTATGTTTGGACCGCAGTCTTTAAGATCTGTAAATATCGTTCACACTCTACTTTAAACATTATTATTGCATCTAATTCTCGTTTTTAAAGACTAGTTAATATAGGTCATGATCAATTTTTCCCATAACGTCTGCGTCACGGCCTTACCACATGTTTCCTGGAGTTATGCATGTCCTTGTTGGGCGGATAGACATGACTCCTGGTCACCCTCTTATTAGGGTTCCTGATTACCGTTACATCACAACCCCTTAAACACAATTTCTCGAATTTTAAACTGATATGTTTTAGAAATTATGTTAAATATATTTTGATTTGTTATGTTAAATAAAATATTGATCTAAATGAGATTATGTTTATTTGATATTGGTCTAAATCATGGCCTGCTCGAGGTTGCTGTAAAATGTTAGTAGTAATTAGCTCCTCTCATGGCTCTGAATTGTTTAGTTAACAAAGATGTACGAGTTATAAATGATTCTAAGCAATCTTTATTTTTTCAATTGGTGAATCCTCCTTGGACTTTTGACTTGTAGTTTCTCTACTGGAGGTATCGTTCTGTGTAAGTTACCCAGAGTTATACACAGCCTTGTATTTATTGTATGCTACACCCTTTGTTTGGGTGGCTCCACCTGCAGTTAAACCACTCTATTAACTCATTTTCAATACTCAATTTGTATCTTCAGGGTTTAAACTCAGGATCTGCCGTGTAAGTTCTGATGATTCGGACTTAGACTCATCCCATTAAAATGTGCAATCTCCTGCTTGAACTTAAAACATCTTGAATAAAGTGATTTAAAACTTTATCTTTATGCTGGTTTGGCTCATCTGTAGATTGCTATAGTATGTTAAGAGCCAGTAAATGTACTGTATAGGACTTGTTCTGTTGGCTCCACTGTCTATTTTTGCAATGTTTGTGCATGTATTGAAAAGTTGGCAAGTCTTTGGCGCCGTTAGACATTCACCTTCCTTGGTAACCTCTACACTAAATGTAACCAGAGATTCTTAACCACAGAATAATATCCAATCAACCATTGTGCCTATATATATATATATATATATATATATAAGTTGAAACACAGAAAATATAAGGATCAATAAGAGGATTGTGGGCTTAATGATTCTCCCTTCTGAAAGTGGTGTAGTCAGGGCTACATAGATACATTGCAATATGCAGGGAAATAAAGGCACTATTGATGTGCACAAGGATGCCATGATCAGGCACATTGAATGTCTTTTGGTCTAACTCAGCAAGGGATTGATATGGTCCACAAGCTTTTGATCTTTCTAATCTAAATAATTGTATGTTAGCATTTTAGTATTTTACCGAACAATAACATTCCCTCTTAAGAATTATTTGTGCCATTTCCACTAAAAAGGCTAGTACCATTAATTATTATTGTGTTTTTTGGTTGTGGAACAACCATACTAACCCTGGACAGTTGAATTAATATTATATTAAAGTTGGAGTATTAGTTAAACTACATGTGACATATGATACTGGTTATATTCTTTTCAAAGTCAACTGAAGCCTCTCTGCAATTGAAAGAAATGTAACAGGCAGTAGCTCGTTGAACGAACAATAAGTGACTCTATGAATATTTTCTATGGCAAAGTATGCGTTTCACTGCTTGAATCTTAGTTAACATAAATTTTGTTTGGATCTTCAAACATGAGATCATTTGTGTCAGCTCCTCAATGTGATAGAGGCACAGTTTTATTCTGCAATGAATCTACTGTGCTTCTTGGATATGCTGCATCATTTGTAAACCTTATATGTGACTTCTGGAAAATGGTACGACAGATTTTGCTTTTTAGGGCCTAGGCATTATGTTTGTTGAAATTTTTATTTTGATATATATTGAAAGTCAAGGCTTGACTGTTAATTTCCCCATGCTTGGAAAAAATGTTTCTCCCTTGATCAATTGTTGATTGGAACTCAAAGGAAGAAAGCAAAGCAAAAATCCCTCTGTTGGTTCTCACTGCTTGTCGTATCGAAAGACCCACCCTTCTCTGTTTACCCATATTTTGTGCTCATCCATAAATCAACATACAAAATCATCTTACATGGTTCCACTTGAAAAATAAATAAAACTACCCCTCCTGATAAGCATTAAGAAAGAGTTTGCTAACATTCTAAAAATACGTGGTCAATCAGAAGCTATGTAGACTGAGGGCAAGGAAAAAATTGCCATGGTTGAAGTAAGTCTGTTTGTTTGAGTAAAGATGCCCCAGAGAAAGATTTTGTTGTGCAAAACCATAGTAGTTGGTCTCCCTTTTTTAAAATGTTATTTCAATAATACAAACTATAAAAGTTAGATATAAAATTCTTAAAAATATCCATACATTAGTGTGATGTTCTTTAATATATTATGTGAAGATACTTTTTTTTTTATAGGTTATGTGAAGATAAAATTTGTTTATTTACCATTTTAATCTGACAGCCCACAGCGTGACACAGTTCCATTCTCACCTCAGCTGCACATTTAATACAATATCCAACTTGTAATAAACAAAAGCTGTCTAAATTTTGATTCAAGCAAGAATCAGAGAAGGAAATTGCCTCGAGGATGAGTAAAGTATTCTAATATGCACTTAGTCATCAAAAAGTTTTTGTAAGACTTCATTTGAAATGTTAATAGTCTGTAAAAAAGAGTTACTTGTGGAGGGAAAGTGGGTGCTTGAAATTGAAGAAGGGATCCATTAGTGTGGGCATTGTCTCATTGTATAGTCTTTGTACCTTTGTAAGTGTTTCACTTATTTCAGGAAGGAGCCACCTTCAGATATTGAATTTTGGAGGAATTTCCTGGAAAATCAATTTTTTTACTTATATCTTCCAGACATTTTAGCTGTTGAGGGTGTCAAGCACCCTATGGTTATTGTTGTTAATTGCACAGATGATGTCTGGGCTTGTGAGTAACCAGTCTAACATCTCAAATTCTACTTCACCTGAAAGAGAGGGTCAACTATCATCTGCTGATCACAGTTCAACCACAGGTGCAACAGACTTGCATTACCAGTTTTTTCCTTATGTCTAGAAAACTGTTGATTTTGGATGTTTGAAAGGGCCAATAGGAGAAGTACTCAGCATTCTTCTAGGATTATTCATTTGTGTCATCTTAGTTGAGAGGTTTTTCTAGGGACAACAGACTCAACTCTTAGGCTTTTGTGGTGATTTAAATTTGACAAATATGCTGGGCCCTTCTTCCTTGACTTTGATACATACCAGAGGATCATTCTCCATTGACTGACTTCATTTGGCTCCTTTGGGGGTTCTTTTGGATAGGGGCTATTCTTTTTGAAAGATTTCTTTCCTATTGGATGTATTTTATATTTTATATAAAATAATAAATGTTGACTAAGGGTTTACTTATTTGTCGCTGTCTTCATTCTTTTGTAAATTGTATTGTTGCTGTATTGTTTTTGGATACTTCTTTTTTGGTTGTTGAAGTTCATTTTAGCACTCTTGATTAGCTTATGTAACTCACAGTTCTTTTTAGTCTTAGCTAAGTTTGCCACCCATGACTATATATCAATTTGTTGCAATCACTCATCCTGTTGACAAGCATCTTTGATGATATAGACTTTTTGTTTCTTTTGGTGGAGGATTGAAAATTAGTGTTTCTACCCTTCTTTTAGATTTGATGCTTGGTTGGTGCAACTCATGTATTTTGATTTATGTAACTGCCAAGGTAGAATGTAATTGTATTTGTTTGAATAAAACTTTTGGGGAGAAAGAAATCAAGTGCATGTACGAAAAAATGTCATGGTATAACAAAAGTTGTCTATACTGTTTGGATTTTAGTAAAGTTGAGTGAAGGAAATCATCTATAAGATGAGTAAGTACTAAATGTATTCTAATCGAATATTCATTCTCGCCAATGACTCTACATTAGAGTTCCATCCCAAATGTGTTAAGCCTATTAGAAAGAGTTATGTGGTGCTAGGAAAATGAGTGCTTGAAATTGAAGGAGGGACTCATTGGTGCAGGCTTGTCTCATCATAAACCTTTTGTATTGTTATAAACTTATAAGTGTTTGATTATGTGATTTGGTGTTGTAATAGATGAAAATCAACTTTTACTAAAGGAAATTAAGTTCCTTCAAGAGTTTTCTGTCCAATCACACTCAGATAACAATTAACTATTTAAAATACTTAATGAAAGTAAACTGGTGGAAATTGTACAAAAAGAGAAGAACAAAAGTAACTTTTTAACTACACAAATGACAAGTACAAAGAGCAAGGAACCTGTGGTTGAAATCTGAGAGTCTTCGCCAAGGACACTAGTGCATTGCGGGGAAGTCTGCGCATAGTGTTGTCATCTTGTACGAATCACAAAAAAAATGATGCCTTGAGAGCATAAAAATGCAACTTAGCAATTTATCTAACTTGCAAGACTAGAAATAGAAAACGCACCAGCAAATACTAGATGATGGAAAACAAGGAAATAATCTACATGACAAGATTTAAATGAACAATAGGAATAAACTTACAAAGAAGCACTTGCAAACCTCCGTGTGATTGAATGCCCTCAAAATACCTGCATGCATGAAGAAGAGGAAAAATGTTTGGGACTGTTTAGGAACTTGTCTTAGTCAAACCCCCATTTTAGCTTCTCAACCTCTATGGATAACAAGATAGATAGATCGAAAATAATGTGTGTTCTTCTTCTAAATGCATGTGGAGATAAGAAGAATGACAAAATAAAATTAATTGATAAGGGATATGAAAATCCAAGTTGCTTAAGGGCACAAAAAATGCTTGTAATAACCACAAAACAATTTTTAAATTTTACCTAAGAGGCTTGAAAAAGCTAAAGAGAGTAGGTAGGATAGAGATATAGAGAGTGCTGTATCAAGCTGTAGAGAGTTGTGTCTGAGCTTGAGTGTAGGAGAGCCAAGAGAGATATATATATATATACCATGAAAGTTAGATTTTAGAAGATGACAAGTGGAGAGAAAAATAAGGGTTTGACCTCTGTTTTGAATAATTCTGAGCTGTTTTCACTCATTTGGGAAGGTGACGAATGGAAAAATGCTCAGATAAAACTTTCAAATGACAAACTATAACAGGACATCTGTGCTACATGTGGATGTCTGTGCTAAATGCTAGTATCCAAACAAAATGACAAGATAGGAGAAAAAACATAGAGCCAATGCAAAAGTGAAAAAAATAGGTGGCCATTGGAAAGGAGGCTTGAGCACGTTGAGAAGGAAAAAGACTGATGCAAGGGCTGAAATGAGCCTACAATAAAATTACTAAGGAAATGGACACCAAAGCTGGCACAAAACATGCATGCAATTGCAAGGGTATGCAATTTATGACACTACAGGTGTATATTGAAATTCTAAATGTATGTAGTTGCAACCTGGGCAAAGGACAATCACATTGAGAATGGTTGTGTCTTGTGACACATCAAGTGATGTTATTCCTTTAGGTTATTTTTTAGGGGATGCAAAGATGATTGATTAGATTCTCTTGATTGTTTTTGTGAGCTTCTCTAGTTCATTGCAATCCTTATGCTTTTTGTAAAGGCAATCTAGTGAAGATTATCTCATCGGTTTAACATACAAGTCACCCACAATTGAAGGTTTGCCCTGATCTCAATTTTGTTAGGTATATCTCTCCTTCAGCTAGCTGGAGCATTACTGCTTTCTTATGCATAGATAAGATGTCCCTTTGCAAATGTATCTATTCTACACAATCATAAAAGCCAGTTTAGAATACAGTTGCAACCTATGTTACCCAAGGTTTCTGGGGCTGGGGAACAGGGAAATGGGTTTCTGGGACGGTTTGTTTTTCCTGGAGCAGGGGACGGCAGTGGGGATATCTATTTAAAAATAGGGAAAAATTTAAATATATAGGGAAATCTTAAATATTCTTATGAAAACATGGATAAAGCATGCTTATATACATCATAGAACCTTAACATATAATGTTTGTGTTAAATAATATAAATTGAGAGTTCACATGAGAGTGGAAGTCAAACATATTATCAAAACTCAAACATTAATTTTATGGTACAGTCAGGGGACAGGTTTCTGAAAGTTTCTGAGTTCCCGGGATGTCGTCGTTTATGTGACGGGTCAAATTATGCCAGAAATGTGTCCCTGGGTAACAGTGGTTGCAACTTCAAAATCATATATGAGCGATGTCTATTTCTGTCACATTTCATTTGGGACTTGTGCCTTGTTGGGTGTAGTCCACTAAGATAATTTGCATTTTTGAATTACATAGAGCACATATGTGTTTTAAAAAAAACATCTATATGTTACCTTTTCACTTTCTCAAGTAGATATCAAGATTTTGCTGTCGATATGGTTCTTTCTTTTTCTCCATCCCTTTATAGCATGGGTGTTCTGTGGTCAATCACATAAATCAAAACACAGTACTTATTCTTGTATACACAATAGGACAAGGGGATGCAGTTACGTTTGACAAGAGTACCTTAATACAGCTGTCCTATTTACTAGTATTTCTCTGTATTTTGTAGAATAATTTATATTTACAATGAACTTTTGGGTTATTTACAAGTACACGATTCATGAATTCTAGAATGGATATGTAGTGCATGGAATAATAATCCTAGAAGGATTGATGATGCACACGACAATAAACAATACCGAGAAAAAAGTATATTATAATTTCTTTGAAGAGGGTTCTTGAAGGAGACCCAAAATGTTAAATAATCTACCTAGGGGTATCCAGATTCATGTTATTACGTCTAACAGACTAACTGTGAAAATGTATAATTTATAATATTTTTATAAATTATAATTCACTAGCTGTAGCCAAGACATCCAATTGCAAAGTAAAATAAAGAGCAGACTCTAAAATGGAAAATACGATAAGCTAAGAAGGACAAAAAGGAAGAACCTCACATTCCCCACAGCTCACATTCGCCCTTGATATGTTCCTTCCTTTGCTGATGTTCATTTCTTCTCCTTTGATGCATTCTACTGTGCATGTACTTGTAGCCTTTTAAACGTCCCATTAAAACACATTTTTCAGAGACCATACTGTTTTTCTGATGTAATTTGGAAGTTAATTTATTTGATTTTCTGCCATCAATTTATCGCAGGCTGTTTTTAAACAATTTGGTGGTAGCGGATATGGAGGTTCTGATATGATAATTACAGATGAGGCAGAGCTTGTGCAACATCAAAAGCTAGAAAGACTCCACATTTCTACAAGGGCAGGCAAGGTTTGTGTATAATTTTGTGGCAGACTCCACTGTTCACTCTAAGGGATTAGCCATTCATTCCTTTGTAGTATTTTGACTTCTTTAACTTGGATTATAACTGCAGCATTTTCAGCGAGACATTGTTCGAGCTGTAGAAGGACTCATAGTAGTTGGTTCCAAGCAGCTTGAAATAGGTACCTCATCTTTGCAAAACATTATATTTTTCTTTTTGAAATTTTAACTGGCTGGAAATAGGTTCTGGAAGGGCTTTGATGCTCTTCTTTCACAGGAACTAAACTGTCTGAAGATTGTCGAAAGTATGGAGTTGAAAACCCTTGTACCAGTGGTGACACTCTAGCAAAAGCTGCATTGAACTATGGAGCAGCTCGTGCTCGTGTGGAAAAGGAACGAGACAACTTACACAGAGCACTTGGTACCCAGGTTTGCTGATATTCTCATACCTTTTCCATTTCTATTTATTGAACTTTTATTGGTTTGTATCAAATGAAGAAATTTGTTTATTAAAGGTGCTTCTGTGCTATGTAGCTCCTGTTGCCTTGTCATTATTTCCGACATAAACAAGGAAAAATATCATTAGTTTTATTTTCACTCATTAAGGTCACTCTAGGATGACTAAACATCACACAGGTCAAAATCCCACAAAAATTAAAAATCAGGAATATTTTATGCCAAACGTACTTGTAAACATTTCTCACGGGCTGGATTGTAATCACTGTACCACTTTATACATCTGATTTGAGATGCTTACAATTGATAGAACTTGGGGCTTAGAGTTGTGTGCTTGACAATGATTTGTTGTACCCAAAGGAAACTCTTTGCTTTGAGTCATTTGTTTTTTTGATTTTCCTTTTATTTTGAGACATCAAATACTTGGTCCCCCTGGGCATGAAGGTTGTTTTGTTGTGTCAATTCAGTGTTCTTGTAGGATTCTATGTTAGAAGCTTTTCAATGCATCAAGCAATGTGAGTTTTAAGTTTTTGAATGAGGGAGAGAAGGCAAAATGCTCTAAGACAAGGAAAGGGTACATTAGAGCTCATGGAGCACACTTCGACAATGAATGGGCACTTTTTGATATTTTCAAGTTACAAAAAGGCTAATAAGTGATGGGGAGTCAAGTCTGAAAATTAGAATGCACAAAAAAGGTGCAAAAGTGTGCATTTTTTCACAAAGTAACAATGTCAATTTGAAAACAAAAGAAAAAGTGTAAAGTGGAGAAAAGGTGTTTTTCAATGTAAGTGACAAAGTGAATTACACACTAGAACAAGAAGATGCATAAATGGGAAAGAGACTGCTTTATAATGACAAAGTGATCTTCAAATTAGAACACAAAAGCTAAGTTGTCAGTTTTGGTACTAAATGGAGTATAGGGTTTTGGTATGCCTCACTGATTTTTTTCTTGTGTGGTTGTATATATATGCAAAAAAATAAAAAATATATAGAATTGTAAATACATTTGATAGTATGATACTTCATCATTGATCCCTGTAGTGATAAAGATAAATGCCAACTGATTATTAAAAATTTAAATATTATGTCATATATCATACATGTCTAGGAAAATTCAAATGAAATTCATTACAATTACAAAATCTGAAATAAATGGACTAAAAATTGTATAATCGTCTTTAATCTTCATCAAAGGGATCTAGATCAAGCTATTTGCTGGGCTCAACATAATTCGAACCACAAATAGATGGAGTGCCACTCCCACTAGGTTCATCATGTTTAAGATTCTTATCATCATCTATATTGACTTTAGCAACCTTTGCAATCGAAGTATCCAAGTTGGTATCCTCAAGGGCCATGTCCCAATGCTTTGTAGTCATTTTGCTTATGCAATAGAAGATGAAAGTAGGAATGGGCATAAACCAAGTATTTTGCTTTTTTTTGCAACCAATCGGTTAGACTTCACTGATGTGTATAGGAATGGGTATAAACCAAGTCTTTTGCTTTTCTTTTGCAGCCAGTTGGGTATGCTTCATTGAATGGATTATGTACTCCAATTTTGTTTGGCCGAAGAAGAACTTGCAACCAGTTGAAACTAGAGAAAAATCCAACACAACTAAAAAATAAAAAATGCAAAAGAAATTAAAGAATAGTGAGTACTAAAAAATGCAAAAGCAATTAAAGAACGATGAATATTGAAGCCTACAAATGTTTAAAAAAATACTTTTGATAGTCTTGATTGCAAGAGGTTGGAGGAACAAATAATCTTGCCCATGAGGTACCACGAGGTACAAGCATCTTGTTTGTATTGGTCTCAAAGAGCACAAATATCATGATCTCGTCCTAGGATGAACTTGCCAAACTCTTTCTAACTGTTATCCACCACTTTTGGATTTGAGAAGAGTCTTTGGAATGCCGACTTTTCCACATTAGCAACTTCACTATCTCTATATGGTGCAATTCTTCCTAGCAAAGCAAGTACCTCTACTCTATTGTATTTGGGGCATAATGGATATGCAAGGAGATGTAATGGTGTGCTCATCTTGTTCTAGTGGTGGTGAATGATTTTTTCCACACTTTGGAAAAATGTTTTATCTGGGTCATTCTCATTTTATACTATTATGACCTTTATCTTTTTTTATCCCGGAGTCAATACCATCATACACTTCCCTAAACATGGCCGATTTGTATCGGTAAACCTGATCATACTCATGATAGGATTAGTGAAATTCAAGACATAGTCCACACAAGCCCACTAACTGTCATCTAGGATCAATGACTTGATGCCATTGAATTTGATTGTTTCCAACTACTTTATTGGTGGCTAATAACCATGCATTGAATGCCTCTTGCATCTTCACAAGTCGCCTCAAAATGATCGTGTGGTGCAAATCTGGTCTCAACAACCTAGAATCATGTAAAAATAAGTCAATAACACATTAAAATATAAGTAAACATGGTACAAAAAATATGAAAACAACTTAAATTTACCTTCAACAATTCTAAACCCGAGGAAGTCCTAAAAATGCCTTTTGACATATGGTGGTTTATCACATACATTTGGATCTCTTCTCCCTCATGGTATATAGCTTTCACCCACTCTATTTGAGTGTTGATTGAGTGCATCCCCAAGTTAAAGGAGTGTACAATGCACGGTGTCCAAAAAATGTGTGTTTGCCTTTCCTCAACCAAAGCACTTGCAGCCTTGCAGTTTTTCACATTGTCCGTAATGACTCAGAGTCTTGGACAAAATTTTTAGGACTGACCATCTCAATAGATTCAATGAGGGTTTCAGAAATGAATTCTGCATCCTTGATTTGCCCCTTGTTGATGTGAGTTTTATTCCACTACAATGTGTAGAATCAAACACTTAGCATTTCGAGATGAATTAGCATATCTCCAACTCTCTCTTGAATACGGATGTTCATATGCTAAACAATGTAGATGAATTGTGTGATCAAATGAGACAACCTCAAGGTTCCTTCTTAATCGTGGACTTTCACTCAGTTTTATGATGTGATATGCTGGTTATCACAAAGGGATTTACGCTGTTCATTCAATGGATATCAACTTGACTTCAACTTCTTCAATCACTTTCAACCAAACAACTTGCAAAGGAAAGGGTTTAGAAATCCCATCTAACTCTAAGAATGTAAGCCTATGTCGATGATGGGGTGAGCCTCTAACTAGTCCTTGCTTTGCCATGTCAACTAGGAATAGGAGGGTGCTATCTTCTACGGATGCAGGAATGATTTTCACATTGTCAATATTCATTCAAATACCCTATGAAGGCACAATCTAAATGAACATCTCCAATAGAAGTTAAACACTTGCAATCTGGACCTAGAATAACTTTGCACTGTTATTTACGTTCAACAAGTACCAAAATGTATGGACACTAGCTTCACCACTAATCATCATTCAACAATATCTTCCATCCATCTGCTTCTACTTCTACTTAACATGAATTGAAATCCTAATCTAAGTGAGATGCAAAGAACCATGCAATACTCCAAAATGATCATGTTTATCCACCATGCAAGCACAACAATGAATAGAGAACAATTTTGGTAGTACTTTGGCAACAATTCTCCAACATAACTCTCTTACAAATGATGTGAACAAACCTTTATATAGGGGCTCAATTATAATGAATGACCAAGATTAAATTAGAATCAATGGCCAAGATTAATCCACATAAGCCCTAATTAGGGTTTCCATAAAATCATAGCTACAAATATTAAATGCCCACCCAATTACAATTAGGCACCACCATGTGGGCCAATTAGAAAATTACGTTGCCTCCATGGGCTAATAAGAAAATAGATTAGGCATACCCACTAGATAAGATGCACCAACAAATGGGCCAATAAAAGAAATTGCAATATTTTGTGGGCCAATGAGAAGAGAGGTTAGGTAGAAGCTTGTAGAAGAAGAAAACTTATAGAAGAAGCCACCATTTAATGGACCAATAAGATGATGCCACTTGTATTTACACCAAGCCATCTTGGCAGATTCAATGAATGTAGACACCATATGATGAAGTTCTTCCACGAGGATACCTGGTACATTCTTACTGGTTGAGGATATGGCTACTAGTTACCACCTCATCATTTGTTAACCTGCAAGGCAAACCACCACTTGTAAATAATTGTGAAATTTTAAATGATAATTTCAACATATCAAGTTAGTGAGACTTAGAAAATCATCACAAGCTTTCTATTTTCTAATTCATCTCTTGAAATGAGAGGAAACTAATGGATATAAAATCAAATCTACAATTCAATTTTTTTTTTCAAAACCATTCCAATGGATTTTATTTAAATCCAAGCTTCCCATTTTAATTTCCAATAACAAAATTTAATTGGCTAATGCAAACCCAAATTTCATCTCTCCTCTCTAAATTGATTTACAACCAATAAGAATCAACATCATTTAAAAAAGTTTTTATTTTCCTTGTTTAAAATTGATGCTAATTATTTAAATTTGATGACTCCTTGAATAAATCAATTTGAATTGACTCCTCTTTGACTGAAATTGATTCATATTTTTACATAATCGAGGACCTTGGAATAATTCATTCAATGCATGACCCTTTAGAACTTCAAGTTGATTGGAAAATATTTAATTTATTGCCATTTATAATTTTTTTTCCATTAATTTAAGTGCCCATTTGTTAAAATCGATGCCATTTGGATACATTCGATGCCTCAATGGATGAATGAATTAATTAATATTTAAAATGAATCCATATTTTGCAAAATCGAGGTAAATTTAATCTCATCTCAATTTAAAACCCATTTTCATTTTGCAAAATCAAGGCTAATTGGGTCTTATTTCAATTTAAAATCAATTTCCACCCTAATTGATGCCATTAAAATCGATCTCCCCTTGCTTAATATTATTAAATATTTAATCCAAAGCTCAACACAAGGTTTAATTACATTAAATGTTTATCTTCTAATGGTATCTCTTTTGTTATCACTAAAGTAAATTCAAATTTTAATCCCCATGCTCAAATCAATCTCTTTTGGTCCCATTGTCCAACTTGAGATGAGTAGGTGCTTCCTCTACTCTCAATTTAAGACAAAGAGATGCTTCATCTACCCCCAATTTGAGACCAAGAGACGCTTCCTCTACCACCTACTTGAGACAAAGGGGTGCCTCCTCACCCATGCTTGAGATGAAAAGGTGCTTCCTCTCACTCATACTTACACATCCTTAGCTCAAAATTTTATTTCAATTTCTCACTTCCAAACTAAGCCAAATTTTCCAAATTTTCAAGTTTTATTCTAAGGCCTCTAAACTCTGGATTGTTGCCAAACTCACTCTACTACCTAAACCTATCAGCAAAAAGAGGGGGTCCCCATTTGCAATGGGGCGATGGTGTGAAAACCTCACAACACCCCTTAGAATCAATAGCCTTCAAAATTGCCCCTTTGGGGGACAGTGCAATCATATTTATTAAATGTTGGTTTTTGTAATGTTTCCATCCATGAAAAATAATAGACACTTCTGTTTCAATCCTAGAATCCTTAATTGGTTTGAATGATGTCTCTACATTTTTTCTTTGTTTTGCCAATGAGATGGCACACACCTTTTCATACCTAGGTTTTGTGAAACCAAAAGGCACACTTTTGATTACTGTCACCATTTCTTGTCAATATTGTAATCTCACCAAGTTGAAAGGAAGAGCTTTGGTATAAATGCAATGTACAATTTTTTCCTTTTTAATAGCTCTTGTTTCGTTTTGAAATCCTTAACCAATGGGCCTCTTTTGCGGGAAGGAGGAGAGGGATCAGATTTGGTAATCAGATTTGGCATCATTCCTGTTGCAGCATAGCGGTTTCACAAAGTTTACAGCCTGCAGGGATATAGTCTACAGCAGTAGATTGGCCAGTCTGCTCCATTATTTTGAAGCAGCAGTGTCTAATAAGAGGCTTTTGGTTTATCAATGTGTTTTTGGTAAATATTAGCCTCTGTTTGTACTTTGAAAAACCTTATTACTAGTTATTATAGTTGTACTACTCAGGAAAGTGCAGTTTATTGTGTTCCCAAACTGTGTAATCTGATCAGTAATAGCTCATAGATTTTGAAATGATCCTCTCTTAATATATTTGTATTTTGTTCAAATCTAATTTGGTATTGGCTGTATAATTTCTAGTTGGATTGTAAACTATTGATTGCTGGCTGCTTGCAAAACCCTTGCTGGTGTAATAATACGATTATGCTGTTGAGTTTTATGCTTTCTTAAATATTCATTCATAATTATCAGCAATAATCAGGAGGGGATACGATTGGCTAGGATGAGGTCCCTATATAAGGCAGGTTGATTTCTTGCATTGAATATAAGATTTTGTATGTTGGTAATGAAAATTACTTTAGTGAGAATATAAGCTGAGGTATCTTTGGCTTGAGTCTCAACTATTGGTAATTATATGTAAGCAATAATTGCACACATTAAAGATTTGGAGCAAAGTTAAGTGGAGATTGAGATTTTATGTTTCTTTGTGATGTAGTGATTCTGCTTTGGATGGCTAGTGCCAAAGAGAAGAGCCTCTCCTTGTCATGCTTTTAAGTCTGCACCTCTCAAATTGTAACAGCACAACCCTACTAACATAATAGATTATGAAAATAAAAATTTACTTGCGAGAAAATTAAATAGCAATGAAACTGGAATAACTGAAAAGTAAATAACCATTAACTAGCTGTGATGACCCCTTTCTAGAATATGATTTAATAATAAATAATAGAAATATAACTAATGAATGAATAAATAATAATAAATTATAATTTAATTTATTAAGAAAATAATAATAATTATAATATATTAATGGATATAATATAATATTATAAATTAATGAATGAATATAGTGAATAAATAATAATATAATATTGATATTATAATCAATATAATATAAATTCTTAATACTAATAATATAATATTCAATAATAATAACAAATATTAATATCAATATAAATTTTTAATAATAATATTAATTCTTAATTATATGCTGTCCTAAAACAGCGATACAGATGAAATTCCATTTAGTAAAAGACAGTATATTGTCCTATTCATGGCATGTCAGCAATGCCATTAGAATTAAGAAGAGTTATATCAGCAACATAAACTAATAATGTTATATCAATATCACAAAACACTAACAATTCAAGTAGTTACCGTCAACAAGTTTATAATCAGCAAATAATAAATAACGTTGATTAAACCCAGATTATCGACTAGGAGGGGGAATAATGACGTGTCTGTTCACTACTAAGAGATACGCCTCCTCATGAAAGGACATGAGACATGTCCATTGACAATGTAACTTTTCAATTCAGTATTGATATATAATAAGGTATTCTACCCCATTCAAGGGAGGCACCAAACAGGAGAATAGGAACATACAATTTGGTTATCATCATAGAAAATAGAGAACAAGAAAATCATTTAGGAAAGGACAGACTATAGCTCAGGCCTGCCATCTGGGTATACTATAATAAATATATATTAACATTATACATAGTTATATGTATTAGTTTATACAGCTAGGTTGCTATTAAGGAGGGGAAGCCAGTATATGGTCTCTTATATAGGGGAAGCCAGTATATGGTCTCTTAAATATATATGGGATTAGAGTGATAATAATATATAGTTATATGACATATGAATATATGTATATTTTTGTAAAACAAGAAATTATAATATTTCTATACATAAATTATAGTATATAAGAAGCTATATAATAAATTGTGTGTTATTATGTGATAGTTAAGACATTAATAATCCAATCAGAATTATAAATATATGTCTATATAGATTATATATACATTTATGATAATAGAAGTGAAATCAGAATTATATATTTAGATTATATATATAAATATATGATAATGAGAGTGAGTAGATAGAACATATGTTTCTATGCTCAGATCCTGTTGCTACTTCAGTACTAAGGAGGAGAAGGCTGAAGCAACCAAAGAGGGACAGTCTAAATCCCAAAAGGATAGTTCCCAAGACAGGGTAGGGATCAGTGTCCCTTAAAACCTTGAGGGCATGGTCCCAAGACAGGATAAGAGCTTGGATCTGTAAATTTGAGGGGACCTATCAAGTGGTCTCTAAGCACTTTGGATTGCCTCCGTTTTCTTCTCCCTTCTCAAACTGAAGTAATGACAAGATCAGATTTGATGGTAAAGAACTATGAATATTACCAGGAACCAAATTGCTTAATATGTTTAATAAATGAACAATCTTCTCTACTTGTACCATGTAATAATATAGATATATCTTTGTCAATTCAGCTTAGGAGATAAGAATACTGAATTTGGGTTAATTCTGGTAATAACTGAATCTAGACCTAGTAGGGGACATTACACTATCCAAAACAAGTTACTAATTGCATTTCACATGAAACAAAATTTAACTAATCCTTTTAATTTTCCAAGGAAAGTAAAACATTATAGAATACTGAGATTGAATTAATAAAATTAACTGGCAAGAAAAGAACTTGTACATGCTGTCTCTTTTCAATTGTCCCTTCTTTAGCTTACGTCCATCAAGGGTGAAAGAGTATCATCAGAGTTTTTTACCACCCAACAATGGATCTTTCAATCGTGACTAATAGTGATCCGTACAACTTCCAATGTAAGTAGCCCAACCCTTTCTAGGGGTACATAAATACGGTTTCCATTTTCTTGCCATCCGAGACTTGGTGTAGAACCCACAACCACCGTATTGAGTCATCCTAAGGACATCTTCGCCTACTAGGTGACCTTCATAGCTAGATGTTGCACTACTGGTTCTAGTGACTGACATATACTACACGTAGCATAGTACCCACCTTGGCAAAGGTTTTAATAAGTAGGAGCACATTCTCTGTGCATTCAATGTCACCACCAGACTCATTTAAGGCTCCTCCTAATCGTATAATTTGGATATCCACTGTTGGTTCCCAAAACCGCAGATTGAAAATCCTAGAGCCTGCCAATTCTCCAATAGGATTCCAAATCAGTTCTGGCCAACAAATGAGAATAATCCAAATTCCTTTGCACTTTAGGCTTCGCTACACCTAGGCAGGTAAACCTTCATCTCAAACCTGGTCACCTTATTCAAGGCTTTTCTATAGCGAATATAAGCTTGTGAGTTCTCCGGTTGGTAAAGTCCTCAAAACTCGATCAATATAAAGTATTGTGAATGCTTGAAATGATTGAATATTTTATATAATGTTTATTAATAATTGATAAAAATACTTGCAAGAAGGAAGTATATAGATTTATGACTTCAATTAATAACTCCAATAATTATATTCCAATGATTGTAAATGACCAGTGCCTTAGTTTATCTAGGCGATAGAGTCAACTATAACAAGGATTATTACGTACAACTTTATGAGACAATATTTATAATAATATCATCAATTACTCCTAAGCTCTGCAAAAGACAAATCTTATATGCAATTCTCCGTTAGTCCAAAAGGAATTTAACTTCTCCGGTTGGAAGTCCGATTAGACAGAGATAAGGAAACACATATATTTCACACTATCCTGATTGTCGAACAAAGAATGCCTGAAAATATCCAATGTAAAAGTAAAACTCTGTCAGAATAATTCAATAATCTATTTATTGATCACAAAGGACGAATCCATATTTTATTTGCAATCTCTTTGCCTTGAAAAAGGGACCTTTTATTTATTATTAAAATATAATATTGAAATTTATATTAAAGTCATGCTTTAATATTTATATCTTCCCTTACAAATATTCTTCTTCTAATTGTTTATTTTAATCTGTCTCTCTCTCTACATTTTACATTATGTATATATATGTGTTTGAGTGGCTTTCACACCTCTTTAGGGTGAAAAGACACAACCCTTATTACAAATTATTTTGAAAAACAATAAACTAACTAAAAAATAACTAAACTTTCGGATTTGGGTCTGGTCGAAAATCAAAACACCTTGTGGAGAGATAAGATTTTTATTGGAGATATGAAATTTGATTTCCCGAACTAGGTCGTTTTTAGATTTTTAAAATGCGACCATCTTTAGGCTCTGTCGGCATCATCTTTGCAGCAGGTCGAAATTCTAGCATTTTCTGAAGGCTTCGATTAGTTAGTTCTATTTATTTGTGTCATAAAGCTTCCTTTGATTTTTTTAGTATTGAGAAACTTGCTTATTGATAATGGATTTGGACTCTCAAAATTTAGTGTATCACCACCCACATCCTGATGGCTTTAACCTCTAGGGTATCATAAGTTTTAGCAAGTGCACATTTCCCATCCCAGGGCTATTTCTTAAGCAACTATTAGATTAATCAACGATTAGGCCTCAAGAAGGTTCAGTCTCATTAGACGGGTTCTATGGCTCAAGACAGAGGGGTTCAAATCTCTCTATGATTTGGGCATAAGTTTCCAACATAAATTCAGAGTGAAGAATTAAATGACGCATCATTCCATACAAAAGTAACTGAATTGGTTTTCTTAACAGAATCAGATTAATGAATTCCATCCCTACAGGATCTTTTATGAAAACAGAGCCTTGATCATATCTGCTGTACGTATACCATTTCAAATGAATGAATCTTTCATCAACGTTACTATGAGCAAACATTCTCCTAAAATAAAATCTGTATGCAGATTTAGAATGAATCCATCATTGTTTGAATGCAGATTGAAGTATTGACTCTTCTATTAAATTCAGCAATAAGCAAGCAGACCTGCGAATGCAACTATATGACATATGATCAAGTATATACAGAGATGTATGGACTGATCTATTTAATCTCTAATGTGCTTGCAGACCCGAGATTATATCATTCTAAACACGAGATTATGAAGTGCAAGGATGCATACGTTCTTCCTTAATAATCTGAAATGCATATGTTCTTTCTCACTAATCTGAAATGCAAACGTTCTTTTTTAATAATCTGAATGCATACAAGTCAGATGACCCCCCTAAACAAAATTGCAAGAAATAATATATTAACTGAAAGCACCTAAAATGCAGCTTCTAATGTATAACAATATGCCTTTGTTTTTAATCTACGACATAGAATTCAAATAAATAAAACCTCATTGCAAACTTCACTGCATAATATCCAAGCAAGAAGAAGACCATCTTATAGAAATCGACAGAGAGAAAGGGGAGAATGTGCCTACAAAAAGACTCACGATTCGAAGAAAGAGACAACTACAGTCTTTCCAATGCATAGACCCTTCTCAACACAAAACAAAAACAATCCAAATGCAATGCTCAATGCAAAGCTCCCAAGTTTCCCTGCCCCAAAACAAGAATGACAAACCATACCAAAGAATCAATTCCCAGCACACACTAGACTTCATAGAGGTGTATGGTCAAGGAGTAACTCCTTACCAGTGGTGGCAAGAGGGAGTTACTCTTGCCACCTTGCCCACCAAGCAAGAAAGAAAAACTCACATTCCTCAATACAATGAAAATACAAATATGCCATATAATATCATGAATGCTTTGAGTACACACACACACATACTTGCTTATATGGATACATAATAAACGAATAGTCAAGTGTGCACATAATTATATATATTTACACACACACACATATATATATATTTATCATAGAATAAATATACCAATAGCGAGCCATCCTATATAAATGATTAATGCAAAACATTCTATAAACATAGGACAAAATAAATAATGATACACAAGGTTGTTTATTAAGATCAATAAGAAGTCCCGACACATAAAAATACTTGCTAGGTCAAACTTCTATTATGCCAGGGTAGAAGGTAACCAACTAAACATCTAAAATACTATACTCCCAACTTAGGTAATTGGTGACAGTTGAGGTTCTAGGTCGGGTGGCATTCCTAACTTTCATCATATGTTCGCATTCCCCTACGTTGATGATACTCTTCCCTCGTGTTGATGTGTGTTTTATGCCCTTACCAACAAAAGAATACAATATTGAGATGTCTTCTACTTGGTCAAGCACTTGGGTGATCTTGCTGTTGGTATTAACTGGTAAGGATGTAACCAGTACATGGCAAAGAGGTATTGTCATTGATTGGCAAAAAGGTGTTGTCATTTATGACTAGGGATGCCAACAGTGTTCAATCAGGAACCAAGGACAAGTACATAGGACAAGAAGGTACTGTGTCCACAATGGCATTGCCGAGGGTAGGTCTTATGCAACCCAATACGAAGCCCTGATAGAAGAAAATAAAAGGTCCCCGATACAGGTGTGTGCCCGGCGGGACAAAAATCGATCTGGCTTCCCCCAACTCTCAGAGTTATGGGGAGGATCGTCTTTGCAGCCATCTACCAAGGAGATCATTTTGAATCTAGATGAGGCAGCAGATGGGGAAGTGATTCACAACTTGGAGGTTTTTTCTAAGTTAGGGTTAATAGGAAGGTTTAGGGGCTTTTGGCCCTGTTTATAACAACTGCATACTTGGATATTAGACAACTGGGAGCTCATGCTTGAAGGAAATGTTCAAATTTATCCAGCAGCAAAGGGATTCTCCATTGTAGTTTTTGATAAGATTCAAGACAGAAATAAGATTCTGTGTGATGAGGTTTGGTGTTGGGAGGACAAGTATGTGCTTATGTTGAAACCTTGGCATCCAAATTTCGTGCGAGCACAGATGTGAAAGACAAAAACCCAATTTGGGTAAGGCTTCCTAACTTTCTCTTGCATTTATGGTTTGATAATTGCCTTGAGGCAATTGGAGACTCTTTGGGTAGCTTTCTATTGGTGGATGAGAACTCCTCCAACTTGTTTCATTCTACTTATGCTCGTATCCTTGTTGAAATGGATACTGCTCGAAGGTTTCCCGCATAAATAAAAATCAAAACCTCCATGGGATGCTGGTTGCAGTCCTTGGATTATGAAGGTTTTTCCTTTCGATGTAGAAAATGTTTTCAGACAGGTCATTTGGCTGCAAACTGTGACAAGGTGAAGCCCATGAAGGTTGCAACTTGGTGGAAAGATGCTGATCTAAAGCATTATATGGTAGGAAAGCAAGGGGAGAAACATAAGAGCTTCTCCTAGGTTGTTATGGGGGAGAAACCCAATAACCCAATTTCATAGGATGAGGAACTAGCAACACAAAATAAATTGACCATGACGGCTGGGGTGGATAAGGGGCTTCAACCAAATACTTCTGTTGCTACCCCAGAGGGAAAAGAAAAAAGTAAGACTTTGGGCTCTAATGTGCCAAGAACAACTGCAGGGGGGGAAGTTAAGGAGATTCTAGAGGAAGAGGATCAGGCCCAACCCCCTGACAATACTGATGGTTGGGAGTTAGAAGCTGCTTGAGTTGAAAGAGGGGTGGCTCACGGTGAAAAAGAAAAAAGAGAGAAAGTCGAAGAATGTGTCTTTTGATATGACTCTCCGATCTCATACCAAGGAGAGGATGTTGGAGTAGGATTGTGAGGTGTACTCTCATGAGCCGATGTCTTCTGGCTGTTTTGTCTTATGTATATGGATTTTTGTGTTTCGGTTTCTTTAGGGATGGTAGTTACTCTTTGTGTTACTACCCTTGGTTTGGGCCAAGTTTTACTCGGCTTCTATTATTAATAAATATAATAATTGTTATCGACCAAAAAAAAAGTAAAAATCCCTAAAAAATAGGAAACCCTAAAAAAAAGAAAACCCTAAAAAATCTGAACTTCACCAAAAGACTTAAAATTTTGCTGGTCCATTTTTTGAAGGATTTTAAACTCGACACCATTCAAATTTACATTTCTAAATCAGAAAAGCTTCAAAATTGATACCTCAAAAGGTAGGGGACTACTCTTTACACTAGACATAGTCAAATTAATCACTTCTCACTTGGAACATGAGGAACTTCAGGGTACTGACACTAGAACTACCAAGAACCAAAACCCAAAACGGGCCAAGTGGACCAAAAAGTAGGGGTCCCCATTTGCAATGGGGCGATGTGTGAAATTGTCACAACACCCCACTTGGGGGATGGGTTCTCGTCGTGTATCCACTGACATGGAAAGATTAGATAAATGAGTGGTTATTGCAATAACCACTCATTAATAGAATCAATATAAATATACATCAATTATTCCAATGAATTTCCATTGCAATTATTTCCAAATATTCCACATAGGAAATATAAATCATCCTTTTAATATCATTTCCATTAACAAAACAAGATATACATGAATTACTCTTACTAGAAATTACTTAACCAAAACAACTGAAAATCATGACTGTTATCATCACATATCGCCCGAAATAGTTATTACAGTTGTAAAGTAAAACGGTCACAAGGAAGGGATGTAACATACCCCCCCTGCCCTTGTGATTCATTGTCCTCGATGATTATTCTTATCAATGTACTAATATGATTCCACAAGGTTTAGTACTTATGTTCAATATTCAAAACAAGTGAGGAAATCTCTGAAGGATCTCATCATAATCCTCCCAAGTGGCAGTGTCCTCTCCATATTGGTCCCATTGGACCTTGCATTGGTTCACCTTATGGTTACGTAAGAACAACTTACGTACCTCAGGCACCCTGAGTGGCTCTATCATTACCACTCCTGGATCCTGCACCTGTAAGGAATTCCAATCAATTACATGCTCAAAATCTGGTTTATATTTCTTTAAATAAGAGACATGAAAATATTGTGCAATCGAGCAAGAGCTGGTTGGAGAACAATTCTCTAGGTAACCGGGTTGATAACTTCCAAGATCTCAAAGGGTCCAACATAGCGAGGTGCCAATTTGGATGATTTCCCAAATTTTATAGAACTTTTGTGGGGTTTAACCCTTAGAAAAATCTTCTCCCCAATTTCAAATTGTCAAAGGGTGCGTTTTGTATCAGCATAGCATTTTTGTCTGTTGTTAGGTTCAGCTAACCGTTCTTTAATTAGCCACACTCGTTCTTCCATTTTTGAAAGCATCTCAGGTCCAAGCATTATTCTGTCCTCGAGTTTGTCCCAATTGATGGGGGTTCTGCACCACCTATTGTAGAGTGCTTCAAAGGGTGCCATCTTGATGGCTGATTGATAGGAGTTATTATAGGCAAATTCTATTAGAGGCAGATAATCCTCCCACTTGTACTGTAGATAATGTAGTACCCTCTAAGTAGATCTTCTAAAACTTGGTTTACCTGTTCTATGTGCCCATCGGTCTCTGGGTCTCTGGGTGATATACTGAATTGATGTTCAATTGAGTTCCTAATGCTACAAAGAGGGTTTGCCAAAATCTAGAGGTTATGCTTGCACCTCTATCTAAGATAATTTTCTCAGGTATGCCATGTAATCGAAAGATTGCTTGCACAAATTTTTTGGCCAAAATAGGAGCCCCATCGGTCAGATTACTGGGAATAAAGTGAGCTCCCTTAGTTAATCTATCCACTACCACAAAATTCCATTGTGTATACTTTTGGACATGGGAGGGCCTCAGACAAAATACATACTAATTATTTGCCACTTCCAATCTGGAATGACGTGGGGTTGGATTAGACCTACTGGATGTTGGTCTTCAGCTTTGACTCTTTGTCACTAAGGCAACATGCCACAAACTTGGTGATATCACTTTTCATCCTTTTCCAAAAATACAAGGGTTTAATGTTGGCTAGCATCTTGGTAACATTGGGGTGCCCTGAATAGGGTACAAAATGAGCTTCTTTAAGAAAGTCTTCTTAACTTAGAAGAGTTGGGTACATACACCCGTCCTTGACACCTTAACAACCCATCTTGCTCAATTTGAAAACCTTCGTATCTGAAATCATGAGGATCTTTTTGTAATGCTGCTTTGACATGATTGTAGTACTCCCTTCTCCGGTTTTTTGAAAGATTTTGGTTTTGAAATTAGTACCAACCGTTGTCATTGCTGAAATATGTCTCATGCGACTTAAAGCATCGACTACCCTGTTTTCCTTATCTTTAATATAGCTGATCTTGAAGTCATAATCGAAGATTAACTCCAACCATCTCCTTTGTTTGGCGTTCAAGTTGGGATGGGTGCAAATGTATGTCAACCCTTGGTGATTTGACCTAAGTTCAAAGGGATTTCCCAAAAGCTAATATCTCTATACTTGGAGGGCATGACCAATAGCTGCTAACACTAGATCATGGGGTGCATAGTTCTATTCGTAGTTCTTTAGCTTCTTTGACTCATAAGCAATCACTTGTCCATCCTACATCAAGATTCCTCCTAAACCTTCTCTAGAGGCATCAACAACCACAACGAACTGCCTTATTGGGTTTGGGACCTTGAGTATGGGTGCGGTGGTTAACTTTTCCTTTAAATACTCGAAAGATTTCTGGCACTTATCCGTCTAATCGAATCTTTTCCTTTTTCTTTGAAGAGAGGTGATTGGACATGCTATACGAGAGAAATTCATCGCAAATTATCTGTAGGATCTTGATAAACCCATAAAGCTTCTTACTTCTTGTTGATGTGAGTTTTGTTCCACTACAACATACATGATCAAGTACTTAGTATCTCAAGATGAAACACCAAATCTCCAGCTCTCCCTTGAATAAGGATGCTCATATGCTAAACAATGTAAATGAATTGTGTGATCAAATGAGACAACCTCAAGGTTCCTTCTTAATTGTGGACCTTCACTCAGTTTTCTGATGTGATATGCTGGTTATCATAAAGGGACTTACGCTGTTCATTCAATGGATATCAACTTAATTTTAACAACTTCAATCACTTCCAACTAGATAGCTTGCAAAAGAAATAAAAACTATCTAACTCTAAGAATGCAAGACAATGTTGATGATGGGGTGAGCCTCTAACCAATCCTTGCTTTGCTGTATGAACTTGGCATAGGAGGGTGCTATCTTCTACAAATGCAAGAATGATTTTCACATTGTCAATATTCATCCAGATACCCTATGAAGGCGCAATCTAAATGAACATTTCCAATAGAAGTTAAACACTTGCAATTTAAGCCTTGACTAACCTTGCACTGTTACTTACAATCAACAAGTACCAAATGGTATGGACACTAGCTTCACCATTAATCACCATTCAACAATATCATCCATTCATTTACTTCTACTTCTACTTAACATGAAATGAAATCTACTCTAAGTGAGATTGAAGAAACCGTGCAATACTTCAAAGCAACATTAAGTAATCCATCATGAAAACCAACAATGAATCATCAATTATTTTAATAGCATTATTGCAACATTTTCATCAAGTCTCCTCTGCTACTCTACTTCTACTACTCACTAACTAACTAACTAACTATTACAAATGAGAAGGCCTTGGCCTTGTATAGGTGTTCAATTACAATGAAGGGCCAAGATCGATTCAAGATCAAGGGCCAAGATTCACCCATTACAAAACCTAATTAGGGTTGCCACGTTATCATCCAATTACATGAAGGCACCACCCTGTGGGCCAATAAGAAAATCACAATGCTTTTGAGAGCCAATTAGAAAATTGTACACTTGGCATAATATGATTGATTGGGTTGAACATGCGTAACAAGAATTTTCTGATTGGTTGAAGACAAGTAGGCACCACCGCAACATCCTTATTGTATAGACATGATCAATTTCTTAGTAATGAGAAAATATTTCTTGATACTCAACATTAGCCTTCAATTGTGATGACATATTCCTAAATCGCTTCATCTTCTCAAATTTTCTGCATCTTCTGAATATCTTCTCATTGCCATGATTTTGAGCTTGCTTGTACTTGCAAACTTGATGTCTCTTTCGATGCCTTGGACCTTGATCTTCCAACTTGCACTTTGAGAGTCTGATTTTGAACTTCCTGAAGTGATGAAGTTTTTCATGTAGCTGGATCCTTAAAAGTAACTTGGATTTCCAAAAGAAATTCAAGTCGGTGAAAATTTTCTCTGATTTTTCTTTCTCCTTGTTCTTTGCTTTTTTGAACTCAATCTTGATCTTGCCTTGAATTTGCATTTTGATAATCTGATTTTGAAACTCCTTCTCATTTGAAGTCCGGGAGCTTGATCTTGGCTTAACCACATCTCTTTGCTCTCCAAGCCTCTCCTTCACCTACAAGACAATTAAGGTAGATAGTTTTGAGCTCATATTCTTTTGAAAATCTTATGGAGTAAACTTTCTCAAACTAAACTTGGAAATAAATAAACTTCACTAACTTAAGATCAGATTAGCCTTCGAAGTCAACACAATGATGCTAGATGAGATCTGAACTTATTGAACTCATTAGAATGATTCCAAGTCTAATATTTTCATCAAAGTCTACTCACTGTTTCCTGCTACTAGATTTCTGGGTTGTATTCTGAGTTTTGTCAAGAGAAAAAATCTGATTTCTGCCCAAAAGGACTTAAATTCTTTGACTCTCAAGAAGTCTGATTTGATCTCTGCCTATTAGAGTTTTGATGGCCTCAAGAACAACTCCCAAAGTTTTGATGGTCTGCTCTGCTTGTCTTCTTAGCACCCAGCTTATTTGAATTTTGGTGTTTGAAACAAGAGGTTCAACCTCTTATATATAGGTGCTTAAGACTCAAGAGGTGCCCCTTCATAGCTGGCCAACCTCCTTTTGGCAACCAATAAGAAATTCTTATTTGAAAAAACGTTTTCACACACACCCCAATGTACTTCCTTTTGGATTCCAAAATTATTCCATTTTTGCACAAATTAATCATTATACCCATATTAGAAGTAGGCAAACTTTTTGGACTGGGCGAATTTCTTTTTCTTGCAAAAAGATGGAGTTGATTTTTGTTTTTTGAATGTGAATGGGAAGGGGTCGGCATCTGACCTTGTCCC
This sequence comes from Chamaecyparis obtusa, assembly GCA_027943335.1. NCBI lineage: Eukaryota > Viridiplantae > Streptophyta > Pinopsida > Cupressales > Cupressaceae > Chamaecyparis > Chamaecyparis obtusa. The sequence continues at coordinate 1,011,770 of BSBK01001778.1, forward strand.
AATCCCATTGGAATGAGGGAAGGTCGGATTGCAACCTTCTCTCAATCCTGGAAAACTTTCGGTTTCAGATTTTTGTTCCTTTGCATTTTATGAACAAGAACTTCATTTCTCCAATTCAGTGGTTTTAAATTTGTGAGTGCAGATGTGGGCACGAAAGGGGAAAAAAATACAGGCCTTTTGCCCTTGAAAACCAATTCCAACCATTGAGCATGATGACCAGGCAATCTGCTGCTAGTCTAAAACGAGGGGTGAAATTTTGATGTTTTGATTGTGGGAATGGGAGAGGGTCAGAATCTGACCTGCTCTCAATCCCACTGAAATGAGGGAAGGTTGGATTCCGACCTTCTCTCAATCCCCTTACAGCATTTTGCAGCGATTTCACCTCTTTAAATTGCCCAATTTTCTCCTCTTTCATGCCCAGATTTATTTCATTTGGGGCTTGATTTCATTTCTAGATGTTGGTGTTTGTAGCTTCGATTAGATAAAATAGTTATCACTAGTGTTAATATTATGAGAATAGATTAATTTATGCACATACATATACATACCAATATATATATAATAAAAATAGGAAATTATTAGTATACATATTGATATATATATATATATACATACATTCATAATTGAGAAAGTTAATATTAATATATTCTCATATTATTAATATAATTAACTAATTTATTCATTTCTTAAAGATCGAATGACATCAAATTGTATATCTGTTTATGATGGATATGCATATTCATCGATTCTATTGTATCAATGTGAATTAGCATTATCACTGATTGATATTGGTTGATTTAATCCTTATATACCTCACCGACTAGTATCGGGTTGTTATTATATAATCACCGATTAGACTAGTATCGGTTATTATGCAATCACCGATTAGACAAGTATTGGCTATTATGCAATCACCGATTAGTATAGGTTAAGTCTTCTAATTATCGTGGAGACATGTTAATGGAGAGACATGTCTCCCCAAGTGGGGACATGTCTATCCATCAACATGTCTCCACATATATTTATATAGACTTCTCATGATCGAATGAAGATAAGTATATACACTAAGCAATGCAAGTCTAATACATTCGATCTGCAATATAAATATTGTGCATTTTCATATAGAATTAGGATATCATCTTTATATAAACTTTGAGAATATCATCTTCTCTTAGTGCTGCAATTTGCAAGATTAAAATTGGTTAGTAAGCACATAGATCAAATATAATAAAATTGCAATCATTCTTTTAACAAATCTGATCAACTTTAACACTAGATTATGATTAACTCTTTGAAGGAGGTCTGATTTTATAAAGCCATGCCCCTAGTTGTCTTAAGTCTGCTTCTATCCAAGGGAGGTTGACTTTCGTGCCTCAAACTTATTCATTTTTCAGTCCATGCAAACTTTGGTTGGCCTTTATAATAGGGACAAGACAAGGTCGGAATTCGACCTTGTCTCAATCCCATGGGAATGAGGAAGGTCGGATTCTGATCTGATCTCAATCTCCTGTAATTTCTCCAAGATCCAACTCACCCTTACAAAAATTTCATTCTCAGATTTTCACTTCCAAATCACAAAGTTGTTCAGGTTCAAAATATTCTACGTGGAAGGGTGAAACACAAGATGGAGGTTTTGGCTGGAATGAGAGAGGGTCGGAATCCGACCTGCTCTCAATCCGGCTAGAATGAGGGAAGGTCGGAATCCGACCTCTCAATTCGTTGCAAAAATTTCCTTCTATTCTCAATCCGATCAAGCACTCTTAGGGCAATTTTTTTATATACATATAATATTTAAGTTTAAGTTATGTAACTTATACTTTAAGTTATATTTTATATAATACTGTCAGGATGTTTGAGATAGGTTTCAGGTTCATAGGAGTTATAATAAAGATTCTAGATTTTGGGAGTTTCCAAAAAATTCCAGACTTAGTTAAATTTCAAAATTCAGCACGCCTTCAACAGTGTTACCTCCTACAACCTTTCTTGACTTTCTAAGACCAAATTGAAGTTGGAACAAGGATTTTCTAATGACTTTAACTCATTTCATCACAAATCACTTGGTTTCAACTCCACCTCCCTGGCTAGCTTAGCCCAACTCTCGCTCACATCCCAGACATACTTGACTTCCTAGTAGGCCAAAATTGCTCAAACTTATCTCTTTGTCTTGGAGACTTGAAAACTGCTACCAACTAAGACCACCTAAGACCATCTAAAAGCATCTAAGATCACGAGTATTGCTAGAGCAAAAAGAGGGGGTACCCACTTGCAATGGGGCGGTGGTGTGAAAATCTTACAACACTTCCTAGACATTTTAGGGAACAAGTCATTTATTTATAGCTTTAATCTTATTTGGATCCATGACAATACCCTTGGCATAAATGATGTCCTAAATATTGCATCTCCTTTTGAAAGAAGGTACACTTGGAAAGCTTTCCATATAATTTGTATTCCCTTAGACATTGAAGAACAATTTGCAAATGTTGATGGTGCTCCTCCTCATCACTTGAATAAATTAAAATGTCATCAAGAAATACTAATACAAACTTTTCCAAGGAGTCTTTAATTACACTGTTCATGAGGTTCAAAAAGGCTGCTGGAGCATTTGTGAGTCCAAAAGGTATGATGCAAGATAGGTAAGGAGGATTCAATTAAGGACAGTCCTCACAAGCAGCCAAACACCACAATGCGGAATAACACAACAAGACAATGTTTTCAACTGAATTTTTATTAACATGCCCAACTGTAAGGCCTTCCGGGTTAGGGCCAAATACAATCAAAGTATTTTTGCAATCTCCCAGCTAGTCTAGCTTTGAAAACAATCAGCAACTGATGGAAACACTAAGGCAGATCTGAACTTGAGCTCGCAAGCCTCCAAGCAATCTCCTTGTCTCCAAGCATGCAAACCACTAGCTCTGCTATTACAAACTATCATATAACAATCTGATCTTCAAGATCTCGTCGAATCCAGATCTAAATTATATTAGTCTGCTTTCATTGACTCCCCCATCTCCTCTAACAACTACCCAAACACTCCTTAAATACTAATCTTCAGCCACAAGTCGGCTGGAAGAAACAATTAACTCTTAAGCCAAGTCGGCTTCTACTACAAACAAATATTAAATGCAACAATAGTCGGCTCTCAAATAGCCTTACAAACATTTAATTCTCCATGTCAGCCTCTGGATCTTCATAGGAGAATACAACAAAAGCTACCAACAATAAATGCACCAAGTCGGCCAACCAAATCACCAAGTACTCTAGTTGGTAAACCAGAACTACTGAGCGCCAGAGAAACAACCGAGCAACAGTGAAACAATCGACCATGCCAAGCATCACCAAGCAACACAGGCATTGCCGAGCAAGCACGTCGACCGAGCACCACAGGCATCGCCGAGTACAAGTTCCACCAAGCACAAGAGGTTTCACCGAGTTCCTTCAGTGACCGAGCTCCCTTCAATAACTGAGACCATCGGTTAAAGCTGCAACTGAGTAACACAGAACCAAAACAACACACTACCATGCAGATTCACCGAGTACCCTAGAATGCCCTTGCATCAAGGTAGCACTATAAATTCATAATGCCCGTAGCGAGTCTTGAATGCTGTCTTATAGATATATTCCTCCTTTAGTATTAGTTGATGATTTCCAGATCATAGATCTATATTGGAGAAGACTGCTGCCATCTCATTTGATTGAACAAGTCATCAATTTTGAGTGGCGACTACCTATTCTTAATGGTGACCTTATTCAACATCCTGTAGTCAATATAGAGGCGAAGGTTTCCATCCTTCTTTCTTACAAAAATCTTTGGCACTCCCTAAGGAGATACGCTTGGTCTAATTAATCCTTTGGCGAGCAATTCCTATAATTGCACCTTAAGTTCCATCAGCTCAATAGTGGACATCCTATAAGGGGCCTTAGAAATTTGTTTAGTTCCGGGTACCAGATCAATGGAGAAGTCAAACACCCTCTTAGGGGGTAGTCTTGGTAACTCTTCTAGAAACACATCCTAAAATTCTTGTAAGTATGGATATTTTTCTACAAAAGATTTTGTCATATCATGATCTTCCACCATTTGAGTTGACATCCCACAAAGCATCTTATCATCATGGTAAACTATCTCCTTAGGCTTTCTTGCATCTTCTTCTGTAGCGTGAATTCTTTGTTGAAAGGCTGTTTGATCTCGATGCTAATCTTTATGTGTGTTTGTTATAGATGGTTTTACGAAGATAGCTTCTATGGACTCTTAGCTACTTCTTTTCTCATGTCATTTTTTTTGTATATTTTTAGGGCTACATCTCATTTGGAGCATAGCCTTCTTAGATGCCCATGTTTGTGGCATATTTTGTTTCTCAATGGGATGTTTTCATAGTCAATTGGTTTTTCCCTTGATCCCTCTTCCTTTCAGTACAAGCTTTTATTTGAGGGTTTTCTCTAGATCTATGTTGACATAGATCCGCAATAGTTTTGTATTCCTGCATTCATTGTGTTATTTTGAGGCTATTATAGATCCCCCTATCTTCTGAGGGCCTTGCCAACATTCTTTTGAGGGTAGAGGAAGTGTTACCCATATATGCACTATCCCTGTGAAATCATCAATCATGCTAAAAATCTATATGCTAGTGTTCGTGAAGCACCTTGCCCTCTTCATAAAACAAGGTCCATCTTGGAAGATCTGGTGCTTCTCTACCTTGTACAAGAAAACAACCATGAAATAGCAAATACCCCTTTGTCATGAATGGTCGATCTATTGTTCCCTTTGCTTTTTGTTTTATTTTTGTGTTCACACATTTAGCTTGTGTCTCATGAAAGCTCCCATGAAATAATAGTTAATGGCCCATTCTTTTAGAAGCCAAAGCCTATCTTCCTTTTTTTGGGAAAAGGAGGTAAAAAATTATTAATTAACAAAGGACAATACAAAGCAAACCTAGCCAGAAAAAATATCAACCAACTCTAAGACCTAGCAACATATAGAAGACAAACCAATCAAAGCTCTCCCATAACACCCAAATAACAATCAGTGGATAGGTGTCTCCAAAGCCTAACATCCCAACCTCCCATCCACTCAGAGGCCCATTTTGCCAAACAATTTGCAACTCTATTTTGTTCTTGAGGAATGTGACAAAAGGTAACGGAGTCAAAGGTTCTGCACAACTGTACAATTTGATTGACCACAAAGGCCAATTGCTAGTTCTTCACATCCATTTGACTCTTTTTCAACATATGCACCACAATCTGTGAATCAAATTCACAAATGATACTTCACCATTCAAGGGCAAAACATCTTTCCAAAGCAAAAAGAATAGCAAGAACTTCTATAAAGTTGTTAGTATGGTGCCCTTTATATGTAGAGAATACGTAGTGAACAACTCCAAAATTATCTCTACCAACTGCCCCAATTCCAGCATGCCCATGATTGCCATTGGAAGAGCCATTTATATTTATCTTTAGAACATCATGAAGAGGGGGAGTCCAACAACCATCTCTACATATCTTGCAATGAGGAGGGGGAGTCCAACAACCATTTTCTTTTTAAATCTCTCCCTCCTTTTTTATGCTTAAACAATGTACCTTCCGAACCAATGGAACTTGTTGAACCCTAAGGAAAAGTGGTTCAATGTGTTCAAGCTCATTGCATGTGTGTATGTATTCTGGGAGTCAGAATTAGCTAAAAGTGAGATGACGTGGACTGACATGACAGATTGACAAGACATGGTAACGTTTGAAACTTGAACCCTTTGAACCAAATGAACTTTCGGAAAACAGGCTCAATGAGTTCAATGGGTTCAACTGGTTCAAGAGGTTCAACAACTCCTCTCGACGGACTTGGGTATTTTGATAATAGAAATTGGTGTGTTGAATGAACCATTGATTTATATGAATCAGATGAACTCAAAGAACCTTCAAAGGTTCAAACTCGGAGATAATGTTTTCCACTTTATGCTTCACTGACACTTAAATGCAAAGGGGAGAGGTAACACAAGGTTAGTCTGAACGCTTGAAATATACTTAACTTCTATTGTGAAAATCTTTTGAAATACCTCAAAAGATAGCACCGATCTTGTGGAGTTGTTGAATTTGGAAAAGCAGGGATAGGTTTTGGATTCCACTTCTACAATCTTGTTTCCCGAGTTCATGGGATTAGTATAGAATTAGCTTAGGGTTATAATTATTCTTCCTAAACCTTTCTCATTTACACTTAGTTTTATAAATCTTCTTAAGTGTTAAACCCAAAAATTAAAAAAGAAAAGAAAAAGGAAATTCAAAAGTTGAAAGTGAAATCTTGAATAACCACATAATTCCCCTTGGAGGTTTTCAGTAAAACATCCTACCATGAGAGTATTCTGAACAGAAAAATCACACGCATTTGGAACCTTGGAGTCAACCTTTGTGATCACATAGTTCGTTTGTTTAGCACATTGAAGACTTTGTTCAAGAGAGGATAGAGTACCCCTGGTATTTCATTCTGTGTTGTCTGTGTCATAAAACACACAACAATAGGTCGGAAACTCTCATCGCAAGAATAATTTTCTCTAGATGTGTTACCATCCCCAGTATCTGAACTTGCATGCATGTTTGCAGAGAAGATACCCCCTACCACTGCATTTATAGAAGGAGGAATTTGCGACCAAGAAGACCCTCCAGCCAACACCATGCAAAACCAAAAACAGAGAATCCCCAATGCATCCACTAGGCTTAAACCCAGGGCATAAAAAGCTTCACAAAGAAAAAAAATAAAAATCACTGAGCAGCAGAAAAACAAAAGAACCACAGCCAAACCCAACCAAAACCCAAGACCAGGCTGCTTGCTGCAGACCTACATCCATCCGTTTGCCATTTTAAACTTTAGTATTATCATCAGAGCCTATCTTCCATTTATTTCCATGGAGAAATCCATTTTTGGGGCTTGTCCATCTTGAAATATCACCCCTTCTCTTTCTTGGAAGGAATGCTTACATTTTGTGAATTGTTTGATGAGCATGATATTTGATGATTCCATAAAGATGGGATATAAAGGCTGGCAGCTGTTTCAAATGTGTTGGTTTGGTCATGGTTGAGAAAATCGGTGGTATATCGCCGGTCTCGTGAGATACCGCATAGAAAAAAGGCTCGCGATATAATCGCGGTATAACTTGGCAATGAGTTTAATAAAATATCGCTGCGACATTTTCCATAAAACTCGCTGAACAAGTGAAAAAATCGTCCAAAATATCGTTGAAAAATTTACGGGAATTGTCGTTTGCATTTTAGAGTTTTTGCTTTCAGCGGCGGTTTTGTCTTCATTCCAGCAGCGGCAATATTTCTTCATTCACAGACTGCAACTATTTCTTCATTCAGCAGTGGCGGATATTGTCTTCATTCAATGGCGGCACTGCAACTATTTCTCCAGTGACTTCTCCCAGCCTCCTGACTAGTATTAATTTTTTTAATCGTTCAGTCCAAAATACTACAAGAAAATATGTTTTAATGTAAATGTTTAATGTATTTTGTAATATTATTTATACAAATGTAAATGTATTTTGTAATATATATTTATACAAATGTAAATGTATTTCTTAATATATTTTATGAATTTCGTAATATATTTTGTATTAATGTAAATGTATTTCCTAATATATTTTAGGAATTTAGGAATTTAAAGTTAAATGTAAATATATTTTAGCAAAATTGTAATATACAGTTTACTAATATATTTTAGGAGTTTCAATAAAATAAATGTAAATGTAAATCGTGATTCCAGATTCGTGTGTAAATGTATTTTAGTAGAATTGTTTGTAAAATAAAAATACATTTACTAATATATGTTTGGAATTTTGCAAATTATGGAAATTGTAAATGTATTTTACATATAATTTCCATAATTATATGTAATTGTATTTACTAATTTAGTATTTAATAGATTCATAATTTAGTATTTTAATAGATTTATAAAATACTAAATTTTATTTAATACTAAATATTAAATTTTATGTAAATGAAAAATGTACTCACTAATTATATGTAAATAAAATATAGATAGATTCGTGTAAGATGAAATAAAATACTAATAATGAATACATTTATCTTCATATATGTGTGTTTTTAAGAATATTTTAAGAAATTCTATATTTTCAAATGTTCGATAAAAGTGTCGATTTATTGCCGATTTTTTCACTTTTTGGCGATTCTGAGCTTTTCAAAATTTTTGGGTTGGCTGAGATATTGCTGAGTCCGAGTTTTTCAACTATGGGTTTGGTCACATAGAAAATGTTGCCTAATGAGTGTTAGGCTACCTTCAATTTTTGGGGATGGTCCTCTTGTTTTATCTTTTACATCTTTATAAATTGTATGTGGTAAATAAAACTTGAAATTACTATTTTTTGGTAAGTAAACCATATAATTCAAAAATTAGTTTGATTGATCTTACGATGTTAAGAGCTTAGGAATCATTTTTATATGATACTTATATGCCTTCATATGGGCAACTGACCAGATTGCAGAGCCTTTAAGGTCAATGGTCATGGGAGCTCCCTTGGAAGATGCCCGTCATCTGGCTCAACGATATGATCGGATGCGGCAAGAGGCTGAAGCACAGGTGAGTTTTTGTGCTGGATAGCAAGCTTTAAATTTTGCATGCACAACAATATAATTGTAGTCTTTTTGAACAATTACTTTGAAGCTTTAATTAAAGTGCCAGATTGATGGTTTTTTATTTTGTTTTTTAGTTTTGAATAATTTTTCACTTGACGAACACTAAGGAGCACATATACTATGAGCAGGCAGGTGAAGTTGCAAGGCGTCAACTGAAAGCCAGAGAAGCCACAGGCAATCCAGATAATGCAATGAAATTGCAAGCAGCTGAATTCAAGATGCAAGAACTGAAGTCAAATATGGCAATTTTGGGAAAGGAAGCTGCAGTTGCGATGGCAGCTGTTGAAGCACAACAACAACGGTTGACTCTTCAGCGCTTGATTGCCATGGTACGTGCTTCACCCCTCATGCTGAAACCGTTTACATTATCAGGAAATTTATTGATTAATAATTTAATACAAGTGGAAATTGAGTTGCATTTCTCAGCTTAATACTGATGGTCGGATGCCTTTTCTAGGTTGAAGCTGAACGTACATACAACCTTAGAGTAGCGCAAATTCTCGACGAGGTTCTTAGAGAGGTACAGTTGTAGATATCTGCAACATATGCAATAATTGTAATTTGTTTCATTTTTTTGTTTTTATTAATTCAGAGCTATAGTTGAATCATATCTCCTCTTAATCCCGTGCTTATTTCTTCAGATGGCCTCCGAACGGCAGCGTATTGAATCTGCACCCACTGCTGTTGCTGATAATCTCCCCCCACCTCCAGCATATGAAGAAGCAAACCTTAGCAGTACTCACAGTTCTCAAAATTCATCCTTTGATAGATCGGTTGAGAATGCTATCTTTTTTTTAGGAGAGGTAATCTATGGAGGCTTTTGAGAGTTGAAATTTTCCTATAGGATTTGTGTGCTTTTGTTGTCCATGAACTAATTTTCTAAAATCTCTGTTTGATGCATATTTTTTCACAGGTTATACATGCATTTCAAGCTGAGACTGAAGTGGAGCTTAGCCTGACTGTTGGTGATTATGTTGTTGTTCGACAGGTTTTCATTATCCCTTAAATGTTATTGTTGATCTTTTAGCAAATGATTTTTGTACTTCAAGTCTGTGTTTGGAACATATTTTATATGGCTTCAGAGGAGTCAATTGATATGATTTATATCTTAATTTTTGCACACCTTTTTATTTCTATGAAGATGCCTGATTGAACAGACCGTGAAATGATATGTCTGATAAAACCAAGCGTCAAGATGATGGGAGGATGCTCAAATAACAAAGCAAGTATCTAGCAAGTCATAAATGGCAATAACTCACACATAAGAGCCTTAGCCAATAAATAAATGTCATCATCATAAAGAGAAGAGAGAGTAAATGGGAGACGGAATATATGTAGTATCCTTAAAATAAACACCATCTATATTGGCTAAATATTTTGCATGTAACTTAATCAACAACTTGCAAAATAGTAATTTTAGACAATGTGTATGTGAGATAATTCTCTCCTCTCAGCAATAGGGGACTGGAAATTAAAAATGGGTGGGACACAAGATCAATTCCTATTATTTTAGGAATGATTCACAAATTTCTCCAAACACTTGACACAATTCTCACAAAAAGGTACCTACTGTAGTGATAATACCAATAGTCTTCTGATTGACATAAGAACAATCAGTAGCATACCAGTTCTTATTTCTAACAAGAGAGCTGCAGAAACCCAAAGTTTTCTGCACTTTTCTTAAAATGGTTAAGTAGCAATATACAACGCAAAATAAACTTCTTCAACACAAACTCTGAAATAAACTTGATCTATTCTTCACTTTGAAATAACTTGCACAATAAAACTCAAAGTTTTTACTCTTGCAACAATTTGAGCATAGGCTACTTGCATAAAACAAAAGATGGAATTTACAGTGAAGCTCCCTCCTATATATAGGTGAGGGGTTGAGAACAAAAGCTGAGAGAAGTCCAACTTGTTGGCATTAAGGGATGGTAACCGGTAAGATTGCAACTGGTAAATGGAAAAAGAGGTATTGTCATTGATTGGCAAAGAGGTGTTGACATTTGTGACTAAGGACACCAGTGTTGAATTTGTGAAGCAAAGACAGGTACAACTGACAACAACAAGTGCGAGGAGAGACTGGTTTGGCAACCGGTGACACTGTGCATGAAAAAAGAGACTATCTGATCATCATAGCAACCGGTCACCAAAGGAGATGCAACCGGTAACCGGCAATAGAAACCGAGAAAAGGGTGCAACCGGTATAGCCAGAGGAAGGGAAGGTGACAAGTCAAAACTCTTAATTGTGCAGCACAACTTAATGATCTTTACTTATCAAGTGAAGACTTCATTATGATAGATGAACCGGGGAAAGTCATAGTCAAGACACAGTTATCTAATTCTTTGACCGAGATTTACTGCACTAAATTCGGTAGACTTTGAGTTATCAAGACGATCGGTACGAGGCGCGATTGAATGTGTTAATGGTGGAGTTCGTGGCATTAAATCATGGAGATATCTCTTGTGAAGGAAAGCTTTTGACACACATCTGTCGTTTTCTTTCATAAAGCAGATAAAGCATAGCATGCATCAGATGTTTTCCTCAGTGAACTAATACTCCACTGGGTGATGGATCCAAAGGTGATCTTTAAACAGGTCGTGCATGAGAAAAACAATTAGGGCAAGAAGTCTATATATTTCTCTGACTGACAAGAATATAGTTTGTCCTCATTCTGCCAAAGTAAAAAGTAAACCTGTATGCTGAAGAAGCTAAGGTGAAGAGAGAAGAGAAGAAAGAAGAGTGTGCAGAGGAGCACAACAGCAAAGGAGAACATACTTGAAGCGACCGGTGATGTTTCTCAGCTGAGTATAACAGAGATCTTATTAGGCTAAGCAAAACCATTTCTAAAAGGTCAAATCCTCTATTGTTCTCTAACAATTACAATAGCCAAATCTCATTATTTTGGGTGGACATTAATAGGTCCCTTGTACTAAATTCCTTAACCGGGTGACATATGTTCAAATGTTCTAAGTCCTCTAACTAGACAAGCTCGAACAGGCCTTATTGTATCAAATCCTTTAACCGGGTCGCATCGAACAGTGCGTTTGTATCCTTTAATAGGGAAGTCTCCTAACAGGGCGCACTTCAGAAAAGTGCAAAATTTGTGAGGTTTGTTCACACTGTGGTTTTCTCCTGATTTGGGTTTCCATGTGATAAATCTCATGTTGCTTATTGATTGATTGCTTGAGGCTATTTTTATGCTAGAATTTGTTTTGCTTACAGTTGTAGTATACTACATCAAATTTGTTTTAAAGTTTGAATAGGTGCTGATTCACCCCTCCCCTCTCAGCACCGGTTGGGATTGTCAATTGGTATCAACGCCAAGTTTCTTTTCTTTGCTGCTTAACCGCAACAAGAAAAAAAAGTCAAGATGATGAGAAAGGAAGGACCAAAATTCTCCAAGGAAAACTTTACTCTGGTGCAACAGAATGAAGCTGTACATGAAGATCACCGAAGATCAATATTGGACTCATGTAACCCATGATTACATTGAACCCAATGGTACCCTGACTCCTAATGAATTGAAGATCAAGACAAAACATACAACTGCAATGGATATGATAGCAAGCACGCTACCTGACTATGTCTATGCAGAGATTGAAAATCTAGATACTGCTCACAAGATGTGGGCCAAGCTGCAAATAGTGTACGGTGGTGACCCACATGTACGAAGTGCTAAGGTAGAAAGCCTCAGAGGAAAATATGATGACATGAGGATGAATGAAGGAGAAGATATTGAGCAATACAGCAACATAATCAAATAAGTGATTAACTCCATCAAAAGTGTTGGAGGAAAACTAAGTGAGGAGGAGGTGGTAAGCAAAATATTGAGAACGCTAAGGCCTCAGTATGCTATCAAGATCTCAGCAATTCAGGAGCTTAGATCAATGATCACATATCAAGTCACTCTTGACTCCCTAATCGGTAAGTTGATTGCATTTGAATTGAGCAATTTTGATAACAGCTTACCCATGCAAGAGGCTGCTTTTAAGTCTTCTGTTAACACCTCTTCTACCAAGAAAGGAAAAGAAACCGGTAATAGCTCTACCGGTAAGGTTGAAAGTTTTGTTGAGAATCTGCTCCCAGAAGAGATGGAGCAAGATGAGTTTGAAGCACTCATCGCTAGGAGATTTCCTAGAGGAAAAGGGAAGTACAAAGGAAAACTCCCACTAAAATGTTTCTCTTACAATAAGATAGGACATATTGCTGCAAGATGTCCTGACAATGATATTAAAGATAAGAGCAACCGATTCAAGGACAAAGCAAAGAAGGAATGCTATCTTGCAGAAGGAGTCACAGACAACGAATCTGAAGACTCTGAAGATCTAAAAATTGCATTTGTTGCAATAAAAGAAGAAAGCCCAGTAATAAGCGAGATGACACTTATCTCTAGATCTCATCAACATGATGACTGGATCATTGACAGTGGATGCACTCACCACATGCACATGACTGGTGATAAGAACAAGTTCATCATCTTAATGCTCAATGATGGTGGATCGGTAACCTTTGGTAACAATGCCCCTTGTGCTATCAAAGGTAAAGGCTCTATTGCACTTAGCAATCATGTTGTATGTGAAGATGTGTACTGGGTAGGAGGACTTAAGTACAATTTAATGAGTGTTGCTCAACTAAACAAGGGGTTCTTGTTGGAATTCGGGCGAGGTTCTTGTACTGTTAAGAACCAATCAGGAGCTCATGTTGCTATCGGTAGACGAAGTAAAGGGAATCTATTCTATCTGGACTCAATGGAAGTAGCTTGCCTCATAGCTTCAGTCAAAGGAGAAACAAACAAGATTTGTCTTTCAACCAAAGAGGACAATAGTTGGTTGTGGTATAAGAGGCTCTGCCACATAAACTTTGACAGTATGTCAAAGTGAGCAAGAAAAAATAGGTAAGAGGACTTCTTGAGATTACCAAACCTGACAGAGGTATTTGTAAGGATTGTCAGTTAGGAAAGCTAACAGGAACTAGTTTCAGTAGTAAATCTTTTTCTGCTGAAAATGTTCTGGATCTCATACACACAGACTTGTGTGGACCTATGAGAACAAAGAGCTCCTATGGAGACAGGTACCTCATGCTTTTTGTAGATGATTTTTCAAGAATGATGTGGACACTTTTTCTTAGAGAAAAATCAGAAGCCTTTCACATGTTCAAGATCTACAAGGCTTGAGTGGAGGAGACGGGTAAAAGCTTAAAGTGTTTAAGGTCAGACAGAGGAGGTGAATACACCTCTCAAAAGTTCACTCACTATTGTGAGGATTATTGAATAAAAAGACAGTTATCTGCACCAAGGACTCCTTAGCAAAATGGAGTAGCAAAAAGAAGAAACAGGACGCTGATTGACTGTGCGAGAACCCTAATGATTTAGAAGGATCTCCCTCATCATTTCTGGAGAGAAGCTGTCAGCACTGCTGTTTACACATTGAACCGAGTTCAAGTCAAGAAAGGAACCAATAAGACTCCCTATGAATTATGGTTCGGTCACACTCCTAGTGTAGGCTACTTCATAATTTTTGGTAGTAAGTGTTACATTAAAAGAGATATGTATTTTGACAAGTTTGAGCTGAAGAGTGATGAAGGCATATTTTTGGGTTATTCTACCAAGAGTAAAGCCTACCGGTGTTTGAATAAGAGAACAGGAAAAATAGTAAAAAGTATCAATGTAAAGGTTGATGAATATTCATAATCGAAAGAGAAGATCAGTCATAATAAACATGACAGTATGGATGATCATAATGCTGGAAATATTTTAGAATTCAATGAAATAACTACTGAAGATGAAAGAGAACATGAACAAAAACCTTTGGAGAAGGATGCTGTACCTGAAGATGACAGACCAACTCAAGATGATGAACAAGAAGTTGTTCATGACCATGCTGAAGAAATTGCTCAATCGGAAGAACTAGACCGGGAACAGTGACCGGTTCTTTCAAGGTATGTCACATATCACTCAACTGATAACATTATTGGTGACAAACATGCAAATGTCTTGACCAGGAAAAAGGCTAGAGAAAATATCTGTTTATTTTCCTGTATAGAGCCCAAAACCACCAGGGAGGCTCTGGAAGATGAAAATTGGGTCAAGGCCATGGAAGAAGAGATTGAGCAAATAGAGAAAAATGACAGATTCTTGTGCCAAGACCACAAGACAAGAATGTCATTGGGACAAAGCGGGTCTACAAAAATAAACTAAATGAAGAAGGAAAAGTGATAAGGAACAAAGCAAGACAGATCTGCAAAGGATATGCACAGGAGGTTGGACTGGATTATGGCGAAACCTTTGCACTTGTGGCCAGATTGGAATGAGTGAGAATTCTTCTTGCTTATGCTGCTCACAAAAAGTTCAAAGTATACCAGATGGATGTAAAGTTTGCATTTCTAAATGGAATACTGGAGGAGGAAGTTGACATTGAACAACCGAAAGGCTTCACATCCACACAGAAGAGTGGTATGGTTTGTAAACTCAAGAAGGCTCTTTATGGGCTAAAACAAGCCCCAAGGGCATGGTATGAAAGACTGCATTCATACCTCTTGACAATAGGATTCACAAGAATTGGGGACAACAACAACATGTATCTCAAGACTGGAAAAGAAGGGAACTTGATTGCTGAAATTTTTGTGGATGACATCATCTTTGGAGGAGATGACAAGATGAGCAAAGCCTTTGTTGAAGAGATGAAGAAAGAATTTGAAATGTCTATGATAGGAGCCATAAAATTCTTCATCGGACTGCTAGTCCATCAGCTAAAGGAAGGTATTTTTATTTCTCAGTCCAAGTATGTAAAAGAAATTCTTAAAACCTTTGGGCTAGAAGAATCCAAACCGGTTGGTACACCTATGATAACTAACGTTAAGTTATCAAAGGAAGATGATGCAAAAGAAGTAAATGAGACACTGTATTGGTCTATGATAGGCAAATTACAGTATGCAGTACATAGTAGACCGGACATAGCACATGCAAAAGACATTGTAGCAAGATTCTCTACTAATCCAAAAGAGACACCTAATAGCAGTGAAGAGAATTTTCAGATATCTGAAGGGCACTGAAGAGTATGGCTTATGGTTTCCTTACAAGGGAGGCTTCCAAATAAAAGTATTCATTGATGCAGATTGGGTTGGTAATATTGATGACAGAAAGAGCACAAGTGGTGGTGCATTATTTCTTGGTGAGAGAATTGTGTCTTGGACAAGCAAGAAACAAAACTGCATTTCACAGTCCACAACGGAAGTTGAATATGTTGTTGCAGCAATCAATTGCATACAGGTAATCTGGATCAAATAGCTACTTGAAGGAATCCAAGAATAGATACCTGAACCGATTGCAATTTACTGTGACAGTACTAGTGCAATAAACATATCCAAGAATCCTGTCATGCACTAAAAAACAAAGCATACTGCTATCAAGTATCACTACTTGAGAGAGCAGGTACAAAATAAAGAAGTGAGACTGGAGTATGTTCCCACAAAAGAACAAATTGCTGACATATTCACAAAGCCATTACCGAAGAGTACATTTGAGTATCTCAGAGGTAAGTTAGGGGTAATACCCCTTCCCGATCTTCAGTAAATAGGCAAACATGTTCATCAATGCATTATGCTTCAACAGAGGAATCAACCTCATCTTTATTAAATTGATGAATAAGACTACTGCTTGAAGGTGGAGCAAATTTCTTTAAGGTAGTCTTTCTAACTAGCCTTTGGCATTATTGTCAAATGGGGAGATTATGACCGGACACCAGTGTGAATCGGTAGTGTCATTATTTATGATTTTTGCCATCAATGCCAAAGGGGGTGATTGTTGGCATTAAGGGACGGTAACCGATAAGATTGCAACCGGTACATGGAAAAAGAGGTATTGTCATTGATTGGCAAAGAGGTGTTGACATTTGTGACTAAGGACACCAGTGTTGGATCTGTGCAGCAAAGATAGGTAAAACTGACAACAAGTGTGAGGAGAGACTGGTTTGGCAACCGGTGACACTGTGCATGAAAGAAGAGACTATATCTGATCATCAGAGCAACCGGTCACCAAGGGAGATGCAACCGGTACGACAACAGAAACCGAGGAAAGGATGCAACCGCTATAGCCAGAGGAAGGGAAGGTGACATGTCAAAACTCTTACTTGTGCAACACAACTTAAGGATCTTTACCGATCAAGTGAAGACTTCATCATGATAGATGAATCGGGGAAAGTCATAGTCAAGACACAATTATCAAACTCTTTGACCGGGATTTATTGCACTAAATCCGGTAGAGTTTGAGTTATCAAGACAATTGGTACGAGGTGCGATTGAAGGTTTTAATGGCGGAGTTCGTGGCATTAAATCATGGAGATATCTCTTGTGAAGGAAAGCTTTTGACACGCATCTATCGTTTTCTTTCATAAAGTAGATAAAGCATAGCATGCATTAAATGTTTTCCTTAGTGAACTAATACTCCACTGGGTGATGGATCCGAAGGTGATCTTTAAACAGGTCGTGCATGAAAAAAGCAATTAGGGAAAAAAGTCTATATATTCCTCTGCCTAACAAGAATATAGTTTACCCTCATTCTGCCAAAGTAAAGAGCGAACCTATATGTTGAAGAAGCTAAGGTGAAGAGAGAAGAGAAGAAAGAAGGGTGTGCAGAGGAGCACAACAACAAAGGAGAACATACCTGAAGAGACCGGTGATGTTTCTCAGTTGAGTATAATAGAGATCTTATCAGGCTAAGCAAAGTCATTTCTTAAAGGCAAATCCTCTATTGTTCTCTAACAATTACAATAGCAAAATCCTAGTATTTTGGGTAGACATTAATAGGTCCTTTGTACTAAATCCTTTAACTGGGTGACATCTGTTCATATGTTCTAAGTCTTTTAACCAGGCAGGCTCTAACAGGCCTTATTGTATCAAATCCCTTAACCGGGTCGCATCTAACAGTGCGTTTGTATCCTTTAATAAGGAAGGCTCCTAACATGGTGCACTTCAGAAGAGTGCAGGATTTGTGAGGTTTCCTCACATCGTGGTTTTCTCCCGATTTGGGTTTCCACTTGATAAATCTGGTGTTGCTTATTGATTGATTTTTTGATGCTATTTTTATGCTAGAATTTGTTTTGCTTACAGTTGTAGTATACTACATTAGATTTGTTTTAAAGTTTGAATAGGTGCTGATTCACCCCTCCCCTCTCAGCACCGGTTGGGACTGCCACAACTAACTACGAGTTTTTCCACAACTAACTATGACTCGTTCCAAATTGTAGTCCTAATGTAACCTGACTCGCAATTTGTTTACATGTAAAATGTTTACATGCAATTACAACTTTTCATGAACATGTAATTTGTCGAATTTTTTTTACATCCTACAACTAAAAAGTGAGGAAAAAATGGCTAAGTGTTCTGAGACACTCCTTGATCTTCTTCACTCATGTTCATGAATGCTTGATACTTGCGAATTGATGCGCACACTTCTTCAGGATCAAATGCACCTTTGTTCTTTGCCACCATAGTCGTCTTGATGACTGCATTTGGAGATTATTGTCTTGTTATCCTCAAGAACAATCTAAAGCCGGTCATGTGAAAATTGGTACCTTGTGAGCTTGTGAAGGGGATTCAGCGTGAGATGATTTTCCTAAAGCTCTAGATGGATCATTAGCAGGAGTTCTGCAATTGTAGTATCTTCAGAAATCAACTCATGGTCTTCAGTTACTCGTTTGCAAGACATTTCCTCAAACTTAACATTGATCTCCTGCTCTTTCTCAGTGCAAGTCTCAATAGATACTTCCAAGTCTATAACCAGACCTTCAATGTCCCGACCTTAATTCACCAACAACTCCTTGTATGCAACATACTTCTCACAAGAAGGTATTACTCCATTCTCGCACAACATTTCCAATTCGAAATCTGAAATCTTATTCCAGATTTCTAGATCTTTCTCAAGGGACTCCAAGTTATGATTAAGAGTTCCAAGAACTTTTAAATTAGACATCACCATTCTTGCACATGCCAACACCTGGAGTGCGTTCTTCACTAGCTCTATTCATTGTATCATCATTTGGTCCACCCAAGAGTCAACTGCTTTAACTTTCTCCCTAGCCTTCTCTACGTGTTTAATGGTTTCTTTGGAAATAGAAGAAGCCAAGGGATCCACACTTTCGGAAGATTTTTTGAACTTCTGAATCAATGCAATAAGCTGTGCTTTCTCCTCCTTGAGATTTTCTTTCTTCGCCCAACTTGAACCAACATTGCCATAAAGTCTTGTGCATCATTCTTCAATCTAGTAGAAGTCTTTTCCCTTAGTTCCACTATTGTAAACTTGTAATCAACCATCCGCATCTGTTCTAGCAGTTTATCAGTGAGAGGTTTTGCAATCTCAACATATTTCATCTTGTTTTTGTCAACGATCACCTTTGAAGTTGTCTTAGCTTTCTTAGCAGCTTTTGGTTTAGATTTATTAAGTTGCTGATAGTCAAGGACGTCAAAAGAGACTTCATGTTTCTTCCTCTTAGGAGTGACTGAACTCAACCACGTGTGTAGATTTGAAGAGCATGCTTGAGACATAACAACTGTAGCCTCTGTAGGATTAGCTTGAGATTGTACTATAGTTGTTACTATTGGTGGTGCTTCGGTTTGGACAGCCATAAGATTTTGCATAGATGACATACTTTGAGAGGCTTGTGTCATGAATCTCTCAAAGCTCATAATGGAGGTATCAAGCAGAGGTATTGACACATTTGACAAACTAGGATATGTAGAATGAGTCAAAAACATTCGCTAGGTTGCCATGAGGACTTTCAAGAGGGGAGTTAGTGGTTGATGAAGAAACAATAGTTACATTTGGAGCTACAAGTGTAACATAGACTCTAGAAAAGGAATCAATATCAATGTCTATTGGAGACATAGGAACATCCATAGAAAGAATAGATTCCTGAGATTGAACCACGAGAGCAGCTTCTGTAACCACTGTAGGAAGAATCTTTGGGACATTTTCTTCTTGGGGCTCCTTAGTCTCAACAATTTTTATCTGCTCCCTTTGCTTTCCCTTTCCTTTCTCTAATATCTGCTTCGGAGATACATTTAACGCTTATTACCTTGAGCTAAAGTCTGGTTCTAGAAGAAGAGACACCTTCTTTAGTATTTGCCCTTATTTCAGACTTGCACCCAACTAGATCCGCTATAACATTACTTGATCCAACTTTAAGCTTTATTGTTTAACACCTTTTTTCTTTAACCAAGCATTGGTGTTGGCTAAAATGGATTGAAATCTATCATAGATTGACATGCAGTCCCTATGTGACCATTGGACCAGTGGAATAGAAAGATCTGCAATTCTTTTCTCTACATATTCTGGATCAAGGATCTCTTTGTCATTCACCATCTCTTCTAGAATTTTGGTCAAGTTAAGGTCTATAATTTTCTCCAAGGTAAGTCTATTGTCATCCTCTGTACGAAGATCAATCCAAATGTCTTCGAGGCGAAGAACATGAGTAAAAGACCTTTTGATTTTATCTTTCAACCCCCTATCATCAAAATCTCTTCCTGCCTCAAACTTTTTCAATTTGATTTCCTACAGCTCTGATTCCATGGCCTTGGCTCTTACTGAAGTTATCATTGAATACCTTCCAATCTGTAGTGGCTTGTGAGTGGATATGCTAATCCTTGACTTATGTTGGGCTAATTGATATGCATGAAAAACCATTAGTTGCCTTGCCAATTCTAGGAGAATGATCCTGTCGGTAGGAATACCGAGGAAGCATGTAGGGGCGATCATCAAAACAACCAACTCTCATATATGTGACACTCTTCTTTTCTCAAGTGCTTTGTCAAATGATCACATGAAATGCCCAAAAAAAGCATCTTGTACTCTCTTGTAGTGAATCCGGCTAGGCCTCAAAGTCAGCTGTTGATAGTATTCTCATACTAACACTAATGATCTGTCACCCTTGGTAGAAAGGCTTGGAAAAGGCCTTAGTGATATTGCTATGTATACCAAATAGGAATTCATGTAGAATGAGAGAGTTGTAGGAACATTGTGAAAGCCTACTCACATAAGGTGTCACTAATTATCTCAGCCCAGAAGATTTGTTGCTACTTCTGTCTCATTATCACGATGTATCTATACATCGATGTCTCAAAAAAATTAGACTCCCTCAAACCCATGATTCAACTCAAGAGGGTGATTATGTTATTAATTTCCTCTTTGAAGTCACTGCAGTACAACTTGGGCCATCGGGACTGACAAGTTCTTTTTGCAGAAGCCATTTTTCATTGATGTGCTTTATGCATTCCTTGGTTTTCCGATTATAATGATCAAGAGCCTTCTCCCATGTTATGTTTGCATATGTTGGGGTAGAGGGAACCTTGAAGATTTTGTCAATGGTATCCGTATCCATCTGGATAAGGACTTTTCCATCCACATCCATGATGGTTCTCAACTCCTTGTCAAAGTGAGATGCACAAGCAAGGACAAACTTAGGCTCCAGGGTAGCCATTGGGAAGGTAGATACCAGATGTATATGACTCTTCAAAAACAATTGCATATCATGATCTTCTCCATTTGTAACTGTCCTTTCAAGAAATTCAGATATATCAACATGTCTGATCTCCATATCCCTAGTCTCATCGATGGGAGAGGTCACTTGAGTAGGTGCAATTGCATTCTGATATCTGTCATATTCGAACTTCATCTTCTTGTTAGTGGGAGACACTAGCTCTTCCAACATTGAACAAGAAGATGCAAGGCTGTGATGAAAACTCCAGAGCATTAGAACATCATCCTGTGCTATACGAGAAGCCATGAAATGTCCTTCAATACAAGAAGGTTGCAAAACAAAAGCCACACTTGGGAAGAACATGAGCAAAAGAAATGGGGAAGCACGAACTTGGAAGAACAAGAATGGGAATGACTTTAAAATGATACCATAGGTGAATTTCGGATATTGGGAAGTACATTTCAAGTTGGGAAAAACATGGGTATTTCATCTGCAAATGGGAAAATATTGTTGCACTTTACATATACATGGGAAGTAATCCTACTTGCACTTGTAATCAGGTCTCAAAGACCTGATTTCAAGTAATTTCTTAATGCATTTTAACCTGCATTCGGGTTTTGAAAAATCAACTACAAGTGGAGGGAACTACCTTACATTGTACAAGTGTAAAATATGCCTTACAAGGCCAAATTCGGGTTTTGGAAGATCTATTACAAGTTTGGGAAGAACCATTATTCAACTTGCAACATTGAGGGGAAAAATGAGCTTGATACATATATGGAAGTCTTGGAATTGCAGCTTACAAGTGAGGGGAAGAACTAGTTGTAATGACAACCTGTAACAGAACTTGCAATGTGTTACTAGAAAACCGAATTGCAGCCTATTTGAGAATATAATAACAACACAAGGAGCACTTGAGAATACACTTGCAGGTTTCATGCTTGCATTTTTGAAGATTTTTTGAAAACTTGTAATATGGTATTGAAAACCCGAAATAGGGAAGACCTCAACATTTTGTGAAGACGACAGCTTTGTGAAGATGTGAATGTGGGAAGTACGTACTTGGGAAGGGGAACTTCAAACCAAACTTCATGAGTTGGATAATGAGCCGTGAAGGGAGGAGAGATGCATCCAAAGAAAAATCAACAGCCTTCTCTAACACAAGATTTTTCAAGGAAATGCCAATGTAGGGAGTACAAACATGGATTCCATATAAAACTTACAAGTTGAGTAAATAAAATATATTTCTTATAATGACCAAAACCATGCTTGAAACCCACACGTTTTTAAAGAAAACCCAACATGAAAAGAAAATGAAATGAAAATTTCAGAAGAAAAACTTTCAAAATGGATAGAAAAGAGACACCATAAATTTCATTCTACAATACAAGCTTGCAAAACACAACTAAGGAAACCCTAAACAAATACATTACAAAACGTTTAAAGAAAAACACACCCAGAGAAACAAAAACGCGACTAGTATATAGCATTTTTGTTGTAGAAAGAAAAGCCAAAGTGCAAAATATAGTCTTGAGAATCCTTCAAGGTGAGCTTATACGGTGAAGAAGAATCATAAATCAATCATGAATCAATCTCTTGCCTCATAAATGTATCTCCAGTTCAGACTGTGGATTAAAAGACAAATGGCGAGTTTCAGGAGACAAAAATGCATGAAAAACTCCAGTCACGGGCTTTGGAAAACAGATTGCAAGTTTTTTGAACTTTGGAAAATGCATTCAATCCCTTATTTCGGGTTTCATGAAGCCCGACACAAGCCACAACAAGGGTTTTGAACTTGTATAGCCAAGCATAAAGCCCGAAAAACGCACAGAGCATATATTTTTCGGATTTTAAAATACACTTTACAAGTTACTTTTGCAAGTAATAAAACCATGAAAACTTGACTTACGGGCTTTAAGAGCTGATTTCAAGTGACTTTAAAATGAAATCGAGATTTATAAATCTCATTACAAATTTATTTAGAATGCATAAAACCTATGCTCCACGGAGTTTCGAGGACGGGGACGTGTTTCCAGTACGGGTATGACTCGAAGCCAAATTTTAGGGGATGACTATTAAAAAAATAGGGAAATTTTTACATATAGAGAGAGAATTCAAATATGCATATCATAACATTGATCAATGATAAACCATTCACCATAGACATTTTAGAAACTCAATACAATGAATACATAGCAAAATAACAAGAGTGAAATACTTTCATTGTAAAAATATGGCGTACATATAGAAAAATTGCCCAAAGGCTCCAAGTTTCATGCATGAGATCAAAATGACATAAAGAGAAGTCCAACCTGCAACTCAAAAATGAAAGCTTTGTTGCTGCTCCTCTTTCTTCTTCTTGCCAAGAATAAATCAAATGAAGAAATGAAAGAGAGTTAGGCTTTTTAACATCCAAAATAGGGTTTAGTATTTTTTATTTAATATTAGAGTCCACGTGCGGCCTGCCCATAATTAAAAAAATGCACATTTTAAGATTGGTGGAATTTTTTTCCAAGCTGGGAAATAGGGGACGGATTTGGGTACCGGGGACGGTTGGGCCGTCCCCCAACCATCCCCGGTACCCAAATCCATCCTTGAGTTTCCAAACCTTCTCATTTTTTCAATTAGGAAATGTCCCAATTTGGGACCAAAAAGGGAATGGTTAGGGGACGTTGAAATTCAGTCCCTGCATCCCCGGTACAAAATGGGGACAATGGGGGTTCCAGGCCAGGGGATGCGTCCCTGTGGATCACAACATAAAACTTGTAATGTGGGCTCAAAAAGCCGATTCTCAACTTAAAGAAAAAATTAAATAAAGGGGAATTTCGGGTTTCATATTTCCATTTACAAGTTTTATTGGAAAAGCATATATGTTATAAAAATGTTGCAACTTGCATTTCGGGTTTCATAACCCGATTTGCAAGTTTATATTTTTAACTCATAAAACCTTTGCTTGTAATGACAAATTTGCAAAAGCTTTTTGAAAGCCCAAAATGGAATAAATTTGAAATCATTTGTAATTGCCAATTTGCAGTCATGCGATCAAAACCCGAAATTACTAACCAAACTAAGGAAAACTATCTTAAGAACTTGAAAATCGACAAAATAAAGATGAACTATGACCCAGACAAGACACGGCTCAATGCTTATGAGTTTTGACCTCATAAAGCGTGTCTTAGAGATTAAAACTATGATTTTAGCTCAAAATTCATAGGGCCTGCTCTAATTTTGTGAATTCAAAATTGGAGACAACAATCTAGACTTTTAAAAAAATTAATATATAGAGTTTTTACATGATAAAAAGCATTGTTCTGATTTGAAGTAATGAAACAGCAAATGTAAAGAGCATAATTATTTCTGTCATGAACAGATGACTGAGTTTTCTGGGAATGATTGTGAATGTTTCTGTAAAGTGAATGGTTGAGAATTTCTGAAGCAGATCCTAGGCCAATTGGGGAGAGTTGTGCTGGAGACATAGTGTCTAAAGAAGATTCAAATAGGTTGTAAATACTGTGAAGAAGCTGTGCGTAAAAACTGTGAAGGAGTGTGTAAGGGCTGCAAATTCTGAGGATACTGATATTGAAAGCTTTTAGAAGGTTTTAAAAGTGATATATCTTTGAATAAATTAATTAGATTTATGCAGACATCACAGTAAATAAAGGAGAGCAGTATATGTTAGAAAGCTGTTTTATGAAAACATTTGTGACATTCATGAAGTGTAATGTGTATTGAAAAGAATTGTAATTTGTGTATTGTTTAAGTTGGTGCTTTTTGAATATTTGAGTGCGTGCTCAGATCTGGAAGAGTTGGTGCTATTAAAATAGGGGTTTGGTGACTCCATAGGGTTGGTGCCCTTAAAACATTGTAATCAAGATTCTTTGTGAGGCTAGATTAGGACAGTCGATCCTAGCAGCATTTCTCACTTTTCCCATCCTGGGTTTTCCACTTATTTCTTGTGCATTGGTCTCATTGTGCGATTTGTTCTCTTACCATTCTTTTCAGTTCTGTTTTATACTTATCAAAGTTTCAATTGATTGATGATTAAAAGTTTATATCTTCTATTGATTAACCCCCGACCCCTCCCAAGTAGAAGAATTGTGTTCTACAAAACAAACGCTTTACATATTTCTCCAAGGTTTCTGAAGGGCACTTAAATGGGTTTGGTTGCACTTGCTGCCCACTACCATCCTCAACGCTTGCACTTTCATTTCCTCCAACTACTTACACTTCATTCTCACCATTACTATCACTCTAACTGCTCCTTATGTTTTTTTGAGATCGAATGCAATTTTAAACTGAAGAAACACAAAAAATAAAAAAATCAGACATTTCATGCGTCAAGCTTTAAAAAAAATCGAAAACAAATTAAAGGATGAAAGTTACCTCTTTGAAGAATTTGCAGCCTTACTGCCCTAGATTGAATCTTTTTCCTAGTTGGCTCCCATCCCTGCTCAAAAGAGAAGTTCTCCCTTCAAACTCTACTGGTTCTCCTCTTTTTTCTTCACATAAATGTTGAAATGAGAGAAAATGGGACATCTATTTCCCTTTAGGGTGAGTTGAGAGGCAGGTACCCACAAAAACATAAAAAAATGCTTTTTAAAAACAAAAAATTGGCTGTGTTGAATTTAAAAAAAAACCAACAGCCTGATGCCGAGGACATCCAACCATCTTCGGGATGGTTGAATGACGTCCAAGATGTATGTTGTCGTCCTTGACATATGGGCATGGTATCCCCTGGTTCCAAGAATGTCTCCTTTGTTTTTGGCAAGAATGGGGACAGCTTGGGGACGTCCACAAGGTATACCCATGTCTTCAAGACAGGGAGGAGGGTTTTAGGCTTGAGGATGCATTCTTGGGTAATCTTGAAAAAACTTGAATACGAAAAGAACCTAAATTAGCAAAAAAGCAAATCTGCTCTGCTAGGGAAGAACAATTGACAGTTATTGTGCCCCTAGTTTGCTAGAATGAACTAAGAAATCTGATATCTTGTCACTGACAATGTTTCTTGGCAACCCATAGAGCTTACCTCTTTGAAAAACAATTGAGCAACTTGTGGTCCCATATACTTTGATGAGATGATGCAAAAATGAGTAAATTTGGTCAACTGATTAACTACCACGAAGATGCAATCACTGCCATGTATGCTCAGTAGACTAGTGATAAAATCCATAGATATACTTTCCTGTTTTTGCTCTGGAATAGGCAATGGGTGTAGCAGACTAGTAGGTAAAGAGTTGTTTGACTTGTTTTGCTCACAAGTCAATGGGTGTAGCAGACCAGTAAGAAATTAGTTGTTTGACTTGTTTTGCTCACAAGTCATGCATTCCCTGACATGACACAAGACATCATCTTTGAGGCCCTCCAAAGAGAACCTCTCCCTAACTTGCCTGTCAGTTTCGAATTATCTAGGATGTCCTGGCAAAGGTGTATCATAGATGGCTCTCAAAATTCTCTTCTTAAGCTTAGTCTTAGGAACCAAATATGTCTTGTCCTTGTAGTAAATGACATCACCTACCACTTTATGCTTGTCATCTTGAATCTTCCTATTGATCACTTCACATGCAAACATGCTCTTGAAGAACTCTTTGCTGAAATCTATGTTAAAGAACAAGTTGTGGGCTTCTTGGGGAGATTATTTACAACAATGTTCTTCTTGCCCTCAATATACTTTGTCAAAATCGCAGGCTTGTATCTTGTTGAACCACTTCTATTGCCTCTCATTAAGATTCTTCTGCTCCAAAATGTACTTAAAGCTATCATGAGCAGTCCTGACTACAAATTTCCTGACTGCTAAATACCCTTTGAACTTTTCCAACACATGCATGATGATGGGCATCTCTTTGTCATAGATGGAATAGAGCCTCTCTGTATCATTGAGCTTTTGGCTCTCATATGCAATGAGATATTTGTTTTTCATTAACACTATTGAGATTCCCTCACCTGAAGTATCCCATTCCAGCACAAAAGGCTAGGTGAAATTTTCTAAGTCCAAAATTGGATAAGTACTCATCACCTCCTTGAGTTTATCAAATGCTTGCTGAGCCTTGTTCGTCCATTTGAAAGCTCCTTTCTTGGTAAGATTTGTTAGAGGTCCATATAATAATTGCATAGGTCAAGAAAGCCTTGTAACTTCCTGAGTGTCCTTGGAGGTGGCCAATCAATGATTGTCAAAATCTTCCTCTGATGCACCCGAACTCCTTGAGCACTAATGATGTAACCCAAATAGAGAATTTCTATCATTCCAAATTCACATTTGGAGGCCTTGGCATATAATGACTATGTCTCCATGATACCTAGTACCTCATCCAAATGTTTTAGATGCTCCAGTGTTTTACTATAATGAGTATTTCATCAAAGAACACTAGCAAAAACTCTCACAATTGGTTATTGAAGATATGATTCTTGCAGAATTGGAAAGTAGTGGGAGCATTGGTTAACCCAAAGGGCATAACTAGAAACTCATATTGTCCATAGTGACCAGCAAGTAGTCTTGTGGATGTTGTATTCCCTTACTCTCATCATATGGTACCTGTATTTGAGATGTATCTTTGAAAAGTAGATTGCACCATGTAACTCATCTAACAGCTCATCGATCTTGGGAATAGGGTATTTGTTCTTAATTGTTATCTTATTCAAAACACAATAATCGTTGCACATTCTCATGGTCCCTTCCTTCTTTTTAACCAAGACAAAGGAAGAAGCAAAGGGGCTTGAGCTAGGTGTAATGTGCTCTATTTCCATCAACTCCATAATAGCCTTCTCAATTTTTTCTTTGAATTTCTTAAGGTGTTTGTAAGGAGTGGTAATAATAGGCTTAGCACCTTCCTCCAGCTCAATAGTGTGCTCAAATCCTCTATCCCGTGGTCTTCTTGGAGAAATCTCAATTTATACCAAGCCATGTTTGTTCATCTCTATCTGAATGTTTGCATGATAATGCTTAGGATTGTCATTAGTAGCCTTAGTTGGATATCAAACACCGAGCTTCCCAAGCTACATCACCATCTCTGAGAATGCTCTTGATTCTTTTTGCTAAAACAATCCTAGGAGCACCATTGGTCATTCCCCTCAAAACTACCTTTTTGCCATCAACCTTGAATTTGAAGCCCATTGTTTGAGAACTTTGAGAATATTTTTCTAGGGAATGCAACCACTACATTCCCATAATAGCATAAGCATCTACTAAGTCAGCCACATAGAAATCATCAGTAATGGTGTAGTTGCCTGGTGTGATGCTCAATTGTGGAACTCTTTGTAAACATGCTATGGTATTCATTTGCTATCATAACCTTGAATCCCTCAAAACCTTAGTTAGATGGCCTTCCCTTGTAACCACTGCGGAGTCAATGAAATTGTGAGTAGCTTCACTGTCAATCAACACTGTCATTGGCTGCTCCGAGAAGACTCCACACACTCTGAAAGAGTTGAATCTAGGTGTACTAGACATAGTGGTAATAGTACCACTTCTCACCCCCTTAGGTGACTGTCCCCCATCTCTCAACTACTTATCAACTGAATCACTATCCTTGCTGCCCTGAATGTCATTTGACTTGTCTTCTTCCTCACTGTCAAAAATCTCCATGATATAATGAACCTTGCCTTTCCTTAGACACTTGTTACCTGGTTACCAAGGTTCCTTGCAGCTGAAACATAATTTCTTCATGTGCCACTCCTTGTGAGAAGACTTTCCACCCTTGTCCTTATGAGACGAGAATCCTTTGGACTAAAGTCTACTCTTCGCAATTGCAGAATCCATGTTTCTAGCCTTTGTCATGACTTCCTTAGGAGTGTTAGGACTAAGAGCCTTTATCCATCCTCTTAGAGGGTTAACCAATCCATCCATAAATAGCACTATGAACCTTCTCTTCAATACTAAGTTACCGGGTGCACTCCGTGAAGGGGCAGAGGCGGATGTGGATCCGCTTGGAAGCGCACAGGGATCCACTATAGCGATGGCTAGTGAATCTGCTGCAACGTATACCAAGATTTATTCGCACCAATTATGTTGCGTAACATGTTTTCTCCAGTGCTTGAGAGGTATGTCAATGCTCAAAACCAATATTCACTCTCTAGTAGAGTCAATAGAGACAATTGTGATTTTATTCTCCATTAGTGAATTACAAGATATTAGATTCGATTGAATCAGGACAACCGAATTCTGATTATATAGCAAGCGATCCTTCAATCGTATTGTTGTGACTAATAGCAATCTTCGATATTCTCAGTTTCAATCCTAGGGTAATGGAAAATAGTGGAGGCCTTGTTAATTTGTTTGGGATCGATGATATAAGTGTTCACAACTTCACAGTGATGAGGTGTTGATGTGCTTATCGCTAAGGGTCTCTACAGAATACATGACTGTAATGTTAGTCTCAGTTAGTGTTGCCGAAAGCCAATTGACTGATACACTAATTGAAGTTGATACCCGTTAAGCTCCACAATCTCTATAGTTTCTGGCTTCAATACTAGCCTAGTCTTTGTTGCCATTACATTTAAATGTCACAATTAGTGTACTGGCAATCAATATTGGGTTCAATTTTTGTATAAATATATAAACGTACCCAAATCCACCCAAAACCTCCCAAAAAATTTTCACATATCCGCGTACCAGGTTGTCGTACCCGCATCCACAACCGTACCTGAACCGGTAACTTAGCTTCAATATATTGGTAACTAGCTAAGTTGCTGATTCGGGTGCGGATGCGGATGTAGGTGAGAGAATCAGGTGCGTGACTGAGCGAAATTTCTTTTTGCGGTTTTGGATGTGTTTATATATATATATATATATATTTATATGCAAGAAATATACAAAATTCAATCATTTGATAGTATGATACTTCATCATTGATCAAGATAAATATTAAATGCCAATTGATAGTTCACAAATATTCACGACTATTTTGGGGGTTTCAGATTCATATATATATGTGTGTGTGTGTGCAAAGAAATACAAGAAATAGACAAAATTAAATCATTTGATAGTATGATACTTTATCATTGATCAAGATGAATATTAAATGCCAATTGGTAGTTCACAAATATTCAAATAAGCCATATCATATACATCTATGTTCACGATTCCAATGCAAATTAGAAAATCAAAATGTAGTTCGTGATTCAATGTTCATTAATCAAGATTCACTAATCAGAATCATAAGGATTCTCAAAAAAATCCTCTTCATCTCCAACTGCTGCAAGTTCAAGATCATTTGAACCCAAAGCGGTTCCACTTGTACTAGATGCACCATGTGTTGTAATGTTATCATCATCATCATAATTTGAAGTGATTCTAGTAAGATCCTCAACGGTTGCATCCAAGTTGGCACACTTAGGGGCTGCATCCCGAAGCTTGGCTGCCCCATCCTTGTAGTGTTCCTCCTTACTTGACAAAAGATGCTAGTTGGTATGAATGTAAACCAAGTCTTCAGCTTTTTTTGAGCCCAACCGGTTATGCTTCATTGAGTGGATAAAGGAGTATGTATTTCAATTCCGTTCAGTGGCAGAAGAACTTGCAACCTGGACAATGCTCACAAAATCAAACATAAGAATGCAAAGCAAAGTAAAGAATGTTAAGTACTAAATTGTAGAATAGAAGTGGTAAACTAAAAACAAAAAAAAAACTTGTGACAGGACCTTGATTGCAAGAGGTTGTAGATACTTAAATGGTTGACCATAGAGGTACCACCATGTGATAGCTCCCATGTCATTTTGGTCCCTTATTGCAACTGGACTCTGCTTTATTCTCGAGGCAAATAAGCCAAATTTTGTTGTAACTTTTTTGTGCACTTTTTCATCTTGGAAGAGTCTTTCAAAAGCTTTGTTGCACCCATTACCAACTTCTTCATCTGCATATGGTGCTACTCTATTTGGCATAGCAAGTATTTCAACGCAATAGTACCTCAGAGATAGAGCATATGCGAGGAGGTGCAATGGGATGGTCATCTTTTCCCAACGATGATGAATGATTGTTTCCATCTTATTGCATAAGGTTTCACATTCTATGGGGTCATTCTTATGTGTCTGTATTGTATTTTTTACCTTCACCATTGTGTCCATGCCATCATAGACATCCCCCAAACAAGGTGAATTTGTGTGCGCAAATTGGAGCATAGTCATGATAGGCTCAGTGAAAGCCAATACATATTGCACATGAGCCCACCAATTGTCATCCAAGACCAGTGTCTTGACCTTTTGGGCACTCTTTGAATTTGAAGCCTTCCATACTCCCCACTAGTTGGATTTGGCTCAATGCCTCTTGCACCTTGACAAGTCGTCTCATAACAATAGTATGAGATGCAAATCGGGTCTCAACAACCTAAGTAAATTAATAACAATATGTCAATAAATATTAAACAAATTTATATACAATTTGATAATTGAACATGACATAAAATTTATTAAAATTAAATAAATTAATTAAATTTAGTAATTACAATTTCCTTCAACAACTCCAATTTGGAGAAAGATCTGAATAGTGATTGTGACATTTGGATCTCCTCCCCCTCTTGGTATATTTGTTTCACCCAATCTATTTGAGTGCCAACTTGCTGCATCACCAAGTTGAGGGAGTGTGCGGTGCATGGTGTCCAAAAAATGTGGTCATATTGGCCCTTAACCAAAGCGTCTGCACCTCTACAATTTTTTGCATTGTCTGTGGTTACCTGGACTACATTATCACTACCCCACCATCTCTATGGCCTCAATGAGAATTCTGGAAATGAATTGTGCATCTCTCATTTCCCCTTCACAATCAACTTCCCTAAAAAACATTGCCCCTTTGGGGGACACTGCAATCACATTAATCAATGGATGGTTTCTTGTATCTTTGCATCCATCGGAAACAATAGAAACACCCGAAGTTTTCCAAGAATCTCTAATTGGTTGAAGAGATCTCTCTATAGAAGTCCTCTTTTTTTGTAATAGGGTGGTACACACTTTTTCTTACCCAGGACTTGTGTAACTAGCAGGTGCACTATTGATGGCTGCTACCATCTCCTTCCAATATGGTGATGTCACCAAGTTGAAAGGAAAACCATTGGCATAGAGGCAACGTGCAATGGGACACTGCAATCACATTAATCAATGGATGGTTTCTTGTATCTTTGCATGCATCGGAAATAATAGAAACACCCGAAGTTTTCCAAGAATCTCTAATTTGTTGAAGAGATCTCTTTATAAAAGTCCTCTCTTTTTGTAATAGGGTGGTACACACTTTTTCATACCCAGGACTTGTGTAACTAGCCGGTGCACTATTGATGGCTGCCACCATCTCCTTCCAATATGGTGATCTCACCAAGTTGAAAGGAAGACCATTGACATAGAGGCAACATGCAATGACTTGATCAACAAGCTCCCTTGCATTTTAAATGCTGTGTCCAATGGACCTCTTTTGTGGGTGGTAATTTTTAGTTCTTCCTCTTCCATTTCCGCTATTGGCAAGAATGGATGTTTGGGGGATACTACTGGTTCAGTGGGTAATTGCATTTTTTTCTTTTCTGATGGACCACCATAAGAAGTTTGTTTTGATCTTCTAACCAATTTATCAGCCTCTTCTTGTTCTTTTACATATGTTGCTATTTTTGCATTAGACATCCCATTTTGATCTTTGCCTTTGCATACTCCCATTCCTTCACCATAAGGGCCCATAAAATGAAGTTTAACTCAAGAATATGAGCTATTGAATGGTTTACTATCACATACATTACACTTCCAAATTTATGACCCACCTCCTGCAACTTGTGATATCCTTGTGGTATGTCTCCATAAAGGAGATCCTATCTCAATTTTGTATGTATTGGCTCCTTGCCCTCCCACTGAACTTTCACTACTGGTGGCGGCCATTCTTGCACAATAAAATCTGATTTCTTGCTATTATAAGATATTAAATAAATTTAAATTAGAAAAAAAACTATGAACGCCAAGCATACAAGTGCAAAAAAAGATACAAAAGTATTACAATAGATAGCTGTACTTGTTTCTTTATTTCTTAGAAAAAAAAAAGAAAAAAACTTGAGAATTTCTTCCCAAACTTGACAAAATTCATCAAAATCTCAAAACAATTCATTAAAAAACTCAAGAATAGGATCAAATGCTTACCTTAGACGCTTAGATCTCCTTTGTGGAAGCTATTTGACACCGCATGAATGATCCTCTTCGAAAATAATCACCTACCTTTCAAAATGCCAAAATGGAGACCAAATGAGAAGAGAGCAAACTAGAAAACAAATTGATATGATAAAACATTGAATGGCCTCTTCTAGGGTCGTTTTAGGGTTTAGAGGAAGAAAATAATATTTAAAATGTGCTTTTAGCACATGTTTTAAGTGAAAAATGAAAAAAAGAGCGCTTTTTGCCTTTTTTGGCATCCTGGGCCCTGGATGCGTTTGGATGTCTGGTGATGCCCACATGCAGCACCCTTTGGATGCGCTGATGCATATCCACAGCGCATCCACAGGGTGCTGCAGCGCTTCCTGTGTGCACCAAGAGAGTACCTGCCTCTGCATCAGCACCAGAACGCATCCGCTTCCGCATCCGGGCTTGGCAGAGAGTATCCGGTAATGTAATAGATAATCTCTGGAAATCAGCAGTGTAGGTGTCCATTGAACCCCACTGTTTCAACTGAGCCGACTCCTAATATGAATTTTGAGGTCCTTATCAAACCTGTCAATGAGCGTCCCAGAACTCTGCATAAGAGGTTATTTGATCATGCCCCATCATAATCATTCTGTGGTGCCGACATGCTCTGCCGACATGCTCTGCCTTATTCTTATCAGACGCATCATAGAATTGCAGGGTTAGTTTACCAATATTTCTCTGCAAGTCATTATTATGTGCTCTAACTTCCCTATGAGGTCTATCTTTCATTCCAAGGTCCATGTAGTCTCTAAGAGATATATCAATCTGAAAATTTGGACTTTCATCCCTCCAATATTGCATGAACTGATCTTGCAAATCATTTAATGTAGCTTGATTGTTGTTTCGAGAATGCATTACCATACTAAGCTGATATACTGTTTCACCCTTGTTGTCAACATTATTTTTATTTGGAAATTGTTTTACAACCACTTAACTTATTCATAGGGGAGCTAAATTGATTTCATGGTAGAGGGAAGAAGGTTTCACCAAGCCTGTACAAGGAAAGTATAAACCATAGTTTCATGGAGAAGCCTCCTGACCCCCTGGGACATGTCCTAGAGACTGGGGCACATCTCCTGTCTCTAAGACTTTGCAGGGTTTAGTGGTGAAAGATCTAATGGTTTTGGATGCCATTTCAAGGGTTGAGAATTTAAGAGCAACTGTAACAGTGGAAATGAGTGGAGATTTT
Organism: Chamaecyparis obtusa; assembly: GCA_027943335.1. NCBI lineage: Eukaryota > Viridiplantae > Streptophyta > Pinopsida > Cupressales > Cupressaceae > Chamaecyparis > Chamaecyparis obtusa. The sequence goes on from BSBK01001778.1 coordinate 1,046,196, forward strand.
AGTGTGGTAGGGGGATTTTGATGTTACAGTTTTCAAGATTACAGCCCAGTAGAATTTCAGATTTTCTGTAAATTATTAAATTATATTTAAAAAATGGTGTCTCCAAGTACCACCGTCTCCTATTTTTGAAAAATAACTGTATTGGTAATGATACTAGTCTCCGGAGTTTCCAAGTACTCACTTCTCCGTTTGGTATAAACTGAAACTCACTTCTCCGTTTGGTATAAATGAGTATTTCATGTCTTTAAAGGCAAATGCTCTATATAAATCTTTGTAATAAAGAAGATATCATGGGGAATAACTTCTCCAAGTAAAATGTTACGTTAGTTTGTATGTCATACTAGTCACCTTAAACAAATTGATATCAGCTTTGCTCTCCCTAGAGCAGAGTTGCATAATTTTTTTGAGCATCGATCCTGATCTACCTGACACAAGGGGCTACTCGTGTAAGTTTTTGTGTGGATTCTGTGATATAAAGGTTTATTTATTTGCCAAATAAATGAGTTTTAAACTGGGCCCCTTAAAAGTGAAATGAAAAAAGAATACCAAACAAAGTTAAAACCACCTTCTTCATTGAGACAAGTGATTTGGAGACAGTTGTCGTGTAACAATCAATCTAACAAGAATTTAAACAAATGGCTATTGTGTACCTACAAAGAGGCAGGAAAAGACAAAATATATAACAAAACAAGAAGGATCTTTTATCCTTCAACTTGTTGGTCCTCTAATAGCAAGAAACTAAGCAAAAAGCAGATACTAGAACAACAATATAATGTTTAGACATAAGCTATTAGATCCTTTTTGGGTAGTCGTGCCAGTTCATGAGACATGACCTGAGGCTTAGCAACAAAAACAATATCCTCGAGTTCTAGGTCTTCTGACAATAGGAGATGCCTGCCCTCAAGGGGTAGACAGTGATGGAGCTTGTGTCTTATCACATTTTACGCTGAATGTCACCACCCCTTTGCTTAAGCCTTGCTGATTCCATTTTTTTCTCTTGCTTGTGATTCCCTTCTGTGATCCTCTGCTGTGATTATGGTTTTACCACCTGCTTGATACTTTTAGCCATCCGCGCCTTCAAATAATGAATCCCTTGGTAGGATACCTCTGCATCAAATATGGTAAATACGGATTTTTATAGCAGGTGGATTCATCTTAGCACTTTCGATGTGATAAATAGGAAGATGTGCCATTGGGGCACTACATATCATGTGACTGATATGATCATCTCTTGTGATGCTCTACTGGTTCATACAGTTTTGGATCTTCTCTCTTCTAGTCTCCCATGCAGCCAATTCTTGTTTGAGCTGCGATACCTTTTCTATCAATTTCTCTAAGCCTGCCTTTAACTCATGGAGCGGGCTTCCATGTCCATAAGCTTTGTTAACTAGCAAATGAATTAGAGTGATCTCTACCTCTTCACCTTCTTGAACAAATTGGTACCAAAATGTCCATACGGACATCCCAGCATAGAATTTGATGCAAACAAGTTACACAGTTGTTTCCAGAAGCACAGTGCCTCAGAATTTAAGACGTTAGCACCTCGTCCTTGAGTGCCATGTTCAGGGTTCAATCTGGAAATATCAGTGAGATTTTGAAGTTGGGGCATTGGCCTAAAATTTCAGTCCTGTTAATCTAAAAGCCCAGTAACAGAATGAAATCAGGCAGAACAAAGAGGAGAAATTCGTGTAGGATGGAAGTGGTGAAATATTAAGGGGGTGTTATTATCGTTCCTTACTATCTTGGCATTTACAGGCTGATGTCTACAGATTTTTATCAAGTTCTATGAGTGGAACTTAATGCCAAGGTTGTATTATATAAATTTGTGTTATATTTACAAGGCACTAGGCAATAGATCTAAGTTGCCCCATGCAAGGGAAGAGGAGCTAGTTTGAACTGTATGAGAGTTTGCCCATTGTTAGCTATCATGTCTGCCACTTAAACCTCAATGTAACAATATTGACAGAAATTACTCTTAAATCATTAGACGTTATCATCCTTTATTTGATCGATTTTTCAATTTTGATCAAGGCCCTTTTGAATGGCTCTAATAATTAGTTGAGAATCTCTTTTGGCTTATAGGTTAGTGATGTCAAGAGATTCGGATAATTTACTCTGGTGCAAGTTAATGGAGAAAGCCCTAGTACAAGATCCTTGATCATCTTTTATGATACTACTTGAAGTTCCTTGATCATCTTCTATGATACTACCTATTACAGCTTTACCTAGGCCTTCTATAGAGGTGCCATAGAAGTTGTTTATGAGAACCCAGATGTAAAGGAATTATCACAGCAGTTCTGAAAAAGTCATTACCAAGCAGAAGTTAACCCTTCTGAAGAGAAGAATGCTACAAAGGCTCCAGCATGACAAAAGGAGTTATAACTAGGCACTGATTCATCTTCAATATAAATTTGGCAAGTGGCACTTTGGATGGATACTGGTTCCTAAGTATTATACAGATATTCTTTTGTGGTAAAGATAACATCTTTAGTTTAAATTTATTGTATGTCAGAAGTTGTAATGGCAGGAGATCAGAGTCAAAATGACGATCAATTTTAATGACAAGGTTTTTTCTAAAAGCATTTTTACTGGCCATAGAAGCATAATGTTGCTATGTGCACTGATATTTTTTTTTGTGTTGTTTCAATGTTGGTTAGGTCTCTCCTACAGGCTGGGCTGAGGGGGAATGCAAGGGCAAAGCAGGATGGTTTCCATCAAATTATGTTGAGAAACGAGAGCGTGTTCTAGCCAGCAAAATGGCTGAAGTATTCTGATTTCTTCTGATTGTGTTTTGGTTGTTACACCAGTATTTTAGGTCATTGATTAAATTCATTATTTTCAAGAGCCTTAGAGCATACCTTTAAAATGTTGTGGTGAGGTTCTTTTTTTTAAACAGCAGATCATTACTAGTCATGAATTTTTCATGAGAACAGTATATGTTAAAGGCATCTACTGCTTGTAGTTCTGGAAGATATAAATCAATGTGTAGGTTACTTAAAATTGGCACTTATGTTTTGCCAGACCTTACATTAGTTCTATGTTAGCTCAAATTTAGTATTTACAGTGACTGATCTCTAGAGTTTTGTAGTTTGTTTGACTTAAAAATTGTATCATTGTTATTAAATTGAGTCCACAATTTTGGCACAACGCTCTTCTTCTATGAATGCTACTTTATGTAATCTCAAAGTTACACTCCCTATGCTAGAATGAAAAGGAGACAATCCCACTTTATTTCTAACATAAATGGCATTCATCATGCTTTATCAGCATTTAAGAATTAAGGGGAGGGGCCACACCAATCTTACAGTGATCAAGACGACCTCAATCCTCAGAATGGAGATAATCCCAGGTTTTTGCTGTCAAATTTGTAACATTTGAGAAATACATGTTAACTTAATTGATTCAATTTATGGAGTGAGCCCACTTCTAGACATTGAGCAAGTCACTTGGAGACCCATATATCCAAAATACCATCAATAAAGCATGAAAAAACTTATATTTGTGCTTTCCACATGATAAGAACGTAAGATTAATGTTACAAAACTAATTATTTTCTTTTATATTTTATTGCATTTAATTGAACTCTATTTTCCATTAATGTTGATTATTATATGCTATCTACACGCCCTTTGGTTTGGCGCAACCTGTTCTGGAAAGGGGGGATTTTTCACACATCACCCCATTGCAAATGAGGACTCCTTACATTTTTAACCACATGGCTGTTTGCTTGAGTCCCTGGTAGTTTGGTGTAGTTTCCCAAAGTTCCAAGTGTTTGGGTGGGCATTGATTTGTGCTAAGTCTGGAATCAAGTGTCATTTGCCTTTGGTTGTGAGAAAAGAAGCTTTGTGATTGAGGGGATAATGGAATTTGGCTAATTTTGGAAAAGGAAATAAACCTTTCAAAAGGACTATCAATGAAGTTTTAAGTGCTTTGAAGAACTTGCTATTTTTCACAAGTTTCATTTTGTCGCCGTTTAGCCTAATTTTGAGTTTGGAAAAACTTACTATTTTTAGTAAGTTTTATTACATCTTTGTTTGGCCTAGTTTTGAGTTTGGACAAACCTACTTTTTTGGTTGTTTCTATTTTTAGTGAGTCTTTTTATGACAACAGGTGAGCATTGACTGCAAAAGAAACATATAATATCAAGATTCAAGTCAGTTGAAGTAAAAGGCTAAAATGGGGAAATTTAGCTAAGGCATGACGACAATCCAAAATCCTTCACTACTTGATAGATGCACCCACGAGAAGTAATCTGCCATGACAAAGGATTCTTCCGAAGTTCAAAAAATCCCCCTCCAGGGTCCAGATGTGCTCATGGGCACAAATCTATTCCGTACAAGGAATTTCTTCCAAGTTCCAAATTCCTAAATGTCTCAAATGTGCTCAAGATGGTAAGATGCTCAAAATTTGACAAAGTGCGAGAAAATTCCTTGACCTCCCTTGATATGCACCCAAGATGGAAAGAACATGTAGAGACCAAAAAATGGCAAAGTGTGGGAAAAATCCTTCTCCCAAGTCTAGATGTGGTCATGGGTGCAAATTTGTGCAAGGAATTCTCTCTCAAGTGAAAATTCCTCCTCCATGTCTAAAGTGCACCCGTGGGTGCTAATTCATCTTGTCCAAGGACTTTCCTCCCAAAACCAAAATCCTTCACTATGTCTAAAACACGCCCAAGGTGGAGATTGCATGAAATGTGAAAATTAGCTAAGTGTGGAGAAAATCCTTCACTATGTCTAATATGTGCCCAACATTTGAATAGCAAAGAAATGAATTTAAACCCGCAAAATGTTTCTTTAAAAAAAACCAAAGGGGTTGACACATGGAAATTAAAGAGTGGATAGTTTTTTAACAAGTGAGGGCCATAGGGAAGACAAGTCGAATTCTCCCCCAAAATGGAAATCAAAAGAATATTTTGTTGGTAGTGCGCTAGCGTCTCTCGCGAGATTCATGACGTGGCTTAACTGCCTCTCATGGATTTTGTAAGTTTAGTGGTTGTATCGGGCATTGATAAGTCGATCTTTTGGTGGAACGACAACCACTACTTGTAACCGGTGGTATCAGAGCTTGGTCATAGGTTTGAATCTACGCAGGCCACGATGAGTGATACTGGGAGGGGGATTGTTGGCAGTGCACTAGTCTCCCTTACGGGATTCACGACATGGTTTAACTGCCTCATGTGGATTCTATAAGTCTAGTGGTTGTATTGGGCATTGGTAGGTCGATCTTTTGGTGCAGTGATAATCCGTACTTGTAACATAATTTGGAAAGTATTTTGGGTCAATGAGTTTGACTAAACAACTACACAGTTGAATCCTGATAGCAATATCACAATTTGACTTGTGGAAAATATCTCCTACTTATCAATTAGATGAGTTGCTAAAGTTACCTCAGTGCCAACTTAGCTGCAAAGTGGGTGAATTCGCTATATAAGGGTGTGCAGAATTTAATTTCTCACATCGTAGGTTGAGGAATACAAGGCAAGAGCATGCGAGTTTGAGAAGAGAAGCAATTTGGAGTGAGTTTGATAGTTAGGAAGCTCTTTTCTTCCAAGCTTCAAGATCAGTCCGAGTTTAGGTGTGAAGTATGAATTATTTTATGATAAATTTAAAACTTCTGCACACAATTCTTATGTCGATTATTTTGTTTTGTGGGACATTAGATGGCAGAATCAAAGGCGGCAAGCATGTCAAGACAAGCTCAAATCAAGAGTGAGCTCAACAACACCAACTTGGGATCTCTTAATTTGGATGAATTCAAAAGAAGGATGTTTGGCAATGACAGACACCCTCCATCATTTTTAGCTAATAAGCTGGCCAGAAGAGGAATTGTGGCAGCTTGGTTTCCCTCTTGCTATATAGTGCTTAGATTTGATTATTGAATGTGCAAAGTACTACAATTCCAAGCAAAGATCAATTCTAGCTCCTGATGGCAAGTTGTTGGTAAATATCACCTCGAAAGCAATTGCTGAAGGCATTTAGGTTTCCAACGTATCATTCCATGGTATACAAGACAAAGGAAAGGCGTTAAGGTTCTATGATTTCAGAGTAGATGAATGTGTTGAAGGAATCAACTGTAAGTGAATGCAAAAGACTGAGCCTCATCATTCCAAGATGCCCAAGCAACTTGTTAGGATGGACTTCAAATAGGAATATAGTGACTTGGTGATGTTGTTGAGCTTTTGCATCATGGGATGCCCATTGTCATTCATCTTCAAGCCATGTATGTTCTATTTCTTTGAAGAAGTTATAGATGGAGTAAAGGTTGTGGAATGTTCAAGATTAATTAGTGACAACCTAGATGAGCAATTGAGGAATTTGGAACATTACACACTTTTTTTATATAAGCTCTTATATTGTATATATGTTAGCAAGACTGACCCGATATGAAGGTTTGAGATGCAGGGGACCCATAGGGTGTAGTCTAGGACAATTTAAGGTTTATGAGTACTACCCTCAGTGGCACTTGTATAATATTGCTAATTTACTAAGAGCTAATGACACTTTCGCCATGCATATTGTTAGATCTCTTCAGAGCGATATTTACATGAGATTGTCACAAGAAGCAATAAAATTGATAGAAAAGTACACTCATGGTTCATCGAGTTCCCAACATTCACTTATATTCGACTTCAAGGGTTCCTTTCCTATCCCTTCAGGCTTTTGAGATGCCCGACTGATAAGATGGTAGTGCTGAAGGTGGTGAGGCAATTGAAAACTTATGATAAAATCCAAAAGAAGAGGAATGGTGGACTTGAATTCCCAATCATCATGGGAATTTATGATGAAGTGTGCCCATCACTATCATCAACAAAAAGGTCAGCTGAAAAATTACAATTTTACCATCTCTCATTTCATATAACAATGTCAAACTTTGACCCCTATGATAGAATAAAAATGGCGGCCAATAGAAAATATAGGCACATGATGCAACTTGAAGACTATTGGGCTAATGTTGCAGATGATTATGCAATCAAGAAGAGAATGTGCTCTAGAATACCACTCAAGATGATGTAGGAGCATCCTGGGTGTAAGAGCAATCTTGCATCACCCAAAAATATTTCTGTTTTTGTATTCAATAAGGGCTATTTTGTGCAGAGCTGCTATTTATGAAAACTTGCTATTTTTAGTAAGTTGGTCATCCGATCTCGGAATGTTCTGATTTCTTCTCTAGAGGTTCATTTTGGTCATATCAGCATGCCAGTAAAGTTTCATTGACAGATCAAGTCTAGTTTTGTAGATATTGAAGATTTTCGATATTGGCAATAGGGTACATAAACTTTGAACTTAGTTTTGAAGGCTTTAGAGGTCTCGGAGGAGGTCGAAAAATTGGGCGACAAGCACTTGTGCGAGTCAAGCCTGTAGAGCGCTTCGTGGCCTTTCCGGAATGGGGTTATAATAGTCAATCGGGTCAACTGGCGTGACTTATGGTCTTCGGAAGTTGGGTCACCTGAAATGGCAGAAAATGATTTTCCTTCAAAATTTCTGTTTGGGTTTCAAAAGTTATTTTGAGCCGACTTTGATGTAATAAATTGTAAAATAAAATAATTCTAAGTTTGGTCGGCCTTGTTGGCTAAAATTCTGGAACCTTCCCAGGCGGTGGAAAATTGCCTATATAAGGAAAGCTGTAGTGTTGTCTTAGGTAGTTGGGGGCAGTTCTAGGTAGTAGATCTGGGTATTGATTCGAGGCTTTGTCCTACAAAATATTGTAAGGGAATGCCCATGTGGCTTTGCATATTGTAATTCTAAAAATTTGTAATTCCACATTTGTGGAGATAATAAGAAGCCCATTTTTTGTTCTTGGATATTGTTGTCGTTTCTCTGTTTTTGTTATGTGTTTGTGGTATTAAGGGGAGCACCCTTTATCAAGTGGTATCAGAGCAAGAGTTCCTGAGTGTGTAAATAGATCGCTGATTGTGAGGCAGTTTGCACGAGGACTGTGGGTTAGGGTTTCTATGTAAACATATCACCGACTGTGAGGCAGTTTGCACTAGGACCGTGGTTAGGGTTTCAATGATAAGCATGAAAATGCCTCCACGAAGGGAACGTGGCGGAAGAGTTGGTGTTATAACACCTGAGGTTAGAGCACTCTAGAGACAAGTGCGAACATTGCAAGAGAAGATTCGTAGAGGAATGAATTTTAATGTCAGAGACGAAAGCGAGGATGAAGCCGAAGAAGAAGATCAAGAAGGAGAAGTCGAAGTTGTGAAGCAAGACGAAGAAAGACTTTTTCGAGCCATCTCAAAGATCGGGAAAAGACCAAAGATTGAGGTTCCGATATTTTTCGGAAATCTTAACCCAGAGGAATTGATCGACTAGATCAATGAATGTGAAAAATATTTTGAGTATGAAGATATCGAGGATCCTGATCGGGTCAAGTGTGTGAAGGCCAGACTGAAGGGTTATGCGAAGATCTGGTGGCAAGAGATTCAATTGGAGCGAAATCGAAGAGGAAAGGATAAAATCACAAGATGGGATCAGATGGTGGATAAATTGAAGTGACAGTTCATCCCTGTTGATTATGAGCTTGACCTACTGAGGAAAATGCAAAGTTTGAAGCAAGCAGGAAGATCTGTTCAGGAGTATACAGAGGAGTTCTATCGAATCCTCATCCGAACAGGACATGCGGAAGCTGATAAGGAGAAAGTTGCCTGTTACCTTAATCGGTTGAGGCCAAGCATTCAGGAGGAGTTGAATCTGGTTCGAATGAATAGTATTGAAGAGGCATACTAGTTTGCCCTAAAAGTAGAGGAAAACTGAACAAGAAGTTTGAGAGTAGACAGCGAAAGAGGTCGTAATGGAAGATCTGGTAGACGGTCATATGAAGATCGAAATTAAGATATGAAAAAGCAAGATGAGGCTAGTAATAGTCAAAATCAGAGAGGAGATAATTTCAATCATTTCCATGATCAAAACAATAGAGATCAGAGAGGAAGAGGAAGAGGACAAGGTTCAGGAAGAGGAGGCTTCCGTGGAACATGTTTTCACTGTGGATAGGGCATTTGAATGTCCTCAACACCAAGGAAGGACAGATAGGAGGAATGAAGGCCAGGCTAGAGTTGCACATGTAGATGAAGATGCCAGATCCTCAAATTTTGAAGATGCTGAAAGAGGAGAAACGCTGATTAATAGAAGAGTCCTGCTGAGTGGTGTGAATGAACCTGAGCAAAGGAGGAGCCTGTTTCACACTAGATGCAAGTGTGAGGGTAAATGCTATGATGTGATTATTGATAGTGGAAGCACTGACAATTTGGTGTCAGAAGAGATGGTGACAAAGTTGAAGCTCAAGAGACAGAAACACTCACATCCATATTGGATTGCCTAGGTGCAGGATGACCACAAGGTCATGGTCACTGAACAGTGCCTAGTAAAGTTCAAGATTGGCGGGTACCATGATGAGGTACTATGTGATATCATACCTATGGATGCATGTCACATGTTATTGGGTAGGTCATGACAGTTTGACATATGTGCTGTGCACGATGGTCGTGCGAATACCTATTCCCTGACAAAGGATGGATTGCGACATAAGCTAAAGCCATTGAAGGAGACCGAAGAAAAGGTATGCAGTAATGCAAGAATAACTTTAGTTGATAGAGGAAATTTCTTAGATGGTATGCGACATATGTGTTTTACCTTAATTCCAAAGGCTGGGAAAGAGGAAGTAAAAGATATACCTGTAGAAGTTTCAGATTTGCTGAATGAGTTTCAGGATATTGTATCCGATAATGTGCCTGATGGATTACCACCAGTAAGAAAGATCAGTCATCATATGAAATTGATTCCAGGAGCCAGTTTGCCAAATAAGGCAGCACACAGAATGACACTAGCAAAAAGTGAAGAGTTGAAGACAGATTGGAAGTTTAGTTCATCACATCATCCACATATTGTATATGGAAGTAGTCCCAGAAATGCATCTGAGTTGAGGAAGATAGATAAAGGAGAAATAAGTAGTGTTGAACTTGAGGATTTTGCGGAACATTTGAAGAACATCCATGAGGAGGTGAGGAAGCATATTACCAAGATGAATGCGCAGTATAAGGCTAAGGCATATGAGAAAATGAGGCATAAGGAATTTTTGGTTGGAGATGAAGTCATGGTTCATTTGCGGAAGGAGCGATTTTCAGTTGGTACATATAACAAGTTGAAAATGAAGAAGTTTGGGCCATGTAAGATACTGAAGAAGCATGATTCAGGAAATGCATATGAGGTTGAATTGCCTACTGAGCTGAATATTTCACCAGTATTTAATGATTCAGATTTGACAGAGTATCATGAAGGAGGTGTTGAAGATGAGGTTACAACAGCACAGTGGAGTATTCCAGCAACCAGTTCAGATATCAAGGAGATTGAGTACATATTGGATAGTCATGTTGGCAGAAGCACAAGGAACATGACATATTAAGAATATTTGGTCAAATGGAAAGAACGACCTGTTGAAGATTCATCATGGCTAACAAAGGAGGAGGTTAATCGTCTTGGTTTTCCTTTGCACACCTGAGTTGTGACAGGGTCACTTTTCAAATTACCCTGGGTGTTTGATGCAGGAGCATCCTGGGTGTAAGAGCAATCTTGCATCACCCAAAAATATTTCTGTTTTTGTATTCAATAAGAGCTATCTTGTGCAGAGCTGCTATTTATGGAAACTTGCTATTTTTAGTAAGTTGGTCATCCAATCTCAGAATGTTCTGATTTCTTCCCTGGAGGTTTATTTTGGTCATATCAACCTGCCAGGAAAGTTTCATTGACAGATCAAGTCTAGCTTTGTAGATATTGAAGATTTTCGGTATTGGCAACAGGGTACAGAAACTTTGAACTCAGTTTTGAAGGCTTTAGAGGTTCTAGATGAGGTCAAAAATTTGGGTGATAGGCGCTTGTGCGAGTCAAGCTTGTAGAGCGCTTCATGGCCTTTCCGGAATGGGGTTATAATAGTCAATTGGGTCAACTGACAATGACTTATGGTCTTCAGAAGTTGGGTCACTTGAAATGGCAGAAAATGATTTTCCTTCAAAATTTCTGTTTGGGTTTCAAAAGTTATTTTGAGCCGACTTTGATGTAATAAATTGTAAAATAAAATAATTCTAAGTTTGGTCGGCCTTATTGGCTAAAATTCTGGAACCCTCCCAGGCGGTGGAAAATTGCCTATATAAGGAAGGCTGTAGTGTTGTCTTAGGTAGTTGGGGGCAGTTCTGGGTAGTAGATTTGGGTATTGATTCGAGGCTTTGTCCTACAGAATATTGTAAGGGAATGCCCATGTGGCTTTGCATATTGTAATTTTGAAAATTTGTAATTCCACATTTGTGGAGATAATAAAAAACCCATTTTCTATTTTTTCATGTTGTTGTTTTTCTATTTCTGTTATGTGTTTGTGGTATTAAGGGGATCACCCTTCATCACAAGATGATCGGAATATGTATAATCTATCTAGTGCCAGATCAAGTAGAAGAGGATTCTAATGTAGTTCAACCTAATTTCAAGAAAGAGACAGATAAGTCTATTCAATCGTCCAATTGGTCTAGGCTTGAAATAACGGATCTTGATACATTATCCAAGCCAGTAAAAAATTTGTCAAGATGTTGGGTTGAGTGTCACATCAACAAATTAAAGACAAGGAATGCCCATTGAACATATGACATGATGGGAAGTCGAGAGCCCCATGATGCTATAATTGAGGAATCATCAGAAGTTGGAGCTAAGGAAGGGAAAAATCCGCAAGAAAAGGTAGAGCATGGAAAATGTGAGAGTATTGTCCAAGATATGCACCCAAAGAAAATGTAAGATGTCCTAAGTGAAAGGCCTCCATAGAAAAGACAAAGGCTAGAGGTAACATGATAATCACCTAGTGATTCCTCAAGTGTACAAGAAATTGATTTGTTTACAGGGGACGAGATTGGATTTCAATGCAAGAAAAGAGTTGTGGGAAGATCAAATAACTTTTAAAGCACAAGATAAACAAAGTGTTAATGCTTCCAAAGAATTTGCTCAATAGAGGAATGAAGACCAAGGACTTCCTTTAGAAATAGATTTTCATATCCAAGAATGCCTCAACACAATGTTAGTTGAAGACTTGGGAAATTCAAAAATTCCCATTCCTAGTGGAGAATTCCATGAGGAAATAATATAGGAGCACAAACAATTACAAGTGCATGAACAATATCAATTGCTTTAGAATAGATAAATGAGAGATCCCACATGAATTTTTGAGCCAAATAAACAAGCCAGTAGAGAAAAGTGAGGCGAATAAATTCTCCAAAATGATGCAGAGAAAGGGTTGATCCAATCACACACATTAACAAGGTTTTACACCATCTTATCAACTAGGACCAAGGCAATCCTAGGCCTTCATCTCTAAACCAATCAACATTAGAACCCTTTGAACATTCTTTGGCATAGAACTCTTGAGACTTGTAATCTGTAAATGAGTTACATTTATGAGTATGTATGGTGTTATGTTATGTTGCTTCCGCATTGTTATTCATTATTGATTGTAAACTCTCAAGAAAAAAATATTCGGTAAACTTAGTAACATGTTTTAGGTTAATTTCTCCTGGGTTCCCCGACGGGGCATTACACTTGGTATTAGAGCCAAAGTTTCTACATTGGGAACTCTAGGAATTTGTATGCCCATTAGGTGTTTTGTATTAAACTTGAAACAAAAATATAGACACAACTCTTTTATATTTGTAGAACCATTGTAACTTATAACCTACTAGTAGCATTTTGCAAAAATAAAATAAAATTGATTAAATGCTATAAATGTTTACAAGTAGAACTCATAATTGCGTATGATTGCATGAAGATGATTATAACAAAATATATGATTTGTTTGTATATTGCTTATGGTCACATTCTCTAATGCGTCCAACATTTGGATCCCTGGATGTTGTGAAGTGATTACTCCCTTGAGTGTGGCTTGCACTAGTCACTCTGTTATGTGAAATGTTTTATGATTGATAATTTATTTTAGTTATTGATGAATTGTTCGTATTGTGTGTGGGCTAGCATTAAAATTTTGAACTTTTTTATACATGGGTTAGTCACCTAACTCTATTTTTGCTATCTATTTTGTGACACTAGTCACACTTGATTTACTATTGAAATTGCTCGAACATTTTGTGACTTAATGTTGAACTTGATATTCCCCTGCTTGGGTTTTACCTTTTTGATCTTTTGTGGTGGCTATTCTAAATGTTTTGTATTGTTGGCCCCGTGTTGTGATAAATGTTTATATCATGTTCGTTATGGACCTTTGATAGTATGTGTAAGGGATGATATCATAGAGATTGTACTATGTTTGTATGTGAAAATGAAAAGTATTGGGTATCATATAGTCTTGTGTGAGTGTTGCATTAATTAGATTGCATGAACTTTTGGAATTATTATTCGATGTAGATACAAATGTGTGATTTGTACGATTGATTACTAGATGTTTTCTATAATGATGAATGAATAAAGATCTAGATCTATGTAAAAATTGATAAATGATGAATTATTGATCAATGCAAATTTCAATTTATGCTTAAACCATAATTATATTTCTTTTGATGACTATATATCATGTCCTCAATTTATGGCTTGTTTTGAGATGTTTTATCTTTTATCTTAGTGGGATGTTTTGTGATTGAGGGATGCATATCCTTATTTATTTGTAGGCTTTTAGGAGTAAGCCTAATTCTAAGGGAGGTGGATGTAATACCTCTCCCATAGTTTGATTTTCTATAAGTTATGATGTCATTTATATTTATGGATTTACTAACCCCATATTTGCATGTGTATGATTGGTGTGTGTGTTTTACTTTTCTGTTTGACGTGCCTGATGTGGTTCAGGGACAAAGTCATAGTTACTTACTTGTGAGATCCACATGAACGGATGATCCCCACCATTATCTGTTATATGTTTATAAATGTATGTACATACTCATCTTTTATGTAGGATTTCAAATACTGGGCTTCGACTTCCCTGAATTGCCAGGATGAGAGTGTCCTATCACATTTTCTCAATGATAAGAGATGAGAGATTTCATCCAGGTCTAAATCGCAATCTAAGCCATTTATTGTCCTCAAATAGTGGACAATTATCTTATCTGCTACCCTCCGAATTCGTCAAGGTGACATCATTCGTGAACCCTTTCTTTGAGCTTGATTATTACTTTATGGGTTTGGTCAGTTTTTTCTTCGTGTTTATTTGTCAAGTGTCATGATGTGAATTTTGTGTTATTAATGCATTAAATATTTAATTAATATTAAATATGAGATTAAAATAATTATATCTTATGAATATGGAAACATTAAATATATAAATATTTAATTAATACAAATTAAATAAATATCATTGATATTTAAAAGACTTAATTAAAAGTCTAATTATGAAAATAAATATTTGATTAAATATTAAATCAAAATTTTAATTAAATGTTCAAATAATATAAATTAGTATTAATTATCAAGTTGCTTATTAAGTGGTGCTAAATATATTAATTATAATTAAAATATAATCATGTGATTATATGCACACCAATTAAAAGGGATTGATTTATCAATTCCAAATTAGAAGATTAGTTATAATTCTTTTTAATAAATTAACGAATTGATATTTAATTATCAATTTGTATATTATTAATATGCTAAAAATATTAATTGTTAATTAAATATTATTATGCAATTAAATTTGCACATTCAGTTAATAAAATTGAATTATAAATTTAAGAGTAAAAGTTGAGTGATTTGCATGAATTGGAATTATTAATTAAATAAATAATTCTTTAAAATAAATGATACATATAAACGAGGTTGGAGTTGAGTTCTGATTTCTATGATTTTGAGTTAACTGTTTTATTATTATTAACAGTTGAGTTCTAATTCCTGATTGTGAGTAGCATGTTTAAAGTTCAATGTGTTGGATTTTCTATATTAGAGTATTTTTTGGTCATTTTTAAGGAGAAAGGTTTACAGGTTTTTGGATATAGTTTTGGATTTGAAGGAAATTTATTGAAAGCTTAATTTTTTGGGAGTTTTGGAATTGACTTTGGTTGTTACAGATCGGTTGGTGGAATTAAGGTAGGGTTTGAAAACTTTTGTAAATCTTTCATTTCATAAAGATTGTCTTTTTTGTGTTTGTCAGATTATTTTGAGAAATTTGAGTGTTGTGTTAAGGTTGTCTTGTTTTAAGAATTTTGGGCATGGTTTTGATTGAGGTTTTCATAGAAAATTGTGTTAATATCATATCAAGTATTTTTATGAAGATTACTTGAAAACCTAAGAGGAGGTTTATAAAAAATGTGCAAGTTTTCCAATTAGGGTACCTTAAAAAATTTTCTCTGATTAACTCGGTGAAAACTCGGACATACACAATTCAATATTTACCGACAACAATAAATAACATTAACAATCAGTAATAACATTAACAATACTCATTCAACACATATAACACCAATATTTAACATGGAAACCCAATTTTGGGAAAAAACACTATGGGAATTGTCACCCACTAAATTATTCACTCTTCTAAAGTGAGCTCGGTTAAAAGCCAATTCTGTTAAATATTACAATACCCATTGTTAAATGTGACCTGGTTAAGGGATTTGCCTCACATCTGTTATGATCTTCACCCTGTTAGGAGTGACCTGGTTAAAGGACTTCAAACACTCTTTATAATGTTACCTTTTGTAAGGATTTTACAATAAGACTGTTAGGTCCACTCGGTTAAAAGATTTTTCTGTTACAAATGTTAATAAGAAACAATGAATAAATTGACTTGTAAATTAACAACTATCTTTTGCATAATCAGATCCTTTGTGCACTCTTTGTCTTCACTTCAATCCTTCACTTTCCACTGACTTCAACACTTTATCAAATTCTATCTTTCTGACCCAGAATTCAGCTTTTCCTTCTTCACTGCATTAGTCGGTGACTTATCAACTCTCCAATTTGCCAGCCATTTGTTCATACAAATTCATCTTTTATATAAAATTTGTTTTTCCTCTTAATCTCCTTTATTACGTTTTCTTTCCATTAATCTCAGCCGTCCAATTCACTTCACAAACTTATTCATTGAATTTGGATTTCGGTAAAATATTTTATCATCACATTGGAACTTGGACTTTCTTGAAACTTGTTCCTTCTCTTTTTGCCGTTTAGATCTATACCATAGATCATCACCTTGAATTTTCCTGATTGTAGATCTCTCTAACTAACACTTCCTCATCATCATAATCTTCCATCTCATCATAGCTCAACATTAAATGCTTTTTTGATTCTTGTATTTAATTTTTGTTCCTTTCTTAGTGGATAACTTTTTTCTTTTGACTGAATTTCGGTTAACTGCGCTTGGTGACTAAAACCTTCTTCTCGGTGTCTTGAGTTCCTTTTCCTTTTCCTTTACCAAAACTTTCTTTCCTTTTACCGAATGACCTTTTTTCTTTTACCAAATGACTTTTCCTTCTTGGTAGCCAAAACTGTTTTGCTTACCGAATTGACTAATCTTGTTTACCAACTTGATATAATCAAATGTTTGGTAGAAAACAATTATATCAACATAACTTTAAACCATTGTTTGATCTGTATCAGTTGCCCAATTAAGTTCTTCATCTTCACAACATTTCATTTCTTCTTCTCCTTGACTCATTCCACTTATATCATACTCTGAATGATATGACAACACAATATAAATCAGATATCAATTGCTTGACATCAATGACAAGATAATAATTAATCTAATATTTATACAATCTTGTATTCCTCTGATCATAATCGGCCTTCATCATCATCACCATTAGTTATAATAACAACAATAGACGGTCACGAGCAACCTAAGCTTCCACGACAACTGCTACTATGACAGTAAGCTGCCGTGAGAAACCTTGGCTTCCACAGTAGCTTGTCATGAGTAGTCGTGGGGAGGGTTGCCCCCCACGTTTTATATGTTTATTTAGTTTTTTTAAATAATTTTTTTTTAAAAAAATAGTATTTTTAAATTTTTTTTATTATTTAAAATTAATTAATATTAAATATTGGTATTTAATAATTATATTATTAAATATTAATATTTATTAATTACTAATATTAATTATTATTTTAATGAAAGGTTTTCTTAATTAGTTAATTTTTATTTGTAATTAATTCTTTAATTATATTGATTTTTAGAAATTATATTTAATAAATTAATTATATAATTTTTTTTATAAATTAGTTTATAGAGATTAATATTATTGATTATTATTTAAATTTAATTACATTATTGTTAATTAGTAATTATACTTAATAAATTAATTTATGTAAGATAATTTATAAAGGCTCATTTTTGGATGGAATCTTTGATGTGAGTGTTCGTAAAAGCATAGTGTCTTTGATTGGGGTTTTGTTTGGCCTTGTTGAATAAGGTCAGTTAGGGTAGATTGATGTCCTAGGTGGATTTTGTCTACTGCGACTTGACTTATTTTATGATTTTTATACATTTTGTTCTTTGGGGATTGTATTGTGAGAATTTCATAACCATTTGATTTTACGACTGGTTCCTGTAATGTTGGGTACATCTTTGAGTATGTCATGTTTCTATTGGGTCTTGATCATTAGGTTTTTTTTGACCACAAAAGGTGGCAACCATTATTGTCTTATGATTCTACTTGGTCACCTTGATTCTTCTATCGTAGTTGTTCCATGATCTAAAAGATGATATGGATTTATATTTACTCCATATTAGGAGAGAGATGCTTTGATACTTTTAATGATCATTTGATCTTGTGTTGTGAACTATGAGAATTGGTAATTGTTTATTGAGATGCTTAGTATGGGATGGACAGTTTGGATCCTTGTATAGGATGAGTTATTTCTTATGTTCTGTCATACCCAAAAATTAAGGCAAAACACACAACAATTTTTTTAAGCACTTTAATTCAACTAGGTTACATACTAAGGAACACTCAACATGAAATGAAATGCAACAACCAACACATATCAACTCACAAGTGGTATAATGACATGTGCTGGTGATGAAGGGTGTTCCCCTTAATACCACAAACACATAACAGAAACAGAGAAACAACAACAATATGCAAGAACAAAAAATTGGCTTCTTATTATCTCCACAAATGTGGAATTACAAACTTTCAGAATTACAATATGCAAAGTCACATGGGCATTCCCTTACAATATTCTATATGACAAAGCCTCAAATTATTACCCAGATCTACCACCCAGAACTGCCTAGACAACACCATGAACCTTCTTTATATAGGCAATTTCCACCGCCCGAGAAGGTTCTAGAAATTTAGCCCTTAAGGCCGACTATACATAGAATTAATTTATTTTCACAATTTTTACAATAGGGTCAGCTCAAAAGAAATACAAAATATGATTTTAGGTAACTCAACTTCCGGAGGCCATAACTTTCTAACCGTAGCTCCGTTTTTCTATTGTAACCACTTTTCAGAAATGCCATGACGAGATCTACAACATCTAACAAACGCCAGCGCTAGTCAACTGGGGGTTGATCGTGATCCGGAGTCTCTAAGGCCTTCAAAATTGACCTGAAAGATATCATACCCAAAAATCTCAATAACTTCACCAATACTAATGATGTGGCATTGAAACTCAATTGGTAGGCTGAAATGACTAGGATGAACCTCCAACTGTGAAATCAAAACATTATGGGATCATATGACCAACTTACTAAAAATAGTAAGTTTCCATAAATAGCAGCTCTGCACAAGATAGCCCTTATTGAAAAGCAAATAGAAATATTTTTGGGTGATGCAAGATTGCTCTTACACCCAGGATGCTCCTGCATTAGACACCCGAGGTAATTTGAGAAGTAACCCTGTCACGACTCAGGTGTGCAGAGGAAAACCAAGACGGTTAACCTCCTCCTTTGCTAACCATGATGAATCTTCAATAGGTCATCCTTTCCATTTGACCAAATACTCTTCATATGTCTTGTTCCTTGTGCTTCTGCCAACATGACTATCTAGTATGTCTTCAATCTTCTTGATATCTGAACTGGTTGCTAGAATACTCCACTGTGCTGCTGTAACTTCATCTTCAACACCTCCTTCATGATACTTTGTCAGATCTGAAACATTAAATACAGGTGAAATATGTAGTTCAGTAGGCAACTCGACCTCATATGCATTTCTTGAATCATGCTTCTTCAGTATCTTACATGGCCCAAACTTCTTCATTTTCAACTTGTTATATGTACTAACTGGAAATCTTTTCTTCCACAAATGAACCATGACTTCATCTCCAACCTGAAATTCCTTATGCCTCCTTTTCTCATCTACCTTAGCCTTATACTGCCCATTCATCTTGGTAATGTGCTTCCTCACCTCCTCATGGATGTTCCTCAAATGTTCTGCAAAATCCCTAGTTTCAGCACTACTTATTTCTTCTTTATCTATCTTTCTCAACTCATATGCATTTCTTGGACTACTCCCATATACAATCTGGAATGGTGATTTACCAGTGCTCCTGTTGATAGAATTATTATATGCAAATTCTGCCTGTGGTAAAATCAAATCCCATCCTGTTGGCTTATCTCCAACCAAACATCTTAGCAAATTTCCCAAACTCCTATTCACCACCTCTGTCTATCCATCAGTCTGTGGATGATGTGATGAACTGAACTTCAAATCTGTCTTCAACTTCTTCCACAATGTACGCCAAAAATATCCAACGAACTTAGTGTCCCTATCTGAAACTATACTCTTTGGCAAACCATGTAGTCTCACCACTTCTCTGAAAAATAATTCTGCTACATGAACAACATCATTAGTCTTCTTGTAAGGAATAAAATGTGCCATCTTTGAAAATCTGTCAACTACCACAAAAATTGAATCATGTCCCTGCTGTGTCTTTGGTAAACCAAGAACAAAGTCCATACTAATATCCTCCCAAGGCTTCTCTGGTATAGGTAATGACTGATACAACTCTGTATTTTACTTCACTCCTTTCGCCATCTGACATACTCTACAACTCTGTACAAACTTTTTGACATATTGCTGCAACTATGGCCAATAATAATTCTCACTAACCGAAGCAAGAGTTTTATCACGACCAAAATATCTAGCCAATCCTCCGCTATGCTTCTTGTTGATGAGATTCTCCCTCATAGAACTTTGTGGAATGCACAACTAACTCCCTCTGAATAGCATATCATCCTGGATGATAAAATCCAGCCACTTCATTCTGTCTAGAGTAACAGGTTCTTTACAAGCTTTCCAAGTTTCACCAAAATCAGGATCCCCTGGATACAAATTCTTGAGTTCATTGAACTTAACTACTTCAATCTGCATTTCTGTCAGCAATAGTTGCCTTCTGCTAAGAGCATGTGCAACCCTGTTAGACTTTGCACTTTTGTGTTTCAAAACAAATGTATAACTCTACAAAAACTCAACCCATTTCAAATGCCTTTGATTCAACTTTCCTTGACTATTCAAATATTGCAAAGCTTGATGATCAGTATACAAAACAAACTCTTTAGGAAGCAGATAGTGTCTCCACTTCTTCAATGCCTGAACTATAGTATAAAATTCTTGATCATAAACAAAATACTTTCTCTTGGCATTATTTAACTTCTCACTGAAATAAGCAACAGGTTTACCTTCTTGGCTCATAACAACTCCTATTGCAGTACCGCTAGCATCACAGTCTACTTGAAACACCTTATTAAAATCTGGAAGTGCTAAAACAGGTTGTTCTATAACTTTTTGTTCCAACAATTGAAAACTCTTTTTTGCTCTATTAGTCCACTTAAACTCTTTTCTATCCCCTCTCATTGTTTCAGTTAAGGGTCCACAAATACTGCTAAAATTTTTGATAAACTTTCTGTAAAAACTAGCCAAACCATGAAAAGATCTTATCTCAGTAGCACTCCTTGGAGTAGGCCATTTAAGGATAGCCTGTACCTTCTCTGGGTCCATTTGTAGACCTTCCGTTGAAATTGCAAATCTCAAATACACGAACTCTTTCTTCACAAAACTACACTTCTTCAAATTAATCAACAATTTCTCATCTCTTAACTTCTCAAACACCATATGAATATGCATCATATGGTCTTCCAATGTCTTACTAAATATCAAAATATCATCTAGGTACACAATGACAAACTTACCCAAAATTTTTTTCAGAACCTCGTTCATGAGCCGCATGAAAGTGCTCGGTGCATTGGTTAGCACAAAAGGCATGACTAACCACTCATACAGTCTTTCCTTTGTTTTGAAGGCAGTCTTCCATTCATCTCCTTCTCTGATCCGAATTTGGTGATATCCACTCTTTAGATCTATTTTTGGGAAATACACAGCTCCACTCAAACAATCCATAATATCATCCATTTGTGGCAATGGAAACCTATACTTGATTGTGATCTTGTTTATTGCTCTAGAATCTGTACACATCCTCCATTCTCCATTCTTCTTTGGTGCTAATACCACTAGTACAGCACAGGGACTCAGACTCTCTCGAATCAACCCCTTCTGCAACAACTCATGTACTTGTCTGTTCAACTCTTCACTTTCTGCTAGTGTCATTCTGTGTGTTGCCTTGTTTGGCAAACTAGTTCCTGAAATCAAATCTATCTGATGACTGATCTTCCTTACCGGTGGTAATCTATTAGGTACATTATCAAATACAATATCCTAAAACTTATTCAACAAATCTGCAACCTCTATAGGTACATCCTCTATTTCCTCTTTACCAGCTTTTAGAATTAAAGCAAAACATACATGCTCATGCCTCATACCATCTAAGAATTTTATTCCATCAACAAATGTTATTGTTGCATTACCACATACCTTTTCTTCGGTCTCCTTCAATGGCTTTAGCTTATGTCACACTCCATCCTTTGTCAGGGAATAGGTATTCGCACGACCATCATGTACAACACATCTGTCAAACTGCCACGACCTACCGAACAACATGTGACATGCATCCATAGGTATGATATCACATAGTACCTCATCATGGTACCCGCTAATCTTGAACTTTACTAGGCACTATTCACTGACCATGACCTTGTGGTCATCCTGCACCCAAGCAATCCGATATGGATGTGGGTGTTTCTGTCTCTTGAGCTTCAACTTTGTCACCATCTCTTCTGACACCAAATTGTCAGTGCTTCCACTATCAATAATCATATCACAACATTTACCCTCACACTTGCATCTAGTGCGAAACAGGCTCCTCTTTTGTTCAGGTTCATTCTCACCACTCAGCAGGACTCTTCTGTTAATCAACGTTTCTCCTCTTGTAGCATCTTCTGAATTTGATGATCTGACATCTTTATCTACATGTGCAACTCTGGCCTGGCCTTCATTCCTCCTATCCATCCTTTCTTGGCGTTGAGGACATTCAAATGCCTTATGACCTTCTCCACAGTGAAAACATGTTCCACAGAAGCCTCCTCTTCCCGAACCTTGTCCTCTTCCTCTTTTTCTCTGATCTCTATTGTTCTGATCTTGGAAATGATTGGAATTGTTTCCTCTTTGATTTTGACTACTACTGGCCTCATCTTTCTTTTTCAGATCTTCATTTCGGCCTCCATATGACCGTCTACTAGATCGTCCACTGCGACCTCTTCCGTTTTGTCTGCTCTCAAACTTCTTGTTCAACTTTTCCTCCACTTTTAGGGCAAACTGGTATGCCTCTTCAATACTGTTCATTCGAACCAAATTCAACTCCTTTTGAATGCTCGGCGTCAACCTATTAAGGTAACGGGCAACTTTCTCCTTATCAGCTTCCGCATGGCCTGTTCTAATGAGGATTCGATAGAACTCCTTTGTATACTCCTGAACAGATCTTCCTGCTTGCTTCAAACTTTGCATCTTCTTCATTAGGTCAAGCTCATAATCAACAAGAATGAACTGCCGCTTCAATTTATCCACCATTCGATCCCATCTTGTGATTTTATCTTTCCCTATTTTATTTTGCTCCAATTGAATCTCTTGCCACTAGATCTTCGCATGGCCTTTCAGTCTGGCCTTCGCGAATTTGACCCTATCAGGATCCTCAATATTTTCATACTTAAAATATTCTTCACATTCATTGATCCAGTCGATCAACTCCTCTGGGTTAAGATTTCTTGAAAATGCAGGAACCTCAATCTTAGGTCTTTTCCCGATCTTGGAAATGACTTAGAAAAGTTTTTCTTCCTCCTGGTTCACAACTTCGACTTCTCCTTCTTGATCTTCTTCTTTGGCTTCATCCTCGCTTTCGTCTCTGACATTAAGATTCATTCTTCTGCGAATCTCTTCTTGCAATGCTCACACTTGTCTCTGGAGCGCTCTAACCTTAGGTGTTACAACACCATCTCTTCCGCCACATTCCCTTCGTGGAGGAATTTTCACGATGCGCGTTGAAACCCTAACCGCAGTCCTGGTGCAAACTGCCTCACAATCGGCGATCTGTTTACACACTCAAGAACTCCTGCTCTGATACCACTTGATGAAGGGTGCTCCCCTTAATACCACAAATACATAACAGAAACAGAGAAACAACAACAATATGCAAGAACAAAAAATTGGCTTCTTATTATCTCCACAAATGTAGAATTACAAACTTTCAGAATTACACTATGCAAAGCCACATGGGCATTCCCTTACAATATTTTGTATGACAAAGCCTCAAATTATTACCTAGATCTACCACCCAGAACTGCCTAGACAACACCACAGGCCTTCTTTATATAGGCAATTTCCACCGCTCGAGAAAGTTCCAGAAATTTAGCCCTTAAGGCCGACTATACATAGAATTAATTTATTTTCACAATTTTTACAATAGGGTCGGCTCAAAAGAAATACAAAATATGATTTTAGGTATCCCAACTTTCGGAGGCCATAACTTTCTAACCGTAGCTCCATTTTTCTATTGTAACCACTTTTCGAAAATGCCATGACGAGATCTACAACACTTAACAAATGCTAGTGCTAGTCAGCCGGGGGTTGATTGCGATCCGGAGCCTCTAAGGCCTTCAAAATTGACCTGAAAGATTTCGTACCCAAAAATCTCAATAACTTCACCAATACTAATGATGTGGCAATGAAACTCAACTAGTAGGCTGAAATGACTAGGATGAACCTCCAACTGTGAAATCAAAACTTTCTAAGATCATATGACCAACTTACTAAAAATAGTAAGTTTCCATAAATAGCAGCTCTGCACAAGATAGCCCTTATTGAAAAGCAAACAGAAATATTTTTGGGTGATGCAAGATTGCTCTTACACGCAGGATGCTCCTGCATTAGCTGGCTTGCCAACATCCCTCGTTCGTCAAACTGCATTAGTCAAATCGATACCCTAACTAGGTCTCTAAGAAACCCTAACTGGGTTTAAATCATAAGTTAATAAAAGGGAATAATCCAAGGTGAAATTCTAATCCTAGGAAATATAGGAAGTCAACATTTGGGTCAATATACCCAAAGGGGTTCAAGTACATAAAATATAATCATGATAATAACCCTAAGCGATATTGAGGGTTAACAAATTATTTTTGATTAAAATATAATAATATTTGAATAATTTGAATTGAATTAATATAAACTTTATTTAAAATATATAGTTTACAAAGTTCATTAATCAATTATATTAGTCATACAAAGAGATTGAAAAACCATTTAAAATTATAAATATTAAATAAAACATTAATACTAGGGTGAAATAATTTACCTAGGCCCCACCTAGGACTTACAAATTGGTCTCTCCTAAAATCTCATTAATTCGAAAATAATAAATTCACTAAAATAGAATAACAAAAATAATTCCCCAATACTAAAATAACATTAATAAAGATCAATAATATTTAAATATTAAATTATTAATTTGGAAATTTCAAATCTCTAGAAATAATAAGAAACATATTAAAAAGGTCCATAAAATAATATTCCAACCTTTTTAAATATGAAAATAAACCAAATCAGTCATTTAATTATGACCATCTATTTAAAAAATCAATAAAATAACAAATAAGGAATCTTTGAAAATCTTAAGACAAAAATAAAATAATATTTTAAAAATCAAATTTTAAAAAAGGGGCAGGAAAAAGTCAACTGTAATTAATTACCGATAACCAGTAATTAAAAGTGATAAGCTATAATTAAATGTAAATCCAAAATTAAAATTTTAAAATATTATTGGCTCGAAAGGCTAATCATAACCCTAATTTTGAAATTAGGGTTTGGCTCTAAAATAAAACTTAGCCAAAACCCTAATTTCTCCATTTGGTGTTTGTGGGTTTGGCCTTGAGCATGTTTGAAGAGAAAGTCAAAGAAGTATACACACAAATATACAAGGGTGTATATATACACATAAGTGTGTATATACACTCATATACACTTGTGTATATATACCAAAGAATCCATCAATGGGTAATAACAATTTTCTACAAGGGTTTCTACATGGCTTCAACAAGAAAAGATACTTCAAGGTATAAGATAGATCAATTTTAAATCTCTTATTAAATTTAGTCTATAGTATTCTATATTAGTTTTCAGATTTAATACACTGTTTTAAAATAATATACCTCTTTGTATTACACAATCAATTTACAATATTAACCTACTGATTTACTTCATAATTTATGGTACAAAAATGCCTTATAAAATCTAGCATATTCTGTTGTTTATGCACAAAATATTAATCTGGCATTTTCTTTGCTTGTGCTCAGAATAATATACTTTTAACTGAGAAAATTATTATGCATAAATTTATAGATTAACTGGTTTTCTTATTTTTAAAAATTCCTTTTTATATCTCCGTAGGGTACTGCTGTACACATACAGCTGCAGAGGAATATTTCTTTTTGGCACTGAGGGGGTGGTGATTCCCACCGCACCCATTGGGTGTGCGGGGGCTTACAACCCTCCGCACCCCCATTGGGTAGTAGGGGCCCTGCACGTCGCCACCCAAGGGTGACGGTGGGCAGGACCACCACTCCCCAATGGGGGTACCGTGGGCTGTGCCACCAAACCCTAATGGGGTTACAGTGGACATAGTCCTGCGGTCCCCAAAGGGGTCGGGTCCCCCACATGACAAGAGAATTGTTTAATATTTTTTTTTATAAATTTTTTCATTCAATGTTAATTTTGTGATATAGTTTAGGTTTATAATATAATATATGTTATGTATAATATAATATAATATAATATATATATATATATATATATATATATATATTAATATATTTTATATATTATATTATATATAGGTATATATTTAACATATATATATATAAATATAAATATATTTTATATATATATATATATATATATATATATATATATATATATATATATATATATAAGGAAAGATATGGAGATAAAGAAACATGAAAATCCATACTAAGTATACACATTGTATATACATATATGTATATATAATTAATATATATACATTTATATATTTATATATATATGTATATATATTCTCATACATATACACATGTGTATATATATACTAGGATGTATATACATCCTTGAAGTTGAATTTTAACATAGAGAAATATAAAAATCTATTTATTTCTAAATAACAACATAGAGGCATTATTCAAAGGTTATATACATCTATGTACATATACCTTAGTATATATACATGTTTTTTTTGAATGTAACACATTCATAGAAAGAAAACTTTTCTACTAAGACAATGGAGAAGTAAAACTACATTTTCTTTCTCTTTTCATAACATGCTAGAAATAATCTTGAGTTCATAGGAGAAAGATTTGCATACATAGGAAAAATACAACTTTTTCATTCATGAAGTAAACAAAACAACAACTAACACATTTCTTTTCTAGCTTAATGAATGCATCATTTCTACATTTTTCTTGCTTCAAAATACATAGAAATAGTAGGGGAAACATTATACATTGAAAAACAATCTTTTACAAGCATATCACATGCTAATAAGCATTTACATGACCTTTTTGTACAACTTTCTACACAAGACATTTTAGCCTTTTTCAACTCAAAACTTCAAGTAGGAAAATGTCAAAATTTTTATTTTCTCCATTAAAACCAGCAAGCCAAACCCTTTGAATATTTGCAAAAAGAAGCCACAAGACCATGGAGGCTCACCTCCCAACCTAGGCCATTACATGGCCACCCCTGAGCTTGGGGAAATAAAGATGGATGAGGGTTACACACAAGCTTCAACACACATACATAGAAAAACCAACAAGTACATGTAAACATAAAATTCCCTTTCCAAGAATATTTACACAATGGGTCACCTTGGACC
Organism: Chamaecyparis obtusa; assembly: GCA_027943335.1. Classification (NCBI taxonomy): domain Eukaryota; kingdom Viridiplantae; phylum Streptophyta; class Pinopsida; order Cupressales; family Cupressaceae; genus Chamaecyparis; species Chamaecyparis obtusa. The sequence goes on from BSBK01001778.1 coordinate 1,073,414, forward strand.
CATAAAAGGGGTGAAGGTGGAAAGTACCCAAGTAGGAGAAGCCATTCAAAAGTGAAACCATGCCTTCAAAAAGACCCAAATTCCATAACCATTTCCTTCACAAGGCCATAAGAAAAAGTACCAACCCTTCCATTTTCATTCACAAATCATAACCCTTATGTCGTCCAAATAAGTATACAACAAAAATGGCAACATGGAGCCCATACATCCATGCCTCATTCCCTTCCTCCTTGAGGAAGGACTCTATACTAAATGGGCATTCCCAAATTAATCCCTTCACCCATCAAGTCTCTCTTCCCTCCCAAGGGTGCGTTTGGCCTTGCACACCCCAATAAAACAAAGACACTAAAACAAAATCAACAAATAGACATAAACAAAAAGCCATGAAAATAAGCATAAAGCTTCACATAACTATTAAAATAACACAACATAAAAATCTGCATTTTTCCAACAAGTAAAATAAAGAGTCTTCCATGATAAGGAAACCAACCTTACTCCAAGCTAAGGCAATGAGGGTTTGAGAAGCGCTCCCTTTCCTAAAATTCTTCCTCGCTAAGTCCACCAAAACCTGCTAAGTCCACTAGAAGTCTCCAAAATCGGAGAGTGGGAAATCAACCTACCAAATTCCTCTCCATCCCACTAAAAAGGAAAACCCTACCTAACTTCAAAGATGACTGGGCACATGCTATCCTAGGGTTCTCTCTCCAACAAGAGGAAAATTCAAAATTGAAAAGAGAGGAAGACATGACACACTTTTCAAATTCGTCACCTTCCAAAAATGCATTTTTAGAAGAGGTAAAAATAGCCTAAAAACATCTTATTGGTCAAAATTTGACCCCCAACCCAAAATTTACACCTATGAGGTTATCTTATTTTAACCCTAATTAACCCCTAGGGTTATTTTTAGCCTCTCAAAAGTCCACTAAGAGTTGACTCATGAAAATTTGAAATAAGATTCCTTCCCAAGGCTCAACAACGAAGATACCTAACCTTGAGATTCTACAAGGTGACTCAAAGGTGGAAGACAACTAATAAATAATGCACTTGGCCATGCCAACTCACAACACATGTGTCAATTGACACCACATAATATTACAACACATCACTACACACATGGCATGCCAAATAGACATTAATTTAAAATAAAAATAAACACAATTAAATAATTCAATCAAACATTACTTTACAACATTATACATAACAATGAGGTTATTTCTCCCTTTGGAGATAACCTTGGGTTTACAAGATTTTCACATGCATCCATCTTTAATTTCTCCTTATTTAATCAATGGTCATAACCTCCACACTAGATAAAATATCAGTAGCTCATGAAAGATCATATACATATAAAATACATCATAATAATCACACTCAAATACATCATGAAATTCCCATTTGCATACACACTTAATCACATGATAATCACATAATTTTCAATAATACATTTCCTAAATTCAAAGCAAGCTAATCCAAGAACATAATGTTATATCAATTAACCTAACTCGTTAACCATGATCATCTCACATAGACTTTTCTTGCATAAACATAAAATTAAAGCATAATATTCTAAATTAAATGATTCATCAAATATGATAAATCAAGACCTAGTAATCAAAGCATGAAAATAAGTTCTAAATCATCATCCACATAATCATAGGTCATCACATAGTATCAAAATATAAAGTCTATGTCCAAATAATCCAACATGATAAAATAATGTATCATCTAGATAGTCATAAGGTGAAAATAGATTGCTATAAAGTGATGGTACGAGGTAAGGCCTCACATCCTCCCCTCTTAGGCATGAACTTCCTCATAGAGTTCATAAAAAAGATGGGGATACTATGCTCTCATTTGTGTTGCGTCCTCACATGATGCTATAAGCTCATCATAACAATCTCACTGGACTCTACCTTGGTCTAGCTCTCAGCCTAGAGTCCTACGAGCCACAATATGTATGGGCTCCAGCGCTAGCTTCCGTATGACTCCATATGTAAAACATCCCAATCAATAATATGAGACTCATCATAGATATATTTCCTCAATATCAAAACATGAAACACATCGTGGATACGTGACAGGCTAGGTGGCAGAGCTAGTTGATATGCAACTGAGTCTATCCTCTCTAAAATATCAAAAGGTCCAAAAAAGTGAGGTGCGAGCTTAGAACTTTTTCCAAAATGGATTGGGCTCTTATGTGGTCGCACCCTCAAGAAAACTCTGTTGCCAACCATATAGACATGATCAATCCTCTTCACATCTACATACTTCTTCTGCATATCCCGAGTCTCTCTAAGATGCTTCTTATTGAAGTCTACCTAATACTCCATCTATCTGACCAACTGCATCCCCACATCTACTCTATCCTCAATCCTATCCCAACTAAAAGGTGTCCTACAAGGTCTACCATACAAGGCCTAATAAGGTGGCATACCCAAAGATGAATGATGCCCATTATTATAGGAAAACTCCACCAAATGCAAGTACTCCTCCCATCTAGTCTGATGATCCATCACATACATGCAAAACATATCCTCTAACACTTGGTTGATCCTCTCAGTCTGACCATCTGTCTCAGGATGATAAGTTGTACTGAAATTGAACCTGGTGCCCAAAGCTGCCTGTAAATATCTCCAAAAAGAAGATGTAAAAGAGAGAATCTCTATCAGATACAATCTTATGAGGAATGCCATGGAGTTTGATGATATATCACAAGAATACCTATGCCACTGCAGGTGTTGTGAAAGTAGTATGAATGGGTGAGAAGTTTGCTACCTTAGGCAACCTATCCACTATCACCATAATAGCATCCTAGTGACGAGATGACATAGGAAGACCAACAATAAAGTCCATGGATATAATGTCCCACTTCCACTCGGGTACCTCATGTGGTTGAAGAAGCCCACTTGGATAGTGGTGCTCCACCTTAACTCTTTGATACTCCAAGCATCTAGCCACAATCTCAACGATGTGCAACCTCATACCCGTCCAATGAAAAAGATGCCTCAAAATCTACATGTAACTTCTTGACTTCGGGGTGCACTGCATAGGGTGCTGTATGAGCCTCAAGAAAAATGAATTCATGCAACCCACTGAAAGAAGGTACATAAATTCATCCTCTATGATGAAGAAGACCATCAGACTCTAGGGTATAATATGAGAACTTCCCCTTAGGGGGTCTCTAAGCTTGAACCATCTAACAAACCTTAGAATAGAATCCATCCTTAGGAAAGTGCTACAAAATACACCCCCTCAAATTTGTGCTAGAAGTCATAACTGAAAGCTCGTGACGTCTCCTGCTCAAGACATATACAACCACATTCTCCTTACCCTTGATATAGTGAACATCAAATTCATACTCGCATAGAAACTCCATCCACCTCCTCTGTCGAGCATTAAGATTCGGCTGAGTGAATATGTATTACAAATTTTGATGATCTAAGTGAAGCTCGAATTGATGTCCCAATAGGAAATGTTACCATCTCACCAAAGCATGCACCACTACTGCAAGCTCAAGGTCATGGTTAAGGTAATTAATTTCACAAGTCTTGAGTTTCCTAGACTCATAAGAAATAGCTCAAACACCCTGCATAAGGACTGCTCCAATCCCATCCAAAGATGCATCTATACAAACCACAAACTTTGTTGAAGGATCCAAAACTGCAAGGGTAGGTGTGCTAGTGAGTTCTATCTTGACCTCCTGAAAATATCTCTCACACCTCTCTATCCACTCACACTTCTTCCCCTTTCTCTGAAGGGAAGTGATAGGATGTGCCACTCTAGAAAATCCCTCAACAAACCATCTATAATAACTTGCAAGGCCCGTGAATCTCTTGACCTTGGTCACAGTGGTAGGTGCTAGCCAATCCATAATCGCTCTAATCTTAGATGGGTCAAATGTGATCCCATCTCTTGATATCACATGGCCAAGATAGTGAACCTCTGACCTGAAGAAAGAACACATTGACAAATGACCGAACAACTGATTATCCCTGATGCAAAGTGGGCAGTCGGAAGCCTCTGAACAATGAGAAATTGGCAAGATTTGGGTACCAAGTACACCAAACTATGAATGGTCAAGTTACCTACACTTATCCCAAGTGTAGAATTATCAATAAATGAGGTTATCACAACCCCAAGACCCAAGGGTAGCCTAATCACTAGGCTCCACAAAGTTGTAGACACCAATGACCAAAGGTTACTAAGGAGTTTCCTAACCCACTAAGAAACCAAACCCTATGAAATGACTCAAAAGACCAAGGGTATCCTACAATCACTCTTCTGGCCTATTTAGGTCTTATCTATTTAGTTCCAATGGTTCTTTCACTTACAAGCAACCCATACATACTAGTTGCTTCACAAACCAAGGACTAGGCTTGTAGCCTTTCCTAGAAGGAATTTTGATCACAAGTCAAAATAATCCATATGAGAGATGAATTAGGTTGGAGATTATGACACCCTTTTGGGATTTACAAAACATCCAAAAACCAAGATGTGAAGTCCAATGAATGATATGAAAACATGTAATCTAGACCAAGCTATTAGGCCTAATTAGGACTCCAATTGCACTATGGGTGCTCTTTCTCCCAAGCCAATGTCTAAACCAATGGTGGGAGCATGTGAGGACATGTAAAATAACTTAGAATCTAGATTTTGGAGCCCTGATGAATCCCCAACTGAGAGTTATGGTGACTGTTCTAAGTCACAGATTGGTGCACACATAGAGATGTACACCTAGGGCATAACGACAAATCCACTCCCCTAAAAATCCACACTTCTAACCTGTAGAATATGAAAATACATTGAAAAATGTTGAATTCTACCAAGGGGCATCAATTTACCATGGTGGAATTGATCCAAACAACCAAGCCCTATTGGAAACCTTGGTTTTAAGCCTTCAATCGAGGTAGTCTCACTAAAAACTAGATATCTTACAAACTAGGAAAGATTAGGACATGAGACCAGTTGTAAATGAAATTAGATTCAGGGATCCAACTTTTGGTTTCACAATTTCATGTCCTCCTATCATTACCCATCCGTACACTTCAGTTCTCCTCAGGAATTGGAGAGAAATGTTGATATTTTATTGATTCAACTTGCCAAATTACACATTGTTACCTTCCACCTACATGAAAGGGATTATGAAGGCTTCCCCCATTGGTTACAACCAAATTTCAAACCATATGACCATTGTGGGCTTTGGTTATAACTTTTGGCAAAAGTTGGCAAAGTTGCTAAGCAACTTTTACAACATTTTTGCAATTTTTTGCATAGTAGGAGACCAAACTTGGTCTAGGCATAATCTACTGATCCAACATGGATCTAAAGCATTAAAAACATGAAAATAAAAAAATCCTAAGTTTCTATGCCATTTGACCACCTTTGACCATAGTTGACCAAGGGCTTATAGTTATGCCAATCTTGGAACTAGGTCTTACAACTTGGTCTATATGCCTAGATGGAAGATCTAACCTAACTAGATGTCCTTAGGACTTTGATGAAAATTATTTGTTAAGTTTATAGTGGGTGCTCCTGCACCATACTCCCCTTGATTTTTAAAACTCAAGTTCCTACTTGAGGTTAACTATTCCACCGAAGTCCCATGTTGTTTGATTTGATCTTCGGTCAGCCAAGTTGCATTTATGTTGGGGAGCCCTTTCCATTTGATTAAATACTGCATATACTTCTTGGTTCTGGTCTGCTTCAGAAACTTGGTGTCCAATATTTCTTCCAACTCTACTGGTTTTCTTTGAGGAAGATTTGTGACATAGTCTTCATCATTGATGTTTGTTTCCTCACCTTGTTCACTTGTTGAACCTGTTGTAGCTTTGTAGGGGGTGAGGTCTGCAACATTGAATATTGGAGAGATTTGCAAGGTTGGGGGAAGAGAAATCTCATAACCATTCTCACCCATTTTGTTGAGTATACTACAGGGTCCAACTTTCTTCATATGAAGTTTAGAGTATCTACCCTTAGGTAGTCTCTCTTTCCTCAAAAATGCCCAAACCTTGTCTCCCACTTTGAAGTGGATCTCCCTTCTTCTCTTGTCAGCATGTTCCTTGTACTTCAAACTAGATCTTTGTAATGCTTCTTTGACCTCATGCTACACCTTTGTGATGAGTTCTACCAGTTCTTGGCCTTGAGCACTGACCTTGAAGTCAGATGGTAGTTCTATGAGGTCTAATGGTCCTTTGGGATGAAGACCATATACTGCTTGAAATGGTGTTTTGCCGGTTGACCTGTTCATGGAATCATTAAATGCAAACTCTGCCTGGGGTAGGAGTGTATCCCAAATTTGAGCATATTGTTTGGTTAGTAATCTTAGGAGATTTCCTAGGGATCTATTTACTACCTCAGTCTACCCATCTGTTTGTGGGTGATAGGCAGAGCTATAGGTAAGATTTGTTCCCAATTTCTTGAAGAGTGTCCTCCAAAAATGGCCTTGGAACTTTACATCCCTGTTGGATACAATTGACTGAGGAAGACCATGGATCCTAACTACCTCTTTGAAGAAAAGATGTGCAATGTGTGAAGCATCATTTGTGCTTTTACATGGTACAAAATGGACCATTTTGCTAAATCTATCCACTATTACAAAAACACTGTCAAAGCCTTGCTTTGTTTTAGGAAACCCCATTACAAAATCCATTGAGATGGACTCCCATGGTCTTGAAGGGATTGGTAAGGGTTGATATGGTCCTTGATTAGTTGACACACGTTTAGCTTGCTGACATATTGTGCAAGTTTCTATGAACTTCTTAACATCATTGTTCATTTTAGGCCAAAAAAACTTCTCCTCACCATGTCTATTGTCTTATCAATGCTAAAGTGACCTCCTAGGCCACCATAGTGTTTTTGCCTGATTATGTTTGTCCTCATTGAACATTTTGGTATACATAGTTGAGCTCCTTTGAATAGGAGTCCATTCTGAATCAGATATTTAGAAAAGTCAGTATGGTATCTTCCAACCATCTTTGTGAAAAATTGATATATCTCTCCAAAATCAGAGTCATCAAGGTATAGGTGCTTGAGAGACTCAACCCCACACTTTGTAGTTGTATTTATTCAATCAGACCAACCCTCCTGCTAAGGGCATCAACAACTTTGTTTGTTATACCCTTCTTATGCTTAATGTTGAAGGTGTAGGCTTGCAACCGTTCTGCCCATTTCAGATGTCTGACATAGAGTTTTTATTGTGAATTAAGGAAACTTAATGCATGGTTATCAATGTATACCACAAATTCCTTTGGGATCAAATAGTGCCTCCATTTCTTGAGGGCTTGGACCATGCCATAAAGCTCTAGGTCATATGTAGAGTATTTCCTTTTGGCCTCATTTAGTGTCTCTGAGAAAAACGCAATTGCTTTACCTTCCTAACTTAGGACTGCACCTATAGCCAAATTGCTAGCATATGTCTCCACAGTGAAGACTTTGTTGAAAAAAGGGAGGACCAAGATAGGATATTGGGAAACCATATTCTTCAAGTATTGGAATGCATCATTTGCTTCCTTTGTCCATGTAAACTTAGTTTTATTTCCTCCTTTAATGGTTTCAAGCATTGGTGCACACACATGACTAAATTTTTTGATGAACTTTCTATAGAAAGTTGCAAGTCCATGGAAGCTTCTTTCATCACCTTGGTTCTTCGGTGGAGGCTAGTTGATGATTTCTTCTACCTTCTCAGGATCCATCTTGAGAGTACCTTGTGAGATCACAAATCCTAGGAATACAAGTTCCTTCCTCACAAACATGCACTTCTCCAAGTTGATTACCAACTTGTGTTGATGAAGTCTTCTTAATACATGTTCCACATGATCAAGATGGTCTTCCTTGCTATGACTGAATATTAGTATGTCATCAAGGTAAACAACAACAAATTTTCCAATAAAATCAATGAATATCTCATTCGTAAGCCTCATAAAAGTTCTAGGGGCATTGCTTAAGCCAAAGGGCATTACTAACCATTTGAACAAACCTTTAGTAGTCTTGAATGCCGTTTTCCATTCATCTCTTGATTTGATGATATCCAGACTTTAAGTCTATCTTGGTGAAGTAGAAAGCACCCCTAGTTGATCCAATAGATCCTCAATCCTTGGCATGGGGAATCTATACCTTATGGTGATCTTATTGATGGCTCTGTTGTTAGTACATAATATCCATTTTCCATCCTTTTTAGGGGCTAGAACTGATGGTACTGCACATGGACTGAGACTCTTTTGAATGAGTCCTCTTTCCAACAATTCTCCAACTTTCTTTGCAATCTCTGCATGCTGCAATCATGTCATTCTATATAGGGCCTTATTAGGTAGAGAGGAACCAAGTATCAAGTCAATTTGGTGACTGTTATCTCTTAAGGGAGGGAGGCTTGTGGGTAGGTCACTAGCCATGACATCTCTGTACTTTTATAGCAGTTTCATAGCTTCTTTTGGTATAGGATCTTTTTGATCAGACTTCATGTTGTCTTTGGGTTTGGAGATTAGGACAAAAGCTTCAATATTAGGTTCCTTCAATGTTTTTAACATTTCTTTCTCTCCCATGATGATGACAGTGGGTTCTTTTTAGGACTTGTTATCAGGAAGGGGCTTCATGGTAAAAGTTTTTCCATCCTTGGTGATGGAGTAGGTGTTCTTCCTACAATGGTGTATGACATCTACATCAAATTACTAAGGCTTGCCTAGAAGGATGTGTGAGGCATCCATCTCAACCACATCACAAAGAACTTTGTCCTTAAAGTCTGCTATTGAGAACTCTATCCATGCTTGTTCTATTACTAGAGTTTGTTGGACTTTTGTTAGCCATGAGACATGATAGGGGAAAGGGTGTGGCTTCTTAGGGAGGTTTAACTTTTGAACCATTTCACAAGAGACTAAATTTTCAGTTGAACCAAAATCTATAAGTAGATTACATACGTTTCCATGACATTTGATCTTTGTTTTGAAGAGGTTCTTCCTTTGTGGAGGCTCTTGGTTTTGTGGCACATGAAGGAAGACATGCCTCATCATAAAACATACTCCTTCCTCTGGTTCCAAGTGTCTAGTGTTAGCATTGTCTTCTTGTTTATATTCTTGGATAAGTTGTGCTCTCCTCTCACCTTGATTGTTTTTATTCCTCTTCTCAAGGCACCTTCCTGCATGATGTCCCATCTGATTGCAATAGAAACATTTCAATGGTCCATTACCTCTTCCAGAGTTTGTTCTTCCTCTATTGAAGGGATTTCTTCCTCTATAGTTTCCTCTGAAGTTTGAGTCACTATTTTCTTTGTCTCCTTGGTCAGGGGTCCTACTACTACTGCCACCATTCTATCCCTTGTTCCAAGAGTTTCCTTTGCGTCTAAAGTTCTTTCCATTTTCATTACTCTTCCCTTTGCCAAACTCCTATTTTCTTTTCTATTTCTCCTCTACCTTGACTACCATTTGTAGCATTTATTGACTGTGGTAGGGCAGTGTAGGCTTAGTTCCTCTTGAATGGATACCTTCAAACCATTCATGTATCTTGCTAGCTTTTCTTCCTCATCTTCTGCCACATTTATCTTCATACATAATTTTAGGAACTCCTCAGTGTATGAGCCTACATCCATGTCTTTTTGTTTTAAACTTTGCTTCCTCCTATGGAGTTGTACCCCATAGTCTTCAGGCAAATATGTCTCCTTAACCAATGCTATCATCTTGTTCCATGAATTGATCATGCTCCTTCCATTCTTCACCTTCTCTTTTTGGATGAAGTTCCACCAAGTTAGGGCTGCTCCCTTCAACTTGGATCTTGCTATCTTTACCCTTTGCTTTTTAGGGATGTCCTCACATTCAAAGAATGTTGTCAACACCTCTACCCAATCCAAGGCTAAATCTGCATTCATCTTGCCATTGAAGACCGAAAAGTCTATCTTTTCCTGCATGGTTCTTCTCCCCATAGAATTTAAGGCATCAATGAGGGGCCTTTGGTCTACAGGGATGTACTACTCGAGATTATCTTCCTCCTCTTCACTCCCCTCTTCATTTTCAGACCCATCTTCCTTATCCTTGTCTAGCTTCTTTTCAAGGTTCTTGAAGCCTCTTAGTCAAGGCTGTGTTTGCAACCCTTTGTTCTCTCACCATCTTTGATAACTCACTTTTTGTGACCCTTGCAGGGATCTCTTCATCCTTAGGAGTAGACATAGCTCTGATACCACTTGATGCAAAGTGGGCAGTTGGAAGCCTCTGAACAGTGAGCAATTGGCAAGATTTGGGTACCAAGTACACCAAACTATGAATGGTCAAGTTCCCTACACTTATCCCAAGTGTAGAATGAACAATAAATGAGGTTATCACAACCCCAAGACCCAAGCGTAACCTAATCACTAGGTTCCACAAAGTTCTAGACACTAATGACCAAAGGTTACTAAGGAGTTTCCTTAACCCACTAAGCAACCAAACCCTATGAAATGACTCAAAAGACCAAGGGTAGCCTAAAATCATTTTTTTGGCCTATTTAGGTCTTATCTATTTAGTTCCAATGGTTCTTTCACTTACAAGAAACCCATACATACTAGTTGCTTCACAAACCAAGGACTAGGCTTGTAGCCTTTCCTAGAAGGAATTTTGATCACAAGTCAAAATAATCCATATGAGAGATGAATTAGGTTGGAGATTATAATACCCTTTTGGGCTTTACAAAACATATCCAAACACCAAGATGTGAAGTCCAATGAATGATACTAAAAAATCTAATCTAGACCGGGCTATTAGGCCTAATTAGGACTCCAATTGCACTATGGGTGCTCTTTCTCCCAAGCCAATGCCTAAACCAATGGTGGGAGAATTTGAGGACATGTAAAATAACTTAGAATCTAGATTTTGGAGCCTTGATGAATCCCCAACCGAGAGTTATGGTGATTGTTCTAAGTCACAAACTAGTGCACGCATAGAGATGTACACCTAGGGCATAACGACAAATCCACTCCCTTGCAAATCCACACTTCTAACCTGTAGAATATGAAAATACATTGAAAAAGGTTGAATTCTACCAAGGGGCATCAATTTCCCATGGTGAAATTGATCCAAACAACCAAGCCCTATTGGAAACCTTGGTTTTAAGCCTTCAATCGAGGTAGTCTCACTAAAAACTAGATATCTTACAAACTAGGAAAGATTAGGACATGAGACCAGTTGAAAATGAAATTAGATTCAGGGATCCAACTTTTGGTTTCACAATTTCATGTCCTCCTATCTGTACCTATCCATACGCTTCATTTCTCCTCAGAAATTGGAGAGAAATGTTGATATTTTATTGATTCAAATTGCCAAATTACACATTGTTACCTTCCACCCACCTAAAATGGCTTATGAAGGCTTCCCCCATCAGTTAAAACCAAATTTCAAACCATATGACCATTGGGGGCTTTGGTTACAACTTTTGGCAAAAGTTGTCAAAATTGCTAAGCAACTTTTACAACATTTTTTCAATTTTTTGCATAGTAGGAGACCAAACTTGGTCTAGGCCTAATCTACTGATCCAACATGGATCTAAAGCATTAAAAACATGAAAATAACAAAATCCTAAGTTTCTAGGCCATTTGACCACCTTTGACCATAGTTGACCAAGGGCTTATAGTTATGCCAATCTTGGAACTAGGTCTTACAACTTGGTCTATATGCTTAGATGGAAGATCTAACCTAACTAGATGTCCTTAGGACTTTGATGAGCATTATTAGGTAAGTTTATAGTGATTTCTCCTACACCAATCCCTCAAGAACTACAAAACATGTCTCAAGTGCTCCTCATGCTCATGCTCATCTCGTGAGTAGATCAAAATATCATCTAGGAACATCACCACAAATTTGTCTAAGAATGAGAGGAATACTCCAGTCATGAGACTCATGAACACAGCTAGAGCATTTGTGAGTCCAAAATGAACCATGGTGAACACATAATGGCCATAACATGTATGGAATGCAGTCTTGTGGATATCACTCTCCATAATCCTCAACTGATGGTACCCTAACCTCAAATCAATCTTAGAAAATACACGGGCACCCTAAAGCTGATCGAACAAATCATCTATCCTAGGAAGTGGATACCGATTGTTAATGGTCACATTATTCAACTTTCGATAATCCATGCACAATGTAAGAGATCCATCCTTATTTTTAATGAATATAATAGGTGCACCCCATTGTTGGGCTCCTATAATGGTTTTAATAACTAGGCTTTAGAACCATAACTTAGGGATTGGATATCCATGATAAGTAGTTATCTCATCATTATGAAGGCACATTTAAATTATCAATCTGAGGACGTATACTTGAAATAGGTTTTCAAAGTATATGCACTATTAAATTCTCTACTTTATTCTATCATTGCAAAAATTAGGAGTATAAAAATGCTGGAAATAAATCTAACTACACAGTAATAGCTGCAGGAACTGCACAGTAATGGCTGTAGGAAACTGTGTAATACATAAAAGATAATGAACAAATACTACTTGATCCCTCTTTTTCTTGATTACAATTTCAAATATATAAGTTTATTGACTCCCTAACAACCATCTAACATGTGTCTCATCATTCCTTTACAAGGAAGAGACTTATTCTAAAACTATGACTAAGAGAAAGAGTCCTATTACAACTTATCTTCTTGACTGATTGGAAAAAGAGTTTGTTTGGACTCTTTTATGACAAAGATGATTTTTGGGATATTTTTTTCTATTCATAAAGACAATACAAATCATATCCAACCTCCTTTGAAGTCATAACTGAAATTATAATAAATAGAAGAAGTTTGACTAAGTCTGCTGATTTGCTGTTCCACTTTTCCTGCAGCCAGATTCAAATGGATGGTGCTTACTTATTATTGTGAGTCATCTCAAATTATTTTAAAAAATTATGCTCCTCCTTCTTATCTTTCTAGATCATTTTTAAAATCTATATTTCATTAAGAAATGTGAAATTTATGACTATTTTATCAAGATTGGGTTTTGGCTGCCTTCAAATTTGGCTATTTTTACTCAGTCAACTTCAGATAAGTGCTACTCATTAAATATTGCGAATTGGATCAAACCCTTTTAACATGTTTTTATCCTCTATTTCAGCTTTCCAAATCATTAATAAAATCTGAATTTCATTAAGAATTGAGTGAGATATGCCTATTTTACTGAAAGTGGTTTTTGACTTTTTCTTCATTTCCTGCAACTGCTGAATATTGACAAGTGTCAATTTGCTTCTCCTTCTTTCCAGCTACATGAACGACTCAATTATCTCACAAAAATTTTAATCATCTCAAAATATTTATTATTTAATAATAACCATTTATCATAATAAATCATCATAATTCAGCATTAACTAGCTACACATACAAACATTAATCAATAAATCATTAATCATAGTTAATGCTTCATAAATAAAGGTAATGTATGGAAATGAATTGGAAAGGTATTATAAAGATGATGTCAAGTGTTATAATAAATGATATAAACATGACAAATTATAGGTTCATCACCCATGGTGATACACTATGGCAAATATGCCCTTTCTCCAAGGGCTCCTCCAATTGAATCTTGAGCTCATTGAGCTCATGGGTAGTCATCTTGTAAGGTGCTTGAGATACAGGCTCTGCTCTTAGCACAAGGTCAATATAAAAGTCCACTGATCTAGGTAGTGACATACTAGGTAACTCTGAAGGAAAAACATCTACAAACTCCTAAAAAATGGGATGGTCATCGAGGGAAGGCTCCTTCTCTACCTCCTCCTCTCTATTAGTGATAGTGATGGCAAACAACTGACAACCCTTTCGCATGCACCACTTAAGATTCATAGAGAAAATCGCATGAAGAGATATTCTAAAAATCACTAAGGATACTCCAAAATCATCCACACACTCAACCCTCTTTTACCTACAATCCATCTTGCCGTTGTGGGCATAAAGCCAATCCATGCCAAGAACAACATCATAGGATCCAAGTGGTGTAATATGAAGGTCAATTGTGGTGGTCATGTCCCCAATCTACATCTAACATCCCCTCACCAAGGAACTAACTAAAACCTTAGAAATCGATGATAACTCAACCTCCCAAGTCACATCCTACCTTGCTGCCACTAGCCCGCAATGCTCCACTATAAAAGGAGTAATGAAAGAATCAGTAGCTCTTGAATAAAAAATAATAAAAATGCTACTACCTCCAATCCTACCTGTGGCCTCAATAACTGTGGCATGATGCTCAGCCTAGCAGTTATCAACCGCTGCAAACACTCAGTGAGATCTCCCCATATCTCCCACTATAGGCTTTGATGCAACTTCCCTCTAACTACCAGTCAGATTACCTAATGGACAATCTTTAGCAATGTGCCCCATAGCACCACAAGTGTAACATGGACCTCAAGGCTGAATTTGAATCCCCTAAGGTCTAGATTGCTACTATCCACTTGTCATACTGGATCCACTAAAACCACCTCTAGAAGACTGTTGAGTCCTAGCTGGAGGTGCATACTATGTCTAAGATTTATGATCTCATTAAGGACCCTAAGACTGCCATCACTTGGGCTTAGAGCCCTGCTGTCCCTGTGGAGGACTTTGTCTCTAACTTTGCTGAGACCACTACTTCTGCTATGGATAAGGTTCTCTGAATCATCTTGATGAGTGCCTTTGATTTTCCTTCCAGTGGGATCTCTGAAAAAAAGAAGACTGTGGTGTGCAATTATGGTTCTGTGACCTATCCCATGCTTTGTGAGACCTATTATAGATCTCCTCAACTATCATGGCCATCTATATGGTATAAAAAAGATCTCTTAGAGGTACCATACACACCCTATCAGAAATAGCATGGTTCAACCCCTTAATAAATCAGTTGACTTGTAGTTTCTCATCCTTCATATAATCCACATAAGGAAGGAGCTCGAGAAACTTGCTCTCATACTGTGCTACTATGAGACCTCTCTACTGTAGGTCATGGAACTCATCGACATGATGTTTCCTGAAGTGTTCTGACATGTATCAGCCTTGAATCTCTCCAGAAAAGTCTCCCATGTGAGGGTATCTGTAATCAGGTGGTTCTTATACTCCTCCTACCTCCACCATGTAGAAGCATTCCCTCTCAGCATGTGTACTACAAAACGTGCCTTTAGATTTCTCTCACAAGGGCGCAACCCAAAGAAATGCTCAAGGCTCAAAAGCCATGCCTCAACCTCTATCCCATCCGTAGATCCTGTAAAAGGTGGTGGCTATAGGTGAAGAAGCTCTCTGATTTGATCCCTTGCATCTTGGGGTGCTCTATGCACTACCTCAGGTGGTGGCTCTGGCATGTGAACTGACTCACCCTTTAGATCTACCTATACCTCAACATGTCTAGGAGGAGGGCTCCTACTTCACTCCTGGGTCTCGGTTCGCTGACCTCCTAGTGGAAATCTATCCATGACAACACCATCAAGATTTTGAAGTGCATTCAAAATGTCTTGGTTGGGGTTTTGTGGAGGCACATGGGGAGGTCACTGCTCGTCACCTACACCCTCTGTTGACTGCTCAATATCCTCTTCTGCCTCATGGAAAACCCTAGCACTTCACCCACAATGACAATAACTATGCATGACTAGAGGCATCCTACATAAGGTTAAAAACAAAAGATGAGTTGAAAATGCAATGGGTTTAGGTTCCTAGAGTTAAAACCATGCTCTAATACTAAAATGTCATGCCTAAAAATTAAGGCAAAACACACACAACAATTTTTTTTAAAGAACTTTAATTCAACTAGGTTACACACTAAGGAACAATCAACACGAAATGAAATGCAACAACCAACACATATCAACTCACAAAAGGTATCATGGCATGCGCTGGCTTGCCAACATCCCTCGTTCATCAAACTACATTAGTCAAATCGATACCCTAACTGGGTTTAAAACATAAGTTAATAAAAGGGAATAATCCAAGGTAAAATTCCAATCCTAGAAAATATAGGAAGTCAACATTGGGGTCAACATATTCAAAGGGGTTCAAGTACATAAACAAAGTGAAAATCAATCAAAATCAGGATCGTAGCCCTAATGGTTTCTAACGGATACCAAGTTACCAACTAGGGTCAAAATTCAGAATATCAATAAAAAAATAAATGATAAAATATAATCATAATAATAACCCTAAGCGATTTCTAGGGTGAACAAATTATTTTTGATTAAAATATAATAATATTCGAATAATTTGAATTGAATTAATAGAAACTTTATTTAAAATATATAGTTTGCAAAGTTCATTAATCAATTATATTAGTCATACAAAGGGATTAAAAAACTATTTAAAATTATAAATATTAAATAAAACATTAATACTAGGGTGAAATAATTTACCTAGGCCCCACCTAGGACTTACAAATTGATCTCCCTTAAAATCTCATTAATTCAAAAATAATAAATTCACTAAAATAGAATAACAAAAATAATTTCCTAATGCTAAAATAAAACATTAATAAAGATCAATAATATTTAAATATTAAATTATTAATCTAAAAATTTCAAATCTCTAGAAATAATAATAAAAATATTAAAAAGGTCCATTAAATAATATTCCAACATTTTAAAATTTGAAAATAAACCAAATCAGTCATTTAATGACCATCTATTTAAAAACTAATAAAATAATAAATAAGAAATCTTTGAAAATCTTAAGATGAAAATAAAATAATCTTTTAAAAATCAAATTTCAAAAAGGGGCAAGAAAAAGTCAACTGTAATTAATTACTAATAACTAGTAATTAAAAGTGATAAGCTAGAATTAAATGTAAATCCAAAATTAAAATTTTAAAATAATATTGGCTTCAACGACTAACCTTAACCCTAATTTCAAAATTAGGGTTTGGCCCTAAAATAAAACTTGACCAAAACCCTAATTTCTCCATTTGGTGTTTGCAAGTTTAGCCTTGGAGCATGTTTGAAGAGAAAATCAAGGAAGTATACACACAAGTATACAAGGGTGTATATACACATAAAAGTGTGTATATACACACATATACACTTGTGTATATATGCCAAAGAATCCATCAATGGCTAATAACAGTTTTCTACAAGGGTTTCTACATGGCTTCAACGAGCAAAGATACATCAAGGTATAAGATAGATCAGTTTTAAATCTCTTATTAAATTTAGTCTATAGTATTCTATTTTAGTTTTCAGATATAATACACTGTTTTAAAATAATATACCTCTCTGTATTACACAGTCAATTTACAATATTAGCCTACTGATTTGCTTCATAATTTATGCTACATAAATGCCTTATAAAATCTGGTATATTTTGTTGTTTATGCACAAAATATTATTCCTGCATTCTCTTTGCTTGTGCTCAGAATAATATACTTTTAACTGAGAATGCTATTATGCAGAAATTTATTGATTAACTGGTTTTCTTATTTTTATAAATTCCTTTTTATATCTCCATAGGGTACTACCGTACGTGTACGCCTGCAGAGGAATATTTTTTTTGGCAATGAGGGGATAATGATTCCCACCGCACCCATTGGGTGTGCACGGGCTTACAACCCTCTGCACCCCCATTGGGTAGCGGAGACCTTGCACGTCGCCACCCAAGGGTGACGGTGGGCAGGACCATCACTCCCCAATGGGGATGCGGTGGGTTGTGCCACCGCACTCCAATGGGGTTGCAGTGGGCACAGTCTCGCCATCCCCAAAAGGGCCAGGATCCCCACACGACAAGAGAATTGTTTAATAATTTTTAAAATTTTTTTTTCCTTCGTTGTTTATTTTGTTATATAGTTTAGGTTTATAATATAATGTATGTTATGTATAATATATTATATATTAATATATATATATATATTAATATATTTTATATATTATATTATATATACATATAGGTATATATATTATAAATAAATAAATAAATATATATTTTAATATATTAATATGTATATATATATATATACAAGAAAAGATATGGAGATAAAGAAACATGAATATCCATACTAAGTATACACATTGTATATACATATGTGTGTATATATGACTAATATATATACATTTATATATTTTCTTATATATGTATATATATTCTCATACATATACATACACATGTGTATATATATACTAGGATGTATATACATCCTTGAGGTTGAATTTTAACATAGAGAAATATGGAAATCTATTTCTTTCTAAATAACAACATAGAGACATTATTCAAATGTTATATACAACTATGTATATATACTATAGTATATATACATAGGTGTATATACATATTTTTTTGAATCCGACACATTCATAGAAAGAAAACTTTTCTACTAAGGCAATAGACAAGTAAAACTACATTTTCTTTCTCTTTTCATAACATGCTAGAAATAGTCTTGAGTTCATAGGAGAAGGATTTGCATACATAGGAAAAATGCAACTCTTTCATTCATGAAGTAAACAAAACAACAACTAACACATTTCTTTTCAAGCTTAATGAATGCATAATTTTTGAATTTTTCTTGCTTCAAAATACATAGTAATAGTAGGGGAAGCATTATACATTGAAAAACAATCTTTTACAAGCATATCACATGCTAATAGGCATTTACATGGCCTTTTTTTACAACTTTCTACACAAGGCATTTTAGCCATTTTCAACTCAAAACTTCAAGTAGGAAAATGTCAAAATTTTCATTTTCTCCATTAAAACTATCAAGCCAAATCCTTTGAAAATTTGCAAAAAGAAGCCACAAGACCATGGAGGCTCACCTCCCAACCTACGCCATTACATGGCCACCCCCAAGCTTGGGAACATAAAGATGGATGCGGGTTGCACTTAAGATTCAACAAACATTTATATAGAAAAACCAACAAGTACATGTAAACATAAAATTCCCATCCCAAGGATATTTACACAACGGGTCACCTTGGACCCATAAAAGGGGTGAAGGTGGAAAGTACCCAAGTAGGAGAAGCCATTCAGAAGTGAAACGATGCCTTTAATAAGGCCCAAATTCCATAACCATTTCCTTCACAAGGCCATAACCAAAAGTACCAACCCTTCCATTTACATTCACAAATCACAACCCTTATGACCCCCAAATAAGTATACAACAAAAATGGAAACATGGAGCTCATACATCCATGCCTCATCCCCTTCCTCCTTGAAGAAGGAATCTACACTAAATGGGCATTACCAACTTAAGCCCTTTACCTATTAAGGTTCTCTTCCCTCTAAAGGGTGAGTTTGACCTTGCACACCCTAATAAAACAAAGACACTAAAACAAAACCAGCAAATAGACATAAATAATAAGCCATAAAAATAAGCATAAAGCTTCACATAACCATTACAATAACACAACATAGAAATCTGTATTTTTCCAACAAGTAAAAGAAAGAGTCTTCCATGACGAGGCAACAAACCTTACTCCAAGCTAAGGCAATGAGGGTTTGAGAAGAACTTCCTTTCCTACAATCCTTCCTTGCTAAGTCTACCAAAACCTGCTAAGTCCAATGGAAGTCTCCAAAATTAGAGAATGGGCAATAAACCTACCAAATTCCTCTCCATCCCACTAAAAAGGAAAAACCTACCTAACCTCAAGATGATTGGGCACACTATCCTGGGGTTCTCTCTCCAATAAGAGGAAAATTCAAAATTGAAAAGAGAGGAAGACATGAAACACTTTCCAAATTTGTCACCTTCCAAAAAGACATTTTTAGAAGAGGCAAAAATGGCCTAAAAACATCCTATTGGTCAAAATTTGACCCCCAACCCAAAATTTACACCTATGGGGTTGTCTTATTTTAACGCTAATTAACCCCTAGGGTTACTTTTAGCCTCTCAAAAGTCCACTAATAGTTGACTCACAAAAAATTGAAATAAGATTCCCTCCCAAGGCTCAACAACCAAGATACCTAACCTTGGGATTCTACAAGGTGACTCAAAGGTGGAAGACAACTAATAAACAATGCACTTGGCCATGCCAACTCACAACACGTGTTGATTTCCACCATAAAGTTACAACACATCACTACACGCATGGCATGCCAAGTAGACATTAATTTAAAATAAAAATAAACACAATTAAATAATTCAATCAAACATTACTTTACAACATTATACATAACAATGAGGTTATTTCTCCCTTTGAAGATAACCTTGGATTTACAAGATTTTCACATGCATCCATCTTTAATTTCCCCTTATTTAATCCATGGTCATAACCTCCACCCTAGATAAAATATTAGTAGCTCATGAAAGATCATATACATATAAAATACATCATAATAATCACACTCAAATACATCATGAAATTCCCATTTGCATCCACACTTAATCACATGATAATCATATAATTTTCAATAATACATTTCCTAAATTCAAAGCAAGCTAATCCAAGAACACAATGTTATATCAATTAACCTAACTCGTTAACCATGATCATCTCACATAGACTTTTCTTGCATAAACATAAAATTAAAGTATAATATTCTAAATTAAATGATTCATCGAATACCATAAATCAAGACCTAGTAATCAAAGCATGAAAATAAGTTCTAAATCATCATCCACATAATCATAGGTCGTCATATAGTATAAAAATATAAAGTCTCTATCCAAATAGTACAACATAATAAAATAATATATAATCTAGATAGTCATAAGGTGAAAATAGACTGCTATGAAATGATGGTACGGGGTGAGGCATTACATGCTCCAACACTTATCTTTGATGACATTCATGGTTAACTTGTTAATAAAAATATTTTAGGGTTTTGATTTAGTTTCTCTTGGGTTATTTTGCTAGGAGCATTAAGGTAGGTTATCTAGGAATGTAGATGGGAAGTGGCTTGTAATGAGCATCGGGGCCATCAAGTGGCTGTCAAGATCACTCATTGTAAGTAGCTTAATAAAGTGGTAACTTAATAAAATTTTTGAGAGAAAATTTTAAATAAGATAATTGTATACCTCACCATGCCTTGAGTGCTAGTACAGACTAGGATGTGTGAGATGATTCTTTCTGCCTAGTGTGCTGTGTGTTCTTGCATAATTAGTAGTCTTGTCTGCATGAGAGGTTTACTAATACCGCATATGGTCACTTGCATGCCGGGGATTAGAGAGGCTACCAGGATGAAGTATAAGGGTTAGAGGTATGTGATGACAATTCCCTATATGTGTCCTAGGTTCATATGCATTTGGCACACCTATTTTGTGTCATGATCATTTATACTTGATAACCTTGTAATCCTTTACTACCATTTTATCTAGTATACCTTGGCATCAATTTTGCTTATTTTTTGATATTTCCTTGAGTGAGGCTTGGTGTTATGTCCTCAGCATAGTGGGATTGGACCTTTAGGTTCCACGTGGTCAGGTGGTATGATGCAATCATAGAAGGACAGATTGACAAGCACATGACCACAATAATCTCATAGAGACAAGAAAATCAATGTTTACATGCTAATTTGAAAATTTTAAAATAGAATATCCCCCCCCCGTCCCAACTAAGTAATGGCATGGGTACCACTAGGCCAGGTTATGCAAGAGTAGAAAATTAAAATGACACGCATTCCTAATAAATAATGAATAAAAATAAAAATATGTACGAGGGTATGTGGCACAAACTTGGAAGCGCTGTAGGAAGAGTGTTCTGATAAGTGTCACTTGAATTGATGGAGTGATGGGATGGAATGGATGGGTGGTAGAGAGAGAAGGTGAGATGAAATTTATTATGGAGAAATAATTCCACAAAATGTGAAATGTTTATTATGGAGTTCTTGAATGGAATCAAGAATCGACAAAAATCTGGGTAGGAGACCCAGATGCTTTGGCTGCAGGAACAAGTGTGTCTTCACTGCTCTGGAACTGCTACAGGAACTCCTCGTGACTGACGGGCTTGTTGTAAAATTTGAGTCAATGCCCATTTACAAGTAGCTTGAACTGTACAAGGTCAATGGTTGAAAGTTGAACTGCTCCATTATCAAATAGTGAGATTATCTCATAAGGCCCAATCCACCTAGTTTGAAATATTCCTGGCATGTGCTGGTATCGGGAGTCATACAATAATTCCCAATCTCCCACATAAAATTTCTTTTCTCGGATGAACTTGTCATGCCATTTTTTTTTCTGTTGCTGGATCAATTCGGTATTGTGGAGTGCAGATTTCTTGTATTCATCTAACCCATTCAATTGTAGTAACCAATTTTCTTGGGCTCTAGTGAGATCAATATCTAAGTCCAGGGTTGTTTTGAGTGTTTTATGCTGAAACTCAATAGGCATGGATGCTGATTTTCCATACACCATCTCAAAAGGGGTAAAACCAGTTGTGCTTTTCCATGTTGTGTGGTAGGCCCAAATGGCTTTAGGAAGATGGGTAGCCCAGTCCTTTTTGTGAAAAGAAAATGTCTTGGTTAAAATGGATTCTATCTCTCGGTTGGTTATCTCAGCCTGGCCATTGGCCTGGGGGTGATAGGGTGAAGATTTACCATGGTGCACCATGTATTCCTACATCAACTCTATGATAAGATTGGAGGTGAACTGTGCTCCCTGATATGTGACTATCTCCCTTATTACTCCAAATCTGGTGAATATACATTCATAGAGGAATTCAATAACTTTGTGATCCCTAGCATGCCTCATGGCTTTTACTTCAACCCACTTTGTGGCATAGTCAGTACATACTAAGATATACAACTTCCCATGAGGAGAGGGTTCAATGGGTCCAACAAAGTCAATAACCCACTTGTCAAATGGTGTGACCACTACTTGAGGCTGCAAGGGCATTTCATCAAACTTTTTTGGTCACTCCATACAGTGACATCTATCATAGTGCCTGGTATGCTTTGCTGCATCTTTATGAAAGGTAGGCCAGTAGTATCCAGTTGTTAGAATTTTATAGGTTGTCCTATTTGCTACAAAATGGCCGCCACATGGCTCATCATGAAATGCTCATAGAATGTCATAAGTTTCATCCCCGCAAACACATCTTTGGGTGACCTAGTCTGGGCCTGTATAGAACATGAAGCCTGAGATCCATGAGAAGTTAGAAATCTTCTCAACTAGAAGTCAATGTTGCTTAGGATAGAAGTGAGGTGGTGTTCTTCCTGTAGCAAGGTAGTTGGCTATGTTTGCATACCATGGATTAAAATAATCAATAGAAAATAGGTGCTCATCAGGGAAGTTGTCGTCAATTGCTGCAGGATTATCGGGTACTTGCAAGCTTGATAAGAAATCAGCCACCACATTTTCCTTGCCTGGTTTGTCTATTATCTTCACATCAAATTCTTGCATGAGGAGTAACCAGTGTGCTAATCTACCACTAATGGTAGGTTTGTTCATCAAGTATTTGATGGCTAAATGGTCAGTGTAAACAAATACTTCATAACTTGTGATGTAGTGCCTAAATTTGTTGAGTGCATAGACGACTGCTAACAACTCCTTTTCAGTGACAGTATAATTTTACTCAACACCTTGCAAGTTTTTACTAATATAGTAAATAAAATGTTCAACAATACCTTCCTTCTATCCTAGGACTGCTCCAATGGCATAGTCAGATGCATTTGTGTGGATGTGAAATGACAGCTTCCAATCAGGTCCTCTGAGAATAGGTGTTTTTATCAAAACATCTTTCAATTACTGAAATAATGCTTCATAGTCTTCTATCTAGTCAAACTATGGCTTCCTTTTTCAACAAGTTGTACAAAGGTGCTCCAAGTTGGCTAAAATACTTTAGGAATCTTCTATAGTAACCAGCATGGCCAAGGAAAATTCTGATATCTTTATGCTTAACCGGTGTGGGAAGTGTGTTGATAACTGTAATTTTTGCAGGGTCAACCTGAATTCCAAAAGATGAGAGGTAGTGTCCATATAAAACTCCCTCCTCCATCATCATGGAACACTTCTCACTATTAAGGGAGAGGTTATATTCTTGGAATCTCTTAAGAACCTTTTCCAAGTTAGCTTGTGCCTCCTCAAATGTGGTGCCATGAGTAGTGAAGTCTGTAGTACCCCATTAATGGGCTATAGGTTCATTAACCTCTTACATCTTCAAATCGAACGAAATCGACACCAAAGTCCTAACCTAAGACACATCTACACATCTACACATCAAAAATCTAATTGATTATCCTAAATTCTGCATCGGGGAATATTTCCTAAATATTCCTAATTTATCCTAATTTAATTATCTTTGATTTAATAATTATTTGGTGATAAATCCTATTTATCCTAAAGTTGATTAATTGAATATGATGACTATTTAGTTAATTAATTTAATTCTGCCCCTTAATTATTTAATTAGATTCAATTGCATTTATTCCTAATTAATATTGTTTTTATTTTGACAATAAATCAAAATTCGTACAAATAATCAATCGGATATTTATTTAATTGATTTAAAATCAAAGTTGTTAGATTTAATGATTTAATTGGAATAAAGTTTGATTAAATAATTGATTAACCCATAAATCAATTATTTTAATTCAAAATCAGTTAAGTTGTTTATAAATCACTTTATTTATTAAATTAATTCAAATTAAATCATGCACAATCAGAAAAATAGTCAACTAGAAATCAACAACCAATTTTAAATTTAAACTCAACATCTGATGATGAGTTGAAAATTTGATCTAAACTCTATTTTGAGTTAAATACTGCTTTTGCATGATTTTTGTGAGTTAATTATCTCTGATTTCTTGATAACTCAAAAATCAACCTGAGTTTATCAAGAGTGATTTATGGCTTTTCTCAATGCATCCTCAAGCCCTAGATTTATATAAAAACAAGGCTTAGCTCTTCACAATTATCAACCCTCAAATTTGCACAATCACTTTGGCGAATTTGTGATTGAAGGATTAAGCAGCCGTGACAAGCAATTTGTGAGATCTTTAATTGTTGGTCATATCTTTGCATAGTTTTCATATCATAGCATTCATATCCATTCATATTCTTAGATTAAATCTACATTCAATTTCATTCATCTAGATTAGATTCATACAGTTTTTTATATTATTGCATAGAAAATACAAAAATATAGATTAATCTGTATTCATATAGTTTTCATTCTCTTGCATTCAAATCCTTCATTTAGGTGTTGCATTTTCATTGATCTCGATTTCAATCTGAGAACATCATACTTGCACCTACTAGAAGGTAGTAAATCGCTTGGTTAGCTTAGTTTCAATTAACTGTAGATTTCAATTTTACTAACCTCTAATGTTTTACTGAAGTGTTGTGTCCGTAGCTAGGTACAATTTTCACACACATTTTTGGCACCCACCGTGGGGCCCTGAAATGGGTTTCCATTTCTTCTATATCAATTTCTATCAATTTTTTGTCATTTTCTGGTCAATTTTGTGATTTTATTCTCTGTCCATATAATTTTTGTATGAGTTTTGTTAGAAACTAGTGCCATAACCCTTTGGGTGTCATATGCCATTTGATAATTTCAAGGCTCATACCAGTAACTACAAATTATCGTTTGGAGGCTTCTTTGTCATACAGGTAGATACCCACTGTTGTATGAGTTTCCAGACAATCGTGCCAGAGGTGACCCACTGTCATATGTGACTTAGATTTTTGTAAGATAGGTAACACATTGTCGTATGATTTTTGGTACCAGGATTCAATTGTCATTTCAAATTTTTAGGTAGTTTATTAGATTTGATTTTCAGATTTGGACTAATGGCTAACCCTAACAATTGAACTATGCTATTTCTGATTGATCTTTGCTGATTTTGATTGGGAAAGCACAACTAAATTGCTAAAATAGATAAAATATCCTAAGCGTGTTGTGAGGAACTCATGTATTCTTCTCAATCTGATAACACTTTGATTTGGACATAAAACAAACTCTCACATGTCAAGCTTGTGTGACTTTTCTTGCTTTCATATCAAAGACTTCAGTTTTTGAGCTATAAAATGAACATAGATTTGCTTTCTGCATATCTATTACACATAGTAAATAGGCCCTATGAACACTATTTGTGGATGATCTCGAGAGAGTGGGATTCTTTCTCTTGTTCATGCATGCGAAGCTCTTCTTGACGAAGGATCCCCTTGTAGGTAGGGAGGATACTAAGATTATCTTATGTTCTATTGGGTTTTTGAGTCTTCAGCTTTTGATCGATACATTCTCTCTCTGGAGAGGTTGATAGATCATAAGTGGTTGACATCATAGATCTTGGTGAGATAATTTCAGTCTTAGCATGTCAGATTAATCTACTTGCTTTGTTTTGGTGAAGTGAAGAGGCTAGGGGATTATGCTCTACTTCCTTTTTGGATAGTACCAGAAACCCAGATCCTTGAATCTAATCTAGTCCCCATGTGGTATCTTTTATGAGTCACCTTTAGAGAGGGTTAATTCATAGTGGACATTCCCTTTATTGGGTCAACCACGTGGATGAAACATCAAGCGGTAATAGCCATTTTCACTATGGTAGCAGCACCTGCTATATAAATGTCCTTGTGGAGGAAATCTTCATAGGTGTGGTCTCTTGTTGGGCTGTCAGATCTCCCTAGCAGCTCCTAATTGATTAAATTCTCAGATTGTGTCAAAACCCCAGTGTGCCTAGATTGGAGTTCTCCCTCTTGAGATCATAAAAGTTGCAAAGTCAGACCATTACTACAAACCCTAGTGAGGCCAATTTTTCATTTTCTAGGAATATGTGCGTTATTGAAAAACTTTTTGGAACATACACAACTAGCATTCCTAGGGATTAGCACATTAAGTCACTATTGCTTGTTCATGCACAAGGTTTCTTTTTTCCTTGTTCATTATTTTCAGATGATTACTTGCTTCCCTTGCTTGTTGTTTTGCGTGCTTGATATCTACTTGGTTATTTGAGATGAACTATTATATAGATCTTCAAAATTGGACATAAAACTTTGCCAACAATTTGAAACTGAAAACCTAAAAATTGCAAAATCTGAAGCAAAATTCCTTTCTGGAGTCAAAAGTTGTCCCATAGGATCAGAAAGTCATATGAGTTTTTCCAAAAGTTATTTCAAAATCCCTTGATTATCGTACGAGAGCTTATACATTATTGTATGAGCTTTGTTAGAAAAAGTCAATAAAATTAAACCCTAGTGTCAATTGTCGTATGAGTTTTTTCAATTGTCGTGCCAAAGCTTACCTAGAATCGTACGAGCCTAGATAAAATCATATGAAAATTTTCAAAAAGTTGTCAGAAACTTGTCAAATTTGTCAGGAATCCAATTTTTACAGCCTATTTCTAGATTCTGTCAAAATATTCATTGTTAGGAACAAAGCATAAAGTAGAAAGAATTCAATCATTTACCTAAAGTGGTATCTTGAATATAATTTAGCTTTCTAATTTATCGATTTGAGTCTTTTTCATCTTGTGTCAAAACCTTGTCAAAATTATCTTCAAATTCAGTCTTCATACAAAATGGCTAAGCGTTGTGAGCTCATGTCTGCCATCTTTTGGGCATCTACCCATACTACTAGGGCACAATATCCTTCATTTACATCTAATCTAATCTTCAATCAACCCAATCTTGACAAGGTTGTGTCATTCAATCTTCTTGAATCAAGTCATTCTTCAGTTGTCTTCATCTTGCTCTCTTGCTTCACCCAAGGTTAATGGTGGAAACTAGAGCTTCCTCACACAATAAATCTGGAGAAGCACCCACTACCTTACCTTTGTCTACTCACGTGGGTCCAACCTTTGAGCAACTCTACAATTGAGGTCTTTACGAAGATGACGGTCTTGGCAATCTTTGATTAAAAATTGGTTACATACACCCCCCCATCAACCCACGTAGGCAATCAAAAAACTCCACATCAATCTATCCCAGGGAGTCCTAAAACTCCTAACATGTCTCAAGGAGGGACAAACCATGGGTCTCAAGGAAATCACTCAACATGGTGCAGAACAAGAACCCACACCTTTTGAAATTGTTTGATATCAAAATGATGATGACTTCAAGAAAATGATGAGGCATTTCTTGAAGGTAGATAGAGAAACATACTTCCTAGAGTTAGCTCATCAAGGGGCTAAACTTCCTCCCAACTTTAATGTTGAAGATATCATTACACATGAGGAAGAAAATCCAATCATTGCTATGATGAAACAAATGCATGCCATGCAAGTCAAGCTTAACAAACTTGAAAAAGAGAAGGAACCTAAGGAGTTTTCCATGGAAGCTCTATGCCCTTTTCCATTCGATAAAGACTTGTACATGTCGCCATTCCATAATAGAGTTGAGATGCCTAGATATGATAAGTATGATGGAAAATCTGATCCTCAAAATCACGTCAGAGAATTCTATTTTCAATCTATGGAGTTCATGCACGAACCAAATTACCTAATGCATCTTTTCCCTCGATCCCTGGGAGGGTCAACTATTCATTGGTTCTAAAAAATGCCTCCAACTATCAAAAATTTTGAGGAGTTAATCAAATTGTTCTATCAACAATACTCCTACAAAATCCAACATCCGGTCACCATGATCGATATCTGCAATCTGAAACAAAACTCAGGAGAGCCATTCCTGACTTTTCTCAAATGATGGAGGAAAAAGTTTTCTCTATATGCTAGGCCCATTCCAGAAATTGAGAAGCTAGAAATCTTCATCAACAATCTTGTTCCAAAACTCAACTACCATTTGCAAATGCAAAATCATAAATCCTTTGATAAGATGATAGAAAATGCAATCAAAATTGAGAAGGTACTTGTACAAAAAGGAGACATATCACTTCAAAAAGATAAGTATGAATCTGGATCTAATTCTAAAGACAAAGGCAAAAATTGGAACAAGAATAAGAGTGTTGTCATAGATGACATTGTTGATAATATTCATACCCCATCTAAGGCACCTGCTTTCAATCTCACTGTTGGCACTCAAGCCATTAAAGCTTCTAAAGCTAAAGCAATAGAATCTAACAAGAAGCCATCTGACTATAAACTTTGGGCTATAGATCCTAAACGTAAGTTTACTCCTCTTGGAGAATCCTTGGAATTTTCCATGAAAACTCTGTTGGCTAACAACATCATCTCCTTGCCTGAGATAAATTTTTTTGATCCTAAACCTAAACAGAAATGGTGGAGAGAGAATAATTTCTATGACTTTCATCATAGTAAGGGTCATAAAACTAATAACTGCATATGCTTGAAACACATCATACAAGACAAAATTGATAATGGAGAAATTGTAATTGACAATCATAAGAGCAATAATGATCATACGATATTCACGAAGCCTTTTCCAAAACATGGTCAAGGAGATTCATCTTCTTAGCCTAATGTGGGTGCTAAAGTCAATTATGCTTACTTTGGAAATAATGCTGTCATAAATATGGTTGAACCATGCTTATCTAAGCGTTGCAATGTCATCACAATTGTAAGAAAAGATAGAGAAAATCAATCAGCAAATGTAGTTACTCGATCACAAGCTTAGGCACATCTGCAAGGACAAATCTTAGATTCATCAAAGGTCCCTAAGATGCCTTTCAATCTTTCATCTGCTTCTAAACAGAAGGCTACCTCTAAATTATCAAGTCCTAAAGACACGAGGCCAACATCATACAGTATTGTCCAACAACTTCATCATACCAATGCAAAAATCTCCATGTTTGAGTTGCTTCGGATATCTCTAGCTCATAGAGCCATTCTAGACAAAGCTCTGCTCAGATCCAATGTTCTTGACAACCTTGATTTGGATAGATTCTAGACTATGGTTGGTCATCTAACATCTCCATAGTATATCTCCTTTTCAGAGGAAGATGATAATTCCTTAAGTAATCCACATAACCAACCCTTGCACATTGAAGTCTTAATCCAAAACCATCATGTCAAACGTGTGTTGATAGATGGAGGCACTGGTCTAAACATTTGTTCTTATAGCTTGATCACACACTTGGGATTATCTAAAACTTCCATTGATCCTAAGAAGAAGATAACTATCAAAGCATACGATGAGAAAGAAAGATCTTCCAAAGGAACTATTGTCCTAACTATCAGAATAGGGCCTGTTATCAGAGACACCATATGTCAAGTTCTTGATCTACCTTTGGCTTACATAATTCTTCTAGGAAGACCTTGGATACATGAGATGAGAGCTATTTCTTCCACATACCATCAATGTGTGAAATTCCCTTATGAAGGAGTAGAGGTGATGATTCCAGCTGACCTATATACAAATTGCAATGCTTTGAAAGAAAGTGCTGATAAATTTTTTCCTAATAACATAGAATCTTCCACTAAGCAAACATACATGGCATCTACATCCAAGATAGAATAAATTTCTAAAGAAATCAAAATCAAGGATAATGGCATGGGAGAATACACAATGGAACCTGTTTTATGTCTCACATCTCTCCCGTTGTCACGAAAATCTTATGGACAACCATCTAACAAAGTGAAACCTACAACTAAAGAATCCAAGGTCATATTCAATGGAAGCTTTGTCACAGAACAAGTATCTAAACAAGAGTTTGAGGAAGATGAAGCCATGCTTTCATGGTTATACAAGGATGAGCCTCAATCCCAATTAGTCTAGAAATGTGATTCTACTTCAAGAAAAATTCATTAGAAGTCATATGGACTAGGATACAAATTGATCACAAAAATGAGATATACTCAAAAAGGACCTCTAGGACTACAAGGTAAATGTCTTCTATCACCTCTTGATCATCATGGTCGAACAAACAAGAATACAAAAGGTCTAGGATATAAGAAGAAGCCTTTCTATCTTAGCAAGAACTCCCCACATGTCTTAGAAAAAATTGAACCAATAGAGGAAATAATAGATTAATTTGACAGTGATGATTCAAACACCACTGATGAGCTCATTCCTTATGAGCATTTTCCTAAAGAAATAAAAGAACTTGAAGCTGAAGATGATCCAGTAAAAAGAATCAATGTATTAGAAACACAAGAACCTACTATAGAACAAGAGATAGTTGCACCACAAGAACCAGCTGATCTCGAAGGAAATCAAATAGACAAAGAAGAAGGTGGTAGCTATTCTGAAATGGATTCTCATGAGTATGAATTCAAATCAGAATTTGAGGGTAACCCTTCTTGGGATATTCACCCTGACTTTACTCATATTCTTAATTTTCCTAGAGGTATAAATGAGGAATAAAATGACTATGAATGGGGAGCCATTCCAGAGGAAGATGAGCTTATCACAGAGAAACATGTTGATGTTATTCAACAATATGCACCTAAACCCAATGTAAGTCTAGAGTGACATGACAAACTTAACGAGTCTAATCCACCAATGGCTGAAGTGGACTCCCACAATGACATTGAGCCTATTCAGGAATTGAACATTTTGAGTTGTAATATCACCTTTGAACTTGAGAGTCAGGTTAGGACCAATGATGATAGATCCATATCTGTAAATACTATTTCCCAATCTTTCACCACTTTGACTATCCAACATTTTGAACTTCTTGACCAAACCTCTACGAATCCGAGCCAAGGTATCTATACTTTTCCAAATGACTATGCCCTTGCTTGCTACCTTAATATAGTTGAGCCTATGAGGACTTCCATCAGTGAACCAAGCGTTAGCATGACAGAGTCAGACATCAAGTATCTTAGTTAAAATAATAAGAGTAAAAATAAAAAGAAAAGGAGTTCTGAGGGTGAAAACCACTTTGTGGTAGTCTCAGAACCTACAAAAGTAAAAATAAAAGACGTATCCAAAGGTGAAAACCTCTCAGAGGTGCCTAAGGATGAGATATTTGATGTCCTTCCAAGTCATTTACAGGATAGATCTCCAGTTCTAATTGAGCCCACTCAATCTATCAACTCAGGAACAATAGAAGAACCATAGTAGATTCATGTAGCACAATCCTTATCAGAAGAAGAAAAGCAAAAATTTACTAGGGTTGGATCCTAATCTTATAATGCACCATTTATCTATAGCTCCAGGAGTCAAACCTATTAAGCAAAAATTGAGAAAGATGCATCCACATGTTGCACTCTTGGTCAAATTTGAATTAGAGAAACTACTAAAAGCTAGATTCATCTATGTTATTAATTATGCTGAATGGATCTCAAATATTGTACCTGTATCAAAACTGGACAAATCTATAAGAGTATAAATATATTTTAGAGATGTGAACAAAGCATGTCCTAAGGATGATTTTACACTACCTAACATTGATATGATAGTGGACATGACTGCGGGCTTCAAGATGTATTCTTTAATGGATGGTTTTTCTGGATATAATCAAATCAAAATTGCTCTAGAGGATCAAGAGAAAATTGCTTTCACATGCACATGGGGTACCTTCTATTGGAATGTCATGCCATTTGGGCTTAAGAACGCAGGTGCTACATATCAAAGAGCTATGACATCTATCTTTCATGACATGATGCATCGAACTATGGAGGATTATGTTGATGATACTTTAGAAAAATCTATGATAAGATCTGAACATATGAATGACTTGAGAAAAATACTAGATCCAATGGAGAAGTTTAGTCTCAGACTGAACCCTAAGAAGTGTGCTTTTGGTGTCACTTCTGCAAATATTTTAGGCTACATTGTTTCAAAGAAAGGAATTGAAGTAGATCCAACAAAAGGTAAAGCTATCATGGAGATGCAACCTCCCAAGAATATCAGTTAAATGAGAACATTACAAGGGAGAGTACAATCTATTAGACACTTCATATATCAGCTAGCTGACATATCACAACCTTTCACAAAGACATTACATAAAGGTGTGACCTTTGCATGGAATGAGGAATGTGAAAATAACTGTAATCATATCAAGAAATATCTATCAAATCCTCCTATTTTGATGCCTCCTATTCAAGGGAAGCCATTGATCTTATATGTCTCCACAACAGATACATCACTAGGGGCATTGCTAGCACAACATGATGAGAACAAGAAGGAAAGAGCTACATACTATATCAGTAGAACATTGGTAGAATATGAGAACTATTCAATGATTGAGAAATCTTTTCTAGCTGTGATATTTTCATTACAAAAATTGAGACATTA
Source organism: Chamaecyparis obtusa (assembly GCA_027943335.1). NCBI lineage: Eukaryota > Viridiplantae > Streptophyta > Pinopsida > Cupressales > Cupressaceae > Chamaecyparis > Chamaecyparis obtusa. The sequence continues at coordinate 1,106,325 of BSBK01001778.1, forward strand.
CATGCTGGCTCATACCACACATTTGGTAGCTAATATTGATCATTAAAGTACCTACTAAGAAAAGCTTCCCTCACAGGTAGACTAGCTAAATGGGTGATGTTATTAAGTGAATTTGACATTGAATATGTTGAAAGAAAAGATATAAAAGGCCAAATTTTTTTTGATCAATTGGTGGACGCACCTTTGTTTGATGATACACCAATGCAAATGGAATTCCCAGATTCCTCTATCATGAATCTTTCTTCTAGAGCATGGAAGTTATTCTTTGAAGGCTCCTATACATAGAATGGATTTAGAGCAGGCATATTGTTCATCACTCCTCAAGGATACTCAATCCCTAAAGCATTCAGAATCAAGTTTCCTTGCACAAACAATATAGTTGAATATGAAGCTCTTCTTAATGGCATGAAGATGGTAATTGAGTGGAGAGTAACAAAACTACACATTCATGGAGACTCACAACTTGTAATACACCAAGTCAATGATGTGTATCAAATGAAAGATGGAAATCTAATCCCATACAAAAGAATGGTAGATGATCTAAATAAATATTTCATATCTATCACCTTTGAGAAAATAACTAGAACAGAGAACAAGGCTGCTAATGCTATGGCAACACTATCTACTTTACTACAACAACCTGAACATGAGCTACGCTATGAGTTCCTGGTGGAAGCACTATCTTATCCTGCATATGATTCCCTTGAAATCTGCATGATCTGCACTATTATTGGTCATGATTCATCCAGATATAAAAACCTTTTCTCCTATCTCCAAGATCAAATCATTCCCAATACCTTCAATCACCATGAGAAATGATACATTGTCCGCAATGCATCCCGGTATGTCATCATTGGTCACGATCTATACAAATGAGGTCTAGATGGTACACTACTTATATGTTTAGAATGGGAAGAGTCTCAATGTGCATTAGAGGAAGTCCATGAAGGTATATGTGGGTCACACTCGAATGGTTTAACACTAGCTCAAAAACTTACTAGGGCTGGGTACTATTGGCCTGAAATGGAGAAAGAGGCTATCAAGTTTGCTAAGAACTGTCAAAAGTGCCAAATACATGGTAACTTAAGTCATGCACTAGGAAGAGATCTAATTCCCTTTACTACACAATGACATTTTCACCAATGGGCATTTAATCTTATAGGATCCATACATCCTCATTCTTCTAATGGACATACACATATTATTACAGCTATAGACTATTTCACAAAATGGGTAGAAGCAGTCCCTTTGACTCAAGCAACCAGCAAGCAAATTTCTATGTTCATTCTGAACTACATCATATGTCGGTATGGTATTCCACACTCTATAGTCACAGATAATGGTGGTCAATTCAAGAATAGAGACCTAGATGATTTATGTGCTAAATTCAAGATTACAAAACATTGGTCATCTATCTACTATCCTCAAGGGAATGGACAAGAAGAGGCATCCAACAAGAATCTTTTGAAAATTCTACATTGTACAGTTAATAAAACATGAAGAGACTAGCATCTCATGATCAATCTAGCTCTTTGGGCCTATATAACAAGTATTAGAATGCCCACTAGGGCTACACCATTCGCTTTAGTTTATGGGTCTGAAGCGGGTACTGCCTATTGAGGTTGAAATCCCATCACTAAGAATCATAATACATGGTCTAGTAACTGATGATGACTACATAGTGTCTAGGTTGCAAGAACTTGAACTACTAGATGAACATAGACAAGCAGCATATGATCATCTTAGAGTATATCAGAAGAGAATTTCTAGAGGTTACAACAAGAAAGTTAGACACAGAGAATTTAAGGTTGGCGATCTAGTCTTGAGAGAGAATCCTAAAAATCAATCACATAGAGAGTGCAAGGGGAAGTTTGAACCCAATTGGCTGGGTCCCTTTGTTATCACTGCTACTTTTGGCTCTAGAGCCTATCAACTCTCAATGACTGAAGGAGAACACCTCCAAGAACCAATCAACATTCTGCATTCGAAGAAATTCTACACCTAAAACATTCAGTCTATGGTAAAATGTCTTGAAAAAATTATAAAAATCAGAAAAAGTCTTGAAAAAATGATCATCTTGGTGAAAACCTAGCAATAGGTGCCTTGATGTATCACAAAAATAAAAATAAAAATCAAAAGTACAAAAAAATTGAAAAAAATGAAAAATGCAAAAAAAATGAGAAAAAGAAAAAGTGCCTTGGTAAAAACCTGGAAACAGGCGCCTTGGTAGCAAAAATAGAATCTCTGCCAAGATGGTGAAAACCTGGCAAACAAGTGCCACTTGTTCAAAATGCTCCATCTATCAGCGCAATCTTGGTCTTTCCTAGCTTTCAGTCTTGCTTTAGTTTGTACATATCTCTCAGTTTGTTTCTACATTCTTGTTTTCAATAAAGTTGGTCTGTACACCAATTGGCTCAAGCGTCCATATCCTATCAATGTTCAAACTTGGGTGCAATTAATGTCATATCCTATGGTCTTGAGTGTATCTCAGACATGTCATATCTAGTCAGGGTCCTTTGAAGCTTCATCCGAGGTAGTCAGTCAGTCTCCTCTCTAGAAAGGATTTTGCATCTACAACAACGCAATCAAACATCAAAACAAAATGAAAACAATCTATGCTTTACATGCTTTTATCTCCTTGTATGCTTACTGATTCACATTGAGATTTTTGCATATTGTTTCCTTTCGAGCTCTTCGATGATGTCCTTTACAGGATTTAGAGAGCGATGACTAGGGGCATAATATTTTCTTTGTCTTCTGCTTGTATGTAACAATCTAAAAAATTTGGAAATTCTGGATTGAAATGGTGTCCGTCTGTAAGAACCTCTATCTTGTATTGGATGGCCATGAGTACCTCGACCATTGATACCCAAAAAATTCAAGGAAGTTTGATCTAGCTATTGTCTTTTAAAGTGAATTCTTACTCCTACTATGAAACACGATCTTACCTAAGGATGTGAACGATAAGGGGTCATTACAGGTAATTCACACTGGATTTAGAATGATCTCTTGACTGCTTGATGTGTTTTTACCATAAGGTGTATTATGGTCATCACGACATCTATGTTTTGATGCTTATACAAATTGCTATATCAAAATGGACATGATATTCAGGTCATCCTGACATTTATGCCTTGGTGCTTATATCTAATCCGACATTCTGAAAATAAAATCAATATTCATATGTCCATGGTTGTCTAACCAGTGGGCATTGTATTGATTCTTGCACATACAAATCAATATTCATATGTCTATAGTTTCCTAACTAGTGGGCATTGTATTGATTTATCCAGTTACCTAAAAAGTTCAAAGATGAAAAAAAATCAACACATGATCAGTGACTAGGTCCTAGGTCTTAGGTTTGCATTTCATTCTGCATGTCACTTTGCATGATTGCATGATCTCACAAATTTCTGAATACACTTAACATGCTTACACGATTCTTCTAAATTAAACTTAAACTTGACATAAAGAGTTGAATCTAACATGAAGGTGTCCTCATAGAACCACAAGCAATCACCATCCTGGGGTTAAACATCCTTTTTGACATAAGACCGAGTACTTTTATTCATCAATACCTGCAAAACATATCATGTGTATTGCTACATTTAAAGTACATATTCATGAATCATTCCATCTATTGCATTGCATTTCATACAAGATCATCATCAAAATCATACATTTCCATAATCAATTACATTTGCATAACATTCCTACATTTGAAAGAAACCATTGCATTGCATAAATCCATAAATCCATACATACATTCTACACTACTCATAGCATTTACATCACATGATATCATCATAAATCAAAACATGACAAGTACAAATGAAGTCATAACCAAAATCTTGATCTCATATATATCATATAACTTGAACTAGTCAAGGGTGCACTACTGACACAGTAAAAAAGAATGAGCTCATGTGAGCTATTAGAAGTCAAAGCAGTATACATGAACAAAATGACAAAAATATCAGCATATCTAGATAGTTAATGATATCAAATTTTCACAATCCATTTTAATTACATATGTGTTTTCTTACAATTCTTACACTCTCTCTTTCTCCTGATGATGGATCACAGAGTGTGATCCAAAATGTTGATCCAAAAACTCACCTATATCTAGATAGATCAACTATCTACCTGATCCTCTACATCTAGTGGAGGTGGTGGTGGTGCATTAGGCACTGCCTTGGCTTGAGGTGCCTTGGCTCCATCTGAAGCTATCATATACTAAGAATATGTCAGTACCCTCTAACCTACAGGAACAACAACATAATACGTAGATACATAGTAAGAATCTCAAGAGGTCTGATGTGTCACCTATGTCTGCAATCTCCTATTCTCCTCTTGGAGCTCGGATTGCTATCTATCAGCCTCTATGAACCGCTCCTCAAAATGAGAACTTCATACTCTCAGGTCTCTCACTTGTAATCTCATTCACCTAATAATCTCCTGAGAAAAAAGTGCTACACCCGAATCTACATCTGCCATGGGTATCTCTGTGTCTCTCACTAGCTGATCAACAACCTCTTCCCTTTGTGCCTTATGACGTCTCACCTCAGCACCAAGGTCAAAATTTGTATCATGCTGTGTAGGATTAGGACCAACACCCACATCCTACTTTGCACCTAGCACCTCATCTGCATTGCCTATAATGCCTAAAGTGCCACTCTCTCCTCTAGTATATCTCCTCAATGTACCTGTAGGCCTACCTCCTATAGAACTAGTGGGATGAGGTGGTCTCATATGACCAGATGGTCTTTGTGGAGTCATAACTACTCTAGGCCTTGGATGTGTAGGCTGGGGCATCGACACTTGTGTACATCTTTGACCCTGTACCATAGGAGCACCTATCACATCCATAACATCCTCCATACTTGGAATCAACTCTATGGGATCTAAAAACTTGTGAATGGGATGCTCTATAAGCCATGCAATGAAACCATCTATAACCCCAGCATCTAGAACATCTGGCTAGTAGTCCCAGTCTCTACTGACATAGCTGCTATACTCCTGTGTACAAAGAACATATGACAATTGAGGGCCCCATCCTATTCCAAGATCTCTAACTATCTGTGCATAAGTAGTGTGATCCTATGGCACATCCTAAATGATGTTGTACTGTCACCACACCCTGGTAATGATAAATCACTCAAGCATTGTGGTAGATCTCCCAATTAGTTCTTGACTATGGAAAAAGTGACTGAACTGCTCTCGAGTAGTAGGCAAGCCTCTATCTGAAGATATGGATACCAAATCACAAATGTACTATCATCAAGGAAACCTCTCCAGTACTATGTATGGCCCATGAAAACTTGTGTAATGTATCTTGAATAAATGTATATCACTAGCTCCTATGGCTGGCATTGACCCTGGCATATTGGTCTACAAACTGGGATATGCTCCCAGGCCCAAATCTGAAGTACCAAAGCACCAGAAGCAAAGGACTTGCCCTCCTCATACACAATCTCGTGCATCTCAGAGAACATATGAGCTAGCATACACTGACCCCAACCCAACTTAGATGGAGTGGCCATCAACCGTGCAACCATTAGGGCCCATCTCATCAAGAGATCATTTTGCTGATGGTCAGACATAATAATCCCTCCTATCATGCCGGCTATAATACACTCTAATCTATGGGTCTCACCATAGCGCTAAACTAAAGTCTCCCAGGAAATAGAATCAGTAAGTTAGGTATCATCTCCAAATAAATGTATGAATGCATGTAGTCCTGAGTTCCCTGAACTCACATAATCTAGCCATGGACCATGGAAAGGAATGCAGAGTATCCTATAGACATCCTCCGGTGTAATTGTGATCTCTCCTATCAAGAGGTGGAAGGTCTGGGTCTCTGAGTCAAACCTCTCAATCAATGCAATCAACAGTTCATGGTTCACCCTAATCTCAGGAAACCGAATAAGATACTCAAAGCCACAACTCACAAGATGTACTCTCATCAGGTCAGGTAGTGAAATACATAATCTCTAGGTCCCTGTGTGTGAGATGCGCACATGGATATTGGGATAGACGATCTACACAGCACAAAAACATGGAATCCTATAAGTAACTTGGTTGAAAAATAGGCTAAAATTATAGAAATTGACAAGTTGACTATCTCAGAAGGTACATTAAATGCTCAAGAAACAACCTAAAGAATCAAAAAATTCAAAATTTTGACCTAAAAGGGTGTTTTTAGCTCACTGCTTTCCATACGACAATGTAGACTGGCATGAAAACTCGTACGAGTTTCAGTAGCTTACCATATGACAAACCATGGTCATACGACAATGTATATCTTATCATATGACATATGAGGGACCCGATGAAATATTGTATGACTCTTGGGTCCCTCTCATACGAGTTTCTATGAGTTTTGAGATGACACTCTAAATGAAATTGAAAAGTCATACGAGTCATAGTGGACAATTGTATGAGTTTCCATGCATGCGAAAATTGAAAAATTTAAACGTATGAAAAAAGTCGTAAAAATGCTAAAAACAAGCAAAAATGGAATTTATGAAGAGGCATAGACATCCACTTAGCAGATGTCCATACTGCAGAGCCCTCTGATGTCTCCAACTGCGCTCAAAATGGTGTGAAGACACATGTACCTTCATCTCAACCATTTTCTTGCTCAGAGGGCTCCACAAAGGTTTCAAAAGTTAAATGTGAATAATGAATTGAAAATGACCCTTTTGGTCCTTATATAGCTTTTGACCTAATTTTCAAGAGTGCTCCATTTTTCATGAAAATTGCACCCCTGGCTAATTTCGATGTTCAGAACCCATTTTCGGGATCAAAATCAAAATATGAGATTGTTTACTATGTCAAACTCCTGATTTAAAATTTTCAGACCTAGGACGACTGACTGCTTGCATAATCAACCTTCAATCATCACTGAAATCTAGAATTCAACTTAACTGATTATCTTACATCAAACTATCAAAATTTCAAATTGGTCACCCATAGTCAACTCATGGTCAAACCTAGTCAAACTTGGTCTCCAGGACCTTCAAACGATGTAGAATGCATTCTCAAATGTGTATAACCACTTCTCAAATCAATTAACATGCTTCTAAACCATTCAACGCTAACTTTTCTTGTCAGATTTCAATTTTAATCCCGAAGGGGGCATGGTTTTGCACATCATTCAAGTCTATCAATCTAATTCTGTGAATCAAATCTTTCCTCAGTAATCAAGACAACAACCATGTCTAGTTGCTGATTCATCTAAAGTCCTCATTGCTTGGGGCACATCGCTTGGGGCATATCAGATTCATCGAGATCCATATCAATCTGGTATCCTAATCTATCTTGTAAACTGTATCATATTTTCATAACCATCGGTTCATTAGTGTCATTTCCTTGGTTCTTCGTAGCTGAAGGATTAAGATGTGATACCAATAGGATTCCTTTAGACATTCAGGTCTAGAATCAGGTCACTCACTTCTTCGTAATCATAAGGTTCAGAATCAGGCATTTTGATACTTTTTTGTAATCACTGGTTCATTATTGCTATAGTTAACATTATCTTTGGTCAATCAGGACCTAACATCTTCAAAATATTTCAATCAGTTTCTGTCTCAGAATCGGTTCATCTTTCAAATCAGTTCCATACATCAAACACAGACTAATCTTTGAACCACTGCGCTTCGCACAATAATTCAAAGAGGGGGAAAATGTAATACCCCAAAAATGGGCTATAGGTTCATTAACCTCTTACATCTTCAAATCAAATGAAATCGACAACAAAGTCCTAACCTAAGGCACATCTGCACATCAAATCATCAAAAATCTAATTGATTGCCTTAAATTTTGCATCGGGGAATATTTCCTAAATATTCCTAATTTATCCTAATTTAGTTATCTTTGATTTAATAATTATTTGGTGATAAATCCTATTTATCCTAAAGTTGATTAATTGAATATGATGAATATTTAATTAATTAATTTAATTTTGCCACTTAATTATTTAATTAGATTTAATTGCATTTATTCCTAATTAACATTATTTTTATTTTGACAATAAATCAAAATTCTTACAAATAATCAATTGGATATTTATTTAATTGATTTAAAATCAAAGTTGTCAGATTTAATGATTTAATTGGAATAAAGTTTGATTAAATAATTGATTAACCCATAAATCAATTATTTTAATTCAAAATCAGCTAAGCTGAGAATAAATCACTTTATTTATTAAATTAATTTAAATTAAATCACGCACAATCAGAAAAGCAGTCAACTAGAAATCAACAACCAATTTTAAATTTAAACTCCACATCTGATGATGAGTTAAAAATTCGATCTAAACTCTATTTTGAGTTAAATACTACTTTTGCATGATTTTTGTGAGTTAATTATCTTTGATTTCTTGATAACTCAAAAATCAACCTGAGTTTATCAAGAGTGATTTATGGCTTTTCTCAATGAATCCTCAAGCCCTAGATTTCTATAAAAATAAGGCTCAAATCTTCACAATTATCAACCCTCAAAGTTGCACAATCACTCTAGCGAATTTGTGATTGAAGGATTAAGCACTTGCGACAGGCGATTTGTGAGATCTTTCATTTTTGGTCATAGCTTTGCATACTTTTGATATCATAGCATTTATATCCATTCATATCATACTTAGATTAAATTTGATTCAATTTCATTCATCTAGATTAGATTCATACAATTTTTCATATTATTGCATAGAAAATACAAAAATATAGATTAATCTACATTCATATAATTTTCATTCTCTTGCATTCAAATCCTTCGTTTAGCTATTGAATTGTCATTGATCTCGATTTCAATCTGAGAACATCATACATGCACCTACTAGAAGGTAGTAAATCACCTGGTTAGCTTAGTTTCAATTATCTGTAGATTTCAATTTCGCTAACCTCTTATGTTTTATTGAAGTGTTGTGTCCGCAGCTAGGTACAATTTTCACACACACAAAGTCATCCATGTATATTTCAACACAGTCAATAGAAATGTCAGAGAAAATAGAAAGCACTACTCTTTGGAAAGTAGTAGGTGCGTTGCACAATCCAAATGGAAAGAATGAATTAGCAAATGTTCCCCATGGACATGTGAACATTGTCTTATCTTGGTCTTCTGGTGATATTTGGATCTAGTTATATCTACTAAAGTCATCTAGAAATGAAAAATACTTCTTACCAGAAAGATTGTCAAGCACTTGGTCAATGAAAGGTAGTGGAAAGTGATCCTTTTTAGTGGCTTTGTTAAGCTCCCTATAGTCCACACAAACTCTCAAATTTCCCCCCTTCTTTGGGAAAATTACTAAAGGAGAAATCCATTGGCTGTCAGAAATAGGATAAATGAAACTGACACCAAGAAGCTTCTGTAACTCGGTCTTCACTATATCTCTCAAAGCGGGATTAATTCTCCTTTGGGCTTGTCTCACTAGCTTGCATTCAGGGCTTATATAGATTCTATGGGTGCAAAGTTTAGGGTCTAACCCTTTCATATCAGTATAGTCCCATGCAAAGGCTTGCTGAATTTCTTACAAAAGCTTGAGAAGACTGGACATCTAAGATGCAGTGAGATTCTTATTAACATTCAACTCTTTCCCTAAGGCAATTTTAACTCTTTTGACCTTATCTAACATCAAAATTTCTACAAGTGATGGAAACTTTATTTCATGGGGCAACAAGGTGTGGAGATAATCAAATACTATAGGAGACTGAGGTGAGGTCTACTTGGGCATTATTGTTTGACGAGAATAATTAGGGACATCACAAGAAGATTCCTTAGAACCATATTGGTTGGTAAGGATTTATGTGAGTATATCATCTTCTTCTTGTGACACCATGAATGGATTTATTTCAATGACCATGAGTTTTTGCACTGAGTTTCCTTCAAGGGAAACATCACCTAAATTTGGCCAGACAACTTGGTCAAGTTCTACTTGGGGTTTTGCTAGAGAATACAGAGTTAACTTCTTGGTATTTATCCCATCTGATATGGTCATCTTTCTTGAGTGACATGCAATGGAAGCATCAATTGTGGCTAACCAAGGTCATCCTAGGATTAATGGATATCCTCCTAGGGTGGCTTTGGGTGACAAGACTATGAAATCTGAAGGGTAGTCTAATGAATCTAGTGTGACAACAATATCTTCAACCATGCCATCTGGCTTAACAGTGGAATCATCAGCTAATTGTAGTATTGTAGGTGTATCTCACAAACTAATGATGCTAAGCCTCAACAAAACTTCCCTAGTCATGACATTGATTGATGCTCCTAGGTCAATCAAGACATTCTAAATTTGGATACCATTAATATGAATAGTGACCATTGGACTCCCTGGATCATAATAATTAGGCATTAAGAGTTTTCTTAGCATGATATTAGAGAGCTTTCGTAAAACATGGTTAGTGTCAGGGTCTTTTTTCTTTCTTCCAGGCTACTTAATACATGATTCTTTTATTGCCTTGGTATAGATTGGGACTTCTTTAAGGGCATCCAACAAGGGAATTTGCACTGTCATTTTCTTGAGTTGATCAATTAAATCAACTGCTATGGGATTTTCTTTTGGAGGAGTTGATTGAGCCAATCTTTATAGATAAGGGGGATTTTTGAACATTGATGCAGATTGAGGAATAGATGGAACATCAGTAGGTTGGCTCACAGGTATGTCCCCAACATCAACAAATTTAGTTATTATAGGATCCTTAGGCACATGCAACATAGTTCTTGATCTGAGATGGATATCATTTACTTGCAAGGAATAAGCTTGCTGCTTGTTGTTAGGATTTGGAGTTGGTTGTGTAGGAAGTTGAGTTGGATTTTGAGGGTTATTATTGGTTACAGGAGGTGGAGGCATAATAGCTTGCTGCTAAGGTGGAGACATGAGAGCTTTCTACTGAGGTGGAGGCATGAGAGATTGTTGCTAAGGTGGAGGCATGAGAGCTTGCTGCTGACTAGGTTGGTTGGGTCCCCACTAAGGTTGTCGTTTCCAGTTACCATGAGGTGGCCATTGGTTACTCTATTGTGGCTACTGGTAGGAGTTAAACTACTATTGGTATGGGTTAAATGGTGGCTATTGCTGATAGGCTTGGTTATAGTGCGGTTGTTGGTTAGACCAATTATAATTCCAATTTTGGCCTTGAAGGGTAGAATTTTGAGGGTTATGGTTTGGCCATTGACTACTATTATTATTTTAACAAAAATTATTCAATGGGTCTGGAGGCATACCTTGTCTCTGAGCCCATGGACACCTTTGAGCAACATAGAAAAATTCTCCATTCTCCTCATCTATGGCTTTAAACTCAGTGGGAATTAGATTAGTGTCCACATATGCAACTGTCTTGCACCTACAATTTCTCTTCTTTTCTCTGTAATGAGATCAAAATTTGGCCAACATGACATCTGCCTCCTTCCTTCTCGCCTACATACTATCCACCTGAGTGGCGACATCATTAATGATATCCTGCTTGAAGTCAGATAGTAGATTAGATAACTCCATCTTGGATACTCTAGAACGACCATTGGACTTATGTGGTAGGTCTTTAAGTCCCCTACCTTTCTTCATAGTGGCCATTGAATAATTTAGACATATATTCTTTATGTTAGCCTAGTTTTTCTGTGTAATGTCTCCTCCTGCCATCAAGTCTAGATCCTCAATGCTTCCATCATTCACACCTTTTAAGAAAAGGTGTTTTTGAGATTCCTCATTCAGCTAGTGCTGCGTATTACACTGCAGGTTGAACATGAACCTTGAGACACAATCCTCCAAGGTTTCATCTTCCTTCTGAGACATTTTGAAAATGTCATCACCTTTCAAATCTTGACCCCTACAATATTCTTTATACTTTGAAAGAAATAGATTGCTCATTGCATTGCAATTTGCTACAACATTGGTGCCCAACCCCATGAACCATCTTAAGGCAATCTCTTTTAGAGTGGATGGAAACTACTTCAGCTTGTGGCCATTAGTTGTGTAGTCATAACTCTAGAAAAGGATGTCAAAATCAAAGAGGAAGGTTTTAGGGTTTTTTGTAATAAGGCCGTAGAAATTGGGAAGTGCAATAGTAGGTATGTTCTTCAAATTTTGATTACCTTGCTGATTAGGGATAGGAAAAGGAAAGGTGGGCTGAGCCATTCTTGGAGGAGGACCTCGTGGTGGTGGCTAATAGATAATAAGAGCAAGTGGGTTGTCTTGGTATCCAGGTTCAACAAAAAGGTCATTCAAATACAGTGATTCTTTAGAGGATGAAGAGGATATGTGTTCTTGAGCATCAACAAATGGATTTTCAAAGGGTTCTTCTTCTTCATTCTTGTTTTGGGGTTCTTGAAGTTCAGGGTTAAAAATATCAAATGGTTCCTCCTGATTATTATGAGGAAGAAATCTCCCAAGGTGGTCTCTCCTTCTATGCATAAAATGCTTACTTAAGACTAAGCTCTAGATTATTAGAACTGAAAATGTAACTACAAAGATAAGTTTGAATTAACACCATCCCTGACAATGACGCCAAAGATGCTCTACCAAATAATGGTATCAGAAACCCATAGCAATGGATTTCCTATTTCAAGATTGGACACCTTAAATGGTTTCTAAATGAATTATTCAGTCCCATTTAATTATCGACTAGGGACGTAAACTTGGAATGGAATTCACAAAGTATATGCTTCAAACTCTATCAATCTTAAAACTATACTACGGAATTCAAATGCTTATGCTTCAGGAAAACTATGCTAAAAGTAGTAAATGAATTTACTCTAAAAAAATATGTAATCATGGGTAAGAATTACTCTAATTGCCTATGTTGCAAGAATAGTCTACCAATTCTATTATTAGTAGCTACAAGAACAACAGAGTTCTACCTTACTTATAAATGAATAGGAAAATGAATTCTACTCTATTAGAGCAATTCACTCATCAAGTGGGCCCCCTTGAATGAGTGAACAAGAAATATAATCAAGATAAAAGATATAAACTTGAACTAAGCATTCTATTCATCCATAGAAAATGATTACACTTGATTGAAAACAATATCACAATAGTTCTGTTATGAAAACTAATTCATTCAACTAGCTCCTAAAGAGTTACAATAGTCAATTATTCGAAGGAAAATTAAAACTACCTCCTAAATCTAAGATCACTCCATAAATGAGGATAAATTATAGACTCATAAAGTTTTAGAACAGAAACAACATTAAACATGAATAAATCTCCCAGGAATATAGCATGTTGAGGGAACTAAATCTGCATTGCATGCAACATAAAATAGTGATTGATTTTCCCCGCTTGTGAAGATCTTGCAATCCACGGTTGGATTTGACTATTCTAGCGCCACTATGTCAGTTCTTGAATGCCTGTGGTAAACACCTACAAAATAATCAATGTGCACACAACCTCCCATATACATATATATCCTTATTACTAATATTAGGAAAAGGTGTAAAGTTCTAATTAACACTCTTGCAAGTCCTATGGCTATAGGAGGAAGACTACCCAAAACATAGCTTAGGAAAGGAAACATTCATTAACATGTATAGCTAGCTACTGCATTATACCATTCCTATCCATGAATTCAAGAAAATATCATGTCTTTAAACTATTCACATTTCTATTCCACATCACACACACACACACATACACACACATATATATATATAACATATACATAAAAACCATAAGTTCATATGCTTGAAAACTATAAATTCATGCCTGTGTGCAATTAACTGTCTAAAAAGAGGATAAAAAGTACTAAGAAAGATGGCCTTTTAGAAGCCCATCAATGAAGATGATATGGATATGAAAGATATGCCTATGGTACACATTGGGTAACTTATTGATGAGACTATGACATCATGTTGATGACTTGATTGTATTACATAATTTTGTTATGTATTAAACATCAAGACTGAACAAATTTATGTGGTCGGTAAATGAAGATTTTTGTATACACTGAGCTAGTTTAGTGTATATTGAGTATAGTATTAACCGAGCAGGTAATCATCGACACATTCAGGTATTGACTGAGTGAAATAAATAAATAAAGTTTTATAACAACTGGCTGAAATGATGAGCTGAATAGATGCTTATAATTTTGAGGTAGAAGATAATGTTTATTATGATGATATAATGGCTGACAAAATTCAAGATTGATCGAATGAAGGAGAATGAAACATGTTAATGACACAACTGTCGAGGAAGGTTAAAGTGGAAAAAATGAATGGTGGAGATTAGGAGGCAAAATCTATTAATGAAAAGAAAATGGTTTATGATGTCTATATAAGGAGACATGGGATTCATTGTTGAGTTTGGAATTTTTCATACTGTAGGAGAATTCATGTGAAAAGGATTATTTTCATGCACCACTAATCAAATTAGTTAAAGATAGAACTAAGTTGAACTGTAGACATTATCGATCATTAGAGAAGTATACATCGAGTGGAATAAAGTTGGAGGATATGAAGGATTGAATTTATTATTAATTAGAGGTATTTTTGAGCTTAGCATAGATCTGAAAATCTATAAATCATAGTTGTGTTTGAATCAGATCATTACTGTATCAGTTTAACCATTTTTACAGATAAATCTCTTAACTGAGTGAGACTTAACAGTATTTTGTATTTCAATATGACATTCAAAGAATGTTGATTGTTTTCTTGTTGACCCTATAGTGAATTCATGGTTAAGGGAGAATTGTTAGTGATAAATCCTCTAACTAGGTCACACCTTACAGTAAGTTTTGTAACCTTTAACATGATTGGCTCCTAATTGAGCTCACTTCAAAAGAGTGAATTATTTTAGGTTACCTATCCCAGGTGGTTTTTGCCTAACAGGGTTTCCACCTTAAACATCTATGTGTTATGTGTGTATGATGTGTTGAATAGTTATTTTGTTTTACACATTTCATAACTAGATAGATTGGTGAACATAATATTTAATTTACTGGCAATAGGTAGATGAAGAGAAAGACAGTTGATATTGTAGACACCTAAAATTGTCCATTCACACTAATGTTAGTTAATATTTTCCCTTAACATTATGGTTAATTTTATTAATTGACTATAATAGTTATATTCTTCTATTTATTTCATTAAATTTACTTTAATTAAATAAATTCACTTTCCCTTTATATTTAAATTTTATTTAAATACTCTAACATAATAAATTCAATTTAACATATTATCCCTCCATTTCCCTCTATAAAATAAATTTTATTTATTTTATTCCTCCACTAGCCTAAAGCTCCTCTAAACCATGATTATATTACATTTATTTTAATTTAATTCCTTTTCCCTTTTCCCTATGCTTAGCTTTTTCTAATATTCCTCTAATCTTAATTAAAAGGTGGATTACCTCTAAACATGTGCATAATCACACTTTCCAAGGTGGCCACCTCCCCATCTTTTTTCTCCACCAATCATTTTCAAATCCTTTTTTCCCTCTCAAATGAAGTTTGACTTTTCCAAACCCTACCTAACCTTTAATCCTAGCCACTCATTTCTTTTGCCTCTCCATCTTAGCCACTTCTCTTTTGCCTCATAATCTTGGCCACTCATTCTTTTGCCTCTTAATCTCCACTGTCTAATTGTTTTCATTTTCTATAAAAGGAGGCCTCACTCCTCATTTTAAGTCTAGGTTCTTTTTCTTCTTAATCTCTTAGCTCTTGCATCTTCTAGCATTCTTAATCATTCTAGTTCTAGCTCTTTCTTTGCATTCTAATCTTGTTTCTAATCTAGATCTTGTTTCATCTTTATCATAACTTCTTAATCATATTTAATTCATCTTAGATCTTAATCTTGCTTCATTATCATTATCATTGTCTAGAATTAATCTTGCATCATTTTATTTTTATCATTTGTGAAGCTTGGGACAAGTTCCTCATACTTGTTCTCAATCCCTTCACCATCATCTAGCTTGCATCCCATAGTTTTTCATTTAGATTTCATTTCATTTGTGTTGGGAGAACATACCCATGACAATAATCTCAAAGAGAAAATCAAACAAGGCTTTGGGTGCCCTTGTTTTAGCTCATCAGAGGTTGTAGTGAAGATTACTTATTTTTTTTTCATTTGCAATTACTAACATCTAATGTGATTTTGTTTAGTATTTTGGTGTTTTTAATTTGCAAAACATAGGTCCATATTTTAGAAATACCATTCTAAGATTTCAAAATTAACATCAAAAGAAAAACTTTGAAGACATATGTCCTCTTGGAATTATCCAAAGCCATAATTCCCATCTCCCATACTACCCAAATCCTACACATAATTCTCAACTTCCGCACAATCCCAATCCTCCAAAACCCACATCATTCCTATCCTCCAAAGCTTCACAATTACCCAAATCTAGACAATACACTCCCCTTGCGGACCCTCTTGATGTCATATTCCACCTACTTGTTGACCAAACCATGATGGCTTTTCTAAACACTATTCCCTTTGATGAGAGTCAACCCAAACCTACTTGTTATAAAGAAAATGAATATTGTGATTATCATCACATCAAGGGTCATGATATCAAGAAGTGCTTAAAGTTTAAATTTTTTTTCCAAGACCTTATTGAAAAGGGAGTGATTGAAGTTTAAGATCCCAACCCCTCCATCACATCACCCTCACAATTCCACACATGTCAAGACATTTTCCCAAAGCATGCTAACAAACATTCCTCTCATCCTCTAGATCCAAGCATTCCTCCACTCCTTGATCCCCTTATTTTGTAAAATCCACCTGTCCCTCTTGATCCACCTCATGATTCCATTCCTAATCAAGATCAAGGCATTCCGTCCACTCCATTCCATGATACCCTTCCATATCAAGATCCTACCATCCCTTCCACTCCACCACATAATCCTCCCCAAAGTCAAGATCAAAGGACCCCTTCATCTCCATGTCATGATTCCAATCCCTCTCAAGATCCAATTATTCGCCCTAATCCCCTCATGATCCTAATCTTCCACAAGATCCCACTCTCCTTCTTGATCCTCCATTGCAAGATCCTAATCCTTCATGAGATCCTATTCCTCCTCAAGCTCTTATTATTCCTATTAAGAAGCCTCTCGAGGACCAAGGAAACCCTACACTTGATGACCTTGGTGATATCAATCACTCTACAGATGCTCATATCCCTCGTACACCTTATATACCTCCATTCAAGCATAAATATATTCCTTAATTATCTTCTAAATCCATCTTAGGCCCCTATATCCCTAAAGGAAATCCTTCATACCATATGGTTATTTTGGGCCCTTATATCCCAATGCTAAACCCTTCATCGTTTCCATCCATTTTAGGTCTTTATGTGCCTCCATCCATTATAACTCTCGCTCCTAGCTCATCATTTATGTCTTACCTCATACCTCAAGATCAACAAAGAAATGCATCCTTGAGAGATTTCTATCCATCCATCCATCAAAACCTGCTATATGAGCCTCATTCATCCACAATTCCCAAGTCTTTTGGAAGCAATTTGGATGCACACCATAAAAATTAGAAATACAAAAATCCACTTACATATGAAGATAACCATGTCCTATTTAATAAACATGTGGCTACAAAGAAAAAGGAAATACTCAAGAGACCATAAGGGTCCTCCAAGCAAAAAAGAAAATCAAAGAAAATATGGGTTCCTAAATCCACCATGGAAGAATTATGGTCAAAAGCACTTACACAAAGAAAAATCAAAAGCTATGTGGATTCACAAGTCTCTCTTAAAATAATGGAATATAAAAAACAAATTAAAGTTGACATTCAAGCTTCCAAAGACTTCCACTCCGTATTCTTCCAAATATCTTCCATTCTCTCCTCCATCTATTTTGGGTCCTTGTGTTCCAAAATACACATCACTTCCTACATCAAAACCTCAAGCTAGCCAATTCATTCTCCCTTCACCTGTCCACTACCCTTCAAGGTGTGTGTCAATTTTGATCTTGCCATCATTTACACCTACTCCCACGCAAACCTTTCAATACCCTATCCAATATCCAACTTCTATATCTACTCCCTATCCTTCCATATCATATCCTCCCATTCCTCTTACCCCATCTTAAACATAAATCCTTAGCCATCATCTATCTTATCCTCCATATATTTCCCCTACAATCACCATTATGAGCATATTTGAGCTTACCTTTCAGCGGCCTTGGCCAATTATAGCATATATTTCCAGAGGAACATAATCCAAAAGAGCATCTGGCTCAAATTCCTCCAAAAAAAAGTTAAAAAAAAAAGAAAAAAAATCAAAAAAGAAAAAAATAAAATTCCTCCAATGGTGAAAACTTGGTAATCAAGCACCTTGGGTAAGTACCATGATGAAAACTTGACAAATAGGCTCATGTGTAATCCCTCCATCCTATTTCTCTTCATAATTGGGCACAATTCCTTCTCATTATCCATCCATAATATCTTCCCTATCATCCACCTTCCATACCTATCATATATTGTCCATTCATTTATCCACCTCCCCTTGCACTCTATACTTGGGGAAATCTCCATCCATATTATGCTACCATAAATATCTTCTACATTCCCTATCCACCATCCATTTTCCTATCTAAGTCCATTATCTTTTCTTTTCCCATCTTTGATCTTGACTATCCTATGCATCCCCTCTATCCATATGTACCTTTCATAACCCTTACTCCTTATCCATCCAATTTTATACCTAATTGTATCTATTTTCATATATTTGATCTTGACATTCCTATCCTCCATCTCATAGTCCTTATCATATTCATTCCCTTAATCCATCATTCATAATACTCTTTGAGTCCATACACCTCCCCATGTCCTTGATCTTGATTATCCCACACATTTCCTCCATCTATTATCTATTATCCAATTCCATATATATCCTCTATATCATTATCTCCTATCCTCTTCATACCCTCCATCTCATATCCCTTATCCATCCACCTTACACTTTCATATCTTTTCCATTCATAAAAACTAGAGGTAATAAAATACAAAGAGAATATTCATGCATGCTTTGGATGATGAAAAATCCTTCACTTTGTCCATAAATATATTTTTGTATTATCCATCCACTTCATACATCCTTTATCCACCATCCCTCCATCCTTCATCCTCCACACCATATCAATTTCCTCCCCATCATCTATCTCCTATCCAATCCTTCCCTTCCATCCATTCATTTTCTAACCAAACATCTCTCCATCCTTCCATCCTCTATCATTCCTTGGTTATCCCTTGTCATTGGTCCCAATCCACTTATCATTTTTTCTATCCCATCCCATT
Source organism: Chamaecyparis obtusa (assembly GCA_027943335.1). Classification (NCBI taxonomy): domain Eukaryota; kingdom Viridiplantae; phylum Streptophyta; class Pinopsida; order Cupressales; family Cupressaceae; genus Chamaecyparis; species Chamaecyparis obtusa. The sequence continues at coordinate 1,125,561 of BSBK01001778.1, forward strand.
CAATCTATTAATCATCATTTCGTCTTATTCAAACCATCTTGTCTATCAAATCTCTTTATCTTCTAATCCAATCCATTTATTCTTCTTCCATGATTTTCAATATCATCTTCTCCAATCATCTTCTCTTCCAATCCAATTCTATCCAATCCACTCATCCAAATAAATTGAAAAAATTAATAAAAATTAAAAAATCTCTATAATCCAAAATATCTCAAGTCATTCCAATCAAGTGCAATCAATACTAATCCATGCAATCTAATCTTTCAATCTAGCACGTTAATATTTAATCAAGCCAACATCTTAAACCAACTCAATTGATAATCATTTGATCAATTTCAAATCCAATCATCATCATGGGATGTATCCTTCCCAATCTTTGAGGCCCTGCCCTCCCAATCAGTCAACCAGTTAATCAGTCAATCAATTAGTTTTCATCTTGACTAGGGGCAATATGCTGGTTTGCTTTTTGGTTTGTTGTGCATTCTTTCTTGTCTCTTGTATGTATTAGTATTTTTTCATCTATCATGGTCTTTTCATCCTATTGTCACAAGGGCATCATGGTCTTCAATATCATGGTGTCATAAGGCATATGGTTGTATTTGGCATTTTTTATCACATACTTGGCACATGGTCATCTTGCTTCCTCATACCTTGGTGCATAACATCAAGAAAAATATCAAAATAGGATATTCTCTCCCATGTTGACATAATGATAGTTTTGATTTAGGTTCATTTTGCATTGGAGGCCTTCTTTTATTCACTTCTGCTATCCTGACCCTTCCTTTTCGAGAAAATTGTCAAAATTAATCTTTTTTGCTCAATTTTTTCGAGGGGGCACCATCCTCATCCTCTTCTCGTCATCACTTGGGCATGACCCCTGGGGCATATTATTTTCTTCTTCTTTGATGTAATCCCGATTTCAACACCACATCAAAGAGGGGCAAAATGTAGACACCTCAAATTGTCCATTCACATTAATGTTAATTAATATTTTTCCTAGACACCTAAAATTATCCATTCACACTAATGTTAATTAATATTTTCCCTTAACATTATGGTTAATTTTATTAATTGAATATAATCATTATATTCTTCTATTTATTTAATTAAATTTACTTTAATTAAATAAATTTATTTTCCCTTTGTATTTAAATTTTATTTAAATACTATAATATATTAAATTCAATTTAACATATTATCCCTCCATTTCCCTCTATAAAATAAATTTTATTTATTTTTTCCTCAACTAGCCTAAAGCTCCTCTAAACCATGATTAGATTAAATTTATTTTAATTTAATTCTTTTTTCCTTTTTCCTATACTTACCTTTTTCTAATATTCCTCTAATCTTAATTAAAAAGTGGATTACCTCTAAACATGTGCACAATCACCTTTTCCAAGGTGGCCACCTCCCTATCTTTTTTCTCCACCAATCATTTTCAAATCCCTTTTTCCCTCTGAAATGAAGTTTGACTTTTCCAAACCCTACCTAACCTTTAATCCTAGCCACTCATTTCTTTTGCCTCTTCATCTGAGCCACTTCTCTTTTGCCTCTTAATCTTGACCACTCATTATTTTGCCTCTTAATCTCCACCATCTAATTCTTTTTATTTTCTATAAAAGGATGCCTCACTCTTCATTTTAAGTCTAGGTTCTTTTTCTTCTTAATCTCTTAACTCTTGCATCTTCTAGCATTCTTAATCATTCTAGTTCTAGTTTTGCATTCTAATCTTGTTTCTAATCTAGATCTTGTTGTATCTTTATCACAGCTTCTTAATCATATTTAATTAATCTTAGATCTTAATCTTGTTTCATTATCATTATCATTATCATTATCATTATCATTATCATTATCATTATCTAGAATCAATCTTGCATCATTTTATTTTTATCATTTGTGAAGCTTGGGGCAAGTTCCTCATACTTTGTTCTCAATCCCTTCACCATCATCTAGCTTGCATCCCATATTTTTGCATTTAGATTGCATTTCATTTGTGTTGGGAGAGCATACCCATAATAATCTCAAAGAGAAAATCAAACAAGGCTTTGGGTGCCCTTGTTTTAGCTCATCGGAGGTTGTAGTGAAGATTACTTATTTTGTTGTATTTGAAATTACTAACATCTAATGTGATTTTGTTTAGTGTTTTTGTATTTTTTATTTACAGAAAATAGGTCCATATTTTAGAAATGCCATTGACCACATCAATTCCTCCTAATAAATTTTCAACCCCACCAAATCCTAATGTAAGAAATGTTATGATTTTTCCAAGAGATTCACTAGAATATTGCAAACAAATTTTCCCTCAAAATGAAAAGGGACCACTAATTTCTTAGCGTGAAGAATGAAGGTAGAAGGAAAATTATCATAGGGAGGAGCTCAAAAGGATAAGATCCTATGTGGTTGGAGAATTCAAGAATATTAAAGCTGGTTTTCTTCTGTTTGAGTTGATGAGAATATGATAAATCCAGGAGGGAATTTTGAATAGTAGTCCTTCAAATAATATTCCTCAAGGTGCGCCAAATATTCCCAAAATTGAGCCTAATAATCCCCAACCAATTATGACATAAAATAAAAATGAATTTTAAGATGCACCACCAATGTCACACAATGTATTTGAGGCTCCAAAACAACCTCCTAGCTTCATAGGCATGGTGCACAGTTATCCTGATATTTCAAAAGATCAAAATATGACACTAGATGAAGGCACATCACATGATTTTCCTATTATGAAAGAAAAAGATTCAACTAGAGGCGCTGATGTGCTGGTAAAATAAACCTCAATAATACAATCCAAAATATTAGGCAAAGTGGAAATAACACTTGACAAGGTGAAAAAAGTGAAGGATTCACGGACTTTGATCAAAGATAAAATCCTATGATATTTTATCAAGGAAGGGATGAACCTACTCCTTTTGTTACTATCTTTTAGGATAGATTCTTGTGCATCCAACAACACAATGCCTTTAGTTGTATGTAGAAGGTTAGGGTTGATGCCTGTACAAACAAATAAGAATGTGACCTAATTAGACAAAAAAAAGTTCCATTTGTAGGAGACCTAAATAAAATCCATATGTATTTAGAATATAAACCCAGGGTTCAATGTTGTATACATATTTTTGTCATTGACATACCTTGGATATGGTATACTATTGAGTGAATATTGGTTGAGGAATTTGAATGGATACATATCCACTGATTTCTCTTATATGTGGATTCCTTGGAAAGGAATCCCAAATCAAATAAAGTTAGAAAGCATGTCCAAAATCAGACTAATGATTATTGAATACGATAAAGATAATGAGATATTGCTCTAGAATTATATTTAGGCTCATATGGGCCTAAAATTTAAGAAGGTATAGTGCTACATGGTTCAACCAAAAAAGAATTCCTAAAAGAGACACATGAATCTACAAAAGTTCACATTGAAAATGATTAGGATGCACAACTAGATGAGAATGATGAAATGCTCAAAAAATTTAGAAACTTTATCTTGTAAAGTGTGAAGAAAGAAGTTGAGTTGGGCAAAGACACTTGCATTCAAAACTTATTGCTACCAAATTGGTGCAGAATCCACAATGCCTTCTATTTTGAATTCTCATTTGCAATGTGTGGAATTTCCATAGAACAAGAATCCAGAATGATTCCAAAAGCATTAGTGTTGGATAACTTACAAGAAATAAAGAATGTTGGAAACCCTTCTAAGGAGATGGTACTTGAACTAGTATGTGAATTGACTAAATATGATTAGAATAGGGGTTCTTGAGAAAATACTAAGAATAAATTTGTAGAATCAAAGTATGGATGCTATGGTTTGAAGGATCAAAGTCAAAGAAAGGAAATGGAGAAAACATAAAACTAGTTAGTCCAACTAGAGAAAACTACTTGGCTACATGCAGATTGCAATTTTTGTGCACCAATAATATCATTGGATATGAATCACTAGTTCATGGACTGCTGCTTTCTATCAAAAAAGGTGCCAAAATTTTAGATGTTCTTGAAGATTCAGGCATAGTAGTGAGGTAGGTGAGAAACCAATATGCATGAAATGATAAAAGTTTGAGTCACTACTGCAACAGAGTATGAGACTACATCATGAGTTTTAATGTGTTCAATATCTAACAAGTGTACCGATCAAAGAATTTGATAGTGAATTCATTAGCACATGCAGCTAGTTTATTGGAATCTCTTTCCATGGATTGTGTAAATAATTTCACCAGAGGGTTAACTTTAACATCCTCTATCTCTAACAATGTCACCAATTTACAAGTGTTCAAGGATGATAAGAATATTCTTGACTTTCTTAGAAATTTAGATATGTTTTCCACTCACATCATTAATGAGAAAGAGTTGAAAGAAGGTGCTGACTTTTACTTTGAAGGAATCATTAATTTAAAGACAAATACCATTCCCTGAGGTATAATAGAACTAGAAATATTTTTTCGCTTAGATAGGTTGAGTGATTTTAGATAGCAAGTGACTAAAGGAAGAAAAAGTGAAATAGTGAATCTAGGAACAAATGAAAAAATTAAGAATATCTTCATTAGGAAAGTTTGTACACTAGAAGAAAATGAAGATATCCTTAAAAACATGAAGGAATTCCCAAACGTGATAGCTTGGGGATATGAAGATTAAAATACTTATGAAACTTCCCTCACCACACCTACAATTTCTCTCAAGCCAGGAAGTAAAACTTTTTGGAAAAGGAAGAGACCAATCAATCCATTGTTAGAACCATTGATATATCAAGTTGTAAAGAAACCAATTTGACGAAGGATCATCTTTCCAGTCAGGCACTTGATAGGGGTCACCAATTAAGTTATAGTTGTAGACACCTAAATTTGATTACATTATTTAGTAATCTTATTTAGTTTTCTCCTAGGACATTTTATTAATTAAATATTATTATTTTATTAATTTATGTCATCCCCTAGTTAATTAATTTAATTAATTAACTATAGTCCAATTGATTATCTAAATGACAAACCTATAGTCTGATAATTAATTAAATCCCTATTTGTCTATTAATTTAAATGGATATACTTATCTAAATAAATTAATTCATAAACCCCTTTTTCCTCCCACTTGGAATTAAATAAAATATTTAATTCTAAAACCCATACTAATCCTCTTTAATTGGCTAATAACCCATGCTTAGCTAATATAACCCTCCACTCATTCTCTTTCCTCCCATCACATCCTCCTAATCCCCCACTTACCCTCTAATCCAAAGCTAATCATCCCTTAAACATTTGCACAATCATAATCCAAGGATTAAAACATGCTAAACCATCTCAAGTCAACCCTCATGTCACATCACCACATCCTCCAATCCCAAATGATAAAGTCTCTTACACATCTCTTACACACTTGTCCCCTCTCACATCTCCCAAAGTGGTCACATTCCTCAAGGATTTGGCCTCTCCTCTCATCCTCCCCCATTGTGACACTTGTCACAATGCTATGCATTTGAGAAAGCACAATCCATGTCCTCTCTCTTGGATGCATCTCAACCCTTCCTCAAGTTTGTATCTTGACCGTCCATTCACCTCCCATTTACCTTTAAATTGAATCTCCTTCTCCTTCATTTTCATCCATCTTTCATGCAAAGTTATAATGCTAGTTTGAGAGCCTAAAAACTACCAAGCTACCATTATAATGCCAAAATCTCCATTGAAGCTTGAGCATTAGCATTTGAGCACACATATCTCCATCATTTGGATAAAATCTCTTCAACAAGGAAGGTTTTCATTGCTTTTGGTTTTAGTTTAAGCTTTCTTTGGTCTTAGCATAAGTGTTTATCTAGTTTGTTTTGTTGAATCTTTAGCTTTCTTTCCATTCTTTAACACTACATTTTAGGTATTACATTTTAGCACGCCCGGTGGGACCAACTTCTAGGGTCATTCTCTTCATCTTTCCATCCATTTTTCTTTGCAAAACTAACCCAAATACTAACATTTTTTTGTTGTTTGAGTGCTTTGCAAGGGTTTTTTGGATATTTCGTAAGTTGGAGGCCGAAGAAGACACATTTGTGTAGGCATTCCTACTCTCTGATTTTACACAACGACGATATTGAAAATCACAAATTTTTGCGGGAACACGGTTTTGTTCGCAAGGACGCTTGTTTGGTCATGGGAACGCCTGTACGGACTGCAGGAACACATTCCTGCAGAGAAACTTCTAATATCCTATCTTTTTCTTGCTCTTTGTCTCAGTTTACCAGTCGGTTCTCTATACCCATTTTGTGGGATCACATTCCCACAACGTGGGAACACTATTTGACTAGGTGGGAATGCCTGTTGACTTTTGTAAGCCATAAAAAAATTAAAAAAAAAAATTGCCTTCATTCCCGCATAATACGGGAACCCAGGTTGACTTCGCGGGAATGCACGTTGACTTTTTTGGAAGGTGGGTTGACTTTTTAGGAACACAGGTTGACTTTTTTGGGAAGGCATGTTGACTTTTTAGGAGTGTGGGTTTCTAGGAATGGGGGTTGACTTTTTGGGAATGGGGGTTTTTGAGAATGTGGGTTGACTTTTTGGGAACATGGGTTGAATTTTTGGGAATGCAAGTTGACTTTTCAGGAATGTGGGTTAAAATTAAAAAAAGAAAAAAAAATTCACACATTTTTCCCTTTGGTGCACTAAAAAAAACATTGCATGCCAACACAACACCTCAATTTTCAATTTGGGTTTTAAAAAAAACAAAGGCTAAAAATGAACAATCAAATACATCTCTTTTTAGTGCTTAAAATCTATCAAAAACTCAATCTTGAATGCTTAAGGGATAATCAATCAATGCAATGAAAACATTTTGATTTGGTGCTTAAAAAGAAGGAAACAAAGTCTTGAATGCTAAAGGAAGTAAACACTTTTCTTGTTTTTGCAAAGCAATTTCCATTTTCAAGTATTGTCTTTTACTTTCCAAAAGAACCTTGCATGTTAAGCAAATGAGTGTTTGATGTTCTAGGATAGCAAACACTTAGTCTAAAAACTAGGTTCAATTTGGAAATGAATACTTCTTGGCATGTTTGAAGGAGTGTTTTTCAACACTTCCTTAGAGCTTTTAAATTCTTTGCAAAACCTTGTTAAAGTAAGTGACGTGGAAGAAATCCACTTGTATCCGTATCCTCTCCCCCTACCTTCATAGATCTTGGGTGAAGAGAAAGATCAAGTTTGATTGACAACACTTCTAGCAAGGCCTGTCTAGAGAGAAGCACTTCCTATTTAGAGAATGACCTTAAACCGATAATTCCCTGATCGGTATATAAATAAGGTGCTGAGAAAACTCTCACCTTATCCCCTCAAGCTCAAGTGAGGCGTGTTGATGGTAGCCTGAGGTAGGTGAATATCCCTATGATTTTGGCATGGTCAACTAGGCTCTTAAGTGAGTCATGCGCATACAAACTGATTGGGGGGATGCCACAGATCTTACTAGAAGCCATTAATCAGAAGCCCACCCAATCTACTCCTGAAAGTATCATAATATTTTTGCAAGGACCAACCCAAGTGGTTTCTCAGGTCACCTAAAGATTACTCACCATTTGTATTCCTCTTTTGGGATACCAAGTTGTGGGCAAAGGTTGTGATACTAGCCTGTCTTGTAGGTAGAAATTGCTTGTGCGTGTTCTCAAAGTTACAAAACTAGTGAAAAAATCTATTGAACATAAACAATCAAAAATTTCTACAAACAAATCATTTACCATGTCAGTCTAATCCTCCAGTCTAGAAGTCACCCAAGCCTCCAAAATCCTATCATCCTAGTCTCCTAATTATGGTCTTCACATCATCCCACATCCTTTCCATCCATTATTGTCCTCCTATCCTCCCCATATCGTAGTCTAGCAGAATCATCTTGGTCATCCCTCATCCCCTTTCCATCCTCTTTAGAGTCAGTCTTTCCTCCTATCTTGAGCTTGATCCAAATCTCAATCTAAGCTTATTGACCATCCTAATCTGAGCTTTAGCTTTCCTTCCATCCTCATCCGTCATCCCCATCCAACTCATTTGAAAATCATCATGTCCCAATTCCTTCATGATGAGTTCGGTCATCCCACCTTTTCTCCCACTTTATCCTATTCCAATGATGATGATAGTCTTGTTGATCATGATGAATACTTTAAAAACCTTAGCAAGCTTGCTCCAAAAATCCCTTAGAATCCAATCATCCCTCCAAACTACCCCACCAGCTCTCCATACATATACACTAGTACTCCTTATAATACCTTTGACAAGGAAAATCCATTATCCACACCTTCTTCCTATATTGTACCCACTTATCCCCCACATCCTAATCCAAATCCACCCTCTCCTTATCCTCCAACCCATTTTCAAAATCAAGATCCTAGTCTTCCAATCTAACACCATAATCCCCATACTATTGCTCATCCACCATCCAATCTATCCTACCTTTCTCCTCCATCTCCTCCATCCTATCTCAATCTACCATCTTCCATTCCTAACTATATCACCACAAATCCCCTTCCACAAGAAACATGCATCCCTCAATCCACTTCATATCCCATTCCTCAATCCATAACCCCTACCCCATCAATTAGTCAGTCCAATTTAGACGTGATCCCCATGCCCACTTATGTGAACTATCTAGCCATGCCATCTCCTACACATATTTCTACACTTTCATTCATCCAACCAAGTTCACAGCCCATTTCTATAACTTCACATGTGGACTATGCTAGTTTCCCCCCATCTCCACATTCCAATCCTTCACCTCAATCTACATCCCAGATGTCACCAAGGAGTTTCACAAGGAAGCCAACAAAAAATCCATCTCCTAAAGCTGAAGAGTCATGTCATGTCAATCCTTCATGTGAATCCATCATTGATGAGGCTCATCCACCTCTCCCATCAACTATCCTTCTTCCATATACCCCACTAATTGATCCTCTTCCATCTCCTGACATCATTGAGTCATTCCCATGCATTGATTCTACCCAGTCCCCATCCACTTCTCCTTTTCCCAACATTATCCAAGCCACCTCTAATGAGCCTCATGATTTCACCCCTCTTCCTTCCATCATAATTGCAAAATATCCCACCCTTTCATCCATACCATCTGAAGAGTTTTCCCTCCTTCCTGCTATCATAATTGGAGAATATATCATCCTTTCATCCATCTGATCTGAAGAGTCCATCCATACATCCCCCATCACTATATCCACACCCATCCAATCTAGCAAAGATCTTGTCCAAAAGCATGTTGAATGATCCATTGAACTAAGTCAAGATCCAATCCCTTCACTCCCTCTATCGCCTATTCTATTGCTTCCATCACCCCCAATCCAAGATCCCATCATCCCAATTCTTCCAATCCAAGAGCTTATAATCCAATTTCCTCCAACTCAAAATCCTACCATCCCACTTCCTCCATTACATGATCCATTGCTCCCATCCACTCCTCCATCTCAAGATCCATTACCATCCCCCAATCCCAGTCAAGATCATATCATCCCATCCCTTCCACTTCATGATCCCCTAATAACTATCCAACCACCATCACTCTATCCCCTTGGTCCACTTATGTTTGTCAATGGTGGTGCACTTAAAGAAGAAGAAATAAGTTTCATATCTTCCACCACGATACCTAATAATGGAAGTTTATCTTATTCCCCAAGTTAGAAGTATCCTTTCTTGGATAAAATTCTCAAGAAATGGAATTATCAAGGTAAAGGCCTAGGTGCTCATGAACAAGGAAATTTGGAGCCCATATAGGACAAGAAACATCCAAAATCATGTGGTATTGGTCATACATCTGAAGAAGGCACTTCCTCCAGAAATGTTGGTACAACTAAATCCAAATTCAAACATCCTTCCAAGAGCACCACTACATCTTCCCATTGTCCCTCCAAAGCCTACAATGCCATTCCTCCTCCTCCATCATTACAACCCAAAACAACCTATCACATTCCTCCTTCATCTTCCAAATCCATTTTGGGTCCCTATGTCCCAAAATCTACCATTACATGTCCTCCACATACCAAATCCATTTTGGGGGCTTACATCCCAAAATATCATCCCCCATTTTATCCTACTCAATCCTTCATCCACCATAAAGGTCCCATCCCATACATTCCTAGTCAGGATCAACAAAGGCACAACCCAACATCTGCTATCTACCAATATCCTTCCATATCTCCATCCATAGCTCATCCATCCCATCCACCTTTGCATATTCTTTCCAATGCTCCTCACAATTTGGATACCAACTCAAAAGTGAATAAAGGAAACTATCCACAAAAATATAAGGATTTCCATGTCCACTCTAAACGACATGATCAAGAAAAGAAAAAACCAATCAAGCAATCCACAACATCCCAATGGCCACAAAGGCCCATTAAAGAAAAAGAGAAATCCAATACATCCCAATGGCCACAAAGGCCCACCAAAGGAAAAGAAAAATCTACTACATGGCCACAAAGGCCCACCAAAGCTAAAGAGAAGATGATGTGGATCCCAAAGCAAAAATATGCAATGCATCTAATAGCAATATCCACAATGGCATCCAAAGTTGCTAATCCACCACCTATTTAGTCTTCTCCTCCATCTACTAAATCCATTTTAGGTCCCTATGTCCCAAAATCTCCTAGCACAAATCCTCTGTCCTATTCACATTTATCTTCTGCAACCTGTGCACTTCATCCACTTTCCTCTCAACATGTTTCAATGTTGGTCTTGACATCATCTCCCTATCATGATCACTTTCCATCGTTCCATCCAAACTCTTTCTACCACCATCTCTCTCATCCCATGTATATCATCCATCTCACCAATCTCATCCATGCCTTTGCATAATCCACCAATCCCAATAAAGTTGTACCAACATCTCAAAAAATTAGAAGGTCAGTGAAAAATCAAAAAGTTAGAGAAAGTCAGCAACAAATTATAATATCAGTGACAGATCAGCAAAAAGTTAGCAACAAAATCAGAAAATCTATAAAAATTGGAAAAATCAAGAAAAATATCAAAAGAAAGAGAAAAGAATTCATCCAATGGTGAAAACTTGGAAATTCAAGTTCCTTGGACAAGTACCATGATGAAAACCTAGAAAATATGTGTCATGTGTAATCCTTCCATCTAGATCCACTCCACAACTGGGGGCAATTTTCCTTCCAGCACATCCTATCCAACATCTACTCCATCCTATTTGTCTCTCACCTCCTCCATTCTCCTTCAAATCTTGATATAGAAGCAAAGACCACCAGGTATACATGCTTTTGGAACACCTATCCTCTATCCATCCATCCTTCCTATCATCTTATCTTCCATCCATTTCCTTCCATCCATTCCCCTTATCCACCTACTATTCCCAAGATTCCATCTACCTTCCTCATCCTCTTATCATCTTCTTCAATCCTATCATACCCCCCCTAGTGCCTCTAAATACATGAACTATCCAAAGAAGGGGCATCTTATTCCTTGGTGACATATTCCTTGGAGACCTTATCACATCCATATTCCTTTCATCTCCCCGTCCTTTCATATCTTCCCATCTTTATCCTCCAAATCCCTATCTTCCTCCATCCAAATCCTTATCTTCCTCCAATCCTCCCATTCAAATCCCTTAGCAGTCCCTCTAGCATCAATCCCTAAGCATTTTCCTCAAATCCTTCCAAAACATACATCCCTCAATAATTCCTCTATCCACATCTCCACGTGATGCCTCCATCCAATCCTCGAGCATTCCTCTATACAAATCCTTTAGCAGTTCCTCCATTCCCATCCCTCAACATTTCCTCCATCTTTCTATCACTTGGTACTTCCCTTGTTATTGGTATCTAGCTCTAGGCTACCCCCCATGCAATCCAATGTCATCCATTCATATCCTAATGCTAGTAGAAATCTACCATCATATGAAAATCCTATCCATATCCTCTAAGCTATCCAAACCCAAACATCAATCAACCCATCCAATCACATCCTTATTTATTGTTGCAATCCTTGATCTCAATCCAATCATCATTGGGATGCATCCTTCCCCATCCATCATCACCCTACCCACCATCAGTCCATCTTGTATTTCCATATCGATAAGGGCATCATCCTGTCCATCTTTGCATCATATCCTTCATCCCCAATCCCTTGTGCATCCTATCATGTGTCTTGTACCATAGCACCAGTCATGTCCCCACCCAGGCCCATTTGTACATATGTGTCTTTAGGTCCCATCCTTTGTGTCAGTCAGTCCTTGCGTCATCATAACCTATGTCCCTATCTAGCTAGCACTTCAGCAATCATCCCCAGGCCCCTTTGAGGTTCAAGTGTCTTATATGTCTCTTGCCATAAAAATCCTAGTCTATCAATCCATCATCAGTCTTTGTAGGATGTATCCTTCCTCATACCAAACCAATCAAATCAATCATCATCCATCATCCTCCCTATGGCAAAAAGATTTTGTGAGATACTTTTTATTTCTCTGGTACTTTTGGATCTTTATTTATAATTTATCTTGGGCTTCCTTGGTCCACCTCCTCATGGTCACTACAATCCTTTATATCATGGTGTGCTATGAATGGTGGAACTTGGGGCAAGGTCTTGATCTTTTCTATCTGAGAGTCAGTCAGATATGACCCTTGCATTTACAACATATAATCCTCTATTGTTACATGGTGCACTCGGGAAATATTGCTTGTTTGTGGGTTACCCAACATCATTTCCACCTTGAGCCTTTTGGGACTCATGTGTGATGTTGGGGTAGTCCTTGCATATCTTTTTTATGTCAATACTATGAAATGCTAGTGACATTGACCTCAAGTTCTTAGTAACTTTGGTTAGTCCCTTTTGTTGCTATATCAAAATAAGTGCTCAAACTACATGGTGGTGCTCCCCTTCAGACTACCCCATGCTCAAGCTTCACTAAACATCCTCCATCCTATCAATCATCTGAAAAAAAGGTCACATCATCCCTATCTAATCTCAACAATCATCCTAAGCTAAAATCCCCAAAAAAGAATCTCCCTCACATCTCCTTTCACCCATCTTTCCCCCATAAGCACCTCATCTTGATGCAAACCTACCCACCTCCTTCACCTCACCTTCTTCCCCTTTTACTTTTGAGATGCCTTCTGGACCCCTCTTTCTTTCTCTGCCACCCTCTCAAGGGGGCATCACCCAGTCTAACATCCTAAACTGTAAATCAGGGCAATTCTACTACTAAGTCTGATGCAACAGTGGTCAGCGAAAGCCTCCAAATAGTGAGTAATGGCAAGAATCCAATCCCTCAACACCCAAGGTGAAGGGAGTCAAGTGCTAGATACCTATCATAGGTATGATCAAAGGACTTAGATAAGGTTATCACAACCCTACCATGCAATGCAACCTAATCACTAGGTTTGCCAGAGTCCCAAGTACCAACAACCAAGAGTTTACTAAGAGGTCTCCTTAGGGAAATAAGTGCTCAAACCCCATGAAATGGATACTAAGACCAAGGGTGGCTTATAAACATTTCTATGGCCTATTTAGGTCTTATTTTGATAGTTCCAATGGTTCTTTCACCATTGAGCAACTCATAAGGTTATGCTGCTGCACAAACCTAGGATTTGGCTTGTAGCCTTTTGAAACTAGTATCTTGAACCTAGTTCAAAATCCTTCCAAACAAGGTATAGATCAGATTGAGGATATTGATACCCTTTTGGGGCTTATGGGACATATCCAAGCACTAGGACTTGAAACCAAAAGGAGGTTACTATTTTAGCCAATTTTATGACAGGGCTAAAAGGCCTAATTAGGGCTAGTTTACACTACAAGTGCCTCTTCCTCCAAGCCAATGCTAAGATCAATGATGGGATACTTTGGGGTTATGTATAAAGGTTTAAAATCCTTAGTTTTGGGTCTTGGTGAATTCCCAATTAGATTTTATCATGACTATCCTAAGTCACAGTTAGGTGCACATATGGGCCTGTACACCTAGGGTTTTGTGGAAAACTCACCTCCCTATAGAACTCCACCTCTAACCTGAATTTTATGAAATAATACAAATAAAGGTTTCATTCCACCAAGGGGCATAAAATTCCCATGGTGGAATAGGGTCAAAAGAGCGAGCCTTATTTTAAACTTGCTGGAGAAACCCTCAATCCAGGTCACCACACAAAAACCTTGATATATTCTGATCTAGGATGAATTAGATCCTAAGAACAACTAAATTTGAAAGTAGATTGAACAAAAAAACTCCCAAACTAAAACACTCATGCATGCAGGTCTATACACATTCGTACCAGGGCACTATTCTTGAGGATTGCAAGGAAAATGGTTGATTTTATTGATTGGTTGCCAAATTGCATGTCTCTATCCTATCACCCACCTATAATGGCTTATATAGGATAATCCCAATGGTTACATGAGTGGTTTGAACCAACTAGACATTTGGGAGGGTTAATTACAAGTGTTTGACAACTTTTAGAAAGTTGCTCGAAAGTTGCATGACAACTTTTAGAGCAACTTTTGCCTAAGTTGCAAAATTGCAAAACTAGTGACCAAAATTGGTCCTAACCTTAACCAATGATCCAACATGGATCAAAGACCTTAAAACATAAAAGAAACTAAGATTCTAAGATTTGAGGCCCATTGACCACTTTTGACCATAGCTAGCTAGGGGCTTATAATTGTGCCAATCCTGGAGCTAGGCCTTACAGCTTGGTCTAGGTGCCTGATTAGAAACTCTAAGACACTAGATGTGTTTAGGATCCTTAGCGATGTTGTTTGATGATTGTAGAGTAGGTTCTCCTGCACCATACTCCCCTTGAGTTTTAAAACTCAAGTCCCTACTTGAGGATAGGTGTTCTACTGAAGTCCCATGTTGCTTGATTTGATCTTCAGTGAGCCATGTAGCATCAATGTTAGGGAGACCCTTCCATTTGACTAAGTACTGCATGTAATTCTTTGATCTAGTCTATTTTAGTAGCTTGGAGTCCAAAATTGCTTCAATCTCCACTAGTTTGCTTTGAGGAAGATTGGTAACATACTCTTCATCCTCAATGCTTGTGTCCTTACCCTACTCATTTAATGACCCTGTTGCAGCTTTGTATGGTGTGAGATCTACAATGTTGAAGATTGGAGAGATCTACAAAGTTGGTGGAAGGGATATCTCATAGGCATTGTCACCTATTTTGTTAAGTATGCTGCAGGGGCCTACTTTCTTCATTTGAAGTTTGGAGTATCTACCCTTAGGTAGTCTCTCCTTCCTTAGAAATGCCCAAACCCTGTCTCCTACTTGGAAATGGACCTCTCTCCTTCTCTTGTCAGCATTTTCTTTGTACTTCAAACTAGACTTTTGCAAAGTTTCTTACACTTTCTACTGTACCTTTGTGATGATCTTTGCCAGTTCTTGGCCTTGAGCACTGATTCTAAAATCAGAGGAGAGTTCCATTAGATCCAATGGCCCCTTGGGATGTAATCCAAACACTACTTGGAAAGGAGTAGTACCGGTTGACCTATTTATAGAGTCATTGAAGGAAAACTCTACTTGGGGCAGTGTGGTATCCCAGCTTTGTGAATATTTCTTGGTTAGACATCTTAAAAGATTGCCTAGGGACCTATTTACTACCTTAGTTTTCCCATCTATTTGAGGGTGATAGGAAGAGCTATAGGTGAGGTTTGTACCCAACTTCTTGAAGAGTGTCCTCCAAAAGTGCCCTTGGAACTTCACATCCCTATCTGATACACTTGTCTGAGGTAAGCCATGGATTCTAACTGCTTCTTTGAAGAAGAGATTGGCTATATGAGATGCATCATTTGTGCTCTTTCATGGTACAAAGTGGGCCATTTTGCTAAACCTATCCACTATGACAAACACACTATCAAATCCTTGCTTGGTTTTAGGCAGTCCCATGACAAAATCCATTGAAATGGATTCCCAAGGCCTTGAAGGGATTGGTAAGGGTTGGTAGAGCCCTTGATTTGTTGTCATCCCTTTAGCTTGTTGGTAAATAGTACAAGACTCAATAAAATTCTTAACTTCATTGTTCAATTTGGGCCAAAAATAACTCCTCTTTACCATGTCTACTATCTTGTAAATGCCAAAGTGACCTCCTAGGCCACCACAATTCTTTTCTCTGATTATGTTTTCTCTCATTGAACACTTGGGTATGCATAGTTGTGCTCCTTTGAATAGAAGGCCATTCTAAATCAGATATTCAAAAAAATTAGTATGATATCTGCCTTCCATCTTTATACAAATCTGATATATCTCTGAAAAATCAGGGTCATCTGGGTACAAGTGTTTGAGGGACTCAATTCCCACACTTTGTAGTTGAACTTCTTCAACCAGACCAATCCTCCTACTAACAGCATCAAAATTTTTTTTGCTACACCCTTTTGATGCTGAATGTTGAAGGTATAGGCCTGCAATCGCTCTACCCATTTGAGATGCCCGACTGATAGTTTTTCTTGTGAATTCAGGAATCTTAGTGCATGGTTGTCAGTGTAGACTACAAAATCCTTTGGGATCAAGTAGTGCCTCCATTTCTTGAGGGCTTGGACCATAGCATAGAGCTCTAGGTCATATGTAGAATACTTTTCTTGGCCTCATTCAATGTCTCTGAAAAGAAAGCAACTACCTTGCCTTCTTGGCTTAGGACTACTCCTATGGCCAAATTACTTGCATATGTCTCCACAGTGAAGACTTTGTTAAAATCAGGGAGGACCAATATAGGGTATTGAGAGACTCTATTCTTCAAGTATTGGAATGCATCATTGGCTTCCTTTGTCCATGCAAACTTAGTCTTCTTTCCATCTTTGATTATTTCAAGCATTGGTGCACACACATGACTAAGATTTTTGATGAACTTCCTATAAAATGTTGCAAGCCCATGGAAGCTTCTTACATCACTTTGATTCTGTGGTGGAGGCCAATTAATGATTGCATCTACCTTCTCAGGATCCATCTTGAGGGTACCTTGTGAGATCACAAAACCTAGGAATACAAGTTCCTTTCTCATAAACATGCATTTTTCCAAGTTGATTACCAACTTGTGCTAATGGAGTCTTCTTAGTACCTGTTCCACATGATCAAGATGGTCTTCCTTGCTATGACTGAATATTAGTATGTCATCAAGGTAAACAACAACAAATTTTCCAATAAAATCTATGAATATCTCATTCATAAGCCTCATAAAAGTGCTAGGGGCATTTCTTAAACCAAAGGGCATTACTAACCATTCAAAGAAACCTTCAGTAGTATTGAATGCTATTTTCCATTCATCTCTGGGCTTGATTCTAATTTGATGGTAACCAGACTTTAAGTCTATCTTGGTGAAGTAGCAAGCACCTCCTAGTTGATCTAGTAGGTCTTCAATCCTTGGCATGGGAAATCTGTACCTTATTGTGATTTTTTTTAGGGCCCTACTATCAATGCATAACCTCCATTTTCCATCCTTTTTAGGGGCCAAGACTGAGGGTACAACACAAGGACTGAGACTCTTTTGAATGAGCCCTCTTTCCAACAATTCAGTGACCTATTTTGCAATCTCTGCATGCTGCAATGGTGTCATTTTGTATGGTGCCTTATTAGGTAGGGATGAGCCTAGTATGAGGTCTATTTGATGACTAATGTGCCTAATGGGAGGGAGGCTAGAGGTAGGTCACTAACAGTGACATCTTTGTACTTTTGCAATAGATTTTTGACTTCATTTGGTATGGGCTCTTGTTGATCAGACCTGATGTTGTCTTTGGGCTTTGAGATTAAAAAAAATGGCTCACTATTAGATTCTTTCAATGTTTTTAACATCTTCTTTTCCCCCATGATAATCACAGTGGGTTCTTTTTTAGTTTTACTATCTAGTAGGGGCTTCATAGTGAAGGTCTTCCCATCTTTGGTGATGGAGTAGGTGTTTTTCCTACAATGGTGTACGACATCAACATCAAATTGCCAAGGCCTACCTAGAAGAATATGTGAGGCATCCATCTCAACTACATCACAAAGAACCTTGTCTTTAAAATCTGTAATTGAAAACTCTATCCATGCTTGTAACCTATTAAAACTCTATCCATGCTTGATGAGAGCCAATTATAACCTATTTAATGCCCTATTTTAATCCATCTTACGCACTTTCCTACTCCATTTGTAATCCATTTCATTCCATTTTACCATTATAACATTGCATATAGTTTAATATAATTAAGTAGTATTTAATATTGTTTTGGGATTAAAATATGGAAACTACATTAATTGGTTTCTTTTACTAATCTTTATAATTGCAGCATGTTCACTAATGGGTGTAGATGTTCCTATCACCTATTTCATACTTTCTTCCTATCGCATGTTGAATAACACTCTCTACCATTCACTTTCCCTCCAATCATTGGAGGATACAATGCAATATGGAACCTTCTTGTTATGATGGAATGACTTCTCACATAATACGTGAGGCTGCTATGCTTTTATGGACTCTGTAACTCCCTCTCCACCAACTATATTGCAAGCAATATTCTCAAGCTAGCCATGAATAGAATAATACCTTGTACGGTGATTAAAATAAACAAGCTCATTTTAGACATTTAACAAAAACAACCAATCCCGTGCTGCAGGAAACTGAGTTGTTATTGCTGTTAAGGAAGTGAACTTGCCATTTCCATGCCTCACGTGAAGACAAACTGCATTGATACAATTTTGGAAAAACCTTTTCAAGTCCATATTAGATGATGACAATGATGCTAGCTGGAATGATAACAAATCATTGTCTACTCTTAGCACGTATCTGAATGCTGGTATTATTTGTATGGTGATGGAGGGCTTTTTACGTGGTAGAAACCAAACTTGTTCTTTCCTATTTTCTGTTGCAACTGCCTACGGCTTGAAACATGTTTGTACATTGGCTACTATCTCTATGCTGGTCTAAGTTATGTATGATGTTGCATCTATATAAGTAGCATGAGAAGGAGGATATAACATATAGTTCTAAAAACACACAGCAGTGTACTGGTTTTACAGAATACACAGCATTGTAATAGATCATTATTATTTGGAAATATAAAGTTTATACCTGCATGATTACAGAGACTTAAGACTACTGCTTGATTTCATCACCAGGCGGCTGAGAAGGAAGGGCCCACTCCAACGTTACCTGGTGATCTCATTTCATTTCTGTATGAAGTGTGTTTAAGTTAGCTTCCATTTTTATTTTAATTAGCTTAACATTATGCAGTATATATTTAATCATAGTATATTATTTTATATATTCAATATTTGTATTTGATTAGATAATAATATTACATATGAAATAGATTATAAGTTGATAATTTCTTAAAGAGTTGTAGTTATGTTTATTACAAATTAGTTTTTATTGAGTTATTTACGTTTCTGATGTTCCTGTCACCAGGAAGTGACAGTTCCTGTCGCTGGGATTTACTTGGCTTTTCATAGATTCAATTTCATGTGTTTTAGATGCACTCATAAGCCCTCATTTCACAATTATCATCCCTTGATAGAATATTGCTCGGATACCTTTCGTAAGCTTACGCTCTTGGATTGACACGTATAGACCAGCAAGAAACTTCATTATAAATCATTAATTCTTCTTATTATTTGCCCCAGTGTTGGCCTATCACAATGGTGTATGACATCAACATCAAATTGCCAAGGCCTGCCTAGAAGAATATGTGAGCCATCCATCTCAACTACATCACAAAGAACCTTGTCTTTAAAATCTGCAATTGAAAACTCTATCCATGCTTGTTCTGTCACTAGAGTTTGTTGGCCTTTGGTTAACCATGATACATGATAGGGGAAAGGGTGTGGCTTCTTAGTAAGGTTTAACTTCTAAACCATTTTAGAAGACACAAGCTTTTCAGTTGAACCAGAATCAATAAGGAGATTGCATACCTTTCCATGACATTTGATCTTTGTCCTGAAGAGATTCTTTCTTTGTGGAGGCTCTTGGGTTTGTGGTACTTGAAGGAAGACCTACCTCATCATTAGACACACTCCTTCTTTTGGTTCCAAGTCTCTAGCATCAGCATTGTCTTCTTTCTTATCTTCTTGGACAAGTTGTGCTCTCCTCTCACCTTGGTTATTGTTGTTCCTCTTCTCAGGGCATCTTCCTGCATGGTGTCCCATTTGGTTGCAATAAAAACACTTCAATGGTCCATTACCTATTCCTGAATTTGTCCTTCCCCTAGTGAAAGGTCTTCTTCCTCCATAGTTTCCTCTTGAATTAGAGTCACTATTTTCCTTATCTCCTTGGTTAGGGGTCTTGCTGCTGCTGCCACTACTTTGTCCCTTGTTCTAAGAGTTTTTGCCTCTAAAACTCTTCCCACTATCATTACTCTTCCCTTTGCCAAAATCCTACTTTCTCTTCCATTTTTCCTCTACCTTAAGTGCCATTTGATAGCACCTATTGACTATGGTAGGGTAGTGTAGACTCAACTCTTCTTGAATGGATACTTTCAAGCCATTCATGTACCTTGCTAGCTTCTCTTCCTCATCTTCAGCCATATTGGTCTTCATGCATAATTTCAAGAACTCCTTGGTGTATGAGCCTACATCCATGTCCTTTTATTTTAGACTTTGCTTCCTCCTATGGAGTTGTACCCCATAGTCCTCAGGCACATATGTCTCTTTGATCAATGCTATCATCCTATTCCATGAATTGATCATGTTATTCCCATTCTTCACCCTCTCTATTTGGATGAAGTTCCACCAAGTTAGGGCTGCTCCCTTCAACTTGGATCTTGCTACCTTTACCCTCTATTTTTTAGGGATATCTTCACATTCAAAGAATGTTGTCAATGCCTCTATCCAATCCAAGGCTAGATCAACATTCATCTTGCCATTGAAAACTGGAAAATCTATCTTCTCCTCCATGGTTCTTCTCCCCATGGACTTCAAGGCATCTATGAAAGGTCTTTGGTCTGCAAGGATATGCTGATTAGGATCATCCTCCTCTTCTTCACTCCCTTCTTCATTTTCAGACTCACCTTTGTCCTTGTCATCAAGCTTCTTCTAAAGTTCTTGAAGCCTCTTATTTAAGGCCTTATTTGCAGCCTTTTTCTCTCTCACCATCTTTGCTAACTCACTATTTGTAACCCTTGCACGGATCTCCTCATTCTTAGGATCAGACATAGCTCTGATACCACTTGATGTAGCAGTGGTTAGCGAAAGCCTCCAAATAGTGAAGTAATGGCAAGAATCCAATCCCTCAACACCCAAGTTGAAGGGAGTCAAGTGCTAGATACCTATCACAGGTATGATCAAAGGACTTAGAGAAGGTTATCACAACCCTACCATGCAATGCAACCTAATCACTAGGTTTGCCAAAGTCCCAAGTACCAACAACCAAGAGTTTACTAAGAGGTCTCCTTAGGGAAATAAGTTCTCAAACCCCATGAAATGGATACTAAGACCAAGGGTGGCTTATAAACATTTCTCTAGCCTATTTAGGTCTTATTTTGATAGTTCCAATGGTTCTTTCACCATTGAGCAACTCATAAGGTTATGCTGCTGCACAAACCTAGGATTTGGCTTGTAGCCTTTTGAAACTAGTATCTTGAACCTAGTTCAAAATCCTTTCAAAGAAGGTGTAGATCAGATTGACAATCTTGATACCATTTTGGGGCTTATGGGACATATCCAAGCACTAGGACTTGAAACCAAAAGGAGGTTATTGTTTTAGCCAATTTTATGATAGGGCTAGTTTGCACTACAAGTGCCTCTTCCTCCAAGACAATGCTAAGATAAATGATGGGATCCTTTGGGGGTATGTATAAAGGTTTAAAATCCTTAGTTTTGGGTCTTGGTGAATCCCCAATTGGATTTTATCATGACTGTCCTAAGTCACAGTTAGGTGCACATATGGGCCTGTACACCTAGGGCGTTGTGGAAAACTCACCTCCCTATAGAACTCCACCTCTAACCTGAATTTTATGAAAGCATAAAAACAAAGGTTTCATTCCACCAAGGGGCATCAAATTCCCATGGTGTAATAGGGTCAAAAGAGTGAGCCCTATCTGAAACCTGCTAGAGAAACCCTCAATTTGGGTCACCACACAAAAACCTTGATATCTTCTGATCTAGGATGAATTAGATCCTAAGACCAACTGAATTTGAAAGTAGATTGAACACAAAAAATCCCAAACTCAAACACTCATTCATGCAATTCCATACACATCTGTACCAGGGCACTGTTCTCGAGGATTGCAGGGAAAATGGTTGATTTTATTGATTGGTTGCCAAATTACATGTCTCTATCCTATCACCCACCTATAAGGGCTTATATAGGATACTCCCAATGGTTACATGAGTGGTTTGAACCAACTAGCCATTTGGGAGGGTTAATTACAAGTGTTTGACAACTTTTAGAAAGCTGCTTGAAAGTTGCATGACAACTTTTAGAGCAACTTTTGCCTAAGTTGCAAAATTGCAAAACTAGTGACCAAAATTGGTCCTAACCTTAACCAATGATCCAAAATGGATCAAAGACCTTAAAACATAAAAGAAACTAAGATCCTAAGATTTGAGGCCCATTGACCACTTTGACCATAGCTAGTTAGGGGCTTATAATTGTGCCAATCCTGGAGCTAGGCCTTACAACTTGGTCTAGGTGTCTGATTAGAAACTCTAAGACACTAGATGTGTTTAGGATCCTTAATGGTGTTGTTTGATGATTTTAGAGTAGGTGCTCCTGTACCAAAGTCTAGTCTTCATGTCATCTATTTATTTCTAAAAACATCTTTGAAACAATGTTATTTTAACACTATGTCAAAGAACGGCAAAATGTAGACACCTAAATTTGATTAAATTATTTAGTAATATTATTTAGTTTTCTCCTAGGATATCTGATTAATTAAAAATTATTATTTGATTAATTTTTTTCATCCCTTAGTTAATTAATTTAATTAATTAACTATAGTCCAATTAATTATCTAAATTACAAACCTATAGTCTGATAATTAATTAAATCCTTATTCATCTATTAATTTAAATGGATATAATTATCTAAATAAATTAATTCATAAACCCCTTTTTCCTCCCACTTGGAATTAAATAAAACATTTAATTCTATAACCCATACTAATCCTCCTTAATTAGCTAATAACCCATGCTTAGCTAATATAACCCTCCACTCATTCTCTCTCCTCCCATCACATCCTCCTAATCCCCCACTTACCCTCTAATCCAAATCTAATCACCCCTTAAACATTTGCACAATCATAATCCAAGGATTAAGAAATGCTAAACCATCTCAAGTCAACCCTCATGTCACATCACCACATCCTCCAATGCCAAATGATAAAGTCTCTTACACATCTCTTACACACTTGTCCCCTCTCACATCTCCCAAAGTGGTCACATTCTTCAAGGATTTGGCCTCTCCTCTAATCCTCCCCCATTGTGACACTTGTCACAATGCTATACATTTGAGAAAGCATAATCTATGTGCTCTCTCTTGGATGCATCTCAACCCTTCCTCAAGTTTGCATCTTGACCATCCATTCACCTCCCATTTACCTTTAAATTGAAGCTCCTTCTCCTTCATTTTCTTCCATCTTTCATGCAAAGTTATAATGCTAGTTTGAGAGCCTAAAAACTACCAAGCTACCATTATAATGCCAAAATATCCATTGAAGCTTGATCATTAGCATTTGAGCACACATATCTCCATCATTTGGACAAAATCTCTTCAATTAGGAAGGTTTGCATTGCTGGTGGTTTTAGTTTAAGCTTTCTTTGGTCTTAGCATAAGTGTTTATCTAGTTTGTTTTGTTGAATGTTTAGCTTGCTTTCCATTCCTTAACACTACATTTTAGCTATTACAATAGTAAGCAAGAATAATGGATAAATAATATTATCTGTGGACTTATGAAATATTAACAAAGCTTAAAAAAGGATTATTACCCTTTACCATCACTGGATGAAGTGTTGCAAATTTTTAATGAATCTTAGATGATGTCATTTGTAGAAAGTTATTCAGGATATAATCAAGTGATGGTGAAAGAAGAAGATGGATTGAATATTTCATTCAAAACAAAGTGATACATTTTCCTACAAAAGAATTCCTTTTGGATTAATCAATATTGGATCTACTTTCCAGAGGGCCATGTATATTTCCTTCCATGATTTAGTTGGGAAATGCATCATTATATAAATGGATGACCTCACAATATTTTCCAAAGGAAGAGAGGATCATGTAACATATATAAGGAAGATTATATAATATATCTCAATCCAAATAAGTGCATGTTCAGTGTCACCAAAGGAGATTTTTTGGCACATGTAATTTTAGAAAAATGGAATTTTAATTGATCTAGATCACATTGAGACTATTTCTAGAATATGCTTTCCTACAAGTCAAAAGGAATTGAAGTTATTCTTTGGCAAGATCAAATTCACTAGGGATTTCATAACTAGATTTTCTATGATAGTGAAGACATTACATGTCATTTTGAAATAGGGCATGAAGATAGATTGGCCACCTCAAAAAAATAAATCATTTGAAGAAATTAAGCAAGCCATTAGAGATTCTTTAGTACTCATTGATCCTAATTATTCTAGGTCTTTCTTCTTGTACTCGTATTCCTCAGAGAACACATGTGTAAGGATCCTCAATCGAAGAAGAGATGGAAAATATGAGCATCTAATTACATTCATGAGTGCACCATTGAATGATGTAGATTTGAGGTATCTAAATATTGAAATAAAAGATTATGCTTTGGTGAAGGCCATAAATAAATTTAGGTATTACATTTTGAGAAGAAAGGTGCATGCCATAGTTCTTGACATAGAAATGAAGCCACTATTAATATAGAATTAATTGGGAGAAAGAAAAGGAAAGTAGTTAACCACCATCCAAGAGTATACCATTGAAATACAACCAATAAATTTAGTCCATAGAAAAGATCTAACATAGATAATTGCCACAACAAGACCCAAATTAGTACATAAACTTATGTACTATATGAGGTATCCCTAAGTTGGTGGTATGATGACACCATTTATTATATGCTAAAACATTGGTGTCCCTTTCATTTGATCCCCATATAGAGTAGATCCTTAAGAGTGAAGAGTAAATATTACATGCTTCAAGGATTTGTGTTGTATAGTAGAAATAACGAGGGGATCTATTTGATGTGTGTTGGAAAGGAATAAACAAGAAAAATCATGGAAAACTTCCACAATAGATCTAGAACTAGTCATGGAAGCAGTTTGGTCGCAAATCATCAAAACTCAAGAGCATGATACTATTGGCCTACACTATTCAAAGATACATATGAACATGTGAATGCATGTCACACCTAGTAGGTCATTACTCAGTGAAAAATCTTGCTATGCCATTGCAATATGTTATTGAAGTATGTCCTTTTTCTACGTGGGGCTTGGACTTTATTGGAACATATAGAGATTGAGATAACCCATGGTATGATTGAAGCCGTATCCTCCATATTATAACATGATGATGTAGGTATGATGGCACACCCCACTTATATTCAATACATTGCAAGTCATGATTCCATGTTACTGATAGTAGTGATTTAACCTTGACAACATGAAGCCATGCACATAGATACACAAAGGAACATTATGTGTTGGAAAGTTGTCTATATTGAGGCATATGACTAGATAGAGTGTTGTCATTATGGCAACAGAGTCATCTAGTAGTTTGGAGTTAGCGCACTTGATGGAAAGATCAGAATTCGGTTAAGTGTTGAAGACTCGACAGTATACAAAGTTCCTGCAGCTCAGAGCATCAGCACACATGTGTACGGATGAATTATGGTATGCACCTTGGAAGTTAAGTTTGTTAGAATATACTCATACTTAGTCTATGAGTGCATAAGCAGATGCACAAGGATGAGAAAGTTACAGTCAGTTGAAGTTGCACAGATAGTGTGTGCTAGCAGAGAATAGAGCATGGAGCCGACAGTTAGTATTTTGGTTTGTGGATATAATGTAATATTGTAAAGGCTATGTGCCCATTGTATTTAGGTTTCCAACATGTTTATATGTATAATTGTAAGCACACTTAAGCCAATTCATTTGGAAGTGTTGTTTGTAATTAGTTATAGGGCTGGCCTAATTGTGTATTTTGTATGAGCATATAAATATAAGATGCACCCATTGTATTTGGTATGGAAGTTGATAGAAAGTTGTAATAAGAAGAGAAGAAGTGTGAAAAGACACTAGAAGATGTATTAGATCTTTACAAGAGGTCAAAGCATCAGCGCATCAAAGGAACTAAGCTGACAAACAATGTCACAGTGACAGTTCATCCTACAGATATAGTGTGTATCTGAGATTAGAAAGTTATAGCCTTCACCACTTGAGTAGTGAGCTCTAGGATAGTGCGTCCTCTCCCCTAACAAGGATGATTGTAAAAGAATCCTAATAGGGTCTGACCCTTAACAAGTTCTACTGTACTTAAAGCATTGTAAAGCTACTCTTAACATGGTAAAGGATCTTCTAAGAAGGATCACAAAACACTAGTGCAAAATATTAGTGGGTGTTAATTCCCACCAAGGTTTTTACCTATTTGGGTTTCCCCATAACCATATTGGTGTCATGTGTTGATTTCATGTTTCATATTTATGTGAATGTTTAATTTAGTACTTAAGCATTTAAGTTTAGTATAAAGATTAAAGTGAAAAGTTAAAATACAGTGAACACTAATTCACCCCCCCTCTCAGTGTTCCCATTCCTAACAATTGGTATCAGAGCTCTTGTCCTCAGCAAAGAATTTTAACCACTTGAGGAGATCATGGAAAAAATAGAAATGAAACATCTAAAAAGAAATCTTGAAGCTTCTCTTGAAGACTTGGACAAGTCAGAAAGAGAATCTGAAGAACTAAGGGATAAACTCAATGATGCTCAATTAGTCATAAAAAAGCTAAGGAAAGATTTGAAAGAATGTGTGAGGCCTCACCCTGAGCCTATCATAGTCATTTCATTTTGCATATGAGATAGACATACTTTATGATTATATTTTGATGTTTATGGATTTTACCGATACTCTATGTTGTGGTTTTATCGCTTTAGTAGTTTGATGAACATTACAGTATGATTTGGATGATGATTATTGAGACATCAGTTGAAACTTACATGTGTGTTTTTAATTCTATTTTATGATTGATTATGGTAATGAAGTTTAATTGTAAATCAAATCTTATATGTATGCAATGTTTATGTTTCAAGTTTAATTTAGTGATGAATTAAATATATTCATGATAAGATTTATGTTACTTATAAATGAATGATTATGCCTTGTGAAAACTTTGATTTAATTATGATTGATTACTTGAGAATTATTTGATTATTAATGTTATAGAATTACATGTTTTATTTCCTTGGACTACTGATATTGGACTTGAGTGTGCAGGGAAATAGGCCATGGTAAATTCGGGGAATTGTCACAGAGACTTTAATGTGAAAATCAGTCTGAGCCAAGGTTGCTTCTAGTGAGAAGCCAAAAATCTCATTGTAATGTATTTAATTTGTATTAGTATGTTGCATGAATGTAATTGATTTTATGTTAATTATAAATGTTTTTATTTTGTGGAGAATGCCCAAGTGGATATGCCACATGGCTTGTGACATGTCTCTTTATGTTTGTGTCACTTGACACATGTGTGTACTAGTGGCCATGACATGTCCACTTGGGGATTGGTTGAACACCAACCTAGGAAGGTACCCTTTAGGATCCCCATGAAAATCACTTGGATTGGGAGCTTGAGGTGTTGTCATATCTTTGAATTTCGAATTTGAACTTATCATGCACTTTTGGAAGGTTAAAAAGGCACCTAGGGGAGATTTTTGGCCATTTTTAGTTACCCCACTTGTTATACCATAGGGTAAGGGTCATTTTTCCCCAAAGGATAACCCTTGGTTGACCAAATGACCCATCCAAAAGTTGGTTTACCAAGATGGACGAAAATAAACTTTTGGGACCAAGTTTTGGAAAGATCACCACCCACTAAGAAGGAAGTCCTTATTCCACCTTTTTAGCTTACCTTTGTAAGAGACCAGAATTGGAAACCTTGTAAGGGCCTTAGGGAAGACCACCTAATAGGAATGAAACCTTATCCATAGGAGAGTGTGTAGAGGCCTTTTTAGAGGGGACTCTTCTTTTGGAAGAGTTTGACACCCACTCTCTAGTTTTGGAGACTCAGCTAGTTTGGAGGACCTTGGATAGTGGAAAGCTCTTCATTAACTATCTTCCATTAGCTTGGATCAAGGTTGGTGGCTTCCTTCACTTTGTTGTTTTTAGTTTTTCATGTTGAGAGGATGAGCTCTCTTGAATGTTATATTCTTTGTATGCAAAATGTAGATATTATTCCTCTTGTATTTGTATGTGTTGTGAGCTTGATGTTATTGTAATAATGGAGGATTTGTGATTCTTTAGTTGTTGTAGTTTTATGTTTTCTTGTGTTGTGAAAATGTATTTTTTGTAGATGTTATGAGAATCATGAACTTTTTGTTGAGCATGATTTCTTGTATTGTAAATGTGTAGTTTCATTGTTGTTTCTTGAAGTTTTCTTTTATGTGTTGCAATGTTTTGTTGAGGGAGTTCTCAAGGCCATACTCACCCTTGGGAGGGAAGAGTAGCCTTGAGGGTGAAGGGATTGTTGGGACATTCTAGGGTGTAGAGTCTCTCCTTGGATAGGAGAGGGATGCAACATGGATGTATGGGATCCATGTAGCCATCTCTATTTTATGTTTTGTATTTTGGGGGTCATAAGGAGTTATAGAGATTGTGTTTGTGGAGAGAGATATTTGATGAGGAAGCCAAGTGATGGCTTAGCTCTCATCAAGAGATGTGCTTTCTCCTCTTGGATTTGGTTCCACCTTCACCCTATTTGAGTCATGTTGAGACTCTATGTGATAACCTTGGAAGGGAGATTTCTTTTGGTGTATGTTTTATGTTGTTGTGTTTGTGGGCTTGCATGAGTGCTCTCCTTGTCTTTGTGATGGTTCCCCTAGCTCGAGGGTGGCTTCATAGAAGCCTAGGTTGGGAGGTGAGCACTCCTTGGCCTATGGATTTTGTATTGCAGGAATTTAGAGCCTTTGAAGACTTCATGGTTGGAGTTGGCATCTTGAAGAGTTGTTGATATTTCATTTTTGATGATGGAACACTTTTGTATTGTGTTTAAAGCCATTGTGAGGATATCTTGTGATATCCATGAGTTCAATGTATTTTGGTAATGGAGTCATCACTCCAAGTTTTGTGAATGTATCAAGTGTTGTTGTATTAAAGATGTAAAGAGATTTATGGATATTTTGTTGATAATCTTATTTTGGTTAATATGAAATATTGTTCCAAAGGAAGTTGTCAATGTAGTATAGTGTTACTTTGAAAGCCTCTTAAATTATGTAATTCTGATATATGTATCAAGATGTTTGTTAAAATGATGATGATATTGTAGTAATGAAAATTAGTTCCCTTGAGTTCTTGAAATGGTCATTGAAAAATAATAATGATAGTGTTGTTGTTAGTGTATAGTGAATAATGAAAGGAAGAGTTCACTAAATTTTGTTGTAGAAATCTCATTTGTAATTGAATCACTAATATGTAAAAATAGTTATTCATGTTTAAGCTCAAGTTGTAGAAAAAAAAAGGAGAAAGTTATCAATTTAAAAGTTTAGATGTTGTTGTTGATAAAACTTCATGTTACAATCATAGTTAGTTTTACTTGTATGTAAAAGTGTTTCTCTTTAAATAATTAGTCACTTCTCTACAAGTTAGATTCTTAGAAAAATCTATAAATGGACTCTAGCCTTTCACCTTTTAAAATTGTGACAACAAAATAAACTATGAAAGAGTAAATATTGAGAGATGAAAAAGTTATCAAAAACAAGTGAAAAATGCAATGCAAAATAGAAAAAGACCACCTACAGGTCTCTGGAAATTGTATGGGAAAATTTCCCATACAATTTCCAATACCACAGTAATTTTAATAATATATTTTCCAGCCATGTGGATTAAACAAAAAAAAAAATCATGTACCTAAGCCTATACTACCCCTCTAGAGTCTAATCCTTGTTGGGGGACCACTTGGGTTTCCACCCCAAAGGACTCATAGATAAACTCTTTAATAAAATATAGATATACATATATATTCCTCTTTGAAAGGCCCCTTTTGAAAAAAAAAACTAAAACTTTTAAAAATATTTATATATGCCTTTTCAAAAAAAGCATATGCCTTTTCCCAGGCTTTCAAAAAAAAAGTTTATTTTAAAATAAACAAAAAAAAAATAATAAAATAAATTTTTATAAAGAAAATATTTTAAAAAAAATTAATTTAATTTAAAGTGGGGGGGGGGGGGGGGGGGGGCGCGGGCCCCACACCCCACTGTTGTGACAAGGAGCTGCTGGACGACAGACAGCCCTGCGCAGCAGGGAGCTGCCAGACAGTAGACAACCCTGTGCGGCAGGACTGCTGCCGTGTGCAGCAGGCCCCACCAATCCCTTAGGGACTTAAAACAAATGCCAAAGTTAAAATTTAAAACCCTTTTTTTTTAAATTTATTTTTTTTGTATTACATTATATTAATTAATATGTATATTAATGTGTGTGAGTGATTTACACCTTCATGAAATAACAAGATTAACTAAGAACAACAAGAATTAGAGCAAAATAATCTAACAAATGCACAATTAATCTATCAACATCTCATGGTTCTCTAAATTGAAGTAGTAAGTGAGGCTCTCAGCTGCAAATCCTCACTAGTGACACTCTAATTATGAGAATTGAACTAAGAATGATATGCAAACTAGATCTAATTATCAAATTCTAGCTCTATTTGATAAGAAAATCTACAAAATGATCAACAATTAAGCTAATTATAAATGAAAATGCTAAGTGAGTGATGTGGATGCAAATTGCAAGAGCTTTGCTGCAATTCAAAGATATGGAGTGGATGAATAATGCCTCAAAATGCCTTCTATTTATAGGATTTTCCCAAGGGTAGGGGGTAGAGTGAGATAACCATGGTTATGCTTGGGTAAGGTCAATTGGCTTTGCTTTGTCCCTAAATTTAAATGGTTTCAAAAAGCTGGACCATTTCAACAAAAGTGAGTGATTTGTGTCCATTTTGTCTCCTTTTTTGCTTTGTTGAGGGAAATTCATATTTATTAATTAATTAAAGTAATTAAATTTAGCCATGAAGGGTAAGAGGTTCATTTTGATTTTTCATTTCAACAACTATGTCATTAATTGAATTTAATCAATTTCTTAGTGTTTTTCCCCTTTTCAAGCTTTATTTAATCATTTAATCATTTAATTGAATTTTCTTTTGATTTGAATTGGCTTTGTTCCATTTATTGATTTTTAGTGCTATTTTGATGATTTGATGCACCTTTTGATTGATTTAAGCCTTTTGCCAATTTTCTGTGTCTACAATTAATTAATAATTAATGTTTATTTTTGTTTTTAATAATAATATTTATTTTATTCAATATTTTAAATATTAATTATTATAATTTAATAATAAATTTATTAATTATTTTACAATATTTAATATTTATATTAATTAGTATTTTCAATATTAATTATTATAAATATTAACTAACAATTAATTTGTTATTTTATATTTATGGACAAAAGTATAAGTAATTTTATTGAATTTTTTTTTATTAATTAATGGCTTATACACTTAGATTGACGATAATAATTATATTGATTAGTTGATAATATTTAATATAATTATTATTATAAGATAATAAACATTCATTTGCTAGTAATTAAGAAAGTCATTATCAGCTAATAATATATTATTCTTTTATGTCCGTAAATAATAATTGTATTAATTATTAAACTCTAATAATTAATTATAATTATTATTTAAAAATGAAAAGAAATTTTGTGCTCACTTAATTTTAAGAACATTGAAATGGGGAAATATTATTATTAGATTTCTTTCCTAGTCATATATAATTCTCCATGCCTTAATGAACGGATCTTATTGACACATTGTAGTATAGCGTTAGTTATAGGGTCATCTATCTGGTATTAGTATCCCTAAACTCATAAGATGGTCATATCCTAAATGTTGGGATCACCTCGGTTACAACCTCACTAGCTAGATAGGACCCCTTGATAAAGCTAATTCCTCTAGAAACCTTTTCTTCAACGTTGTAAAAGGAATTTTGTTTCTAACTCTTTTCAAAACTATAGATCCTCTATTAACCATCAACATAAACTTAGATTTATTTTACCTTACTTAAAAAAAAGGTTGGTGTGTTTTAGAGTGATATTTTATGGGCATGACAGAATGCTATACCAGTAATCTAGGAACAATGGTCAAGAAGCTCAATGAAGAAAACAAATCCTTAAAAGAACAACTTGAAGAGTTTGATGATAAGCTGACTAATAATCAAGAAGTCTATGATGAACAGATCAAAGAGAACCTTCAGCTGAATGAAGAACTAAGGCAAGAAAACATGGAAATCTTGGAGCTAAGGAATAGCAAAGAAAGCTTGGAGTCCGAATTGAAAGAAGCAAAGAATCACATTGACAACTTACACACTAGTTATGATTTGATAGAATCTCAGTTGTATGCAAGAAGAGCCAAATGAGACACTAGCTGTATTGGATACAATGAAGCACAAAATTAGATTGACAACATGCGAGCTAGAAAGGATTCACAAAAGGACTCTACTGATGCTGAAAAGACTAAAGATCAAACCAAAGATAATGGTGGACCACCTAAGAATGAGTGCAAGCAAGTAGAACACACTTGTTTTGCATGTAACAAGCATGGACACATTGCAAGGAACTGTACAGAGGTAAAACCTTTTAATGGCTACTGTTATTCATGCAACAAGTTTGGTCATAGAGCTATGAATTGCAAGACTAGTAAGAAGAATAGGATTCAACAAGATCAGAGAAATTAGAATCAGACAAATGTAAGAAGTTCTTAGAATGTTACATCCCAGATATGTAACTATAATGGTGACACAACAAAACAATGCAAAATGGTGACTCATGTCAATGCACCAAGGAATATAAGACCTCCAGTCATTTGTCACTCTTGTAACAAGGCTGAACATATCTCAAGGTTTTGTAGATCAAGGACGCAAGGTCAGGGAAGCCCTAAAAAGGTTGATGAACCAGTTTTGGATCTTGCAGGGGAAGTTAATTTTGTCAAAGCCTCAGATGATGCAAGCATGATTTGGTTAGAGAAAAATAATGATAAGACTGATGAGAATGTATTGGATGCATCCGTAGTGGACACACCCTCTACATTTGGATGAATGGCCCTCAGGGTCATAGGGGGAGCTAATTTAGCTCTAGACCCTTGTGTGGCTGGTATACTCATCCTCAGAGTATGCACCTTTGGACTTAAGCTTTTGTAGTATAAAGGTGCCTATGTGTAAGAGCCCACATGCTGATTGTGAACAAAACTCGAGTTAGAAATTTTGAAGTGACAACTTGGTTTACATGACTTGCATTAATGGTAGAATTTTCACTTTAAAGTACACAGAAGTTATTTTATTGCTCATTGCATTCAAATTAAAAGTGATAGGAGAGCATAAAGAGCCTTGGAAGTTGTTTTGAAGACTTGGAGATTGATCCATCAGTGATTTGCAGTAATTATCAGTGCATTTGGTTGGTTGCAGAAACCCTAGATTGATGCATCGATTCAGAAGTCTTCGGATCATCTTGGAAATTAGTTGGAAAGTGATTAAACAAGTAAGTCATGGCCACTCCCATTGTTTTTGATGTTGTTGAGAAGAAGAGATATGTATTCAAGAAACATCCTTTCAAGTCAACCAGTAGGGTTGGATAGGTTAAGGGCGCACATGGATACCATTTTGAAACAAGACAAAACATTCATGGATGAATATGCTAAATTGAATGATAATCCTATTGTTGAGTATGCTATGGCATATGAATTCTATGAGATAGAATGGATAAAGATTTTATTGAGTAGAATTCATGATGATTTATTTTGGATTGGTGATGTACCAGTTAGAATCACTAGTGACTTGATACATGAGATGACAGGCCTTTCTAGGATAGGCGCCATCCTTCCTGTGGGCAAGGATGTCAGAAAAATGGTTGAGAAAACATGTAAGTCAAGGAGCGATAGGCACGACATGAGAATTGAGCCTATTGAGCAAGAAGACATCAAATTGATGTCAATGATACTGGGATACAGGTTTCATCACACCAGCAGGGTGAATAGTGTGTCTGCGGGCACTATTCTAGCAGCCATCAGACTTGTGAAAGAAGATGGGGAATTCAACTTGTGTGAGATCTTGCATGCATAGTTGATTGATAACATCAAGGCCATCAAGCATGACAAGACAAATATATTCAAGTTTGGGTCATGAATCATTTACATGTATCTTCATATAGTTGGGAAGATATTAGATTTGTATTTGGACAAGTCCATTCCAACCATGCCTTAGATATCCCAAAAATCATCCATTGAAATCACATTAAGGGATTATATAACATTGGAATTGAAGACCTTCAGGATCAAGATGCAAATGAGGTATAGAATTCTAGAAAGCATTATGGAAAAGTATAAGGATACTATTTGCTTTATGGTAGAAACAGATACAACTTGTATGGAAGTTGTTGAACCAAGAACTAAGTGAATTCATCCACTTGGCTATGAGGTAGAGGAACAGGTCCTTGAAGCATATGCACAGGTACTACTATCAGCCCCCAAAGATCCTAATGAACCTAGGTGGGGAACATATCAGGAGAAAATAAGAGAAGTAGATGCAAAGCTAAACATCGCAACAACACAAAGAAAGGTTGCTAAAGTCACATTAGAGATCTTAAGGATTCATGGTGTATCTCAAGCAGACCTTGATAAAGCAAGGGATGAAAAGATTGCTTTGGAACTAAAGAGCGCAGATGCAGCTAAGGAAGAATGACATGACCCCAAGATGAAGAAGATAAAAATTGAAAAATATGATAGTTAGAAGGGTAAAGAAGATGATACTTCTTCTACGCCCAAAGAAACCATTGACCTTACTACTCCTCCCGAGTATAAGGCAATGCCAAAAAGGAAGAAAGAGGTTGGCACCAATCATCCATCCTCATGACTCACAAGAAACAAAATGAACACTCAAGAACCTCCTGAAGTAAGCTTCAAACCTAGTCTCAGTGTGCTAAGTGCTAGAATAGTTGATGAGGGAAGAAGTGATCAAGTAGGGAAATTCTATGACAAGTACAATGAAATAGACAAATATGAGATTCATGGTATGTTGGTCAAGCACATGTTAAAGTTCAAGAAAATAGTCTTGGAACTTAAAACAATGATTCTTGATAAAGTATGGAATATCCTTGAATTCCAAAAGAGACAAGCTATTGAGGAAGATCTATGGATAAGGGAAAAGATTCTTGATGATACCCTTCCTGTATGTGAGCTAGAAGAGAAGAAATTGCTGTTAGATCTAGTGAAGCCTCACCTCAGAAAAAAGATAAGAACTCTGAACATAATGGATAATAATTATGAGTTAATTGCAAAAGAGATAGAAAAATCCTTTGAGAAGGTATTTATGAATAAAAACATGTATCTACCTATTGCGCCCACAACTAATGTACCCACAAAGGTCACCAAAGGGTTAGAGACCATTAAGGAACAATCTACAGGTCCTCAAGATTTAGTGCCTATAGTGAAGTACAAATAGAGTTAGATAAGTTTGCGCCCATGTCTAAATCACTCAAGGACAAGACCATTATGATTGATATTGTGGAGATAGACATGGCGGCCATTGACATAGAATTAGACAAGTTTGAAGAAGCTTTTGTGAGCACACAAGAAGCTAAGATTTTATGCAGCAGCACACCTCCCACTCATCAAGAAGAGGGATTGATTGAAAATATATTAGATGAGAAAGAAGAAGGTAAAATGGAAGAGGAAGAAAAGAAAGAAGAAGAAGAAAAAGAACAAGAGAAAGATGAAACTTCTGTGGAACTAGCCAAGGTAAAACTAGAAGTAATGGATAGCACTCCCATCACTCCCTCCTCAACATTGTTGTCAAGTTTGACACCTGACACATCCAACTTGAGCTCATGGAGAGAAGAAGACCTGATTAAGTTTAGCGTCTTAGCTATGGAGAAGGAAAAGAAGAAAAAAGTCATGAGAAATCCTCTCCTTATGGAATCTATGAACATACTAAACAATCTATTGCCAGAAGAAAAGAAAGTGTATAAGGTACACTCGGTTGATGATGTGAGTACAGTTATCTCACAGTTTAAAAGTAATTTTTCAAGCCTTGAATAATCTACATCCAAAGTTGTAGAAGAGAAGTACCTGAAGAAGAGACTGAATGAGTTGATGAGAAACTTTGCACTAGATCTAAATTCACTCAAGATAGGACAAGCATCCTTAAAAGAATTTTCTGATCAAGGAAGGAAATTCATTGCAGACTGCATGGATTAGGATAAGCTTATTGATGCCCATCTTAAGAAAATACAAGAGGCATAAGATATGATTGAGCAGGTGAAGAGTTCAGTGAAAGACACATCCACTAATGTGAACATGTGCAACAATGTCTACCAAGGTCAATTGGACAAAATTGAGAAAGCAGAGAAAGAGATGGAAAAGATAAGATCTAGACAGACTCAGTTGAGGAATGCTCTTGCACCCTCACTAGACATTATCAATCAAAACATAAAGGAGATTGATGCCACCATGATAACCTATGATCAAGGTCCGAGCATAGATTTGAAGAAGATGGAGATGCTTCAATATGCTTTATGTGCCCATCTCCAGATAGTTAACTCTTTGATAACTTTTTGGAAGAAGGAGATCCAGAACCTTAAGATAACATATCTAGATGTTTTCCCTAAGTAAGTATGTGTAGATATAGGTTTTTGGTACACCTTTTTCATTAATGTCAAAGGGAGAGTTGTGTATAGAATATGGAATATAATATGTATAGGGAGATATAAGATTATGTATAAGAAGACAAAAGTTTTTTTTGTTAAGGGACATTTAGTAACTTGGCCATATTCCTTTGTTGCCATCAATGAAAAAGGCGGAGATTG
The DNA here is from genome assembly GCA_027943335.1 of Chamaecyparis obtusa. Lineage (NCBI taxonomy): Eukaryota > Viridiplantae > Streptophyta > Pinopsida > Cupressales > Cupressaceae > Chamaecyparis > Chamaecyparis obtusa. The sequence continues at coordinate 1,162,510 of BSBK01001778.1, forward strand.
TTGGCAAGTTGTCTATACAGAGGTATATGACTAGATATAGTGTTGTCATTATGGTAACAAAGTCATATAGTAGTTTGGAGTCAGTGCACTTGATGGAAAGATCAGAATTCGGTTAAGTGTTGAAGACTAGACAGTATACAGAGTTCTTGCAGCTCAAAGCATCAGGGCACATGTGTACGAATGAATTATGGTATGTGCCATGGAAGTTAAGTTTGTTAGAATATACTCATGCTTAGTCTATGAGCGCATAAGAAGATGTACAAGGATGAGAAATTTATAGTCAGTTGAAGTTGCACAGCCAGTGTGTGCCAGCAGAGAACAGAGCATGGAGCTGACAGTTAGTATTTTGGTTTGCGGATATAATGTAATATTATAAAGGCTATGTGCCCATTGTATTTAGGTTGCTGACATATTTATATGTATAATTGTAAGCATGCTTAAGAAAATTCATTTGGAAGCATTGTTTGTAATTAGTTATAGGGCCGACCTAATTGTGTATTTTGTATGAGTGTATAAATATAAGATATGCCCATTGTATTTGGTATGGAAGTTGATAGAAAGTTGTAATAAGTAGAGCAGAAGTGTGCAAAGACACTAGAAGATGTATTAGAGATTTGCAAGAGGTCAAAGCATCAACGCATCAAAGGAACTAATCTGATAAGTAGTGTCACAGTGACAGTTCATCCTGCAGATATAGTGTGTATCTGAGGTCAGAAGGTTGTAGCCTTCACCACTTGAGTAGTGAGCTCTAGGATAGTGCATCCTCTCCCCTAATAGGGACAATTGTAAAAGACTCCTAATAGGGTCCAACCCTTAATAAGGTCTACTATACTTAAAGCATTGTAAAGCTACTCCTAATAGGGTAAAGGATCTTCTAACAAGTATCACAAAATACTAGTGCAAAATATTAGTGGGTGTCAATTCCCACCGGAGTTTTTACCTATTTGGGTTTCCCCGTAACCATATTGGTGTCATGTGTTGATTTCATGTTTCATGTTTATGTGAATGTTTAATTCAGTACTTAAGCATTTAAGTTTAGTATAAAGATTAAAGTGAAAAGTTAAAATATAGTGAACACTGATTCACCCCCCCCCCCTCAGTGTTCCCATTCCTAAAATTATGTTCTATTATATTCCTACTAAATGCAGAGCAAGAGAAATATTCTTGCATGCTTGTAGAGGGGCACCCATAGATGCTTGGGCATTCATCATGTGGTAGTAGGAATATGGGTGACCCTAGATAGGTATAAATTTGGCTACAATAATGGCTTGTGTGTGATTTCTCTACGAGGTATCTCTATATGGGCCATTTCTTACATATTTTCTCTCTGAGGCACATTTCCATGTGACATATGATTAGTGTGTTCTTTCTCCACTTGGTGTATTATCTTGCCTTGTGATGACATGTTGTGGTGTGTTTCTATGTTGCACACTCCATGCCGTGTGGGAGGGGTGCTTATTCCACACCAAATGAAGGTATATTATGATAGCCAAAAAATTGTTCCCTCCTTTCTTGTTTGGTGGCTAGATATAGTCACATAGTGATGTGATGTGCAATTATGATGATTTTTATCTTTGTTTGTGTGGACCAAGAATTTATTTATTTTGTTTGTGATGGTTTCACCATAAATTGTGATATTTATTGCATGTAGCTCTTGGGATTACATTTGATTTATTGTTACAAATTCCATGGATTTTTCTTATCTCATTGTTTGAATTAATGATTCATTTCCTCTTATTTATGAACTTTGGTTGCTAAGCTAGTTATCCTTTTTAAATTTTTTTTTAATTCTTGTGTTGTGATGTGATTTCTCTCGAAGGATGTATTAGGTGGGCTTGGTGAGTATATACAAGGAAGAAAACATAGGAAACCCTTGAGTATAGGGGTATGTAAGGATGTTATATAGCTAGGAGCCACTACATGCCTTAGAGTGGTGACTATACTTTGGAGGCTAAACACCTCACAAATAAGAGATAGGTCACGTGATCTTGTATGGAAGGTACCACCATATGGTGTGTGGCCCAACACTATCAAGCCATTGAGAAATATTTGGATTATGGATTATGGATTGAGATGAGATCATTATGTTTTACCATAGAGCACTAGCACATGTCCACTCTCGATCCTTGTGTTTGTGTAAAATGCATATATTCATTATTGCATGTTAGTGATAGAAATGGATCATTATGTTTATCTTGTGCAAAATCATGTTTATGAGTTTTGATGCTAATTGTGTTATAAAATTTATGAATTTGAGATTGTATCATGAAAGAGTGTCTATTGAAATAATTAAAGATCTTGAAAATAAGTGGTTGAATTGTTTATGTTGCTCAAAAAGATGACAAAATAATAGTAAATTGAGTGCTATTGTGTGAATTGGTATACTTGCTAAAATGTGAATGAGGGGAAAATACTATATTTGGTTGATTATTTTAAATAGTGTATGAATTCTAAATGAAATGTGAGTGGGATAGTTTAAGTATTCTTATATGTGCGAGGCTGAAAATATAATTTAATGATAATTTTGTGAAGGAAAAATAATTTTATTGCATTGATGGTTAATCTCTTCATGATAAATTGATCTATATTGTTGTTTATATTGGAATGCATAGATTTTGACTACTCATTGAAGGGGATGTTTACTCATATGCTATTGTTGGACTGAGTTGAAATCATAATGGTTGGTAAGAATATGAATTGATGTGGATACTTATATTTAATATGCATAACCATTTTTATGAGGATTATTTTATATTGTCTTATGGATCCAAGGAATGAGAATATTAGTAACATTGGTTAAAGGATGCTTTAATAATAATGTGTGATGTGTTTCTATATTAGATTTTGTGACTTATAGGAGTAAGTCAAGTTTTAGGGGGGAGGATGTAGTGCCACTCCAACCTTGTCATGGAAAGAATGTAATATGACTCTAGGATCTAGCTTACAAGAGAGATGAAGTAAGTATATATACTTGATATTAAATATTAGTTAATGTAGCTAGAAACATATGCTAGCATTAAGTATAATGCCATAATATTAGTTAATGATCTTTGGTGAGATTTTGTTATTAATTAATGGTTGTAGATGATAACTAACGATGCTCATATATTAACTTAGATGTATTATATTATGTTATTATAATGATGATTAATGACATCGACATTATTTAATATTGTTTATTGATAAATAATGTAGTTGGTAGAAGAGTTTATAATTGAAATGGGTGGCTGCAAGAAGTTGAGTCCCACTTTTGGCCAAAAAGTGGAAGTGATTTCTTTGTTTTTCAAAATTTTTGTCAATTGATGTCCAAATTTGAAGCACTTAAAGATTGAATCTTGGAAAACTTCAATAATATAAAATTTAGTGCTCGGAATCTAGTTTTCAAATATGTAATTTATTTCAATACCCACATGGTATAAATTGAATTTTAGTATGCATATCTAAAAACCACTTTTTCAAAATGCTTGTTTCAGGACCACACCTCACGCGTGTACGGACACCCTTTTTTGAAGTAAATGAATGTATTTTTGAGAATCCTTTTGGGAAAAGGTACCTAAAACATTGAAGATTGATGAGAATATTTTATCTTATTTTTTTATTGAATATTTTTTTTAAAATTAATTTTTAATTGACTATAAAGTACATTTTTGAAACCTCTGGTGTACGAACACCATAATTTTATCATAACTTCACTTTTTTTCATTTTTTTATTTTAAAATGAAAAGAATTCTATGTAGTTTGATCACATATAACTCATTTTTCAAAAAACAAAAAATTAAAAAAGTTATTAAAGTTTTAGTTAACCTTGGTATTTCAAGTTTAGGTACCATGTTGGCGTAATAAATATTGTATAAATATTAAAATTCATCATATCACTATAAAATTTATATTTTTATAATCTGCACAATAAGAGCTAAAATGAGTTTTCATTTTATCAAAAAATTCATTTGGGAAGTTGTCCTAAAAATTATGGCAAGGTGGAAATTTTACTATGTAATGCCTTAGCCATTTTTTTGCAGGGTCAAGCACAGGCTTGGTGGGACCAAGCCTGTCCCAAACCAAAACCCAAGCCAGGAGGTAAGGTTCTCGCCCATAGATTTACAAATCAGGCGCCCATTTTTTAAATTCAAATAACGAGCACCCATTTTGTAAATCTAAAAATGGGCGCCCATTTTTTGAAACTAAAAACGAGCGTCCATTTCTTAAAGAGCCATTGCAATAAAAAAACCAGACTGTGGGCTTGATCTAATGATTGCAACTTTTCATTTTGTTTTCTATCTATTCAAAGTAGACAAAGAGAATATTTCTGCCAACATTCCTTTTATTTGTCTTATTTTGGAATTTGACATTCAAAAAAGATTGTTTCAACTTGAATTTTGGTGCAAAATGGGATCAAATCAACGTAGAAAGAGGTCAATGAAAAATTTGACACCTGAGGAGATTGCAAAAAATAGAGAGGAGACAAAACGACAATGAGAAAGAAGAGAAATACTTCAAAACCTGAATAATGTTGGAGCATCGAGTTCAACAATTGTTTCAAAAGAGGAGGACAATGAAGACACCATAATGGATGTATAGGTTGAAGAAGCAAAATCAGGTGCATCTTCTAATCTAGTATTGGATACAGGTATGTCTTCGCATCCAATTGTTACAACTTATTCTGATAAAGATGTTCATGATTTGCTAGAAGCAAGTTACAATAGAAATGATTTAAATTTTATTCCTGAAAATAGATTAACAAGTTTAATTGCACGTGAAATTTTAGAAATTAGTAATGTTAATCATAATGATAAAGGAACTGAAAGTCAAACCCCAATTGAAACTGAAAATCAAACACCAATTCAAATTGAAATCAATAATGTAAATGTAGACATATAAACATCGATTGAGAAAGAAACTCATTTGAATGATAATGAAATAAATGAACAATTTCAATTAAAGATTGATGTGTTAGACAATCTACGTGGTTTGGTTTCATCGAGATAGATTAGGACACACGCGAGTAGATTGTTTAGACAATTTTTTTATAATAAGAAATTTGGGTTTCAATGTCAATTAATGTTATAATTAATTAAAATGTCTAAAATGCGAAAAGTGATGAAGAGGTTAGGCATTTATGTGAAAGCTAAGAAGAAGGATGAGTCTCTAAAACAAGTTGTATCAACTGTTGCTAGTGCCTTTGACACAATTGGAAAGAAAAGTCATTCTAAAGATAGTAATGTGGCACGACGAGCAATAACAACAACTTTAGTAAACAAAACTACTATTGATAAAAGAATGATTTCAAACATAAGTGGATATCTTAATATTAATTGTAAAAATTTAACAAGAGCTGTAAAGAGAAGAGTTAACTTTGAAAGTGATTCGACAAACCATTTATGGACCTTCAGTGGCAGACTCTCGAGGTCTGACATGAAACTTATTGGTGAAGTCAAAACTTTGATTAAAAAATTTTGGCACGATAATACAAGAGTATCCCCTAATGCCAAAGATGTTCTTAAATTAAGAGTCGGTTCAAAAGTTCATGATCCACATCCAAAACACCTTTTAGATATGACTCAAACAGAATTGTATAAAAAATTTGTGGATGATAAGGTGTTAACTATTAGTATTAGTCAAAGATCTTTTGAAAAATGTAAACCATGGTATGTAAGGATTAACAAAGAAAGAATCACCTGTTGTTGCAAAACTCATGTTCAATTTTATTATCATTATGATATTTTTTGATCTATACATTCTACTATGCATACTAATGAAATGTTGCAGGAATGTGGTATAAATATACCACCTGAAACTATAAAGGAGTTTATATCAAATTTGTTTTGTAACCCACCTAATGAGCAATTTTATCTTTTGAATGCATGTGTTTCTGGTGTATGTGATGTATGTGGCAATCTTACATTATTAGATGAATATTTGCATGAAAATATTTCATTTAATTTTGGACAACAATTAGTTGATGTACAAAGATTTAAAACTGTTGAGTATCCATTGAAGGATGGAAAAGTTGGAAAATGGTGCGACCTAATAACTAAAAAACTTAATGTTAATGCTTTTATGAATAAATTCAAGAGTAAGATCGTACCTAAATATGTGAAACACTCTCACAATTCTAGATGGCTTGATGGAAAATTTCGCATATGCAAGAATACATTTCCAATTGGTAGTATATTGTTAGTTGTTGACTTTGCAAAGAACTACACACTTGCACCACAAGATGAGATCCAACCACAATATTATAATTTAGTGTAAGTAACAATTTTTGTTCATATTGTCTATAGACATGCACCTGATAGTACAGAAGAGGATGAAAAAATATTGAGAGAGTACCATTTCTATATGAGTGATAATAAGTTACACTCATCAGAGTTTGTCTAGTATTGCTTTAATACCTTTTATGAAAATTTAAGGGAGAGATAAATTCATATAACACAACATCTAATATGGTCAGTAATTGCGTAGGACAATTCAAGAATGCTAGAATTTTTTATTGGTTGAGTAGGATGCACAAGAAAATAAATATCCAACATATTTGGAGTTTTTTTGAGGCTGGACACGGGAAGGGAGAACATGATGGTGCCGGTGCATGTGTTAAGAGAGCCCTTTGTAGAGAGCAACTCAAATTTGAGGAAAAATCAAAATTTAAAGATGCATGTGCAATTATTGAATGGTGTAAAACAAGTTTGTCTTCAGGATCAAGTCAAAACTCTACAATCAGACATTTTTTCTGGCTAGTTGAAGAGAAGAATATCCTTTCAAGATATGATTGTAATACAATCAGTGGATCGGCTAAATGGCATTCATTTAGGAGTTCTAATTCTAACACTTGGACTATATGGACTAGGGAGCTTGCATGTTTTTGTCAATTTTGTGTTGCAAGTGAATGGGAAGAATGTGAGAATACAGAATGGGTTGAAGAATGGAAACAAAAATCCTTAACACCTAGTGAGAGACAAGATGAAGATGTTATAATAAATGAAGACCTGGATCATGCCTTTGCATCAAAAGATTATGATCATGTTTCAGATCTCATACAACTTGGTAATTTAATACAATTTATTGTAAAACTTTAAATTATATATTAGTTACATGTGTATGTCATATAATTTATGATTATATATATTTGAATTATAAAACTTTAATTTAAGCAAGTTTTATTTATAGTGCACATGTACTTAATTTTGTTTTGTAGGACATGTGTATGCTTTTGTTGCACCTGAGGATAATGAAGAGCAGACAGAGTATTGGTTAGCTCGATGTGTAGAACCCAATAAAAAGTTGATATGTCATCAAGTAGATGATGATAATTTTCAATATCCAATTGGGTCTATTGTGGTAGTTGGTACATGGCTACGCAAATACCTAACAAGAAGGAATGGTTTACCAACTTTTGAAGACTACCAATCAGAAAAGAAGATTATACACTATTCCCATTTGGTAGTGGCAACAAATATCAAATTGGAAAGATACAAAGGGAGACCTACTAATAAAATTTTATGGACACTTTCAATGGAAGAGCATGAGGCAATCATAGATGCATTGCAGAAAAGAGAGGATGCTTATGGTACATTAGGTTGAATCAAATTTATACATGTAAGTTTTTATTCAATTGTCTTATTAACTTTAAAATTAAAATTAACTTTAAATAAACTTGAGTACATAAATTCTAACATTTCAACATGTTTATTTTTATGATGCAGTCCATGTCGAGAAGAACATAGATGCATTGCAGAAAAGAGAGGATGTGGATGGCACATTATGTTGAATCAAATTTATACATGTAAGTTTTTGTTCAATTGTCATATTAACTTTAAAATTAAAATTAACTTTAAATGAACTTGAGTACACTAATTCTAACATTTCAACCTGTTTATTTTTATGATACAGGATGTCAGGAAGAACATAGATCTGGATTGCAGAAAAGAGAGGATGCTGATGGTACATTAGGTTGAATCAAATTTATACATGTAAGTTTTTGTTCAATTGTCATATTTGTATATGTTTTCTACACGTCTTCTTTGAAGTGTCATAATTTATAATTTAGAGATATAGATTTGAAATTAAAATTAAAATTAACTTTAAATGAACTTTTATAAATTCTAACATTTCAACATGTTTATTTTTATGATGCAGGATGTTTGGAAGAACATAGACATGAACTATTTATGTAGTACAATGCACTCTTGTATTCGTACAATTTTGGGTTAATAATTTAAGATCACATGAACTCACTTTTATACATCGAATTTTGTTTTAAATATTTAAGTTAAATTCATAACTTTGTATTCACCTAATTTTCTTGTAAATATTAAACTATGCACATTGGTCAGATTATGTTCACTTAATAGATCTCATTGTTTAATAGTTATTAAGTTTGTAACATCCATATTGTTCTTGTCAATTTTACATGTATTGTTTGATTAAAGGTATAGGATCTATTATTCTTGATGGAAAGACTAATACTGATGATGTTTATTTTGTGGATGAATTGAAACATAATATTTTGAGTGTTGGACAGTTAGTTGATCAGGGATATCAAGTTTGGTTTACTGAGAAAACTTGTGTGATAAAGGATAAAGATGGAAATCTAATTGGAACTGGATCTAGAACCAGAGGTAATGTATTTTAGTTGAATCCTACTGAGATGACATGTTTGATTACTAAGATTGATGATAGTTGGTTGTGGCATAGAAGGTGTTGTCATATAAACTTTGATAACATTGTGAAAGTAAGTACTACACTTGCAGTAAGAGATTTGCCTAAAATTATGAAGCCTACTAACATGATTTGCAAAGAATGTGTAATGGATAAATAGAAGAGAAGTTCTTTTCCTAGTAAGAAGTTTACATCTACAGAGAAGCTGGAGATTGTTCATATAGATTTGAGTGGTCCTACCAGGACTAGAGGATTCTATGGAGAAAGGTATTTTATGATTCTTGTTGATGATTTTACAACAATGATGTGGATTGCATTTCTTAAAGAAAAATCTAAAGCATTTGCTAAGTTTAAGATTGTTAAGAATAAAGTTGAGAATGAATCTGGAATGAAGATTAAATGTTTGAGATCTGATAGAGGTGGAGAATTTACTTCTAGAGAGTTTAACACCTTTTGTGAAGAAAATGGCATTAAGAGACAATATTCAGCCCCTAGAACACCTGAGCAAAATGGCATTACAGAAAGAAGAAATAGATCAATAATTGAAGCAGCAAGAGCTATGTTATTTGAGAATGATTTGGCAAAGATATTCTAGAGAGAAGCAGTGAACACAACAGTGTATACAATGAACAGAGTACAAATCAGAGAAGACACAGACAAGACACATTATGAATTATGGTTTGGACATGCACCCTCAATTAAGTATTTTAGAATTTTTGGAAGAAAATGTTATATAAAGAGAGATGATGATATTGAAAAGTTTGATCCTAGAAGTGATGAAGGTATATTTATTGGATATTCTTTAAAAAGAAAAGCTTATAGATGTTTCAATAAAAGAACTAAGATTATTGTTGAAAGAGAAAATGTTAAAGTTGATGAAAAATTCAAAATTCAGGAAAGAATGCTTGATTATGAATCAGATGAAGAAGCTCATCCTAAACCTAACACTAGATCTACTAAATTATTTTATGAAACTGACAGTGATTTTTTGAATGAAAGCCACAGTGAAGTCATTGGAGAACCTACATCTGAAGAGAGATCTGAGATAGTGACACCTAGCAAGAGTTTGTTAAGAAATCATCCTATTGGGCAAATTATTGGGAGCATCAAAAGAGGAGTTCTAACTCAAAATAAGGCACAAGAACAGTTATGTTTGATTTCTCAAATTGAACCTAAGATTACTAATGAAGCTTTTGAAGATGAAAGTTGGACTAATGCTATGAAATAAGAACTAGATCAGATTGAAAAGAACAAGACATGGGAATTGGTCCCTAGACCTAAAGACAAGAATGTTATTGGAACTAAATGGGTATTCAGAAACAAGATGAATGAACAAGGAGAAGTAGTAAGAAACAAAGAAAGATTGGTATGTAAGGGTTACTCACAGCAAGAAGGAATTGACTATGAAGAAACCTTTGCACCTATTGCAAGAATTGAAGCGGTAAGAATATTTTTGGCATATGTAGCTTACAAGAAATTTAAAGTATATTAGATGGATGTGAAGTCAGCATTTCTGAATGGAGAATTGGAAGAAGAAGTCTACATTGATTATCCTGAAGGTTTTACTTTAACTCAAGAAGGAGACATGGTATGTAAATTAAAGAAAGCTTTATATGGACTTAAACAAGCACCTAGAACTTGGTATGCAAGACTGGATAAGTATTTGTTAAAATTGGGATTTACAAAAGGAACAACTGATAGCAATCTATACACAAAAGAAATTGAAAATGGTTTGTTAGTTATAGTTATTTTTGTTGATGACATTATCTTTGGAGGAGAAGATGCAGCTAGTGACAAATTTGCGGATGAAATGAAGACTAAATTTGAAATGAGTATGATTGGTGAGATGAAATACTTTTTGGGATTACAAATAACACAAAAAAATGATGGTATTTTTGTAAGTCAGACAAAGTACTTGAATGACTTGTTGAAAAGATTTGGAATGGAGAATTGTAAACCAGTTGGAACACCCATGGTGACTGGACATAAGCTATCTAGCACAGATGAGACTCCTGTAGTAGAATAGAAGAAATACAGATGTATGATTGGAGGATTGTAGTATTTGACTCATACAAGACCTGATATAGCACATTCAGTTAGAATTGTAGCAAGATTTCAAGCTGAACCTAGAGAATCACATTATGCAGCAGTAAAGAGGATACTGATATATTTAAGAGGCACAATGGACTATGGACTATGGTATGAAAAATCTGATGATTTTACCCTATGTGCATATACAGATGCTGATTGGGGAGGTAGTGTTGATGATAAGAAAAGCACCAGTGGTGGAGCATTTTTCCTTAGAGGAAGATTAGTTTCTTGGCTAAGCAAGAAGCAAAATTGTATCTCACAAAGCACAGTAGAAGTAGAATATGTAGCAACAACAAACAATTGTAACTAGATAATTTGGATGAAGCAAATGATGAAGGATATTGGAATAAAATTTGTTAAACTTGTTTTCATACATTGTGACAACACTAGCACAATTAGTATGTCTAAGAATCCTGTATTACATTCTAAGACAAAGCATATAGAGATTAAGTATCATGTTGTAAGAGAGAAAGTTGCTAAGAAAAAAGTCAAACTTGAGTACATAAGTACAAAGGAGAAGATAGCAGATATATTCACAAAGCCTTTGCCCAAGGATACATTTGAGTATCCAAGATGTATGCTTGGGGTTATGCCCTAGCCTACTTTTGAAAAGTGATGCAGTTGGTTGCATCCATCTAGTAGTATATGAGCCTTATCTTTCTTCTAGACTAGATGTTGGTACTTCCTTTATGGGGGAGTATGTGTATCTGAGCTGAGTCATGAGGACTCTAGTAAATGTATTTTCTGAAAAGTGTCTTTTGACATTGAGTTGTTGTTGACATAGTGATGAAATTTCCATCATTGATTTCAATGGGGGAGAAGTATACATGAAAAATAATCTGGAACATCTGTTGGAGAGAACTGATTAGGATAACGAAGCAAGATTTGATTGATGAAGAGGATTTGAAGAAGTAGTGTTGCAGTATTGGATTTTTGGAACATTAGATGTTTTTCATCTATGTTTCCATCAATGCCAATGGGGGAGATTGTTAGGAATGAATGAAAAATGTCTGGCAGCCATTCTATAGTAGTTGTTGTTGCATTCATGACTATGATTATCATTGATGTCAATACAGTGATTTACCGAAGACTTGCAGAGAAGCAAACAGAGTTTGGATTAGCGCACATGAGTTATTACAGTTGGAGCTATGCAATGTTGAGGATATACTCTTTGATATCTTATATGTCTATGGTTAAGAGTGCAGACAATAATTCATTTATTCATGGAAGTTATGATCATTTTGGTGGAAGCAGTATTCAAGCAGTGTTCCTAAGCAGCAGTTTGTGGAAATCGGATGATATCTCCTAATCGGGATGGAATCTGTTTTTGCGCAGTTAAAGGGAAGTTGAAGACACATTGATAGTGATGTGGATCATAGTGCAAACTTAAAGATTGCATGAGTGAAGATTTATTGTATTTGGAAGCTGACAGTTTTGTGTAATTTTGGTGTAGCATGTGGAAAATTTTATTTTGTAATTGTATGCCGACTTATTTGTAATTATTTGAGTGTGGTATAAATGAAGGAATGTATTTCCTTGTTGTAGTGTAGTAGTGATATGGAAGTAGCAGTTGTGTGTGATGTTGTATGCATGAAGTGAAGAAAAGAGCTAAGTATGAAAGCGACTTTGTGAAGGAAGACATGCGAGGTACAAAGATCTAAAATTGAGATCTGATGTAACAATGAGTGTGGTTTGGCACAGTCAGAGAAGAGGTAACATATTATTCTATTGAGTAATGCAAAGATTATTTGGATAGTGTGTTCAGTGATCTTACCTTGAAGCTGTTTGGGTAGTGGGTCCTTCTGTCTTCCATAACTCTTAACAGGGTTAGAATCTTTTAACAGAGATTCAAAATCTCCTAACAGAGATTCATATGTACTGAATGTATTTCATAATACTCCTAAGAGAGTCCATCCTTTCACAAGGAATATTGATATTAGTGCATCTTTTGTGGGCATCATTCCCACAGGGGTTTACTCTTTGATCAAGAGGTTCCCTAGTCAACATATCTTGTGTCATTGTGTTATTGTGTATGAATATCTTTCTATGGTTGGTATTATATTGCTTATATGGTTTAATGTTGTTGAAGATGATAAAAGTTATAATTATCTGATAACTGATTTACCCCCCACCCCCTCTCAATTATCTTGGTGGACTTTACTTTCTAACAATATTATCCATACTTCTTCAAAAGTATTCATTGATGATGGATCACCAAATTCTATTTTCCCTCTAATTTGTATGACGCCCTCTACTTGGGTTATAAAATCTTTAAAAAACCCCAAATAAGGGTCAAAACTAGAAATAGCATGTTGACTAGGCCCTTAAAAATGTCCTTGATTGATGCCTAACACAAGTGGGGTTTCAAACTGAGGTAAAAATGTCCCACGTACCTAAAAAATGTTATGTTTTAGGCAAATAAGAGCAATAAACACTATTCAGATAATACCAAAACACAAAAGATAGATAAATAAATAATACAAAGATTTAATGTGGTTCACCCAATATGGGCTACATCCACTAGAAATAACTGTCCACTTATTTTATCATCCAACGAAGAGAAAATTTTAGTCTGATACATTTTACATTACATTGCCACTTATTTATAGTCCCTTTAGGTAGTTTAACAATGTCTGTTAACAAGTTAACCTAAAAAAACTTGACGAGTTTGTCATGCCCAAAATTTACCTGATAAAAATGCAACAATTTTATTTTCAAAGGTTTAGATGAGAGAGAATAACATTCAAGAATAAGGATAAGTTTGTCTATGGTTAAGCGGGTCACAACCTAGGGTTAAGTTGGTTCAGATAGCGGAACCCTAGAGGGTATAGTTTCCACTTGGAATTTCTGTTCAGGGTGAATTCAAAGATACCTAGAGCATTGAATATTCAATCTATCCCAATTAGACTATACCCGTAGTTAATATTTCTGCCTAGGTTATGGCTTTTGAATAGGGTTTGATTCAACTATTAGATATTTAATCCTGTGGTGAGGGTTCATGGGATAATTACATTAACAATTGAATTTAAATTAAAATTTGACAATGAACCTAATGGTGTTATTAAGAATACAATGCCATCTAAACGCACAAAGGACTATTAGTTATACTACCATGTTCAATACATGCTAAACACCTTCTAATAAAATGAGATTACATAAGGCTCATCGATTCGATAATCCATAGTCCTACTAACCAATGACAAGTTAACAATTTATCTTAAACCAAATAAACTACTATTAATACTCTAGTGTTAATCAATTAGAAATTGAATAAATTGAACTATAATATTAAATTGATTTATTGAGCATAAGTCAATTACATTAGACTTTAAACTAATTAATATTGATGATCCTATTAAACTAGTCAACCATTAATTAAAATAACTATTAGTTTAGCAAGATGTTTTACTACTAGTTGAGTTTGAACACATAATCAATAAAACTATTAATTAAATAAATTGATTCATTACTATTTAAGTCTGGACAATAATCCTACTAGTTAATAACCAATTTTTTCAATGAGTAGAATGTCCTAATCACAATAAAATAACCATTAACATAAAAGTCCTATCTCAAAGAAATAAACTTAAACTAAGCACTAATATCCTACTAATCCACTTATTCTCACCTACTAATCCAATTAACCTACTAAACTAGCCTATTAGTCCTAACCTATAACACCTATCACCTATCATGTCACCTCTATCTCCAAGGCCACTTGCCAAGAGGGTGGTGACATGACCCAAGCCTAAACATTAACAATGGTCTAAAAAAAAAACATTTAAGGGATTGCTAATAATCATTGAGGCTTGCGTGAGTTTCAAGGAAGGAAGCCCTTTACAAAAGGGCAGCACATGTTTCCCAGTAAGGATACCCCTTTGGGAAGACATGCACATGATTCAAGGCAAGGGAGAATGGGGCCCACTTGGCACATCATCTCATCCCCAAAGAAATTTCGCAAGGCATGATATAGGTAGGTGATATGACATGTTTTAATATCCAATGTTGTCAGCAAGAAACTTTTAAGCCTTTCTTAGTATAGCATGAATGGGGGAAGGAAGTGGGTTGTGGGTCCCACAAGCATTCAAACAAAAGGTAAGTCATGTTGTCATAGGTTTATAATTCTTTTATTAAATGCAATTTCAGGTCAACCAAATGGAGACAAGGGAAATCACGCAAGGTGTGGAAGAAGTCTTGTCTTTGAGAAGAGAGTTAATGCCATGTCAGCCCCCACCTCCTACGCATGGTAAAGGGAAGTGTATGGGTGGGGCCCATGGGAAACCAAGTGGGAAGTGTGTTAGAGAGTTCTTTTATTAATTATCGGTTTATTTAGTTTTACCAACAACATTGCTTATTTAGGAATTAGCTATTAAAACAAGGTTATGTAAGGGGGTTAATTTATATTATCTCTAATTAGGAAAGCATATTGGGAAGAGAATATTCTCTATGGTAAGGGAATTATTGCCCTTCCCATACAAATTTCAGAGAGCATTTTTTCTCTAGAAAATATGGAAAGTGCTATTGCTAATATTTGGTTTTTTTATTTTTTTGCACCTATCCTATTGATTTCTTGGTTTCATTATTGAAATAGATAATTGTATGCATTAGAATTATTTAATTTGTACAATACACTAAGTGATCTATAAATTGAATGTTATTATTAATTGATTTTTTTTGCATGAGTATTCTACATGTTTAATTATTCCTTGTGATCTTACTTCATTTGGAGGAATTAGAGGTTACAATATTATTTCCAAGATTAAGGTGTTGTTCTATTGAAATTGGAGTTTGTTCAAGAAGAGATTGAATGTAATGAACTTGAAAATTACAATCAAATACATTATAAAGATTACTAACTTTTCATTCCAAAGAAACTTTTCTTCTATGAAACTAATGCATTGCTTTCCTTGTCAACTTTGGATATCATTTTACAATGAAAGAATAACTTCACTATTCCAAAGATTAGAATACAATAGGAATGGAAGTAATTATTCTTCATTTACATTTATAAACAATGGAATACAATTTGGTAACAATACATGAATAAGAGAATCAAAGAGAATGAACAATATTTTCTCATTTACATTTCAATAAACATTCTCATGATGACCCAAAGAAGAGAAGGAAAACATTTTACAAATCACAAGCATGCTTCTCTTAACAAGGAGAGAGTTCTTAAATACATAATTACAACAATGCCTCAACATAGCTTGTTTTCACACAACCCTATCGACATTGAGAACTCTCCAAAGCTTAATCAACATGGATCTTGGCATCAATACCTACAAATGAAAGAGGAGAACCATGGGAAGCTCACCTCCCATCCAAGGTCTCAAGGAGACCACATCTGAGCTTTGAGAACTAAGGCTAAATGGGTATGCTCAACAAAAATGCTCACAACAATACACATATGCATAAACAATAATTAACTCCCTCCCAAAGCTTCAAAAATGAGTTATCTAAACTCATTGAAGTAGGGTGAAGGTGGGATTTTCCAAAGATGAGAATGCCATTGCGTTTACATTTTCCCAACATGAATGTTTCATTGCCTCTTCAAGGCTACATTATCAAACTTCCATACACAAGCTTTCTTTAGCAACATCCTCAAGATGCAAGAGTACAAATGGCTTCATGGAGCCCATACACCATGAATTTATCCCTCTTCTCCAAGAGAAGAGACTCTTAGTACAATGGAGATCCCAACTAACCCCTTCACCCAAGACCACTTCTTCCCTTCCCAAAGGGTGAGTAATGCCTTACTCCCATGAACAAAACTCCCTGATTAAAAATAAAATAAAACCATAAGCAAGAATTCAAACCCAAATCCCATCCTTACAACACAATATCACAACAATACATAGAATCCATGTGCAAGAGATAGCAAGAACAACATGCTAATCTATTGGAAACAAACAAGAAAACTTTCGTGGCAATGAGTAAACCAAACTTCACAAGTGTTATGGTAAATGAATTTTGAGAAGAGCCCAATCCCTTATCCTTCTTCAATCCAAACCCTAATGTCTCTAAAAGTAGAGAGTGGGTGAACACCCACTAACTCTACCAAGGGCCTCCAAAAAGACCTCCAACTTCTACCCACCCACCAACATTAAATTTAGACTTGACCCTAAAGTCCTTTGGCTTATTGTTGTCCCCTATCATAAATGCCAGATTGGAAAGGAGTGTAGGGTTGGGTAAAGGTCAAGACTCAATCCAATTTTCGTAGCATGTAGAAAGTGGGTCCTAAAAAGGGTCACCAAGGTCACTAGGGGGTTCTAGGTGTGTTAAAAACATTCCTAACCCATACCCCTATCACTTAGGTACTTAGATTTTTCTAAATTTGACCCCGAGGACCTCTTTTTGGCCTCTAGAAGTGGCTAGAAGAAAAATTGAATTTAAATAATCAAATTGGTGGGGTTTGCAAGTATCTCCAATAAGGAAATTTAATTAGGCTCCAAATGAATCAATTAGGATTATGTTTACATAACCAACCTTAGTAAACATGTCAATACATACACACATAACACGTGTCAAGTGACACTAACAATTACACATCACATTCAAAATGACATGTCCTAAATGACAACATGAAGTTACACTAGTAACACACATGCAATTCACATTTACAACCAGATCACATTACAACAAGGTTTTCAATCCCATATGGGATTAAACCTTGGCTTACTCAGTTCACATATGTTTAGCCTTGATTCTCTAAATAATTCCATGGTTCTTTTTCCTGCACACTAAACTCAAGCATCAGTAGTCCAAGGTAATAATATCACATGAAATATACATTTTCAATTCATAATTAACAACATAAATTAATGTGCAGAATTCAATTCTAATAGTAACTTTTGATTCAATAATGTTTAAACATAGTAATTCCATAAACATCATGACATAATATTCATGAAATAATCAAGTCTAATCATGATCTGATCTTCTCACCATTTCACATATCTAAACATGCATAATCAAAATCAACCACATTTTCTAGGTTCTAATCCACATCAAAATGTAATCCACATAATATAGTCATCATCATAAAACATATTATCTCAAGTCTTTGTCAGGATAATCAAAAGTGTATCAATGTATCAAAATATAAAGTATCAAAGTGTAGAATAATTATTAGTGCTATGATGGGTCAGGGTGAGGCCTCATATCCTTCCCCCCTAGGCATGAACTTCCTCTCGAAGTTCATCAAAAAGGTATGGGTACTGTGATCTCATGTGTGCTGCATCCTCCCATGAAGCTGTGACCTCATCATAATAATTCCACTGGACCCTAACCTGGTCTAGCTCTCTATCTTGAAGTGCCAGGGTCTGCTGAGATAAAATGTGGATGGGCTCCAAGGCTAACTGTCCATCCAACTCCACCTACAAGGCATCCCAATCTATAATGTGAGACTCATCATAAATATACTTTAGTAACATAAATACATGAAACACATCATGGATGCGTGACAGGCTGGGTGGAAAAGCTAAATGGTAGGCAACTGGTCCTATCCTCTCTAATATCTTGAAAGGTCCAACAAAGCGAGGCACCAAATTAGAGCCCTTTCCAAAATGGATTGGACTCTTGCATGGGCGCACCCTCAAGAAGACCCTATCTCCAACCATATACTCACAGTCAAACCTCTTCGCATCTGCATACTTCTTCTATCAATCCTAAGCCTCTCTAAGACACTATCTAATCAAGACCACCTGATGCTCCATATCCTTGACCAACTAAGGTCCAATAGATACTCTATCCTCGATCCTATCCCAACTCAGTGGTGTCCTGCATGGTCTACCATACAAAGCTTGATATGGTGGCATACCAATATAAGAATGATGCCTATTGTTATAGGAAAACTTGACTAGATGTAGGTATTCCTTTCACTTGACCTAATGGTCCATCACATACATATGTAACATGTCCTCTAACACCTGGTTAACCCTCTTTGTCTGTCCATCTGTCTGAGGGTGATATGCCGTACTAAAATTGAGCCTAGTGCCTAACACTGCCTGTAACTCTCTCCAAAAGGTTGATGTAAACAATGAGTCTCTATCAGAGATGATCTTATGGGGAATACCATGAAGTCTAACAATATCTCGCAAGAACACCTAAGCTACGTCTCATGCTGTGAATGTAGTGTGCACAGGTGAGAAGTGGGCAACCTTGGTCAACGTGTTGATTGTCACCAAGATGGCATCATGGTGGAAAGAAGACATAGGGAGACCAACAATGAAGTCCATAGATATAGTATCCCACTTCCACTTGGCAATCTCATGTGGCTACAGGAGCCCACTTGGATGACTGTGCTCTACCTTCACTCTCTGACACTCTAGGCATCTAGCAACTATGCTAGCAATCTGTAATCTCATGCCCGACCAATGATACAACTGTCTCAAATTGGCATGCAACTTCTTAACTCCTAGATGAGTTGCATAAGGTGCTCTGTGAGCCTCTATCACAATAAACTCTCACAAGTCACCTATAGAAGATACATAAATGCATCCCTTATGACGTAGGAGTCCATCAGACTCTAAAGAATACTCTGCAAATCTCCCCTCAAGGGGTCTTTGAGAATGGATAATCTGACTAACCTCTACATAAAATCCATCCTCTGGCAAGTGATGCAAAATGTGCTCCCTCAAATCTGTACTAGAAGTCATAGATGAGAGCTCATGCTGCCTCCTACTCAAGGCATCTACAACTACATTCTCCTTCCCTTTGATGTAATGAACATCAAAATCATACTCACACAAAAAATCCATCCATCTCCTCTACCTAGCATTAAGATTGGGTTGTGTAAAGATATACTGTAGGCTCTGGTGATCTGAATGAAGCTCAAATTGGTGACCTAAAAGGAAGTGTCACCATCTCACCAATGCATGAACCACCACTGCAAGTTCTAAGTCATGAGTAGGATAATTGAGTTTGTGAGTCTTTAGCTTCCTAGACTTGAAAGTGATAGGATGACTCTCCTGCATAACGACTACTCCTAAACCATCCAATGAAGCATCCGTACATACAAAAAAATCTGCTAAAGGATCTGGCACTACTAAAATTGGTGCACTAGTGAGGGCTCTCTTGAGCTCCTAGAAAGCTCTCTCACACTTCTCTATCCATTCATACTTCTTCCCCTTTCTCTAAAGGGAAGTGATGGGATGAGCTATCCTAGAAAATCCTACCACAAAGTATCTATAATAACCTGCTAAGCCCATAAAAATACTGACCTCAGTGACATTGGTGGGTGCTGGCCAATCCATAATGGCTCTAATCTTCGATGGGTTTATAGAGATCCCATCACCGAATATAACATGACCAAGATAATGCACCTCAGGTCTAAAGAAGGAACAATTTGACAAGCTACCATATAACTGATTCTCTCTCAAATGCTACAAAACCTATCTTAGATTCTCCTCATGCTCCTCTTCATTGTGAGAATAGATCAAAATATCATCAAGGAACACTACCAAAAACTTATCCAAGAATGTATGAAATACCCCATTCATGAGGCTCATGAACATAGCTAGAGAATTCATGAGGCCAAATGGCATCACTGTGAACTATAGTGACCATACCTCATATGCAAAGCTGTCTTGTGGATATCACTCTCCACAATCCATAATTTATGGTACCCTGATTTCAGATCTATCTTTGAGAATACTCGGGCACCCTAAAACTGATCAAATAAATCATTGATCCTGGGGAACAGGTATCGGTTCTTAATTGTCACTTTATTCAACTACCGATAATCAATGCATAATCTAAGTGATCCATCCTTCTTCTTCATGAAAATCACTGGTGCACCCCAAGGTGATACACTAGGTCAAATATGTCCTTTCTCTAAGAGTTCTTCTAACTAAATGTTGAGCTCATTGAGCTCATGTGTGGTCATCTTATAAGGTTCTTTAGATATGGGCTTAGCTCCTAGTACAAGATCTATGTAGAAATCAACTACCCTAGGTGGAGGCATACCGGGTAGCTCAGTAGGAAATACATCTGCAAACTCCTGAAGAATAGGATAATCCTTGAGTGAAGGCTCACCCTATGAATCCTCCTCTCTATCACTAATGGTGATGGCAAATAACTAACATCCCTTCTGCACACATCGCCTAAGATATATAGCGGAAATCATGCAAAGGGATATAGGCCTCTATACCCCAAATATCACCATAGAAGTACCATGATCATCAACACACTCAACCATCTTCTGATGACAATCCATCTTGGTGCTATGGGCATAAAGCCAATCCATGCCAAGGACTACATCATAAGAACCTAGAGGGGTAATGTGTAGATCAGTCATCATGATTAAGTCTCCAATCTGAATCTAACAACTATGAACTAAGGAACTAATAGATACCCTAGCTCCTGAGGCTAACTCGAGCTCCCAAATGACATCCTATCCTACTACCACTAGCCCATAATGCTCCACTACATAGGGAGATATAAAGGAGTTTGTGGCTCCTAAATCAAATAAGATAGAAACATTGATACCCTGAATCATACCTATGGCCTCTATGACCATGGCCTAGTGCTCAGCCTAGCGTTTATCAATTGCTACAAATACTCTATGGGATCTACCCATATCTCCAACTATGGGCTTTGAGGTAGCCCCCCTCTGACCACTAGCTGACTATCCCTATGGGCACTCTCTTGCTATATGACCCATACCACTGCAAGTGTAACATGGCCCTTGGGTCTGAATCTGTACTCCCTATGTCCTAGGCTGCTGTGACCCCCTAGTCCTACTAGAACCACTGTATCCACCCCTAGAGGACTACTGAGTCCTAGTTGATTGTGTCTGAGGGGTTTGTGTACTCTGATCCTATCTAGGGCCCTGAGACTGCCACTATTTGGGCTTAGAGCCCTGATAACCCTGTGAATGCCTCTATCTAGAACCCTACTAAGATCACTACTGCTAAGACTATTGACCCTTAAAGGATCCTATTGAATGGTTTTGTTTCCCCTTCCAAGAGGATTTTTTCTATTCTGACTACTAGGATGAGGGGTTTCCGTGCTGAGACTGATCCCAGGACTCCTGTCTAGTATGGATATCCTTAGCTACAAGTGTCATCTCAATTGTATCTTTGAATGTGGTAGAAAAGGCTAGATGTACTATACCTTGAAGAGAAATATTAAGTCCCTTGATGAAATCATGGATACACAGTTTCTCATCCTTCATATAATCTACATATGGAAGGAGCTCGAGAAACCAACTCTCATACTGGGCCACTGTAAGACCTCTCTACTGGAGATCATGGAACTCCTCTATCTATCTCTATCTAAAATGCTCAGAGAGATATCTCTCTTGAAAATGGGCTACAAAAGTCTCCCAAGTGAGTGCGTCAATAGCCACTCCTCTAATGGACTCCTCCTACTGCCACCAAGTGGAGGCCTTCTCTCATAGGAGATGAACTAAAAGTTGTGCCTTAAGATTACTCCCATAAGGGCACAATCCAAAGCATCATTGTAAACTCTGTAACCAAGCCTATGCTACTAAACCATCAGTAGATCCCAAAAATAAAGGTGGCTGGAGTCGTATTAACTCTCGGATCTCATCCCCAACATATCTAGGGGGTCTCTCTCTAACTCATATCTCACGATGAACCAACTCACCCTCATGATCACCATGAACCTTGAAAAATTAGGGTGGAGGACTCCTAATCCTCTCTCTGCTAGTTTCTCTACTGCCTACTGGGATCTGTGCTTCTCTTTTGGAAACCTGTTGCTCTAGCTAAGGATCTATGGGTGGTAATCTCTGTTGAATCACCACAATCAAATTTTGAAGGACATCCATAATATCCTGATTGGGGTTCCAAGGTGGTGGAGGTGGTGGTGGTCCACCCCCCTATCTTGCATTAGCATCTATAGCTTTACGACCTCTACCTCATCGGTCAACTCGTGTGATGATAGACATCCTACACAATAGATTAAGTTAGGTGAGTTGAAACGTAATGGGTTTAAAGGTTCCAATGTTGAAACTTGGCTCTGATATCAAATATCATGCCCAAAATTTACCTGATAAAAATGCAACAATTTTTTTTTTCAAAGGTTCAAATGAGAGAGAATAACATTCAAGAATAAGGATAAGTTTGTCTATGGTTAAGCAGGTCACAACCTAGGGTTAAGTTGGTTCGGATAGTAGAACCCTAGAGGGTATAGTTTCCACTTGGAATTTCCATTTAGGGTGAATTCAAAGATAACTAGAGCATTAAATATTCAATCTATCCCAATTAGACTATACCTAGAGTTAATATGTCTACCTAGGTTATGGCTTTCAAATAAGGTTCGATTCAACTATTAGATATTTAATCCCGCGGTGAGGGTTCATGGGATAATTATATTGTATCATCTTAAAATGGAAGTACTTCCATGATAAGAGCATTTAGCCCTTTGAGTAAGTGGTTTGGGGTCATGTTAAGTTCCTTGATTGGGTCTTTTCATGTATTTGGCTTTTCTCCCCGTTTTCCACTTCTTCCCCGCACTTGATTTCTTCATTCTAGGTGAAATTAGGGTTAGGATCTTAAGGATTCTCCTGAATTTCCCTCTTCCATGGCTCTATTTTCTAGGTAGGATTTAGAAATGGATCCTCCTAGCCTTCATTTTAGTAATCATAGGATTTTATGTCTATTCCTGACATTTTGTCCTATTCTGGCATCATTTCTAGGTTTCTGGGCATCCTTGGGACCTCCTAATTTAGTTTTGAGTCAACCTAAGAAAAAGGTCAATGTCTTAGGTCGACCCTGACTAGGTTAGGGCTGAGCTCAACCTTGACTAGGTTACGGTCAATCTTGACTTTGACCCCTTTCTCAAAAATTTCAAAATCTTTAATTTTTGGGCTTCGGGCTTTCGGGAAATTTATTTTCCCACCTTCGAGTCATCCATTTCGGGTTTCGGGATGGTAAATCCTTTAATTGCATTTAATCTAGGTATATTTTCTAAAGGTGAGGACCTAATTGGGATTTAATTCTCCAAGGTGGCTCCATCTACAGGAGTATGCCCTAGATCACTATAAAAGGAGGCCTTCCTCTCTCATTTTCACATCACATCTCATCCAAGCAAGCTATCATCAAGTTTTCTCAATCAAGTTTTCTCCATCAAGTTTTGCAATCAATCTCTCAAGTGAAAGAAAGTGAATTCAAGTCTTCAAGTAGTCAAGTGTTCAAGCATCCATTCATCAAGGAGATCCATTGTTAGCTATTGAAGGATTCAATCTCTTTGGAGCCCCCTTTGATGATCCATCCTTCTTCATTCATTCAAGCCTTCTCATATGCAAAGATCAATTCAAGATTGGTGTTGAAGATCAAATACCATTGATTGGAGACATCCTAAATTCATTGAAGCATTCCTACTTGTGGATTTGAGGATTCGAATCCTCTGCAAGGACTTCAACATAAGCGAGGTGATTTGTTTCAATTACTTTGTTTATGCACAATATATTTCAATTCAATTTCAAGGTTAATTCCTAAATTGGGGTTTGACCAAGGCAAACCCCCCATACAAAAAAAACCCCCATTTTCTTGCAGGTACAGGTGCGGAGTTTCAGATCTGAGAGCAAATTTGGATACCCTTTTCGGCCAACTTTTGGGATCTGTGAACAGAATTTGAATCAGACTTCAAATAAAGAATGTGGTATTTGACCTTTTATGAGGGTCAAACTCGAGCTGAGCCATCTTGAGGAAAGATTTTAGGGTTTTCTCTGTCTCGGCATTTCCAGTCCAGGACAAGTTTCAGATTTTCTTGAAAGTGCACACAGACATCAGAATTAAACATTTTCCAGATCTGCCCTAATTTGAGGTTAGTACTTGTATTTCAATTATTCTATATTCTAAACATAATTCTCCACATTTAGGGAAATATTAGATTTACTCTCTTCCTACTCTCTTTTCCATAAAATTGATTCGATTGTGCATTAACCTTTTGGTTGATCAAATCGGATCTCTTCTTTGGGGAATTTGCATTTTTGAGAATAGATCTCATATTTCCCCCTTTTCATTTGAATAGAGGTGAATTCATTTTACATATATTCATACATTAACAATTGAATTTCAATTAAAATTTGACAATGAACCTAATGGTTTTATTAAGAATACAATGACATCTAAACTTACAAAGGACTATTAGTTATACTACCATGTTCAATCCATACTAAACACCTTCTAATAAAATGAGATTACTTAAGGCTCATCGATTTGATAATCCATAGTTCTACTAAACAATGACAAGTTAACAATTTATCTTAAACCAAATAAACTACTATTAATACTCTAGTGTTAATCATTTAAAAATTGAATAAATTGAACTATAACATTAAATTGATTTATTGAGAATAAGTCTAACACATTTGACTTTAAAATAATTAATATTGATGATCCTATTAAACTAATCAACCATTGATTAAAATAACTATTAGTTTAGCAAGATGTTTTACTACTAGTTGAGTTTGAACACATAATTAATAAAACTATTAATTAGATAAATTGATTCATTACTATTTAAGTCTGAACAATAATCCTACTAGTTAATAACCAATTTTTTCAATGAGTAGAATGTCCTAATCACAATAAAATAACCCTTAACATAAAAGTCCTATCTCAAAGAAATAAACTTAAACTAAGCACTAATATCCTACTAATCCACTTATTCTCACCTACTAATCCAATTAACCTACTAAACTAGCCTATCAGTCCTAACCTATAACACCTATCACCTATCATGTCACCCCTATCTCCAAGGCCACTTGCCAAGAGGGTGGTGACATGACCCAAGCCTAAACATTAACAATGGTCTAAAGAAAAAACATTTAAGGGAATGCTAATAATCAGTAAGGCTTGCGTGAGTTTCAAGGAAGGAAGCCCTTTAGAAAAGGGCATCGCATGTTTCCAAGTAAGGAGACCCTTTTGGGAAGACATGCACATGATTCAAGGCAAGGGAGAATGGGGCCCACTTGGCACATCATCTCATCCCCAAAGAAATTTCGCAAGGCATGATATAGGTAGGTGATATGACATGTTTTAATATCCAATGTTGTCAGCAAGAAACTTTTAAGCCTTGCCTAGTATAGCACGCATGGGGGAAGGAAGTGGGTTGTGGGTCCCACAAGCATTCAAACAAAAGGTAAGTCATGTTGTCATAGGTTTATAATTCTTTTATTAAATGCAATGTTAGGTGAACCAAATGGAGACAAGGGAAATCACACAAGGTGTGGAAGAAGTCTTGTCTTTGAGAAGAGAGTTAATGCCATGTCAGCCCCCACCTCCTATGCATGGTAAGGGGAAGTGTATGGGTGGGGCCCATGGGAAACCAAGTGGGAAGTGTGTTAGAGAGTTCTTTTATTAATTATAGATTTATTTAGTTTTACTAACAACATTGCTTATTTAGGAATTAGCTATTAAAACAAGGTTATGTAAGGGGGTTTATTTATATTATCTCTAATTAGGAAAGCATATTGGGAAGGGAATATTCTCTGTGGTAAGGGAATTATTTCCCTTCCCATACAAATTCCAAAGAGCATTTTTTCTCTAAAAAATTTGGAAAGTGCTATTGCTAATATCTGGTCTTTTTATTTTTTTGCATCTATCCTATTGATTTCTTGGTTTTATTATTGAAATAGATAATTGTATGCGTTAGAATTATTTAATTTGTGCAATACACTAAGTGATCTATAAATTGAATGTTATTATTAATTGATTTTTTTGCATGAGTATTGATGAAGGGTGCTCCCCTTAATACCACAAACACATAACAGAAATAGAGAAACAACAACAATATGCAAGAACAGAAAATTGGCTTCTTATTATCTCCACAAATGTGGAATTACAAACTTTCAGAATTACAATATGCAAAGCCACATGGGCATTCCCTTACAATATTCTGTAGGACAAAGCCTCGAATCAATACCCAGATCTACTACCCAGAACTATTCCGAACTGCCTAAGACAATAATACAGCCTTCCTTATATAGGCAATTTTCCACCGCCTGGGAAGGTTCCAGAATTTTAGCCAATAAGGCCGACCAAAATTAGCATTATTTTATTTTACATTTTATTACATCATAGTCGGCTCAAGATAACCTTTGAAACCCGAATAGAAATTTTGAAGAAAATTATTTTCTGCCATTTCAGGTGGTCCAACTTCCGAAGACCATAAGTCATCACCACTTGACCCGATCGGCTATTATAACCCCATTTCGGAAACGCCACAAAGCGCTCTACAGGCTTGACCCATGCAAGCGCCCGTCACCCAAATTTTCGACCTCATCCGGGGCCTCTAAAGCCTTCAAAACTGAGTTCAAAGTTTCTGTACCCTGCTGCCAATACCGAAAATCTTCAATATCTTCCAATATACACTTGATCTGGCAATGAAACTTTACTGGCAGACTTATATGACCAAAATGAACCTCCAAGAAAGAAATCAGATCATTCTGAGCACATAAAATTACCAAAAATAGTAACTTTCCATAAATAGCAGCTCTGCACAAAATAGCCCTTATTGAATATAAAAAACAGAAATATTTTTGGGTGATGCAAGATTGCTCTTACACCCAGGATGCTCCTGCATCAAGTATTCTACATGTTTAATTATTCCTTGTGATCTTACTTCATTTGGTGGAATTATAGGTTACAATATTGTTTCCAAGATTAAGGTGTTGTTCTATTGAAATTGGAGTTTGTTCAAGAAGAGATTGAATGTAATGAACTTGAAAATTATAATCAAATACATTATAAAGATTACTAACTTTTCATTCCAAAGAAACTTTTCTTCTATGAAACTAATGCATTGCTTTCCTTGTCAACTTTGGATATCATTTTACAATGAAAGAATAACTTCACTATTCCAAAGATTAGAATACAATAGGCATGGAAGTAATGATTCTTCATTTACATTTTTAAACAATGGAATACAATTTGGTAACAATACATGAATAAGAGTATCAAAGAGAATGAACAATCTTTTCTCATTTACATTTCAATATACGTTCTCATGATGACCCAAAGAAGAGAAGGAAAACATTTTACAAATCACAAGCATGCTTCTCTTAACAAGGAGAGAGTTCTTAAATACATCATTAAAACAATGCCTCAACATAGCTTGTTTTCACACAACCCTATCGACATTGAGAACTCTCCAAAGCTTAATCAACATGGATCTTGGCATCAATACCTACAAATGAAAGAGGAGAACCATGGGAAGCTCACCTACTATCCAAGGTCTCAAGGAGACCACCTTTGAGCTTGGAGAACCAAGGCTAAATGGGTATACTCAACAAAAATGCTCACAACAATACACATATGCATAAACAACAATCAACTCCCTCCCAAGGGTTCACAAATGAGTTATCTAAACTCATTGAAGTAGGGTGAAGGTGGGATTTTCCAAAGATGAGAATGTCATTCCATTTATATTTTCCTGACATTAATGTTTCATTGCCTCTTCAAGGCTACATTATCAAACTTCCATACACAAGCTTTCTTAAGAAACATCCTCAAAATGCAAGAATAAAAATGGCTTCATGGAGCCCATACACCATGAATTTATCCCTCTTCTCCAAGAGAAGAGACTCTCACTACAATGGAGAGCCCAACTAACCCCTTCACCCAAGGCCACTTCTTCCCTTCCTAAAGGGTGAGTAATGCCTTACTCCCATGAACAAAACTCCCTCATTCAAACAAAAATAAATCCATACGCATGAATTCAAACCATAATCCCATCCTTACAATACAATAGCACAACAATACATAGAATCCATGTGCAAGAGAGAGCAAGAACAACATGCTAATCTATTGGAAACAAACAAGAAAACTTTCATGGCAATGAGTAAACCAACCTTCACAAGTGTTATAGTAAATGAATTTTGAGAAGAGCCCAATCCCTTATCCTTCTTCAATCCAAACCCTAATGTCTCTAAAAGTAGAGAGTGAGTGAACACCCACTAACTCTACCAAGGGCCTCGAAAAAGACCTCCAACTTCTACCCACCCACCAACATTAAATTCAGACTTGACCCTAAAGTCCTTTGGCTTATTGTTGTCCCCTATCATAAATGCCAGATTGGAAAGGAGTGTAGGGTTGGGTAAAGGTCAAGACTCAATCCAATTTTCGTAGCATGTAGAAAGTGGGTCCTAAAAAGGGTCACCAAGGTCACTAGGGGGTTCTAGGTGTGTTAAAAACATTCCTAACCCATACCCCTATCACTTAGGTTCTTAGATTTTGCTAAATTTGACCCTTAGGACCTCTTTTTGGCCTCTAGAAGTGGCTAGAAGAAAAATTGAATTTAAATAATCAAATTGGTGGGGTTTGCAAGTATCTCCAATAAGGGAATTTAATTATGCTCCAAATGAATCAGTTAGGCTTAGGTTTACATAACCAACCTTAGTAAACATGTCAATACATACACACATAACACGTGTCAAGTGACACTAACAATTACACATCACATTCAAAATGACATGTCCTAAATGACAACATGAAGTTACACTAGCAACACACATGCAATTCACATTTACAACCAGATCACATTACAATGAGGTTTTCAATCCCATATCAGATTAAACCTTGGCTTACTCGGTTCACATATGTTTAGCCTTGATTCTCCAAATAATTCCATGGTTCTCTTTCCTGCACACTAAAATCGAGCATCAATAGTCCAAGGTAATAAAATCACATGAAATATACATTTTAAATTCATAATTAACAACATAAATCAATGTGTAGAATTCAATTCTAATTGTAACTATTTATTCAATAATGTTTAAACATAGTAATTCCATAAACATCATGACATAATATTCATGGAATAATCAAGTCTAATCATGATCTGATCTTCTCACCATTTCACATATCTAAACATGCATAAAAAAAATCAACCACATTTTCTAGGTTCTAATCCACATCAAAATGTAATCCACATAATATAGTCATCATCATAAAACATATTATCTCAAGTCTCTGTTAGGATAATCAAAAGTGTATCAATGTATCAAAATATAAAGTATCAAAGTGTAGACTAATCAGTAGTGTTATGATGGGTTGGTGTGAGTCCTCATAGAGTTAACCTAGGGAAATTCTTGATCAATCATCCTCAAAATACTTAATGAGTTAACCCCTATTTTTTTTTACATGTCTAGTGTAAGTACTTGTCAGATCAATCATCACAAACCAATAATCTCGCACTTGGGGACTTATCAGACTCCACACTAAACAAAAAGTTCTACTATTTCACCCTCCAACTGATGTTTCACTGATTGTATAGTCCTTAAAATTTATAAATTTCTCCTCATATTGCCACCTCACTTCAAATATTTTTTCCTCTAATGAAGGCATTTTAATAAGGAAAAAAATTCAAAATTTTGAAATTTTAAATGCCTCCTCCCTTGGCTTAGTATTATCACTAGTTGCCTTCTTAACACTTGTCACAAATGTTGATGAAGGAGCATCTCGAGTCCTTGGCAATCCCATGTCACCAAAAATAAAATTGAGTTTTTCTATGTTGCTCGACTCCTTACTTAACCGAGTTGGCTCAGTAGTTGCTCAGTTTCCTTCTTTGACCGAGTGTGTCAGTTATTTCCTAGCGCTTGGTTAACCTTGCTTACCAAGTAGTTTATTTTGATTTCCTATTGAGGCTGACTTATGCATTTAATTTTGGTCACATGGTTAATGTTTGTATCAATCATTAGGAAGCATGTGGACCTAGATCTGGTCTTTCCTTCTACTAATGATGGATCTGAAGTATAACTTATTTCGGTAGCCTCTTGTAATTAAATGTCGTTGTTAGGTTGTAGTTTTGGAGTAGTAGTTTCAGTGAGAGATATCAATTTAGAAGTTGGAAGATAGTTTCTAAATCCTCACATGTTGGAGGACTATTGTAATTGAATCTAAATGTATTTGGCCATAATTGGGAAGGCCTTATAGCATGACATGTATGAATTAATTGATGAAATATAAGGATCTATTCTGCATTCTCTCTCTCACTTGTGTAATTGCTTCCATGTGTGATCTCTGCAAGGATTATTTGTATTGGGGTGCACCTTTGGCCCTCATCCTACCCTAACTTGCATTAGGTGGTGTCAGAATGAAGGTTGAGATCTGGATCTAGATTTGCGAATCTAGGTTTAAGGGTTCCTTCTTATTAAACCTTAATTGATATTGGTTGTAGGGTAGCATATTGCGATCTGGCCTGCAATTGCATAGGAATTCAAGATGGTTCATGGGAGGTGAGATGTAGATCCAAGATTGGTAGACATGTTGAGATAACTTATTGCTAGATTAGAAGCTATTGAGACAACCCAGCATAGAGGAAGACATCTTGAATATGTTGGTGATGAATAAATTGAAGAAGAACAAGGTGAGGCACAACCTGCACCTGTGATGGATCAGGGTGAGGAAAGGTTATTGAAGGATTTGACAAATTTGAAGTCTACAACACATTTCAATCCTCATGAGTATAGTGGAAATATAGATTTGGATGAATTGGTAGATTTGATCATTGAGATGGAGAAGTATTTTGAGTATGAAAATGTCCCTGAGGAAAAGAAGGTGAATATTGCAAGTACAAAGTTGAAGAGTCATGCATCCTTGTGGTGGGAAAATTTGCAATTGGAAAGAAAGAGGAAAGGAAAAGACAAGATAAAGGTATGGAATAAGATGGTAAATAAGTTGAAATGAAAGTTTTTACCATGTGATTATTAGATTAACCTAGTTAGGCGAATGCAAAGTTTAAGATAGAAAGATAGCTCGGTAAAAGATTATACTAAGGAATTTTATAGATTAGATATTAGATCTGGACATGATGAAGATGAAGTGGAAATGATTGCTAGGTACCTAAATGGATTAAGAGTTTCTATTCAAGAAAAAATAAGTTTGGTTAAGATGGAGAATATTGAAGAAGCTTATTAGTTTTCCTTGAAAGTTGAGGAGAAATTGAAAAAAAGACATGAGCAAAGATAGAGAGGAAGAGGTGATAGATTCCCTAGAGGAAGAGGTAGATCCTTTGGTGAAAACAATAGATCTGATCAAGACAAGACAAATCAGGATAAAGGAAAGACCGAGTGGAAATGTGAAAGTTCTACTAGAGAAAGAGGAAATAACTACCAAGGTGGTTATAATAGAGGTGGATTCCAAGTAGCTTGATACAATTGTGAAGAAGAAGGACATAGGTTATTTGAGTGTACACATGCAAGTAAGAAGGTTGGTATAAGTAGAAATTATTTGGTGCAAGAAGAATCACCGAATGAACCTTAGAAAGAAAATAAATTGATGGTCAGGAGAGCACTATGGAGTGAAAGTAATAAGGAAGATTCGGTAAGGAAAAGTTTGTTCAAAACTAGATGTAGAGTTTTTGATGAAGCATGGAAGGTAATCATTGATAGTGGAAGCTCAGATAATTTGGCATATGAGGAAATGGTTACAAAGTTGCAGTTAGAAAGGTTGAAACACTTGAAGCCCTATCAAATTTCATGGATCAAGGATGAGATACACTATTGGTTAGTGAACAATGTTATGTGAATTTTAAAATTGGAAAGTACTATGATAAGGTGTTATGTGTTATCATGCCTATGTATTGTTGTCATATTTTGTTGGGTAGACCTTGGCAATATGACAGACATGCCATATATGATTGGAGATTGCATAAATATACTATTTGGGCTAATGGGAGAAAGAAGATCTTGTTACCTCTGATAGAAGAGCCTAATAATAGTGTTTGTGCATCTATGAAAGTTTATTTGATGGAAGGAAGAAAGTTTGTTAAGGATTTGAATAAGAATGATGTATTTTTTACTGTGATTCCTAAGAAACTGAGTGAGAAAACAATGGATAACATACCTAAGGAGATTGATAAGATACTCACCAAGTATAAGGAGATTATTTATGATAATGTACCTGATGGTTTTCCACCAAAGAGGAGCATTGATCATTGCATGGATCTAATCCCTGGAGCTATTTTACCAAATAAGGCACCGCATTAGTTGACACCTACGGAGAATCATGAATTAAATTGACAGATCCAAGAATTTTTGCATAAAGGTTTGATTTGAGAAAGTTTGAGTCCTTGTGTAGTACCAGCTATATTGGAACCTAAGAAGAATGGAGAATTGTGTATGTGTACTGATTCCAGAGAAATCAACAAGATAAAAGTGAAATATAGGTTTCCTATACCGAGAATGGATGACATAATGGATAGTTTGACTGGAGAAAAGTATTTTACCAAAATTGATTTGAAAAGTGGATATCATCAGATCAAAATTAGAGAAGGTGATGAGTGGAAGACTAATTTTAAGACGAGAGGGTTTGCATGAGTGGTTGGTTATGCCTTTTGGTTTAGCTAATGCACCGAGTACTTTTAGAGATTGATGAATGAGGTTTTGAAGAAATTTTTGGGTAAATTTGTGATTGTATATCTAGATGATATATATATATTTTTTGATGAATAGTGCCTTTTCTATTAATAAAATATTAAAGTTACATATTCACAAAAAAGGGGCCAGGGGACATAAAAATCACCTCGCAGAGTTCACAGGAAAAAGTCAAAAACAACTAACAACTATTCATAAAAAAAAATAGGCATAAAGCCATTAAGGAGCAAGAGCAGTGCCAGAAGGAGGATCTTAATCAGTAGGACCAGAGAAGAGCATTTGTTGCATGTTGAACAAGTATTAAAAATATTGAAAGAAGAAAAGTTGTTGATTAACCTAAAAAAGTGTTCCTTCATGAATGAGGAGATTGTGTATTTGGGATTTGTGATTTCAGCTGATGGTTTGAAAATGGATCCTGAAAAGGTTGAAGCTATTTTGAATTGGCCTACACCTAAGAATGCTAGTGAGGTAAGATCATTTCATGGTTTAGAAATTTTTTACCAAAAGTTCATTAGGAATTTTAGTTCAATTTTTAATGCTATAACTAAGACTATGAGAGGAGACAAAAGAGAATTTAAGTGGACACATGGAACTGATAAAAGTTTTGAGACTTTGAAGCAGAAGGTTGCTGAATTACCCGTGTTAGCATTACCTAATTTTGATAAGGTATTTCAAGTTGAATGTGATGCAAGTGGTAGTGCAATAGGAGCTATGTTGAGTCAAGAAGGTAAATCTATTGCTTTCTTTAGTGAGAAGTTGAATGATGCAAAAATGAAATATTCTGCATATGATCA
Source organism: Chamaecyparis obtusa (assembly GCA_027943335.1). Classification (NCBI taxonomy): domain Eukaryota; kingdom Viridiplantae; phylum Streptophyta; class Pinopsida; order Cupressales; family Cupressaceae; genus Chamaecyparis; species Chamaecyparis obtusa. The sequence goes on from BSBK01001778.1 coordinate 1,196,398, forward strand.
AGAGTTCTATGCTATTGTTCAAGCCCTAAAGAAATAGAGACATTATTTGATACCAAGAGAATTTGTGTTGTATATTGATCATAAAGATTTACAGTACTTGGGTAGTCAGAATAAGTTGAATAAGAGACATATGAAATGGGTTGAATATTTACAGAGTTATACATTTGTGATAAAAAATAAGAGTGAAGTCACTAATTGAGTTGCTGATGCATTGATTAGAAGAAGATCTTTGATGACCGAGATGAGAATTGAAGTTCTTGGTTTTGATGACATGAAAGATATGTATGAAACTGATCCTAATTTTTTTGAGCTATGGAAGAAGTGCATAGCACCTATTCAATATCAACTGAGTACTAAATGGGAAGAATATTTCATTCAAGAAGTTATGCTATTTAAAGGAATTTAGTTGTGTATACCAAGAGGATCAATGATAACTAATTTGATAAAGGAGAAACATATTAGTGGTTTGGCTGGACATTTTGACATTGATAAAACATTGAATTTTCTTAAAGAGAAATACTTTTGGCTGCAGTTGTATAAGGATGTTCAAAAATTTGTGAAAAGTTTTGGAATTTTTCAAGTTGCAAAGGGAGTAAGTCAGAATACTAGATTGTATACACCAATTTATGTTCCTAAGAAGCCTTGGATTGATATCAGTGTGGATTTTTTTCTTGGCTTACCAAAGACAGTGAGAGGTAATAATTCTATATTTGTTTTTGTGGATAGATTTTCTAAGATGGAACATTTTATACCCTATAGAAAGACATTAAATGCAATGCATATGATAGATATTTTATTTAAGGAAATTGTCAGATTACATGGATTACCGAGGAGTATCATCTCTGATCGAGACAATAAGTTTGTTGGATACTTTTGGAAGACTCTTTGGAAATTTGGGCACTGAGTTGAGGTATAGTTCTATATTTCACCCACAGACTGATGGATAGATAGAGGTTGTGAATAGAAGTTTTGGTAATATTTTAAGATGCTTAGTTGGAGATAAACTAAGTAATTGGGATTCTATGTTAGATGAAGCAGAGTTTGCATACAATAATTTAGTAAATAGGAGTACTGGAAAAATGCCTTTTGAGATTGTTAATGGCATACAACAAAGAGGTATATCAGATTTGAAGGATATTGCTGGTGAAGAAAAGAGAAGTGCTAAAGGAGTAAAGTTTGCTGAGTTCATGAATACATTGCATGAGTAAGTGAAACATAAGTTGGAGAATAGTAATCATAAATACAAAGACATAGAAGATAGATCAAGAAGACATAAGACTTTTGCAGTTGGGGATGAAGTAATGGTGCACTTGAAGAAAGGAAGATTTCTTGTTGGAACATATGGGAAGCTAAAAATGAAGAAATTTGGTCCTTGAAAGATATTGAGGCAATTTGATAGTGGAAATGCTTATGAGATTGAATTTCCTAATAACATGGATATATTACCTATATTCAACATTGTATATTTGTATGAGTATTATGAATCTAATAAAGACATAGCAGTGCCGAATGATTATCCTAAGAAGCTGATAGAAGAAGTTGAGAAGATTTTGGAACATAGAGTTGGCAGAAGCACAAGAGGAAAATAGTATATGGAATATCTGATAAAGTGGACGAACAAATCAATTGAAGATAGTTCATGGATTTCACAATCTAAGTTGGATTCAGTTGGGTTGTACCTTTTGCATGATTCAAAGAATCATTTCAAACAACCCCAGGTGTTTGATGTAGGAGCATCTCAGGTCCTTGGCAATCCCGTGTCACCAAAAATAAGTTTGAGTTTTTATGTGTTTTTTAGTTCCTTCTTTAAGCGAGTTGGCTCGATAGTTGCTCTATTTCCTTCTTTGACCGAGTTGGTCAGTTATTTCCTGGCGCGTGGTTAACCTTGCTTACTGAGTAGTTTATTTTGATTTCTTATTGAGGCCAACTTGTGCATTTAATTATGGACACAGAGTTAATGTTGGTATTGATCATTGGGAAGTGTGTGGACCTAGATCTAGTCTTTCCTTTCGCTAATGATGGATCTAAATACCAACTTGTTTTGGTAGCCTCTTGTATAAATGTAGTTGTTAGGTTGTAGTTTTTGGGCAGTAGTTTCAGTGAGAGATATCGGTTTAAAAGTTGGAAGATAGTTTTTGAATCCTCCCATGTTGGAGGACTTTTTAAATTGAATTTGAATGTATTTGGCCATAATCAGGAAGGCCTTACATTCTGGCATGTATGAATCAATTGATGAAATATAATGATCTATTTTGTATTCTCTCTCTCTCACTTGCTATGTAATTTCTTCCGTGTGTGATCTCTGTAAGGAGGATTTGGATTGGGGTGTGCATTTGGCCCTCATCCTGACCTATCTTAAGTCAAAAATCAATAAAGAATCCTCATTTACCTTATTCTAATTTATAATTTCTTCACTGCCAACCTTGTGAAAATGCTTTATAACAATCATACCCTTGTCTTCTACTCATGGTGCTTATATTTTCTTTTACTATATATAATAGTGACCAACTCATTTTTGAAATATTTGACAGTTCTTTTCATATTATAAAAATGTCTTTATCTACCATGTTTCTCATTTCTCCTTAAACACATGTTGGATGCATCTCAGTTGTATCTTTGTGTCCTATTTTAACATTATTTTTTTGTTTCATCTTTGTAACAAATCTATCATCTTCACACCTCCTTGACTGCTATCATACATTGTAAGAACATGTATACCTCTATTCTTGAGGACAACTTCATGTCATATTTATTCCTCTGCTATAGATGACCATGTATGTCACCAATTTTTTATTATTATATATCACTATATTTCTATCATAAATACTAATGCCTACTCCCAACACAATCTTACACATCCTCATAGAATTTTATTTGAAGGTCTTGTGAAAATAATTTCTCTCTCATGTTGATAATGATGTGAACTAATTCTTTATATAGCGATTCATCTTTTAAGATCCTTATAAATTTTTTAATCTTCTCTTCGTTACCTTTAAAATTTAGTTGATATCACTGGTTTTTACCACAACTATTGTCTTGATCTTATTTGCATCACTATCTTATAATCATGCCACCATTATTCTTTGATATTAAGATAAAAATTAATGGAAATAGAACCTTAATAACATTCAATGAAATCCCATATGAATGGTGACCTCTTTTTCTCTAAGATAATGCTCCAAGTCTTCTTGTTTGGTGTTATTCTGAAGTGTTGTCCTCAAAGGCTCCCTTATCATCCACTGCAAAATAATTCCTAGAATCACCATGTGTGATGTCATTTACCTTAAATACTTATTGTCACCAAATAGATCTTTATCTTCACTAGTACATGATTATAGCTAGACTTTATATGTTGAATTAACATCCATAGGACAATCTCTAGAATGGCTATCATGCTCTTTTTTATGACTTTTCTTCTCATTTTTTAGAAAGTATCAATGATGTAACCTTCTTCTTCATTTCATGTTGAGTGTCTTGATATTATTTGTCTCTTACAACACTGAACTTGTACTTTCATCTATTGTTGATAATGCCTTCAAATAGAAAACACTATTATCCTTTCTTTTCTCACCAAGATTAACACTATCTTTTCACTTTGATACT